>JAOTQQ010000023.1:41684628-41866492 GCA_026546715.1 Gallinago undulata
AAGTTGCCTTTCACTAGGATTAGTTTGGATGAAAGAAACAGATCGCTTGATCGTGCCACATAATTTAAGTTTGATGATTCACACCATGGAGAAGGATCAGGGTGTGCAAGCTGGGGTCTCCTCTGGTGATGCTGTGCTGGGAGAGAGGATGCAGGTGTGCATCTGAGGTGCTCCGACCCATGAGTGCTCAGGCCACGGCTCCAGGCTGGAGCCAGTCACAAGTAAAACTGACTGACAGCACAGCCTTTATCCTGTGTGATTGTGTCACACTCAAAACACTCTAATATCAATTGTTTCCCAAGATCAGAAGTGATTAAGTTAATATATTTTTCAGAAGGACTCATCAAAGGAATTGTCATGATGTGATTATCAGGAAGGCCAGAGTGTTTATTCTCTGCCCTGTTACTTTCCTAGGATGTGAGGTTTCCTTTCCTTTCTGCTGAGAACCAACTTATTCCTGATCTCTCTAGTTTTCTTACTTAATAACCCTGCCCTGAGTGAAAGCTGTGCTAATTTTGCTAACGGCTGGGGATTAATGTGGGGGAAGTATAAAGTGGTGAGGTTAAACGACAGTTCTGGGTTTGGTTGTTAGAAGCCACCATAACCCTTCACTCTCCCCTTGCCACAGATGTGATTTCCAAGGTAAGCCATGAACTTCCGGGAGATTTGAAGCCTCAATAGTAACCAAAAAAAGATCTGCAGTTCCTGTGTATTGTGCTGCAGATCCTGTATTAATTTATTTAGATCCATTTTGTTGATTTGTACTTGGGTTCCTCCTTAGATTTAATTATCCTTTTCATCTTCCCTTGCCTCTTTCTTGTAGAGGTAACTCAGGGAGGACTTCCAACCAGGAGGGCCAAGGACTTACTGACACTGCTCTCACCTCTGCCACTGGCATGTCCTTGGAGGGAACCATGCTGCAGATCACTTTGGATGTCAAATGGGGGGTGACTAGTCCAGCCTGGGTGAGCACACTGTTCCCCATGGCAGGTACTGATGATCTCTGCCACTGGAGGTACCTTCCTTACAAGTACACTTGCAATGATCTCCTAACTGCCCAGCATTATTTAAGATCCTAAAGCACTTTTCACAATTAGGACCATTAGCTCCACTTATTTTAGCAAAATCCTCTCCAAGACGATTATACATTTTCTTCCCCAAGCTTAAATTTTCTCTTTGATTTTATGTGGATAAACTGTTGTTTGAATTGCTGAGTATCGTCGGAGGCTGACCCTCCCAACAGATGGCAATGATGGCCAAATTGAATCCTATCTTATATGTAATTTCTCAATCAGAGAACAAAGTGCTTTGGCAGTCTGGATCAAAGGCACTATGTAAAGTCATGATTATTGTTGTTATAGTGAAATGAGCTCCTGGAAAAATCACGTTGACTTCTCCTTTGTAGGTTGCCTGCACCATGGAGCCTTTGATGTCTAATGGCCTGTTACTGTGTCTTGTGTAGATATAGCCTATAAACAGAAATTTATAATTAATAAGTAAGTTATTATTAATTATTTTTAGGACCTCAAAACACAATTCTGTATATGTGATGCAATGCATATACAGAGCCAAAAGCTGTTAGAAAGAGAATAAGGTGGGGCTTTTCGTTTGATCCAGCATGGCCATTTTTTACATACTCTCCATCCTATTTAAATGAACACTCAGTCAGCAAGATGAGGTGTTAGTTCTGACTCTATGTCTCCAAATTTTATGTTGTTGGCAAATTAAAGTGAACAAAAAGGATGTTCTGTGTGAACTCCACGAAAGGGCTAGGGATGATGGGGCAGAAAGAGTCAGGGCTCCTTGACACATAGTTAGCTCTCGATGTTATTCTTCCAGGCCAGAGAAAATCTCATGTGTGTGCTGTGAAATTACCTTACTAATATTCCTGAATCCCCCTCCATCTCTAAAAGACTTGGGAAAAAACCAATTTAAAAATGGGTTGGCGTCTGCAGTCGGGTCCCCACAATGGTGCTTCTGCCCCGCTGAAGCAGCCACCACCGGTTCAGGGGCCGTGGTGAACTGTGACCAGAAGCCACTCTGTGGCCGGCTGGCTGTGGCTCCTAGAGGGGCAGAGCTGAAAACCTCTGAAAATTGCTTCACCTCCTGGATTAGCCAGGCTCCCCATCTTGTGACGGGGTGTTCAAGACCAGGCTGGATGGGACTTTGAGCAACCTGGTCTAGTGGGAGGGGGTTGGAACTCAATGATTTTTAAGGTCCCTTCCAACTCTAACCATTCTATGATTCTATGAGTCTACCTTTTGTCTTGCACATGGTCCAGGGTGGCATAAGTGCTATGTGTGGGACAGAGACTGAGGCCAACCTCATGTCTGCCAGCAATTCCAAGATGCCAGTGGAAACCACAGCATGAAGGAGAAAGCCAGTATCTGGTGCTGGGAGGGAAAGCAAGTGCCCCTGTAGGGTGGGCTCCTTAGCCTGGGGCAATGAGGTAGGTTGGATCTTGCGTCTTGTTTGTTTGTTTACATCAGAGGATGTGGGAGTCCTCTGGTGCTCCTGGAAGCCTCTGAAAACCCTCCACCACCAAGGCTTTGTGAGGAGGTCAATATGCCCCCAAGGGACTAAAATCCAAGTATGGGGCATGGCTGGAGCAGCCCTGAGCTTCCCAGCTCCAGTACCTGCTGTCACCACATGTATGGCCATAGGAGAGGGGAAGTTAACAGGGAAACATCAGGAAATTTCTGAAGGTGCTAATTAAGCAACTTTAAGTTATAAACACTTTTAATTGAAATCATTTTTGGTGTCACATTCTATCTCTTGATGAGACGAGTCCTAAAATTAAAGCTGTTTTAATCTCTCTTGCCTGCTCCTCCTCTCTCCCCTGCTTGTCTTTCTGGTTATAAAGTAGAAAAGAAATCACTGAGACTTCTTGGGCTTTGCTGAACACTGCTATTTTTAAGGTGTTATGTTTGTTTTACTTTAAATCTGACCAAAAAATCCACCTTGGGGCCAGACCTCCTTTATCAATGTTGCAGCTAACTTTCTGCTTTTGCATGCAGATTTTTAAGGAGAAAAGAGAAAAATTTGGCATGTAAGAGGTGATAGCTCACCACTTTAATGATGATAGCACCAGCCTTTAATATAACCTTTGCCCAGGGACATTGCAGCGTATCACTGTCTCCTTGTGATAAATGCTACATCATCATCTCTTTTTCTTTTTTTCTTTTTTTTAAATAAACGTTTCTTAAATGACAGAAATAGTTTTGTATTGAGTTATGAAACCCAAACAGCACCATATTTTCCTGTGCACTCCTTTATCACTGTCACGGGCCAGCTGAAACTCTGCAGGCTTTAAGGGAGTCAGGCCTGTGGTCCAGGCTGTGGAGGCCATGCCCTGCTCTGCCCTGGGAATAGCTAAAGACATCAGATTTCAGCCTTACCCTTAGGAGATGATTACCACATCACGTGTGCCTGCCTCCATATCTATTGTGTACGGACAATTTTCAACCCAGGGCCTCAAAATTAATGGCTGTCTGACAGCGCAGCACCATGAGCGGCTTTCTCCAGGGGCTGAGCTGGGGGAGGACAGAGATGGAAGAGGCCAAAGGTTTTGGTCCCAGTCTCACCTTTTCTTCCCTCATCCTGCAAGTGCTCCTTCACGCAGTACTCTGCCCGAGGCCAGCGCCATTTTGGCTGATGTGCATGCATATGGATGCCTGTGCATCTGCTAAGGAGCCACCAGCTGTGGACGCACAAGTGGAAGTGGAAGGGTTGGAAGGGTGCTTGAGCATGCCTGCTGGTAGCAGTTGGAGCTGGTTGAGCACTGTGCTCTTCTTCGGGTGATCCCTGGTTTTGGGAGGAAGGGACGGAGGTCCCTTCAGACTGCCCTGGGTTCAGTCTGGAGGGGAGGCAGCTGTCTGGCTGGGGTTTGCTCCTTTTACCTCCCCACTGCTGGGGTCTGTACATTAAATTTCAGGGGATTCATAACCTGCCCTGCCAAGAGGAGCTGGACGCTTTTGGAAGAAGCAAGATGTGGTCCTGGCAGCTTCCTCAATTCAGCACTAAGGCTGGGTATTTCACAGCTTGCATAACCCTAATTTGCTTTGGGATTTTTGCTGAGGGGGTATGATGCCAAGGGCTGCACTGTAGAGGTTTTATTTCACTTCCAGGAGGCTGCTTGCCATTTTTATATTATCTCACACGGTCATGGAGAACTGCAGGTAATAGAAACCTTTAGTTTTCATTGATTATTCATGGCACAGTTTGCTTTGCTAGGCATCCTTACAGGCCACAGAGCCTGCAGCCTCCCAATGCGCGTAAGGGGACACATTTTCTTGCCACAGACAATTTGGCTTGAAAATTTCCTTGAAGCATTCCAGCTCTGCAGGTAATGAACATTTGGGTGGTTTTGACTTAGGTTCCCTCCTCACCAACTAGGTATGCTACCCCTGGCCCAGCTGTTGCCCCTGGGTGCGTTTGGTAGCTCCTTTCCACCAGGACACTGCTCCAAGAAATTCGCCCCTCCTTACCTCCAGCCATGAACTCCATGTGCTAACCCTGACCTCTGTCCTGCAGGCAACTGGCTTGGGTCCCCCTCCAGCGTGATCGGGGACCCAGCAAGGCCTGCAAGGAAATGTTGAAATGCAGAGCACTCCATTTCACTTTAAATTTTTTGGGGAAATCCTGAAAAGCTCTTTAAGGAGACTATTTTTGAAGCAGCCTGTTTCCTCCATCCCTCTCCTTCTTTCCTTTCTCCACCTCTTTGTCTGCTAAATAAAACAACCTACATTTTTGACCTGAATTACTTTAAGTGTCCCTGAAGGCATGTGCAGCTCCTAGGACTGTAGGAGGGTTTTCTTCTTTGGTGCAGCTAGCTACCATCATTAGAGATGACAGTCAAGCTGGATCCCCCCAGTCTGAACGCTATGTTTGTATTTTGGAGTACAAACAATAACCCCATGCATTTCTGTAGTGCCAGCCATCAGGGAGAAGCTCAGGATGCTTTACAAACAGGCAGGGATCAGTCCTGTGGGTGATGTATCTCCCCATTTCTGCAGGCAAGATACAGGGAACTTAAATAATTGCCAGCATCTCACAGCAAGGACCTGACTCTGCCTGCCTCCATATTCACCTAAATCACAACGAACTCCATGGCTGTTAGCACAGGAACCAGCAGCAGATCAAAACCAAGACCCCAAGCTGATGGAAACTCCCACTGCCCTTGGGCATTCCTCCTCTGCCCCCGGGCCCCTCTAGCACCTGTCCCCAAGGAGCCATCAAGCTCCCCCAGGCTCCCCAGAGGCCATCCAGAGGCCATCCGAGGACTGCACGTCCTTGGAGTGCTAGTGGCAGGATGAGGTGGGATGTCCTCTACTCTGCCCTCACCTTTTTGCTGCTGGCGCTAAAGTGGACAGCTAAAGCCCTCCAGGGAGGCTGTGTGACAGGCCTTAGCAAAGCCCTGCTCAAATCACCTTGCAAGTGGTGGATTTTTTGAAAGGACAATGAAATTTCTCATTCTGGCCCATTTTAAAACTCTCTCCTATAACACGCATGGCAGACTTGGCTGAATTAAACCAGCCGTACTAATTTCTCTTGTTATAGCAGCCCTGTGTAACACACAAAATGCCTGGCTTTGGAAGATGATATTATAAAGAAGGACACTGTAATTTAGTGGCTCATTTAATGTGAACCAAGAGAAATATGAGGCATGCCAATGCCGCACTGGGGCTCTATTTATATCCTTTTTGGTGTACGGTATGATTTATAATAAAGAATCATTTTTATATAGTATTAGCGCAGTAATGGAGCTTACTGGGTTACCACGTCTGAAGTTAGGAAATATTGTATTAGGAGAAGCTCTGTGAGGGCCATGTAAGAATAGCCCTTTCTTCACTATTAAATCATGATTCCAAGCTTCCTAAAATAAATATTAATGCACTCTATTTACCTAGGAATCTATGCTTTTATTAATGCAGCAGGAGGATCTCCTCCACCTCTGAGCTCAGAAGCTGTTGTGTGCAGCCCCACAGAGTCCATTTTATGGCTCCCAGCCCCACTGCTCAGCACCCTCCAGCACCAGGAGCATCCTCCTCTGTGGGGAGCCTGGGAGGATGGCGAGAGGCAGAAGAGACGTGTTTTGCCGGGGAGTGTGGTATCACTGCTTACAGGAAGCCTTTTCTTCTTCCGTCCCCCACTGCATGAAGCCCTGTGGCCCCTACACCTCTTCCCTGCCCTGGGGCTGCTGCAGAGGAGGAGGAAGGACGGGGATTTACCCCCTCAGAGTTGATCTGAAGGCCACACAGGGAGTAAGCACTGGAGCCAGGATGAGAGTGGAGCTGCTCCTGGCACCTCGCCCTCTTCATGATTCAGAGCTTATTTCTGAATCAAGAGGACTGAGTAAAGTTTCATTTTTCTATCTAGAAAGCAGTGCATTCTGCTTCCCATTTAAAGCTCTGGAGCCTGATGATGATTCAGAGCGCATGCAGGAATGTGCCTGCACACTGATTTTAGTACCAGGCTGTGTAATGCCTGCCAGTGATTAGTTCTGCCATGCAGGTGGGTGAAGGAATTAAACTGGGTTTAGAGACAAGGCAGGGGAAAGTCACCTGGAGAATGCCAGGGAGAAGGAGAGCTTCCACCAAAGCTGAAGTGTGAGATGGTGGTGAGATGCGGAGGGTTTTCTTTAAAGCAGCTGGCTGCACAGGGCACCACAAGCACGCTGCAGTGCAGGTGTTGCTCACCCCTTGAAGAAAGATGCTCAGCCCATCCCCTCCACAGGGCAGGGAGGAGCTGCCCAAGGCCACAGTGCCCCTGCTACCATGCCCCAGTGGGACTTGACTTTTGGGGCAAAAGGCAGCAGTCTGATGCTTTTCGATGGTGATGAGGCTGATGGCCATCCTGGGCCAACCTGCAGGAATGGCAGCTGTGGAGACCACCTTTGGGGCCATCCGTAGCATCACAAGCAGCCAGCAGCCTGCGCAAGCACGTGCCCCCAGCCCAAGCTCCCGTCTGGTCCGTGCTGAGATGGATGTTACTCTGCAGCCCCTGGCATGCGCTGCCTTGCTGGAGGGGACACCCCTGCTTCCCACTCTGCCAGCCCTGCAGGGACATAGCCACCGTGCTAGCCGGGAAGGTGACATGCAGGATCTGACAAAGCCGGAGCTGACTCTGCTTCCCACTGAGCCAACCTCAGGGAAATTACCCAGCCACTTTGAATAAAAATGAATTAAGTAGCCTGGCAGTAACTCAGACCATATTTTATTAACTTGGCCAGAACCAAGTAATGTTAATCCCTCTCCCTGAAATTTCTTTTTTACAGCCAGGCTCTAATATATGAAAATGTGCTGGCAAAGTTTTTGGTAGATTATAACCCTCTGGTTAGTAACAACCAGGCAGTGTGGGGTTATCGCTTGGATAGGGGCTGAACCTCAGCGTGGAGCCGCACACAGCCCACGCAAGCACTGAGGCAGGGGACAATGACTTCACCCACTGCATGCCATGTCCCCTTGGGGTGAGGGATGTCCAGGTGCCTGAGGGGCCTGGGCAGTCGCCAGGTGAGGGCAGGGACAAGCTCCAGCCCATGGGGGTGAATGACTCTGCAGAGGTGCCTCCCTCCCTCCTCCCCTCCTGCCCTGGCAAGAGATCAACTTTTCTTGGCTCAGCAAACACTGAGCCTCAGTTTCTCTGTAAAGCTGGGGGGCCCACCTGCTTGAACCACTAGATATGATGCCTCAATGCCAAGCCCTTGCTTTAGATGTTGAGATGCTCCCCAGGGAGAGGAGATCACCTTCTGCACAAGTTACCACCCCTGGGCCATCCACTAAACATAGTGGAGGTCAGGAAGGCACTACAGAGAAGAACTCTGCTTGCTAGTGTCCCAGAGCTCCTGCCACTGGCCCCATGGGGATTGCTGGGGAGCAGGGGGGGGGGGGGGTGTCAAAGCGCTCCTGGGAGGTCTCCCATAGGCTGTCATAGAATCATAGAATCATCTAGGTTGGAAGGGACCTTCAAGATCATCTAGTCCAACCATCAACCTAACTCTGACAAAAAAAACCCCATCACTAAACCACGTCCCCTAGCACCATGTCAACCCACTGGGACCCCAGGGGGACTTCTTCCCATGTTTTGCAGACCCTGTCTTTGAGCTTAGTGCCAGTGGAGTCACCTTTGTGAGTCTTCAAAGAGGCTGTGGGGCAAATTAGCATCTTCCCCAAACTCTGCATTCTCGTGCCCCATGTAAGCCCTAGCAAGTAATAAAACTGCCCTGCCTTCGTTGTTTATTAGCAATAATAATCCTAATAATACTTTGCACATCAGTAAGAGCTTCCATCTGAGGAAATGAAAGCTCTTTACAGACATTAATGATTTACGATGTTTAGCCCATCTCTGAGATACGTAAGGAAAACCACTGTCTTTTTCACAGATGGGAAGTTGAAGAAAACTGTAGGCAAGTGACTTATGGCCATGCAGGAAGGCAGGCTGGGTGACAGCCCAGTCCCCTTCACTACTGCCTGTGACTGCAGCTCCCCTTTGTTGTTTCACAGCCGACTTCTCTGTGCCCACAGTGTTCCAGTGGAGCCATTGGAGGAGTCGCCACCGGCTCCTGGTGGCCAAACCCAACTTGCTCACCACGCCATTTTGGGGCTGTTTGCCTTCCCAACACCCCATTGCTCAAGGCAAGCTGGTCCTTGGGTGCCTGCAAGCTGCTCCCTGCTGCTCATGGCGTGCGAGACTGAGTTTGTCCCGGCGGTTCCTGCCTTTTGGGGGATGCCCTCAGGGTGCGATGACACCGGGTGCTCTGTAAGTGACCCCAGTCCTTGGGGCAGGCAGGGGAGCCTGCTGAGGGATTGAAGAGGAGGGTGCCCTGGGGGTGGGCTGGGTGTTGCATCCCATCCCGGGCAGCCTTATCTGTCCTTTGGCCGCAACCTGTCCTGCGAACACACCGCGGCTGTATCGGCTGCCAGGCTGGCTGCGAACACGGCCGCCATCGCCCAGTGGCTGTCCCATTGCCTATGGGGTGGGTGTGGGGAGAAGAAACCCAATTATAAATAGTCAGATGAACTCCAGCACGCTGGGCAGTGAACTTTTTATATATAGATGCTTTGTAAAATGAAACTAGCCCGTGCCTCTCCGGGTGGAAAAAGAAAGCGAGGGGGGACCACACCTCTTCTATTATGTGCGTGGATCTGCCCATCGGGGTCTGGCAGCGCTTGCCTAGTTAAATGAAATACTTGTTATAAACATGGGACTACTGGGTGGCTGGTTGTTAACTGTTTAGGGCACAACTTGAAATAATACAATTTGGTCTGGACTCCAGGCCAAAAGGGGATTTTCCACCTCGCAACGCAACCAGATCTGGGTTGCCTGCTTCCCTCCGCTATGCAGAGTTTATAAATAACCCCCTTCTCATCCTCAGAACAGCTTCTTCTTTTTTTTTTTTTAACATGAGAAGGGAAAAAAAAAGCAAAACAAAACAACAGACAGGCAGGCAAGCAATAGTGAAAGTGCCACCATGTTGCTCTATTTTAAATCCCGCTTGCCTGCAATTTCGCGTGCAGGCAGGGGAGGAGACCACGGGGTCAGCCCGTCGCCGCCTGCCCGGCCGCCGCGGTGTGCGTGTGCCTCTGGGCACTTATTGTTTTATCCTCACGTCACCTTTCAGCCTGTGCCGCTCGCCCTTCCTCCGTCCCTGAAACCTTTGATTAATAGGTTTGCTTGCTTTTTATATCTGCACATGTGGCGCATCTGGAGCAAGGCGTGCCTCCGCTTTCTTGTTGTTGTTTTTTTATCTCCCTCTATCTATATGTGCGAGTTATTATTATATTTTTTCTTTCTTTTTTTTTTTTTTTTACTTTACTTGCAACTGCCATGGCAACTGCTACATGTTTGGCAAAAAGCTTACGGAGAAGAAAAGGGGCTCAGAGAGCTCAGCTGGCAGATGTCCAGTGTAATCATGCCGCAGCGCCGAAATGAGGCCCTTGGCCGGCTGCCGAGCTGGGGAGAACAAAGATGTCAGTTCCCCGTGTTGGCGGCGGCGCTTGTTTGGCACCCTTATATGGTTTCCCAGAACTCCTCGCCTTGGCGGCTTTCCATTCCCTTTAGGGCAGCAAACAGGATTAGCACACACAGACTTGTTTTTCTCTTTTCTCCTCCAACTGTTCCAATGACATCATCCCTGCTGCATTCAGCTGCCAGCAGGGTGACTTTGGGGGTGGGTTTTTTTTTTTTTTCCTCCTCTTAAAAAAACCACCACTGCGCACACACCAGCAAGCACAATGGTTTGGGTAACGCTTGCACACCTTTCTTGTTAAATTAAAGCCCCTGAAGTGCAGCAGGCTCAGGCGAACCAAGCCAGACGTGCTGCATTTTTTTTTTTTTTTTTTTGCTTCTCATAATTGAATTCCTGCAAGATAAAAATCTCCTTTTCCTCAGTAGGCTGTAATCAGCACTCGCAGAGCTGTGGTTTCCAACTGCCCTCATCATGTGCTTCCTTATGAAACTCCATGGAGAAATTGCCTTGGCATGAGCGCTGATTTAAAGGGCCGGGGAGCAGGGAGTAGCCCCCTGAAATGGAGGAGCTGGGGCCACCCAGCCTGGGGTGCAGGGGTGTGTGGGGGCCCGTGGGGCTGCCTTGGGATGGTGTGAGAGGGAAGCACCCTCTGTTAAGGATGGACTTTGTTTAGGAGATTTTTTTTTTGTTGCTGCTGGCCCTAGAAGGTAGGGAGAAAGATGTACAAAAGAAACCCCTAAATTTCCTGCCTTTCCCCTCAAAGCCCAGACCATTATTTTGCTCCTGGACATTTTCTCCCCTGGGCGTTTTTCTCTCTCCACCTGTTCTCTTTTCCAGCCAGATAACAGAGCCATGCTCTGTTCTCAGGGGAGCCCCAAGGGGTACCAGCAGCCGAGCATCGCCCCCCGCCAGGAGATGGGCAGCCTTTGGCTGGGAGGCTGGGGCCAGCCCCTGCTCCCCGACTCTGCTTCCCTCCCGGCAGCGCTCCTGTTTTCCTTGGCACAGGCCGCAGGATGTGATGCTCGCTTCCTTCTGTTGCTGCAGACCTGGGGAAGGGGCCCAAAGGGGACGGTGGGCTTTGCATTAATGTTTTGCTCAGTGATGGCAAAGCTCCCCAGCTCAGGGCCGGGTGCAGTTTGTCAGCATGGGAAGAGCTGGCTGGCCCGGTTCCTCATCGGGTTGCTCACTTTTTCCACTGCACATACGGACGGATGGACAGATGGACGTGGACGACAAAGCGGGGTTGCTAGGAAAGCTTTATGTAAGCGGCACTCGGCCAGCGGCTGACAGTGCAGCAAGTGTTCGGCTCCCAGAGCTCCACATCAAACCTGGCAGCACATCAAAACCTCTGTTTCATAACCCACTAGAAATAGGATTTTCTAACGGCGCTGAGAGGACTCGCCTTGTTGTGTGGGGACCTGGGATTTCACCAGTTGTTAATGGTTATCTAGGCAATGGCCTAAAAAAATTCAGTAGTGCCCTTCCCCATGATGAGGTACATGATTTTACCAGCTGCCGTGCCTGGTGGCAGCCATGCTACCATGGTCCACCTGCTAATAACACAACTCAGGAATTAATTAGCAATTAACAGCAACCAAATAATTACAGAATCAACCATCAGGAGAGAGGCTGTGATGCTGTAAGCGGCTTTCCCAGGATGGGGACTGCCCTCCGCTGGGGAAGGGGGTGTGTGAGCGTGCCCTGGGGAGAGAGCGGGGCTGGAGAGGGGTTTTCCTGGGGAAATACAGGTTTCCAGAGGCATTGAGGTTTCATGGGAAGAAGAGAGCACCAAGAAATGAAATTGGTGGAGCAATTCTGGCTGTGCTGAGGGAGCAAGGCAAGTGTCAGCCATGCCCTCAGCTTTATCATGTAGGTAAAGAGGAGCTCAGGGAGGGCTCTGCAGAGCAAAGCAGTGACTGTGGTCAAGCCTAGTGGTGGGCTAGGGACCTGCTGCGGTGCTGGAGGGCAGAGAAGCCCAGACGCTGGTCCCACACCCTGCCTGCTTGCAGTGCTGCTCACCTCCTCTGCTCCTGGGCACCACAGGGGATGGCAGTGTGCTCCCACCTGAGCCTCTGCCCATCCTAGCTCCACACCGAGATGTGCTGATGGCACAGGAAAGGCACTTACATCTATTTTTTCAGCCACTGAAAAAAGAGTGAGTACATTAGGTAGATTCACAGAGATGGAAAAGGCCTGGGTATTCATCTTATTCATCGCTCTCTCCTTGCTGATGAAGAGTTATCCCCCCTTGGATGTTATCCAGTATTTCCCCCAACCTTGTTTCCAGCAATTCAAGTGATGGGGTTTCCTTTGGGAAACTCCATCACAGTCTAATGCGCTTTGCTGTTAGGAAGTGCATCTTGCCCTGCGTTTGGCTTCAGCAGTTCATCTCTAGGCCTCCCTCCCAGGGTGCCAGCTGCTTGTGGGCTCCTGTCTCCTCCAGGCAAACTAGATGTGTTGAGTCCTTCTCACTTTCTCCATCGGTCAGTCTCAATCCTTTAATCATTTACTGCTTTCCTGCTGCCGTCTGCCCCGTATCAGCCTGAGTCTGCCAGACGTGGCCAAAGTATCATCTCTGGGTGGAGAGGGGTTGTGGGGCTGAGGCTCTGTCGGCAGCGGTGGCTCCCCGGCAGCTCTGTGCTTCTCCAGCTCTGGGCCAGGGCGGGTGAGCTCAGCGGCTGGCACGGCAGAGCACAGCTGGAGGGATCCTCTGTTTTACACCGACTACTAACAGCCTGGAGGGGCTGGTCTGGCCAAGTAGGACTGCTGAGGCATAGAAACACCCTGGCCACACAGAGCCTTTTCCTTGGCCATGCTCCCTGCAAAGGAGCAGGCGAGAGGTTTGGGTGGAGGAACTTCTCTGTGCAACTCTGAAAGGATGAACTGCCAGGCACAAAGGTCCCATCCCCTGGAGAAGCATCACCAGTGCTGTTGCAGGGTGCCTCGTACCTGGGTGCCTGAGCTGGTTGGCACAAATACTCCCTGCACGGTCAAAATAAGCAGATTGTCCCAAGTACACCTCACCCACAGCAGTCTCCTTCCCTCCATTACCTTCAGAAAAATGCTGTGAACAGCCCTGGTGCTGCATAGGAGCTATGGTCTGCAGCTGGTTCTCAGATGAGAACAGATGTGTGTTCTCCCCAGCACCCCCACCTGGAGGTGCAGGGCTGTCCCTGCTACTCACCCGCCAGCTTGAATTGTTCCCAGAGGAATGTATTTCTGCGCTTACGTTTCAAGTGCCTCCTTGTCCCCTCACCCCACTTCCATTCTTCCGTGTCCCTGTACTTGCAGCTCCTTGGTATGGGGCCATGAGCACCTCTGCCCTGTGCTCCCACCCGCAGCAGAGGGGGTCCCGGCCCCTGGTCCCCCACTGCATGCCACCTCCCCTCTTCCTCCGGCCATTCGTCACAGCGCTCAGCACAGCATGACCAGGGTCAGCTGCTTGCGTTCCTCCTCACCGTGGGACCCAGTGCTCTCCCTCTCTTTTTGTTTCCTTTTGTTTATGGTCCTCGATCCAGCTTTCGGGCCATGCGCAAACGCTCTGCTCCCGGCCAACTTGAATTCGTTTCAAGGAAGATTGCACAAGAGTTCAGGGCTGGTGCTCGGAGCCAGGCCTGCTGGGCTGGCTGTTTTGTCCTCTCGGGCCCCAGTCCTGCCGGAGGACCTGCTGGCACCGACCGCCGCCAGAGCGGAGTCAGCAGGATGCCGCACGGGCTGCCCGGCTGGGAGGAGTCAGAGCAGCAAAGTCCAGTGGAGGTCAGGGACAGGCTTTGCAAATTTAGTTTAGAAAAAAGGAAAAAAACCAACCAAACAAACAAAAAAAAAAAGAGAGAGAGGGAGCAAAAGAAATTTGCCTGGAGTGCTTTGCTCTCTGTTAAAGCCATGCAGACTGATGGTAACCCCACTTTCCTCCAGGTATAGCTTTTCTTCCAGTCTCACACTGGGGCTGGGCAGTAAGAGCTGGGCTGCTCCTGGCTGTGGCAGGGGAGCAACACTCCGAGAGGTGAGGGAGTGGTTGGCAAGATAAAATAGCTTCCCCAAAGCCAAAAGGGAAGAGCCAGAGGGGTCCTGGTAGCTCTGATGGCAGCCGCAGATGTGTCTGGGAGCCTGAACCACGCTCTGTTGTCAGCAGGGCTGAGACACCCTGCAGAAGCAGCTCTCCCGGTTGCTGTTCGCAGTCTGGCTGGCCTTTGGCAAGAGAAAGCACTTACTACCCCTTGTCTCTCAAGCATAGCTTGTATATAAAGTGACGTGGAAACCTTGCTTCCCATCCACAGGTTTAAAAATGCTGCAGGCAAGTAACACCTACCGCACTCCCCCCCCCGCCTTTTTTTAAAAAAAAAAACAAAAAAGGTTCCTAACTTTTTTTTTGAAGGCAGGTTTGTTATGTTTGGTTGGTTGGTCTGTCTTTTCAGTGACCTTGTCAACAAAGATATCAGCAAAGAGTTGACAGGGGAATACATGGAAAAATCAAACTTATCTGCACGAGCAGGCTGCGGTAGGGTGGACCCTGGGAGAGTTAGCTGACCTGCTGAGCCTCTGTCAATTATTTTTGAAAAATCATGGGGAACACAAAGCTTCGGGGCACAGGAGGTTCCTCAGCAGCCGGTGGCTGAGATGTTGAAGTGCCTCGTGACACCCATTGCCATCACAACTAAGAAATTTTGTTTACTTCCTTGACATGGGAGCCTCCCCGCTTTGAAGGAATTCAGAGTAACTTAAAATCCTCTGTGAAAGCCCTGTCTTTTGCAGAGGTGGGATTCATCTCAGCTGTCTATGGGAGTTTGAAAGTCACACAGCTATCCAGGCTAATCATCCTTGCTCTTCTCGTAGGGGAGCTCACAAAGCATGACTAGTTTATACACTCAGTGGGACAAATCTCCTGCTGGAAATGCCCACCTCATCCATGGAGCATAGAGGTTTGGTTAGCCATGGCTGCCTACTTTTGAGAAGATGAGCACTAAATGATATGATCTACCCTGGAGAACAGATTAACTTTTGGCCCTTCTGAGCCACAGAGCCTCCTCTGTGGCGCTGAAGGTGCCTGATGACCTATGGCGCATATGAAATGACATATGGTGGATATGCAAGAGCTTGCCTACGGTTTCCCCTCGCCTCTCACAGTATAGCCCATGGGATGGACGTGGAGACAAGTGTTAAGGTCCAGGGGGCTCCTATATTGCCTGTTCCTCTCTGTGATGCAGCCTGCACCCTTACTTCATCCATTTACTTGCCTTCTTCAAGCCCAGGAGTTTTTACCTGGATGTTACAGTTTTTTCCTCTGACTCCCAGGGTCTAGCGAGGCTTCTTGGCTGTTGGCAATATCTCATTAAAAACCCTGATGAATTCAGTGATGCGGCCCCTGAGTTATTCTCACTTCCACCAATTTCATTTGAGTACATGCTAATACTTTCCCCATACTTTTCAGTTTAACATAATGCTGATAAATGATATGACAACGATAAATTTTCATTTTATTTAAAGCTGTTTATCATCCATATCTATTATGGAAAGTCATCAATTATGCAAAAAGCGTGAATGTTTAAAGAGCCTCTAAAGTGTCTCTATTTATGGATTGCATGTTGTGTCTTTACTTCTTGCTTGTGCACACGCTGGAGAGGCTCCTCCATTAAGCATCATTTTTGCACAAAGAGCCTGAAAAATAGAACTTGACAGGGGAATCTTAGACAAGCTGGAGGCTTGTTGCAAAACGTGGCTGAGCCATAAAAATTTCACTTCATGGGAGAAACACTCAACCCTCAAAGCTGGGTCTAACCCAGAGGATCAGAAAATTAGATGGGTGCAGCATGCTTTGGGTCAAAAAGCCACACTCTATTGGTCTCCTGAAGTCACCTTCCATAGCTTAGCCAGGGTCTCTCGGTAAAGGGGTAATGAATGGGTCCTTCGTGAGCTCTTGCTATAGGAGGGGTCCACACTGCTCACAGCCCAGCCATGCTGGGGTTTCTGTGGTCTCCCCAGAAAGCCACAGGATCTTCTCTCCAACAACTTGGTTGGGTGTGGACCACGCTGCAGAGACACGTGGCTTGCAGATGGCTGCTGCTGCTCAGTGCTGCTCTGGAACAAGGGAATGAGATGCTTAAAATGTCTGAGCTGCTGTCAGTCAGTCAACTATTGCTCATCTCCAGGCTTGCACAGCAACCCTTTTGCTACGGAGGGCCAGATTCTGCTCACAGGGCAGTATTTTTGGAGCCACCTTGCATTAACACCAGTGTAACTGGCAACTTGTTTTGGCATGTGCATTAGATCATAGTAACGGGGAGATTTTACAGTAAGGAGCACAGCTCAGAGAGTGAACACCAAACAGAGACCCTTTAAAGGAGTCGGAGACATTGGCATCTTGGATTGCTTCTTTCTTTCCTTTCAAGATGCTGAGTGGACAAAAGGAGTTAAAGTAAGGAAATTAGATCACAAAAAGCAAATTAACTAAACAGCACTGTCCTGGCCCAATGCTGATCTCGTGCATGGTGTGCCAGTGAATCCTGAGTAACTGGGCGCACATCTGGGTGTTTCTGGGGCATCTCTGTCTATTCAGACCTGCCGGGGTGCCGGAGGGGACCCGCAGCTGCCACGGCTCTCCGGCAGCGTGCGACAGGAAAGGGAGAGCTTTCTCACACGTCTGACACAAGAGGTCGATTGTGGGGATTGCTGGCGGGTGACCTCCCTGTGCCGCTGGTGCCGGGGATGCTGGCAGCACTGGGATCTGCTGCCCGCCCGGCACTCGCCCTGCAGAGGATGCCCACGCTCCAGCCCCTGCTCCCCTCCCTTCCTGCCTCCAGGAGAAGTCACATTTCAAGCAAGAACCCTTGCTCCCAGCCCTGGCCCTGCCCACGGCCACAGGGGCAGCAGGAGTCCTAAACGCGGGGGTTCCCCCAGTACTGCCTGTCATGGGGGTTCCTCTGGCACGGGCATCCCCTGGGAGAACTTCAGCTCTTGTATTATAATGCCTGTAGCATTGGTAAGTGTCCTGTAGCACTACTTAAACATCTCTCTGAAGTAATTAGTTGTGTTTTTAAATTACTTACGGTTTACATAGCCCTGTAGGGGATGTATCGGGCCATGACAACAAAGGGAGTGTGAAGCCCATGGAGTGGGAAGTGCGGTGGCACTTTAAACGTGCCATGCAAGGTCTCAGCCACGCTCTCCCCGCACCCAGCGCCAGTCTCTCCTGCCCACCTGCCCTTCACAGCATTTGGTGGTCTTTGCCATGAAATCCTTCATTTTCTTTCACTCTTCCTTTCCCCTTGTAGCCATCAGATGTCCTTGACAGCACCACACGCCTTTAAGCCAAGTAAGCAATAACACAGGAGTGGACTTGCAACCATCGTGCCCTTTATTGAGTGCATTAAAGGCCTGGGGTCAACAGCTGGCTACTTCTAGCACTAGAAGAGTTGCAGTGGCACGTTAGTAAGATTTCCTTCCCCCTATCAGTTAAAACGGCTGTGCAAATTTTCCATTCAGCTTCTATTTTTTTCCCTAGGCTCATGGGATGAGGAAGGATGTCCTCTGAATCCTGGCTTCTCCCATGGCAGATACTGTCTCTCATTGCTCTTGTCCTGATCCAGTCAGGCTGTTACGAAGCTCACTTTGGATCTTGTACTGGTGCTTTGACTGTTGGGCTGGTCCAGAACATCACTTCTCTGCCAGAAAGAAACCTTTTGCATTACAGCCAGGAGAAAATCCAGTTTCTCTCACGACAAACAGAGAAATGTTATTCCATTTCTGTAGCTCTCTCCCATACGTGGTGATGAAGGGAGAGAGATCCTCTTGGGAGACTCCTCATGGCCCTCAGTATCCCGGCACCTATCTGTGCATGTCAGCATCTCTGTATTTCACCTCCTTTGCTGGGTGCACTGTCCAGCTCATCCTGGAATTATGCTTGTCTTTCCATAGCTGCATTCCATCAGTGCCCAAAATCATTAACTACCAGTGTGTCCTTTTCTCCTTCAGCCAGTTCCAGATGAGTTCCCAGTTCACAGCGTCAGTTCTTGCTGTTAATCCATAAACTATAACCTTTACATTGGGTACTGTTCAACGTAATTAGATTTCTATTACATGATGTTCTTTCCTGTGGTTAAACAAGACTTGATTTACTTAAACAGCCAGCCCCAGGTGAGGTTTAACTGTAACCTTGGTGTTAAAGCTCTGTGCTTGCATGCTGCTCTCTTGAAGCCTCCACTCCACCTCACCATTGCCTGTACTTATCTTGACATGACACGTTAGCAATCATCCGAAGCTGGCAGTGAGACCCAGCCTTGTCCTGCAGGATGTCAGCCCTCTCCCAAGGACCCACTCTTTCCATGAAGAGAAGAATAAAACCAGGATGGCTCCAAGTCAGGTCACCCTGACTGTAGTGTAAACATGGTACCTGCTCTGGTGCAAGCTGGAGTGTGAAACAAAGGCACAATAGACCAAACAAGGTCATTACACACTATTTGATCCAATTATACATCTAAACCCAGGGCTTTTTGTGCAATGATTTTTATTTTGTGCTGACAGGGAGGGAAAACAGCCTTACACATAATGGAGCAACACTGGGTACTGAAACACATCTCGTCTCACATAAAGCAGCAATATTGCTTCCTAAATCCACCTGTTCCTGGGCTGAACCTTCATTTATCCCCATTCTCACTGATGCCCTTCCCTGTAGTTAAAAAATGTTGGTATGCAGGAAAAGTTTTATCCGGCAGCGCTGGAGCTGCAGCCACCCCCCTCCCTAAGCCCACTGGCTGCTTTGATGCCACAAGAGCATGACAGTAAGAGAAATGCCTGGGGAAGTGAATCAATAGCGTCAGGCCGGCCAGCTGCAGGGTGAGGATGGGGTAAATCACTGCAAGAAACTTTCCCAGCCACCGGAGGAGTTGGGAGAACAATGTGGAGAAGAGGATGTGAGGCACTTCCCGCCGCTGGTCAGCCCCGCGCCAAGGAGTGCCGCAGCCTCCAGTGCTATCTTTGTACCCCGTCATCGTCTGGAGACAGCTTTTGCTGTTTGCTGTGAGTTTCTATACTCGATGTTTCTTTTAGCTCTCTCTCAGAGATCTAATCGTTGCTGCAAAAAAAGGGGACTCTGTCCCCCAGCTCTTCTGGCTGACATCTACCAAGCCCATCAAAGGCAGGTCCCTGGGCCAGAGTGTGCTGGTTCCTCTCCAGGATCTGGCTGGTAGAGCAGTGTCAATGCTTTTTTTCTTTTCCCATCCTTCTTTCCCTCCTCCCATCCCTGAGAGATGGAGATAGTGGATTTCTTGTTTGTTCTGCATTCCCATAACCTCTGTCTATTACCAGCCATTCAAATCTCTCTGTCTAGATCCTGCAGAGCTGCTTCTCTCTACAACATTCAAGTGCCTTTTGCAAGTGAAAAAAAAACCACGACCAAACAACCCAGCCCTGTGATTTTCCTCCCTGCTATCAGGAAACAGGTTTGTTTGTTTTTTAATGAATGCAAAAGAATGCAGATAGCGGTGAGGAAAAGCTTGGGCAATGAGTTCAGCACTTCTTTATTTGGGCTCTTCCATGTATATCAGCTGAGCCCAGCAGGCAGCAAAGCAAGAGCTGGATGTTATTTCAGGAAAAGCCTGGTCTTTCTTGCTTTAGACAGCGTAGTGTCCCTGGAGGGGAACTCTCCGCTCCTGTCGAGCATGGGTGATTTGGGCAGACAAAGGACCAGGAATTCCAGCAATGCTGCTTTTCTTCTCTGTCTTCCAGGCTTTGCATAGCAGGTGTCCCCAGGGCTGCCCACTGCCACTGGGACAGGTCGGATAGGGTTCACACCAGCAGCTTTGCCCTGGCCTGGTATTTCCCAGCGCTCCGGTGCCAGACACTTACAGCTGCACAGGGCTGGAGACAGAACAGGCATGTCCATGGCATGATGCGGGAGACGGATGGTGCGTGGCGGTGCCGGGGACTCTGCCACTCAGGCCATGTGGGCAAGGTAGCCGTGCTAGGTGGCACGGGCTGAACACTACTAGCAGATTCATTCCAGATGCGTCCTTGCTGGAAACAACAGGCTGAAGTCACAGTCGCACTGATGTCAACACCAAAAAGGTGAAAAAACCCCAAAGTAATGTGGCAGGTCAATCACAGCATTTCTCTTGACTTACTGCTCAGCATTTCATGGTAGTTTCAGGTGTTTCTACCTTACTGAAAGTCAAATTTCAGTCTTGGAGCATCACTTCAGCATGAAAAGTAGAAGTGCATCACATAGCGCAAGCTTCTTTCAATTTCATTCAAACAGCACATATATTTTGGCTATGTCTCTTTGCTGAATTCAGCACAGATACAGGTTTGGTCAGCCTGGAACTGCATTTTTCAGTCCATAAAATATTCATTGAACCTTTTTACCTGGCTCTGGCCATGACATTGTGTGAACCACTTCTTTGCTATACCTCGGTAGTTAAGGCACATCTGTTATTTGGGATCCAAGCAGCTCTGAGATAGGTCACCTCTAGTTCCAAACCCAATATTCATTTGCATGTGGTAAATGTATTTCTTCCTCAGTCACACAGGATTTTTGCTTCTTTCAAAGCATGTCTTTTGTAGCAGATTTTTATGCAGATTTTTATGCAAGAACATATTACTAGGTTGTTTTCTATTGATGCAGAGAAATCTTTCACGCAATTTGCATCCCATTAACAGCTTCATAAGAGATGATCCTGATTCTAATGGCTCCGCACAATAAGCCAATAAAGCCAAATATGGAAGGGATTATGGAATGCGTTGCTGTTATACCCACAAAATAGCTTGTACATTCAAAAGAAAGGCTGACTCCTCTGACACCTAAGGTTAGTCCTAAGAGTTACTACTACTGAGACTTTTCAGCAGTGCTTTGATTGTCTTTTGTTTCCTGTTAGTTGCCCTCTGTGTTTTCTTGTGCTGGCAGCAGAAACCAAAGAGGAGCTTCAGCCTGCAGGGACTGCTGCCTTGCAGGTGAGTGTCCTACACAGCCTGCTGGGCAGAAAATGCTGCCAGATTCCAGCATTGCAACAGAAACGGTGCTGTTACATCACTTCTGTAGTGCTGGAATAACAGCAGAGGCTGCCTTGGGGCAGATATAGGCACTAGCCAGTGTCTCTGCCACTGATACCTTCCTGTAGGCATATTTACACCCTATGTTTTCCCTGTAGCAAAGGCCATGTGTCTGCACTGAGTCTTTCAGATCTGCTGCCCGTCTTTGATGCTGCTGGAGCAGCACAGGCTGGTGGGCAGACTCACCAGCCGTGGAGGATGAATAACTCTCTCCCCTGTGTCAGAGTTTCAGTCCTTAGCCTCAGGGGTTTCTCACTGAGTTTCATAAACAGGGTATTGGAAGCGCAGGGCAGACATCAGCAGGCCTCCTGCTGCCAGAGACCCTACAGCTCTGCAGAGGGGTGCAAGGGGGTGCCTGCGTGGGAATGCAGCACTGAGCAGAGGGGAGGTTTCTGCTGCTGTCCCTCAGGGAACATGTTTGTACACTGTTTCTTACCAGGGCTAGAAAATTACTGCTGTGATGGATAAGGTGGCAGAGGAACAAGGCTGGTGGGAAGCTGGCTCAGAGGAGAAAGGATGAATGGTGGGAGAGGGAAAAGAAGCAGTCCAGAGCATGGTGGGACTTGTCTACAACTGACTTTTCCCTCCCTCTGCCAGATCTTTCCTTGTCTGCTCATGCTTCATCTGGGAACAGCAGTCACGGGTCAGCTCAGCCATCTGGCTCCCTTGTGCCCTCTCTTTTCCTGGAGGACACAGACTGAAGTTCTCATACAAATTGAAGTAATTGTCCAGGCTCCTGGGAAATACATGAAAGGGCACTCTCTTGAACTGTGGCAATGCCCAGACCACACTCCCTGCCAGTGCACATGTAATGCTCTGCATGCTGTTAACTAGCTTAAGGTTTTCACATGCTCAGTTGCCTAATAGTTTCTTCCATCTGCAACAAACAGCACTCAAAAAAGTTTTTTACCTTCTTTGGTCACATTTGTACATGCTTTTCTTCTGTTTCAATTGCTCAGCCATTATGGGGTTTCAGTGCATTTGAACTGTTGGCTTGTTGTGGCCTGTATTTTCGGCTTCACAGTGATCAATGTTGTCTTTATACCTCCGTTTGATTTAGAGGTGGCTTGTAAATAACACGCAAGTGGAACCAACCACACAGGCAGCTGCTGAGCACACTGTGGGAGGCGTTCAGATACGCAGCCATGATGAGCTGGACATAGTCCCAAATGAGCTCATTGTAACCTTCCCCAGTACAGGAGTCCCGTCCACTGCTCCTGGCCAGCTGGTGGTGCTGCCCCTGGGTGCCAGCCACCCTGTGCTCCTTGGCACGGCAGGTTGGGGTACTAGGACACACGTGTGTGGTGGGCTCATCCTCTTGGGCTGTTGGGGATGGAGCAAACTGGGTGTTGGCAGGCCATGGACAGTTCTGGCACTGAGAGACTCACAGGGCACACTCATTTTGGTGGAGCTGGAGGTGACCTTGGGAGGGCTCACAGGGACCCACATGGTATAAGTGACCTGCCTGATCTTCTGCGTGTGTGTGCTGCACAGGAGGTTGGACACCTCGCAGCCCTTTTGGTAGGGAGAGGTCAGTGAGCAGCATTTAAAACTTCCTCTGAACATATCCATGTGTGTGCGCACACCTGTGAAAGGGTTTTTTCCAGTCAAAATTGAGCACTGACACCTTTTTTTGCAGTAGCATTTTTAGAGCGATGGCATATTCACACAAGGTCCATTTTCCTTTAACATCATTAAGCGGCTGTTGCTGCTGCTACCAGCCTTTGGGACAGCAGGACCATGACCAGACAACCCGAGGATTTTTCCATTAGTTGCAAAGCACTGAACAGGCACCATTCCCTTTCCGCAGACCCACAGGGTGCACTGACTGGGCTTGGCTGTGGCAGGGGCTGGATCGGCATTAGGAGCTGAGGCAGCCCAACTGTGATGTTTCATGGTCTGATTCATGGTCTGATCTTTTCTGGCCTCATACGTCCACCTGGCATGGCTTTAAGCTGAATGCATGCCCTTCATGGGTGCACCACTGACTGCCTTGGGGCAGTCCTGGGCTCACTTGGCTATGGAGGTGGTGGTCTCAGTGTGGTCCCAGAGTGCAGGATGTCTGAGAACCATTTCTGCTCCCCTCAAAATGCAATTTTCATTGCCACAGGATTTTGCACTAACACAAGCTTTTGCTTCTTAAATTTCAATCTTCTGTAGGGTGTAACTTTATCAAACCATAAAAGAGACAGTTCAGCCAGCTTCAATATGTCCCTCCCTTGTTTTCTTTTCCCTTTCTCTCAGACTCTGAATTTTCCTTTCCTCTGGACTGTGTATCTGTTTTATCCTTTATGTTTTTCTTCTGCAACTCTACTATGATGATGCCTAGCAAAGATCAGGGACCTTATTAGGCACAGCCAACAAAAACGGTCTTCAAAGAGCCTGACTATAAAGTGTCCTTTTTTTGAAATGTCTGCTTTCAGTTATCTCTGTCACCACTTTTCCCTCCATTATTTTTCTGGGTTTCTCTTTCCTTCTGTCCTTTCTTCCTTCCTTCCCCCATCTTCTTTTATTCCCCTGTTTTTTCTCTTGTTCTTTGGAGCATTTTGGCTTTTTGTTTCTTGTCCTTCCCCCCTTCCCTCAGTCTTAGCTTAAGTTCCCTTAATTTCCACTTTCTATATCCTCAGTAGCCTCTAAAATCATCTCTTATCCATTGGCTTCTGCCATGGACATTTGCATCCCCTTACTGGCTCCGCTGGCATCTTAATGCCCCAGCAACATGCAGAAGGGAGGGCAAAACTTAGTGGTCCCTTCTCTTTCGGTCTCATGGCAGAGGTGAGGCACATTTTCCTTTCCTTCTCAATATCAGAGGTACGAAGTCCACTGGGGTCTGCTGTCTCTGCACACTGGAGGAGATTCCTGCGGGAATTGCTCCCGACTTCCTTCACAGACTGGTGAGCAATGTGTTGAGATTTCCTCCACCCCAGGAGTGTGGGACTGAGAGGCTGGCGGAAGCAGCTTAAACATTTCTTTTTTTCCTCTCTCTACCTCTCTGTTAGCAGACAAAGAGGAGTACAAAACCCTGCCCCATAAAGGTTTTGGTGGAGCAGCCACTGAGTTGAAGGGCTGGCTGGTCTGGCTCTGATGGGAGATGGAGATTCTTGAAACCAGCAAGAAACCAGCAAGAAACCCATACAGGGGTCATTACATGTCTCACAGCCCAAGATCTCCCTGACGCTGCTCTTCCACTGAATCTGACCCAGCTGTGCCTCCTGCAAGGCCAGGATGGAGGGCAAGCACACACAGGGCTGCATGGTGGCCCCGGTTTCCCCCAGCAGGGTTAGCCACCTTGAATGCCAAGTTAGTGGGTACAGAGCCAGCATTCATCTTCAGAAGCCTTTCCAGTGCTGGGCCAGCATCCATGGATTTTGCCTTAATCAATGCGTGTCTTTGAGGATTGCCCTTGCTAAAGAATACTTTAGAAAAAAATATTATTTTCATTACAGTTAGCATACAGTTTTCCAAACACTTCGTAGTGTTTGGATTTATGGTTCAAACCACAACACTGATAAGTCAAATGTTGTGCTCCTTGGTATAACCTCCCTTAGTTCTGATTTTATTTCTTTTGCGGTCTTCTGCTAGTCCTCTCTAACATTTTCCACCATGGCTTTGCAATGCCTGCAGTAGCACTGAAGGCTTTTTTATCTCCAATGCACAGTCCTGCTGACTGCAATTAGGGCTGACATGCACACATAGACAGGGTTGGAGCTTTTGGGCTGGCTTTTTGGGGGTTTTGCAGGCAGGTTATGCAGGTTGTATCATTTAGGACTGGTTGTGTGTGGACGCCTTCAGGCTGTGGGAAGCAGAGAGCTGCCAGACTGCTCCTGGTTAGAAGACAAGCTGTCGGGCCCAAGCCTATAGCTGTGGCCCTGATGGGTTACATTTCTGTTTGCAGTGTCACTTCCTACCACGCTTGCAACGGCGGTAGCTGTTTGCACTGTCATAGCATTTCTTCTGCTGGAGTTTCCTGGCCGGGGAGGCTGCGGCAGCTCCTGCAGGGCCTGTCGCCCCGCTCCCCCGGCACTTGCCAGAGGCCAACCCACTCCCCCTCCGCTCACCAGGCCCCGGCAGCACCCACGCCATGCCCTCTGTGGAGGCTGCCGGCTCCCCCTGCTCTTGGAGCTGGCTCCCCGTTGCCTGCCCTGGCTTTCCTGCCCTTGGCGCCCAAGGAGACTGCCAGCTCCAGAGGTAGCCATCACCCCAGACCCTCCTGCAGTCTCCTGGGATGGGCCGATGAACAGGTCCTTCTAGCACAGGTCCAAACCCAGCTCTTTCTGAGATGCCTTGAAAATGTATGAAAGCTTAATAGGAGTGATAGCTTTCAATAAAATCACCCCACACTTCGGTAAAGACTATCTCATCAATACGGTTTTTCAGTTTTAGATTATTCATCCTGTCCCACTCGACACCTTTCTGGACCATTGCCATTGCTCTCCTTTCTGCAATCCCTGAACTGCACAGATCACACCTCAAATGAAGCCTTGACAGCATAGACAACAGGGGAAGAATGGTTTCCTGTTTGCCACAGACTGCACTTCTGTTTGTGCACCTCATTAGAGCACTTTCATTTTTTACTGCAGCGTGACCATGCTCATTCATGTTGAGCTGTCATCTCCAGATCTTCTGCTGCAGAACTGCTGCTGTGTTGGTTGTTCCCCAGTTGATCTTGCAGTCCCTTCATGACGCTTACACAAACGCAGAGCTCCGCTTTGTCCCTACTGAATGGTGCTCCTCTTCCCGTCCCCCTCTCCCATTTGTCAAGATTGTTTTGCATTCTCCTCCTGTTCTCCAAAGTGCTTGTTCTTCATGGTGTCCTGTGCTAATTTAATAAGTGTTCCCTACTCTTACTTTTTTTTTCCCCAAAGATATTAATGAAAATACTGTGTGCTGCCAGACATAAAACAGATGGCTTCAGACTTCATTTGATACGTACTGCCAGTTTGACAGTGAAGCATTTATAACTGCTCTTAGTCTGGTTTTCCAACCAGCTGTACACTCCTCTAATAGCAGTTTCTTTAAGCCGTGTTTCTTTACTTGGCTTATGAAAGTGTCAGGTGAGATGATGGCAAAAGCCTTATTAAAATCAAGATCTAAGGCCTACTGTAGAAGGAAATTAGATTGATTTGATGTGATTTGTTCTTGTCAAATCAGTGTTTGCTGTTCCTCATCTGCTTGTTGTCTTCTAGGCATTGGAAAACTGTTTATCCAATTACCACTTCCAGTATTTTTCCAGGACTTGAAATTAATCTGCCTGGTCTCTGATTTCTGGCTGCTTCTGCCCCCCACCCCTCTTTCACGGTCGGTGCTGGGTTTGCCTTTCCCAACGTGCAGAAACACATCCCCCACCCCTGACTTCTGTGCTGATGGCGCCGAGTGGGCTTCAGCTGCTTTCCTCAGTACGACAGAAGGCTTTTAGTTCTTGTCAGTTGGAATATATATGACTTATTTAGACATCATCTGACCTCCTCATTCTTTCTTGCAGCCGATATTTTTACCCTCAGACTGTTCATGCTGGTTGTGTCAAATGGGGCACCTTTGAGCAAAGACCAAAGGAAGAAAGTGTCAAACACTTTTGCATGTTTGGCATCGTCACTCAGTATCTCTTTCTCGTGAAACCCTGCTCTCCCTTTGGCCCTCCTGTTGCTACTAGTGCATACACTTCACGCCCACTGCTTGTTGCATCACTTAACATCTTTTTCATGTTGTTCCTCCATGCTTAGGCTGTTCTTTTATACTTAGTAACATGACCTAGTTCCACTTTCTGTGTGCTTCCTCTGCACTTCTGAAACTAATGAAGAGCTCGTGATTCAGACAGTTGATACCTTACTCGCCTCCTTTAGTATTTGTGCTGAGCTGCCCCAGAACTGAGCAGCTCACAAGAAGTTCTGTACCACGTCTTTTGTGACTCTGCCTTTCATACAACTTCCTTAGAGCACTGCCAACTCTCCAAACATCCTTTCTGCCTCAAATTTGTTCCTCTGGGATTGTGTGTACTAACACTGTGAGTTAGCTAAAGTCCCTCTCCTAGAAGTCCACTCTTTTCTCTTTGTTTTTTTTCCCCTGTCTCCTTTCCTAGAAATCATGACTGCTACCACTTCAAGGTCACTCTCACCCCAATTGCTTTTCACCTTCACTGCAAAACCAGTTCCCATATATTACTTAGAATAATTTTTTGCAGAGTAGCTAACCAGGAAAAAGCAAAAGAGATGGCAACTGCAGACAGTTCAGGGAAGGGCACAGACCAGTACCAGAATAGATCTAAATAGAGAAGCCGCTGCATATTTAGTACTTAATTGTGTCAGGAAAAATTAGCATTACCATTCACAATTACCTGCCCCTGCCTATGAACTTGTCATTAGTTTCCAAGAGATGTGGCTAACAGTGGTGGAAATATTGGTATTATTTGTGTAAAACATGAACAGTACAACCATGTTATTAAAATACTTCTCAGTTCTGTCTGTCTTAGGACTTTTTTATAGTCTTCTTACAATGAGAGGGCTTAGACCTTACAAACATTTAGAAACTCTGTGTGTAATAAGCATATAGTCATTTTCTTCTTTATTCCATTAAGCATTGACATTAAAGTGTGTTTTTAAAAATGGAGGCTCAGGCCAAGCAGAGCTGTTTTGTCATCATTGTCGCAGCATCAAGGAGTCCTTGTGATGAGCCAGAGCCTTCAGCTTCTCAAAGGCCAATCAAGCTGTTTCCAATGCACAGTGTGCACAGTGGGTATCTCACTCTCGCTGCACTAGTACCAGAAGAGCTTTCTTGTGTAAAGCTTACAATAAAAAAAACCACCTTGCTTTTGGGAGCTGCTTGTCCTCTCTTCTTTGCTGCCATCCCACTTAAGCTGACTCTCTTCCAGCTCAGGGCTGCCCCTGTGCTGTTCTGGAAAAGCTCACCTGAGCAGGGTGAAGGCAAGTTGGCTTTTGGCCGTCATCCATGGCTCCGGCGTGTTCCTGCAGACATCCCTTTAGGTACTGAGCTATTTGCCTTTGAGTATTGTTAGCAGGGGGACCAGTAACTTTGCTGCAAATTATTTTAATACCATTATTGATTTCGTCACTTTAGTTTTGCTTCACTACATCAAGTCTTAGCATTAGGGTGAACCGACAGCTCATTAATTCAGTATAAATGATGTTTCTTTATGGGGCACTCAGAACCAAAGAGAGCTCATGAAGCTCCCATGGATGTCTGCCCAGAGGCTGGGGTGGTTTCTAAAGGAACTCTTGACTCCATTTTAACACCCCAAACAACCACACGAGTACAACTTTATGTCTGACTCCTCTCTTGGTATAATTGTATAAAAAGAAAACACTCTTCCGCTGTTGTATAAGAGCTATGATGATACATGGATGGCGGGTATCCTTGCAGGCGGTCTGATTTCTGCTCTTTGTCTAGCAGTTGCTGATCTGATGTGTCCTCCAATGGTTGCTTTTTGAGTCATAGGAAACTCCTTGGGAAAGTGCGGAGACCGTCAGACCTCAAGCAGAATAAACTAATCACAAGTGGTTGAAAGAGCGAGCCATGGTGCTAAGTGCTACATAGTTTCCTACTCAGATGGGTCTCAGAAAGCCAATTTTTCATTAAAAAGAAAAAATGGGTTTACAAAGTGGTATCACAGTGCATCCTTTTTTTATAGGCTAATTCAGAATTTATTGTTGTCAGTTGGAGAACATTCCTGGTCATGCTCTTGGACTTTGGATTAGACACAATGCTTTTAAAAAGCTGTGAAAAAAAGGTGGGAAGATTTGAAAGTCTTCCCCATAAAGGCATGGATAGGTAATGTATTTATGTTCTAAACACATACCTAGAGGCTTAGACAACTGGCATATTTACATTAACCAAATGGTATTCTGGTTAAAACAAATCACACCGCTGGCAAGCAGAGAACCCCCTGAATGTATAGCTCATTTTCCCTGAAGTGAAATCAAAAGTAGCAGTGCCAGCTCATCATTTCAAGCTTCCTAAAACAAAACATCTATTAAAAGTAACTCACCTCAGGCAAAAACGTGTTAGAACAGATAGGCTTTCCAGTGCTCCTCTGAGAATACCCTGTTGCCCAAAATCCTGCACCTAGCCCCTGCACCAAAATCTCCCACTGACTTCGCCCAGAGCCACACATGGGTCCCAGGACTCGACACGCTATTAGCATTTTTGGAGAAGGACCTGAAAGGACAATTTAGCCTAACTTTTCCCTACTGAGATTTTTATTCCAAGAATTAATTTCTCATTCATACTGAAGAATTAGTTCACCAAAGAGCTGACCTTGTAAGAGACTGTAGCATGTTGGAGAGAAAATAGTTCCCAGTTAATAAATACATAAACAAACAAACAAGCAGTTCCTGCTCCTCAGTAATGTGTGGCATGAGTTCCAAATTTACATTTAAAAACTTTCAAAACTAAACCATGAAGGGGAGGCCTGACTTTGCTAACACTGTTTAGAGTGAAAAGCTGGCATGGAAAAATCTAACTGAAAGTACATTTGAAAATGCCTTCTTAAAAAGAAGCATCATAAAAAGCAAACTAGAATATAAAGCAAATTTTGCAGTAGTACTTTGCAAATTGTCTTGATTTTGGAAGGATGCAGAGCACATGCTAAGATCAGCTGCATGTATAGACTATTTAATAATAAATGGCATTGTGTTTTTTCATCCCCATCAAAATCTCCAGCCATACAGTACTTTTATATATTATCAGAGCATTCAGGAGCAATGAGAGCTGACGTGAGGAAGGAAATGGCTTCAAGATCATGGCAAGAATCCCATAAAGTTACAGAAGTGGAATGGGGAAAGGTACTTTAAAAGTACAGGTGTAAATTATTGAACATTTTAAATGTTTTCCCTTGGTAATTTTAATCACATTGTGAAATCAGTCACTCAAGCTTTTGTGAAACACTTGATTTATGGAAGTTTTGCGCTGTTAGTTGCCATGCAGGAGCCAGCCCTGCACTCATGGCTGTGGGCAGGACACGCTGGGCGCAGCAGCATGCCGAGGCTGGCTCAGAGCCACCGCTGCCAAACACCCACCACTCTAAAATTAGCAGTGATTGTCCAGAATGGGACCCTGATGCCCAGAAGCATTGAAGTTGACCCATGAATCCTACGCTGATGCCAGAGAGCTTCCTCAAAGCCACTTCTGCCTCCAAGGAGGATGCACTCACCTGCAGAGTTGTGTTGAGCTGAAGGCTGCAGGTTGGTGGTTGTGTCTCCTTTGGTTTGCACAGGCAATGAGCTGAGGATGCCTCAGTATGAAGCATCTCTGACTCTTTTCAGTGATGCCTGCTGGGGGCTAACGACCTCATAGGTGTGCTGCTCCAGGCCCAGGGCCATGGAGGTGCTTCCTCAGCCTCTGAGGGCACGTGGACCATGGGGAGATGGTCCAGGAATGAAGCTGGGCATCTTGGGTTGATTTGTGCAAGATGGGTACTGTCAGACACATAATGGTACTTCACAGATTCGGTAACATTTCTCTCCACACTGATTCCACCTCTTATTGTTCGCCAAGTGATGGCTTATTTTCCCACTGTATTTGGAGATTTCTCTTGCCTTTGTTATCTAAGAATAACTCATTTATTTTGGTCAATGCCTTTTCTTAACAAAAGAAGTTGTGGGCTCAGCTCTTGTATGGTTAGTACATGCTATCGAATCTCACCCATAGTGTATCACAGTGAATGCGACAGTGATTTAGACAAACAAGGATTAGGATAAGCAGGTGATATTTCAGTGTGTTTAATGCATGAACATATCTAATGCCCATCAAATGACTGGACCTCATTTCTGATAAGCAAGCTTTTAATAAATGAGTTTTTATTGCAGAGACATTGTGCAATGGTCTTTGTAAGGACTTTGGACAGACTGACACCGTCTCTGTGGCTGTAAAGCACTTGGCACAACGAGGTGTTGGATGTGACAGCAAAGGATGACAAGGTTTCCTGTCTGCCTAAAAGCAAGAGAGTGCTGGATCTCTGTTCTACTTGGGCAACCTCACTGCGGCCAGCCGCCATAGCTGATGGCAAAATTCTCCTCATCCATTTATTTTCTTTTTTCTTTTTTTTTCCTTTTAATTGACTTAGTTGGACTTCCAGAACCTAAGGGTCAGATCTTTTGCCGAGAGTTTTGTAGTAATGAAGCAGGATCTGGTCTTTAATGTTCAGTATTTGATCCACTCAGGCTGCCTGAATCCTAGTTGAGCTGTGAACATGGGTTTGTAGTGCAGTGGGCTAGTTGGGGCAGCTTTTTGCCTTTTCCCTGGAACAGATTTGGCAGATCCCTAGACTGAAGGATTTCCCGTTTTCCCTGTCATCATCCTCTGTGCAGGGAAATCCTTCCCTTCCCTTGGACTGCCCAGCAAGGTCTGCACTCTCCTTTCAAGTCCCCAAGGGATAGGGATGACAGTAAGATGATGAAAAACACAGCACGACTGGGCACACCTCTCGTACAGTCTACCTCCTCCCCACACACCAAATTCCCCTTGTTGGCAGTTAGTGCAATTTACTATAACACAAGGACTGTCCCTAATGCCATTAAAAATGCAAATAGGGAGCCTCAGGAGCGGGAATAAGCAGTTCCTTTGCAGCCCACTTCCTCCTGGCCCCAGCACATGTTGCGCAGATGATGCTCTGCTGTGCCACATTTCCGAGCTCTCAAAGTTGCATCTATTTTTTATTTTTTAATCTTAGCAATGTAGCTGCAGACTTAAAACATAACAGACATTTAGAAACTGTATGACTTTCCCTAACTGTCTGTAACAGTTTCAAGATAAGTCATTTTAAAAAGAATTACTTTAAACGGAGTCTGCTTTAAACCAGACCTTTGTACTTCTTGTTTTTGCTTTTATCTTGGCGCAGATGCTTACCCTCTCTCTACCTCCTTTGTAGAGTTCATTATGCAAAGGCAAAGAAGTTACACTAACGTTGTAATTTTGTTTGGCAAGGTGAGCTGCAAAACATATGCTGTGTCATGCCTTTTTATTACTGTGTAAGAATTGCCAAAGCAGCCTAAAGGAGGAATCAAGGACATGATCGTTGTGAGGAAAAGAGGAAATGGTCCAGTTTTACAACACTCAGGCTTGTAACCACTTGCGGTAGTTAGTTTCAGAACTGGTTTAATTTTAAATTATTTTCTCACCAACCGACAGTGGCTTCAAAGTGACTTGTGTTTCATCCCACCACTTTCTGATCCATATTGAGCTATTTTTCAGTGACTTGGTGGCCAAAACCCTACCTGTGCAGCGGGCACTGCGCAGGCAAGGTATGCTCCGTCCTCTCCCTGCCCGGGGAGATGGCAGAGGTACAGCCAGCCCGAGATGATGAGAAAGCCTCCTTGAACAGGCACTGACATCCCTTTTCCACTACGTGGAGGGTGGCGTGTCACACCTTATTCTGCTCATGCTCCAAGAGCAAAGCCTGTACTTCTCAGTCTAGACAACCTGTAATCAGGCGAGGGAAGAGCAGGCGAAGGGAACAATTAATGGGTGTGATCTCAGCCTGCCCTAAAAACCTCTGAGGAATGGCTTTCTGCATGGGCATCCATGGGAGCAGAGATGTGCCCCTGCCCCAGACCCACACCGCACCCGTGCCGTGGGTGCCCCACTGAAAAATAACTCAAAAGATAAATTATTTTAAACTTAGTCCCAAGTGTAAGCCCCCATGCAGCCCCACAGCAGGAGAGAGAGGTACAAGATGGGCAGAAAAAAGGCGGTTTTCGCTATATAACAAAATGCCCCATTGCAACATCTCCTGGGTGCTTGGGTTGCAATGCCTCTGAGCCCGCCTGAAGCTTTGGAAACAGCTTGAGGGAAGCAGCTGCCTGGTGTCCTCAGGGGAAGCAAACCCTGGCATGGCTGGTGGCTGCCCACCCCGCAGTTGCTGCCCACACCTTGCTGAGGACGGGCAGAGGTGGTGGGAAGGACGAGGGGGCTGCTTGGTAGTGGTGGTGGCAAAAGGCACAGCTCCCTTCGCTGCCTGTTCCCAGGTCTGGGGAAGCTTTGGAGGGGGAAGGGAGGAGAAGAGGAAGGGACATTCATCTTACAGTGTGAAAAAGAGGTAACGAAAGCTCGGCAATGACAGTCACTCGCTGCGTGCCACAGAAACACAGGGGCAGCATCGCCCTTTTCGTTAAAGCCAGGGTTTTTTTTGTGTTGTGCAGAGTGCGGACCACCACAGCAGCTGGTCCTGTTGCCCCTGTCCTCCAGCGACAGCTCATGGCAGAGGCTGGGGCGATCTCTGGAGGGAGATGCGATGGGGGACATCCCTGGGGGTTGTTACCAACAGTCCCCACAGACTGTCTCAGGCACAAAGAGGCATTTCTACGAGCTGAGAAAAAAACCCAAAATGGAGAACTGGAAATGTTTCCATCTCCAGTCAGTTTGGTCGCCATTAGCGTTTCCATACCTTCCCTGTTCTAAGTAAACGCACTTTCTGTGTGTCAGACTTCAAAGCCGTGATAACAACCAGCTTGGAGAAAATGCCTGCAGGAAAGGGACAAGGCAAGAACACCTTGAGAAATGCCCCGGCCCCAGGCTTGCCCTCCGCTCCAACACAGCCTGGGAAGGCAGAGGCTGGTTAAAGTTAATGATGTCTGCAAGGCGCAGAGATGCAGGGAGCGATGGAGAGGTTTGCAAGTCACAGCTCTGAGAGGGAGAGCACGGCAACATCAGTGTGGTGGGAATGAGCGGCAGGTTCCCTCAAAGACACAAGCTAAACCCTGCTGTCACACTTAGTGCTGCTTTCAACCCCGCATAGGACAGGTATCCAAAGCAAGGCAGGAACACTGAATGTGTCCTTTCAAACGACGAAATACAGAAGAAACTTTCCAACTATCACCTTTTCATAATGCAGACAAAGTGCCAAGGATGCCACTGCAGTCGGCCTGCCCTCCTCCTCCCAGGGGAAGATGTGGAGGGGACTCTGGCCCCGTGGGGCAGCGCCGCAGGCAAGAGATGGGAGCATGAAGCATCCACCCCCAGTGTATTCCCTCTGGCAGCCACTGTGGTCTCTGTGGATTTTGGAAAAAATTGACCATTGCAGAAATCTGTCACTTGAATTTAATATCCTGTAGTCTGTGATGATGCAGTCCTTTTGGGAAACTCAGTCCCGATGGTTAAAAATAAAGCAGCAGCGTGGAAACAGTGAGACAAGAGTTCTGCCCCCATCCATCTGAGCTGGCACACCTGGAGTCCTTGAAGTCCAGGCACACTCAGCCCAGATCCACTCTGTTCCTCATGGGAAAGCTGTGCTGAAACCACTTGTAAGTGCGTTCCAGCAGAACAGTATCATCCACAGCATTTACCTGTGGTTGATGTGGAGTTACAGTGACATAAGACTTTCCTATGGCCGCAGCAGGCCATTTTAAATTTGAGACAGGCATAAGACATGTTCTTCATGTAGGGAAACTCCTTCATTAATATTCAAGCCTTGGGGCTGGCCTGAGGTGGGGAGTTTGTTGGAGCGGTGTGCTGCATGCAACACATCTAAAACGTTGGCTCGCCTTTAACGCCTGAAATGTTGATGTGCCTAAAATCATCGGTGCACCTAAAATCAGGCCTTCACAGGAACCCCATTTCCTCTGAGTGCCTCGTAACCTAGAGACTTACCATGTATGGGTGGAAATATTCTTGATCTCCAGTGATCAAAGGCCGATCTCTCTCAGAGAGAAAGAAAAAGCAAAACCTCAAGAAGCGGCTGGATGTGCGGGGCTTAACTTTTACTATCTTTTACTTGAACCAACCCCGTGGTATAGAAAAGCAGGTTTCCATCCTCCTTTTGCCATGGAAACACAGTTCAGAGCATTCAGAGGCCACGTGTGTCTCCAGGCCACACTGTGGATGATTCACAGGGGGCTGGAACCTGAAGGGACACATGGCCCCCCACCACCCATGCTGCTGCTGGAGTCCTGAGCCAAGGCTGGGAGGGCTGGACTGCAGCTGGTTGCCCTCCTGGGAGTGCATCTGGCCACCGCTTTGCCCCGCAGGGCCAGTGCCGAAGCAGGGTGCTGGCCGTGCAGCGTGCCCGGGCGCTGCGGGGCAGGGCAGGCGGCTGGGGCAGGAGCTGCCTGTGTCCCCCTCACGCCAAGTTGTCTCCTCCAGTGAGTCACAGCCCTGAGTCATGAGCTGGTGTGGATCAAGCTGCAATTTGAAGACGCTGCCGCCTACGTCTGTCGGCCCTGCTCCTCTCCTGGAGGTGGCAGAAGCAAACACATAACTTCCCCACCTGAAAAATTCGGCCAGACAGGCTAGTTCAAACCCCAGGTGAGGGTAGGTCCAGGTGAGTGTGCAGGCAAGCACACACCTTGCAGTAATCAACCTGGCAGAGGAGGTTTCCAAAACGACTCAGCAGCCGGACGATGCTGGACGCTCCTGTCTAACCTGCCCCTGCCCAAAGCCCTCACCTGGCCCCAGCACCCCAGGGGAGGTCTCTGCTCACCCCATGGGCCCTCTAGCACCTAAAGACTAGGGCAGGGGATTGCCAAATGAACGTGTCAGTGCCCTGTGGCTCACAGGCCTCATTTCTCTTGGCATTTGCTTTGCCCTGGAAAATTAGTTATATGGGGGCTAACAAGCTAGAAACATTTGCACTGACATATATTTAAGTAAAATAGCCTATTAAAGTAAAATAGGTATGATTTAAGTGAAAATTAGACAAGTGGCAGTACCCAGGATAAGATTGATCAGGATTATTTGTGAAGTCACATTTCTGTTGGAAGAAGCAAAATTATGTACCATGTGCTTATTCTTGCTCTCCTTTTTTTTTTTTTTTTGCTGGCATTAAACCACCTGTTGGGAGACAGACCGTGCCTTATCCAGCATAAAGGCAGCCATTACAGCATTAACTCATCAACAATTTCTGAAAAAAATGGAAGCACGCATTTGTACAGGACCAGGACTTTGCACCAGGAAGGTACCTTCTTTGTGACACTCCACTGGAAGTCATAAAGCCTGTTTGTTGTTGGTTTGTTTGTTTTTTTTTTCCTTCTATCAGCAGCCCACATGTGCCACAGTTTAACCTCGGCCCTTTGATTACAGCAGCACAACCCCTTCCAGGGGCCGGTGCTTTGCTCTGGGTTAGTCATTGCTATTGGTTTACACTTAGGAATTTTATTTGATGCGGGAGCAGATAAGCGACGCATCTGCTCAGTCATATTTCCCCAGCGTCTCTCCCTTTGTTCTTTTTGCCTTTTATCCACCGGGCTCTCTCTGCAGAGATCCCTGCCCTCACCCGGCCGCTTTCCCCATCTTTTCCAAGCCCGCCCGTGGCCACCGCTGCTTCTGCCGGGGAGGCAGACCGGCCCCCAACATTTAGCAATGCCCTGACTGTTTACTGGTCTTAATTCCCTCACTCAGAATTAATTTCCCCTTTGTTTGCCTGCTCTGTGAAATTCGCAACGGTTTCACCCGAAATGAGAAAAGGGAAGAAAGAAACCCTGCAGCCAGGCGTGTGGCAGTCCCGGCCATCCCCTCCCGGCCCTCCCGCATCCAAGGTAGGGGTGTGCGTGCTGAGTCACCGCCCGGGGTTAACGCGCTCTGGCCCTGCAACGGCAAACACCCATCAGTGGAACAAAAGCCCTGCTGACAGTTAGCAGCACGTAGCTAACGCTGATTAAAGGCCAGCCGGTGGCTTTGGGGAAGAGCGATGGGGAGGGAGGGGCGGGGAGCAGCCCAGGGCAACCTCCGCCGCTCTTCTGGCTGACTCAGCCGGGACCGTCCCCGCAGGTGCCCGGGGGGCAGCCCCTGCCCTGCCCCACATGGGCTGGGGGCCAGCCCCTCCTGGGGGTGCACGGCAGCTCCCCAGGCCCTGCGGCACCCCTACAGCACCCGGGTCCGGCGCCTCCAGCAGCAGCCCGGGGCTGGGTCCGAGCTGGGCAGGACCAGGCGGGCAGGGGAAAAGATGCTCCTGCCCACGCTGCTGGGACAGTCCTCCTCCCAGCTGGGACAGGCGCTTAGCTCACCGGGGTAGCGAGCTTGCAAAAAGAAGCTGCTACAGGCATGAATATTTACACTTCCTTCCAGTGGACATCAAGCCAAATTCCATGTCCCGGTTCCAGGGTGAATCAGGGCGGTCAGACACGCTGGTTCCAGAGAGCAGAAACGCAGAGGAAAGGCCAAACGCTAATGCCTTCCTCCAGAGCCGATGGGACAGAGTGCCTGGCTGCTGTGCAGCTGTGATGCCTTTCTAGCAATTAATTCAGCAGAAAGGGAGGAAGGAATCGTAGCCCTGCAGTCTACTGGGTTGGTTTTTTTTTTAATCTTTGCTTGGAGGGCTCACCTGGTAAAGCTGTTCCCTGAGGTCAGCAAGTCTAGAGAACAGTGCCTGGTGAACAGACACCCTGTGACTCTTTTGCAAAGTTCTGCTAGGGGAACATGACTTGTCTCTGTGAAATACTGCTATTGCCCTGGGAATATGTTCTCTGAGCACGGGGCAGGAAGGAAAGAGGCAGCCAGAACTTCCCACCTTCTGGTATCTGCTTAAAAAAAGGGCAGGGAGGTGTCTTTAAATTCCCTTTTATTTTTCTCTTGGTTGGCTAGACTTGCCCTGGGCCCTATCTAGATGGCACCAGCCGGATGCACAGGTAGTGCGTCCCAGGATAAGAGACACTATATCGCAGTGTGGTCACCCAGCATTGCCCTGCATGTCCATCCAAAGTATTGTTTTGCTGCAGTTGGTCTGTTAAGGTACATTACCACCAGTGCTGGCTTTCCAGAACAACCTGTCCCACACTTGGTTTTTTTTCTGGTTTTGCCCAAGCTGGGCAGCCCCAGCAGCAGGGAAAGTGCAGCTGTCCCTGACACCAGATCCAATGCCTGGAAAAAAGTGTCCTAACCCTGCCATGTTTGCTCCTCACTGGCACCCGTGTGAGCTACTCTTTCCTGGTGTATACCCAACCTTCCTTTTTCCTCCCCTGAGAAAGCCATCAGCCTTCTTACTCAGCAGTATTGTTCCTGGGTGGCCGAGCTGGCACCTATGGGGAGACTGGGATGGCCACCACCTCCCCAAGCTGGGCTTTTGGGCTGCATGGGCAGGCCAGCATCGAGGGCTGCCCTACCTCACACCTTGGCGGCTTCCTCTGCAAACCCAACAGGCGCTCACAGCAAAGAAACAGAAACCAAACCAGAAAAATGAGGTGGCTGCAGGGAAGCAGATGGGGAACCTGCTGCTGGGTAGTGTGGGCTCTGCTGGGGCTCCCATTCCTGTTGGGATCTACCTTTACTGCTGTTTGTGGCCTCCTCAGGCTGCCTCTACAGCAAGAAAAAAAGCAGTGATTGCTGGAGATGTTGCTTCGTGATGGGAAAAGTAGCTAAAATAGCGGCTGGGCGTGATCCTGAAGAAGTTGTCTTCCTACTGCGTCCTTAACACAAATACTCTTACCGAAAATGAATCAGCCCTCTTTGGGCTTTTTTCCAGAGGCCTCTCTGACTAATTCTGCCCAAAACAGCCAGGCTGACCCTGTGCAGCAGTGGCGTGATGATGGCAGACAGGACTTGTTCACGTTTGGGTGGAGGCAGGGAAAAACTGTTTTGAAGGCCTTCCTTCCCCCTCCCCCCCAAAAAAAAAGTAAAAAATCCTCAGGCTGACTCTGCCAAAAACCACACCAAACATATGGTAAATGAAATGGCTGGCAAGGAGCTGGCTTGGACGGCGGGAGTGTTTCAGCACTGTGGACTGCTCGTTAACCAGCCGAATTGTATTTACACCACTTTAAACATCTCCATATTTAAGGAAGAGAAGGCAAAGAAGAGGACAATGCCCTTTTTTTTTTTTTGGGGGGGGGGGGGGAGGAGGAGGAAGGGGAGAGTGTTTCTTTTGGTGCATCTCTGTGCATGTTATTTTCATGATGATGTTAGCATAGCCCCAATCTTTGTCCCATCCTGTGGTTCAGAGCAGCAACAACGTTTCAGAAGGTTTTACCTCCTCCTACAGCAACAGACTCCTCTGGAAAAGCAGACAGAAGGGTTTTTTCTCTCTCAGAAGAGGAGCTCTGCCCATTTCACCATATGAATGTCCTGTACACTTCTTGGAGCTGATGAAATCATGTACAGATGGGATCCATCTTAACAAAGGCTTTTATTCACAGGGCAAGTTTCTCTGCTGTGTATCTTGGGACACATTCCAGCTTGCATAGCCATATCAACCAAAAGCATCCACAGAGCCAGACAAATTTCCAAGCAGATACCAGACACGGAGATGCCCTGCCCCTGCTGTTGTGAGCAGTGTGACTTGCTTGTGCAGCACTGTGGCCCCCTCGGAAATCTGAGACTTGGAGTCATGGCAATAAACATGCCTTTCCTCACACGGCATTCTTCACAAGGATTCGAGTTCCCGGTAGCATTTCCAGGGTGCTGCCAGATGCTGTGGAGAAAGGAAGGCAGAGCAGCAAGATCCTAAGACCACCCGGAGGTGTCTGGTGTCTTCAGTGATTTGGGAGGCAGCCATAGGGATAGCTGTGGTGGCTACAGCTACAAAAGGAGGATGAGAATAGAGCAGCCAAGCAGTGGTGTCTTTTCCTTAGTCTGGGGTGTCGTTTGTCCTCCTGGAGCTGTCATTGTGGAGTGCCAGGGAGAGAACTCACTTCCATGTCCATGGACAGCTTTCTGCCACCCTTTGAGTGCTGCAGCTTGGAGCTCTTCTCCACCCCTACCCCATCTCCAAGCTTCTCCCATTCGTCTGTAAGCCATGGCATGCTGACCCCTACATTGCAGCAGCAAGGGGCTTTTGTAAGAGAAGGCAGGGAGGTGGATACCTCAGAGCTGCTGCCCTGCTCTTGCCACAGCCTCTGACTCCATGTGCATACCTTGCCAGGGCTGAGCCGTCGCCTAAGCCAGCAGGATGACCAAACCCCAGATAATCTGTTTGTTCAACAACCTGATCTGGGCAAGACAAATGGAAGGCTGATCAAAGTTGCAGAGCCAACTTTTGGGCAGAATCCAGCGATATGCATTAATAAACTCTGCCCCCTGCTTTTCTCTTTTGCCGCAGGTTCAGTGCTCAGTCAGTACTGCCTCAGAAACACCTCGCTGGCTGCCCACGCTCCAAAGGAGAGCAGCAGCAACAACAAAAGCAAATATATAGAGAGGGATGACTTAAGGGAGTTTGGAAATCGCTTCTCAGATGTGACTTCTCCTTTAGTCACAGGCACAAAAAAGCATCAAAATTCCCTGCCTCTGATGTAAACAGCAGAAAGAAAAAGTCATCTGGAAGGACAGGATGATTCACGCTGAGGACCTGACTTGTAATATTCATCAGTGTTGAAACTGCCTCTGCAAGATGACTACATGTGAAAGCAGCAACAGCGAAATCCCAGCTTCTGCCACGACAAGTATCATTAACGGCAAAGCGGTGTGGTGAGACTCCAGTGCCACAACCCTTGCTCGGGTGAGTAACCGTAAGTCATCCGACCAGTCCCAGCTAAAACAGCAGCGTCATTCAGGTAAGACAGCTTTACGTAAGGGCAGCAGCAGCAGCAGCAGGAGCACGGTCAGGCTTTGCAGCCCTCTTCAACAGAAAAATAGAAGTTTTTTCCTCGGTCTTGCAAAGACCCCTTCTGAGGGTTTCCTTACAAGGATTCTGCCTGATTTGAGTGCTTGAAGAAGCCTGGAAAATTCAGCCAGTCTTTTCCTTTATGTTAATTGCCCTGACCTAAGCGGTAACAGGGCAGAGAAGGCCGTGCTGACTTTATGCATTGTTAGGAGATACTTTCCCCTGCATATCTGAATCTGTTTACTTAATCTTCCAGGCCTTTACCCATGAATATTAAATTCCTTGATCACTATGCATTAGGAGTCATCTTTGCACCATCTGTTTGTATTTGTCATCTAACCCTTGTAAATAATAAAATGTACTTTGTTCTCAAGTTCATGGATCCTAGCAAGAGAGCAATTACCGTGGAGGAGAAGTGCTGTGTGAAACTATTGGCAGCAGCAGGACTCTGCTTTAACTCCCCATCTTGCCACGATACAGTAATTAAACGAAAGGCAGAATCTGTCCCACAGAGTGATGCTTAGCCACCGTGGCTTCCTTGAAGTCCCAGAAGAGATGACGGAGGGGTCCACATCCCTGAAAGCGATGCAGGTGACCTTGCCTATGCTTCTAAAAGAAGGCAATGGTGGAAGAGAAGGCAGGCTCCACTTCAGGGGGGCAGCCTTTCTGAACACCAGACATGCCAGCAGGAACTCACTGCCCTGCCCAGGCAAAAATATAACCAGGCTGGGCTGCAAAGGCTGTAAAGGCCACTTAACGGGGTGGTCTGGGCAGCTGGCCTGGGCAAACTCTCTAAGAAGTACTGACAGGGATGAAACAACTGTGAAAAAAATGGGTAAATGAGCAGATACACAAAGTTGCTCTCACACCTAGGAGTGCCGTTAAAAAAGTGAAATAGTCACCCATCAGCTGAGCGGTAAAGTTCAGGGAAGGCTAGGCAAATAGCAAGGGAAACAGTGATAAAGTGCAGTTGTCACGACAAAAGATTAATCCTTAGAGGGAGCTCTGCCTGAAAATTTTATTAGATCATGCAATGAGGACAGCCCTGCTGCATATTACTGAGGTTCAATTTCAACGCAGATAAATGTGTGCTTTTCCTAGGAGGCCATGAAGGAGAGTAAGAAGAAACACGCTCCATGGCTGAAGACTTCTGTGGACAACAGGAGCCGGCTGGCGAGCACACCTCACACACCCCATACCTTGCCAGAGCCGGTCAGAGACATACCTTGCAGCAGACTCATGATGATTTATATCGCCTGAGGATTTGCCTCTCTGTGCTCTTATAAATTAGCCTATATGCCAGGCAACTATCAATAAGTGCTCAAATTGTTGCTGTCTAGTTAAAACCTAATGTAGTTGGTTACAGAAGGGATTGTTTAGGAGATTAAATGGAATCATATTATTTCTATCCAATGCATTGGTAGCAACAAATTTAGGCAAGAAAATGGTTGCCAAATATTTGTTTAACTGGAGGAGTTATCTGGGCTTGGACAAGATACCACTTGCCACTTGCTCGGCCTTGCAAACATCCCACACTAGGAGGTTACCTATTAAGTGATAGACAATATATCTTGTTAATTGTTAGAGCATGATGACCTTAGACTTTGCCCAGGTATTTAATAACACCATCTGCTGTCTAGGTCTGCAATACTATTATTTTTACATGAGGATTACTCTTCTTGCTTCACAAACAAGGCTGTAATAACAGTGCTAAAGGAGAGCAGAGCAGCATTGTATTTAAACCTGACTGTCCGAATAAAACATGCAGGAGGTACAGCTCACCCAAAAAATCCCAGACTCGTTGTCTTGAATCTGCAAATCCCGATGTGCTGAATGCTAAGGGGCTCGGATACAGCCCTCCTGACTGCACTCGGGAAAAACTCCTGTGTCTCACCTGAGAAAGGGCCAGTGGTGAAATCCATCCTCATGCAGGCTGCGGGACACTTTGCTCTTTCTGTCACCATTGCTGCTTCCTTCCCCACAACAGCAATGGTCCAAAGGCCACCACTTAGGAACCGCTGTACCTTCAGATCTTTTTCTCATTGATAACGTGCTTTTAAAGAACATGCATTTAGTGCCAAAAAATCACATTTATCTGTTTTCATATCTCTATCTATAAAGGGTCCAATCCTGTTCTTGCTGACAGTGATGTGATTTTTGGCTTTGGTTTCTTAAGAAAATTTAGGGGAGGGAAGAAAACAGTGAATTTCTCTGTGCAGCAGGTGTCTTCTGATCAGTGTTTCCACTGCCTTGTGCAGCCCGGGGTTTCACGTAAAGCCATTCCTGGTGCACTAGGAACTTGAGCCTACTGGATTCGGTGACAAAAGTCCTATCAACACAGATGAGTCATTTTCTCACTCTGAAATTATGCAATTTTTGTGCACATAGTCTTTTCATCCTAATAAAGAAAAGCTGAAACCTGCTAGCTGGTAAGGTGCCAGATTTTGGAGGAAGCATTAGAGGTGTGAACACCAAAGTGCTCCAAAAAACAAGGCAAAGAGAAAAAGACCAGACCATATTTTAAATTAAAAACTGCATGTTTTATTGGGGTTTTTTTTGCATGTCTCTATTTTGTTGTCTGCTTATTGGTGCCTGTCACTCTAAGTGTGTGTATGAGGGATATGAAGATCGTGAATCCCCCACACTCTCTGGCTTAAGTCCTGCCTCAGACCGAAGAGGAGGAGTGCTTTACTTGGCACTCTGTTGCAACAGAGAGGTCAAATATGAAACCAAACATATGAATGTAATTAGGAGGGTATGCAAAATATGGGGGCTGGATGTCTTAACAGTGTCCGAAGCAGGCATGTCTTGACATGCTGTTGGTTAAAAAGGATTTTAAGTATTCCAGTCTGTCGGGTGGTGTATCTGGTTACATCTGAACAGAGTTTCTTAGTCTCTTACTCATATGATTTTTCTCAAATTTCAGGTGTAGAAGTTTGATCCCGAAAGCCCAGCATGCAGAAACATTCCCCTCTTTGAAGTACACAAAACAATATCTTTTGTTACCGACACTAGTTTTGGAAGATGTGAAAAAGTCCAGATTCTTCCCATACTTGCCCTGTACCCATTCTGAGGCAAAGACAATTTTATGGATATTTATATGCACTATCTGGAGGTGTGTATAGCAACCTGTGATGTTTGGGGCTTTTTTCACCATTTGTAAACAGAGAAACTGGTGTTTTCATCTTGTATATAGTTGAGGGGGGGTTCTTCCTGTTGTTTCACAAATGACAAGGGAATGGCTAAAATCTGTGCTAAACCTATTTACCAAAACCTATCTCTGCCCTTTGCCTACAATTTGCGTTTTCTTTTAAACCTTTCCAAGTGAAGCAGTAGGCAAAACTCCCGGCAACTAGAAGCATGTGCAAGGATGCAGAAAGCTTTAGAATACATTTCCACACCCTGCTGACCTATTCATCAAAAAGTCTGCCAAAACACGTAAGTCTTGGTATAAAACAAAATCCAGAAAAAAGAACCTCACTTGCATTAACCTACTTCTTTCCAGGTTGCGTGCCACTGTGGGTTCTCCCAGCGGAAGAGGAGCTGAGCCGTTTACGTGACTTCTCCATCATCCCTCGGAGGTCTCCCAGCTCCTCGGCGGGGGGGAGCCCTGATGAGAGCGACTCTCCCTCGGCGCCAGGGGCAGGTTGGACTTTGACTCCAAGCAGAGCAGACACGACAGTCCTCTGGCTGAGGCGGTGGTGACTAGTCAGCTGCACAGCCTCCTGACCTCACGTTAACCGGTGCTGCACGAGTGCCTTGGGCCAAATGCTGCTCTGGTGCAAATTCAGTGACTTAGCCGAGCCGACCCGGGGGGAAACGGTGCCCAACGTGTTCATTGGTTTCCTGAGGTTGGAGTGGTAAGCAGTATTAGGTTTAGATGTGCCCAACTCCTTCTTTTCCCAGCTCTCTCTCCATTCAAAACACCATCCTGCTTCAGGAGCATCGTGCAAACTCAGGCCGAGGTTCCCACAGTCCCAGAAAGCATTTATGGAGCCATACATTTGACAGCAATGGTGTCAAATGAAACGTAGCCCCACAAACTGAAGTAGACATGAGTAACTTCTTCACCTCATACCTGTATCCCATGTGCCAGTTTTCCAGATTTTAATACAAACTCTGGAATTTTATATTCTGTGGGCACACACATAAAGACATACACACACACTCAAAGAGCATGTTCTGTACCAGTTAAAAGCCAGTAAGAACAACCAAGAAAAAAACACGCTGGCAGTTAAACACTTTCAGGAGTTTTAAGGACTTAAAGGACATCCCTCTGCAGTGAAGAGGAGGAGACCTGTGCAGAGGTTTCCCCACATTATCTGTAGTGCTGATGGAGGCAGGGTTGCCATCCCACTCTGTAGGAGATGGAGCCCAGCTCTCAAGCTCCTCAGGCCCCGTCAGGAAACCAAAACCATCTCCAGAGTGACCTGGTGTCCCTAGCAAGCCCTGCTGGCCCATGTGTCCCTCTCTCCTTGCCAGCATCCCCCCTGGTAGCTCGAGGAGTGTCAGAGCCAGCAGCAGGTGATGGGATGGGTGTGGGTGCAGCATGAGTCCCCTGTGGTGGCTGCGAATCAGTGCTGCTGCTGAGGTCCCTCCCTGGCCACCCATCCCAAACTGCTCCCTTTTGCCCCAGCAGCACCCCTGGAGCAGCAGGATGGGGGCACTGGGGCAGGTTTAGCTGTGCCACGGCTGTCGGCTCCCAGAGGGCATCGCCAGGCAGAATCCAGCAGCCGTGGTGGGGGAGAGCAGGACCACTTCTTCTGGTGGCATTGCCCGTTCAATGTGCCTGCCAAGACAGAGCCGCAGGTGTACCGCACGCTCTCCTCTGGTAGCTCACCCACATCCAAGGCCATCTGGATTGACGACAGGATGAGCTGGTGCCCAGGAGACCAGTGCCGAGCTCCCCTCTTCAGCGTGGTGCTCCGGGGCGGTGATTTGGCCTGCTGTTATTTCAGATTTAACAAAAGCCGTATAACAAAACTATTTTAAGTAAGAATGTTAATTGAAGGCTGAGTCAGGCTGCAGCTAGCGCAGAGATGTTTTTGAGAGGCTCATACATACCCTTTTTCATTCGGTCTGTATTTTTTCCACTTAATTACAATGTGTGTGGAACGGCAGTTAACAATAATAGTAACTGGCAGAGGGAAAATGGATGATGAAGGTGATCATCCTCTTGCCTCTGGATCAGCCATTGAAACTCATCTCAGACTTGCGATATCCAGAAGTTACTCGACTCTGAGGCTCTGCAGGGGATATGGGAAGTGAAGCTGAGGACCTTCATCTGACTCTTGAGCCATGTCTTCACTGTGGCTAGGGAGACAAACTGGAGGGGCCCTGGTCAGCACTAGGTCACTAGTCCTTGCTGAAGTTCACACTAGGGTGGTTTTTCCCAGTGTTTGCTCTCCCCAGGGTGGGGTTTAAAGGAGGTGTGGACATGTCTGCCCACATCTCAGCAAGCTCCCATGGGGTGCCATAGGGTCTGACACAAAACGACAGCAGTGTCCTGCAAGCCAGCCGCTGTTGGCACAGCCCCTAAAGGACTCTCCAAGCAGATCGTGGAGCAAAGAGGCAGCTGCGTGGTGCTCCTGATCATCATGGACTGCGTGTTAAAACTGTGGTGAGAGGTGTTAGGGAGAGGATTGTTGAAGGACACCTGTCCATCACCTTCCAAGCACACATGCGAGACCCCTGAATGAGCAGCCAGTGGTGGCTGTGCCAGCAGCCTCTGCTGCCACCCCAGTGAACTGACCAGCATGGCCATTCCTCGGGCATGACGCAAGGACCTCAGCAGGTTCCCATTATGAAGAGAACTGGTCCTCAGTCCTTCATCTAGTCTCATTTGGGAGACTAAGTGATATGCAAGTCCCAGCTTCGGGCAAGTTCCTTCAATGGCTGAAATTCAGAGGAGGAGACTGAGTTTAATTGCCAGCTCCGGCACAGGTCTATCTCTTATTAATGGTGTTGGTGTTCTTTTTATCAAATATGAACTCAACTGTACTTCCTAGCAGGCACCTCTTTCTGGAGCTCAGCGTGAACAGGAGGGATGTAAGTGCCTGGAAAAGGGACACGAGTGATTTTTTTGCCTGAAAGTACAAGTGGGCAGGATGAGGTAATGCCATACATCTCTGCTGTTTAAGTTTACAAATGCATCATTAATGCCTAAACTCGTAAGTATTGCTGCTCAGCATTGCTACACAGTAGTATACTATGCACATGATAGAATGTACAAGCAGATAAAAATACCCTCTTTTACTTGTTTTTACTTAGCATATTAGACAGCAGTGAGCAAAAAGGTAAGGCTATAGGCTGAAGCACAGCAGAGAGCATTTCCCCGGCTCTGACTGGCCAGAGTGGCCACAGAGGAGGGACACTGCCTGGTGGGCATCAGGAAGAGAGCAAGGGAGAGGAATGAGAGGCAGTGCCAGGGGGAACAGAAACACATTTCATTTGCGTTTGTGTTTTCTCAGATTTGGACACGCTTCTGTTAACTCTTGTGACGTTGCAAAATTGAAATAATATAGCTGCAATGACTAGTAGAAATGTGGGCACTTCCACCATATCTCAACACACCTGGAACAAACTGAGGCTGCATCCTAACACACTGGCTCGCAGCCTTTGCAGGCCAGTGCCCGAAATTCCTCATGAGGGAAAAGTGGGCTGCTCAAGAGATGCCCCTGTAGCAGCTGCATGTCTCTCCATATGTTGTACTGTCTCCCCTAAAGATCGGTTTCCCTGAGGTGGGGGGGCACAGGAGCATGGGCACGAAGGGCACCAGCGCGCTCGTCTTGCTACCCAGCTTGTAGCTTGGTAGCAAGCTTCCAAAACTTCTGTAGTTTGGAAACTATAAAACCCTAGCAATCGCTAGGTAATCAGAGATGGAATCCATCTCCATTTTTTCATCTCCCTTCAAATCTCTATGAACGACTGTGGAGACCAAACCCATCAGCGCCTGTCCCTCAGAGCCCTCAGCCCTTCCATGCCCTGTGGGGAGGACAAGGGGACCCCCAGGTGAGCAGAAAAGTGGGATTACAAAACTGCCGGCAGTGGCAGAAAACCCTGAGGTCAGCAGCAGCAAAGACTACCTTCAGCTGGGCTGAAGCTGGTGGTGGTCCCGTCCTGCCCCAAACTGTGAGGCTGGCGGCTGCCGAGGCAGGGAGGTCTTTAGGGACGGCCAGCTCTTCTGGCAGGCCCAGGAGATGACTTGCCAGCTGGAGCTGTCAGCAAAGCACCAGTTTGCTGCTTCGGGGGGACATTTTGGTAATGCAGGAACACCCACGCTGGAAACAACTTTAATGGCTCTGGCCCAGGCTTCAAGAAGGTCTGCGCCTTGGTTTTGACTTTTGTTTCGTGTGAGGACCTCGCCGCCAACTCCCCCAAGCAGGGAAAAAGAGTTTCCCAGCCTGAGCTCCCCGGCCCAGCCGAGAAGCCCATTGGTGCAGCCTCCCTGGGGCTCCTCTTCTCGCTCTGCTCAGGCACTCCAGCCCTTCACCCCAGGCAGAAAGGGAAGCTCTGCCCCTTCTTTGCCCACTGTATGGCCATAGGCTCTGAGGGATGAAGCACCAGCGAGGAATACGACTATCCAGGGGCTCAAACAGAAGGAATTTTAAATCTCTCTGTAATTTTTTCAACAGATGATCTGTTTCTGCTCTTATTTTGTAACATTTCCTGTGTAGCCCTCGCCCCTGTCCCATTTTTGGAGGGTATTTGGAAGCCTGTCGGTCCCCACGCAGGAGGCAGGGAACAGAGCCGGCGCGGTGTCGCGGAGGGGTCATGGCTTCCCGGGCTTCCTGTTTATTTTGGGAAGGGGTCACCCGGCCGGCCGGCCGCTCTGCCTGTGCCCCAGGAAGCCCCCGGCCACCACATTCCTGCCCCCCTCGCCGTGGCCGCAGACAATTGCCGACTGTGGCTCGCAATGCAGAGCACCAAGGCGGGGTGTAAATGGGATAACCCGACATGCCTATTTGCCCAGCCCAGGGACAAGGGGCGGAAGCTTTTCCACATCAATTGCCCTTTCTTCTGGCATCTGGAAGTATCTCTCTGAAGTTTTTATTTCTCTTCAGAGGGTAGTAACCTCTGAATTTCCCAAGTATTTCCATGATCTTTTCCTCGCTGCTTTTTTTTTTCTACTGTTACTTGAAAAGAGGGCGTAAAGTCAACTGCTCAGTTAGAATTGTTTCCTTTTTTTAAAGAAAGCAAGCAATTTTTGTTCCAAACAGCCTAGGGTAGAGCCCACCAATGAAGCAGAAGCTGTGGCACCCAGGCTCTTGCTAGCACTGTGACTCCCCGGTAACTAGCTCTGTCCTAGAGTGAAAAATCATAACAGAATAGCAGCATAAATAGCATTCCCATATTTCAGGAAATATCTGTGAACTAGAATTATAGAATCATAGAACTGTCTAGGTTAGAAGGGACCTTTCAGATCATCGAGTCCAACCATCAACCTAACACTGACAAAACTAAACCACGTCCCCTCAGCACCACATCTTTTAAATGCCTCCAGGGATGGAGATTCCACCACTTCCCTGGGCAGCCTGTTCCAATGTTTGATAACCCTTTTGGTGTAGAAATCTTTCCTTATATCCAGTCTAAATCTCCTCTGCTGTAACTTGAATCCATTTCCTCTTGTCCTAAAAACTAATGGCACACCAGTATCCTGCCGCTGCTTCCTTTTCTAGGCAGGCTCTGCTTAGGTGGTGCCTCACAGCTCTTCAGAAGTTAACACCAAGCAGTGGCGTGTGACACAGCTGCCTTCAAGGGGTTAATACAAGGCCCCCATGTATGGCAAAAGGCAGGCAGTAAGTAGCTGCTGAGCCCTCTCAGTCCTCTGGCATGTCCTGTCTCACAGGGAGCCGGTGTGGTGACACCTCCCTCCAGCCTTGGTGGAGTATTTTTCTGCCAGTGCCTCTGTCGGCCCCAGCCTGCAGAGCAGGGCAGCTGTCAGCACGCCACCGCCGATGAGCAGCTCTTGGGGAAGCACAGCCTGGTCCTGCCAGCATGTAAGCACACATGGCTTTGCATTCATAGTGATGCTCCTGTGAATAAAGTTATAAGTGGCTGTAAACACCTGCAGGATCAGTGGATTACCATGAGCCTGTCCAAAGCCTATTTATGTCAACAGGCTGTGCTTGATGATACTCTTGTTTGCATCAGTATCTTTTTTTTTTTTTTCCTATGGCACTAAAGAAAATATTATTGGACGGGGATTTTTCTTTTTCTCTAAGGTTTTTCTCTTTTCAGTGTGCCATGAGGCTGGCTTTGGGACCAGCATCAACATGAAAGCAAGACATCACCTGAACTGCTGTTGGAATTGTACATCTTAAAATCCATACCTAAAATGTGAGTGGGGGGTGTGTGTGGATTCACTGGATTCACTTTCAAAACAATGGATCGTTTTCAATGAAAATCAAAAGTTTCAGTGTTTCTAAAATGGCTACGAGGAGCTCACTCTTGACTGCAAACATGAACAGCTGTTTACAAGCAAGATCCAGCAGCTGCTTTAGCGGCTTCTGAACTGTTTGGCAAAAATCACAAAATCCTCACCTAGGCAAAGAGCCCACTGAAACCCAGGTTCATTCAGCTCTCTGAAAAATCCTCTGGAGCAACCTGCCACCTCCAGTAGGAATGAAAATGGCAAAGATGTCATTTTCAGTCAGGAGGTAACTGGGAGTTGAGGCAAAGCCCCTCTCTTCCTACCTGAACTCTCCTCTCAGTAGAGACTCTACAAACATTACAACAATATATTGTACAACAATAAATATTACAACAAATATTTAGTGACCGAACTCCTGGCTGAGCACTGGTGGAAGCTGTAATCTGCTGTCAGATTTCCACAGGCCTTGCTTTCAGCCGCGATGGCAATGCTTTGATGGGCCCCTTGCCCCAAAATCAGCTGCATCTGACCAAATCCAAACCTTCAATTCCCAACCTCTCCACTCCCAGCTCTGGGATAGTACCCTCCATAATCCATTACGGATCGAAGGAGAAGTGGTGGCATCCTCCACCATCATCTCCCTTCCCATCCTTGCTCTGTCCGCTTTGGTGCCCGCAGGACCTCTGCCCAACAGGAGGCTGCAAGTAAGACCCACGGAGGAAACAGCATGTATCCGCAGGATGAGTTTGTAGGGCAGCCCTCGATCAGGAGGGAGGGAAAGGGGAATGCTGAGGGAACGGGGGAGGAGGTGAGAAACACTGGTTTGGACATAGAAAGAAGGGTGGTCCCCACAGAGGGTGGGCAGGCGGGTGAAGAGCAGGCTGGGGGCACAGCTCAGAGGGGCAGGGGGACAAGAGGCTGCATGCAATCGCTGCCACCAGCGCAGGGGAAAGGTGGGAAGGGAAATGGGAGCCCAGAGGGAGGAAACAGAAGAGAAACACAGCAAGAGCTCAGTGTGGTGCAGTGAAAGATGCCAAAAAACACTGCGTAGGAAGAGGCTCCCCTTGGCATTGATGTGCAGGCAGCAGTCAGAGTTCATCTTGAAGAGCTGTCCTACTCCAGCCTCTCCTCTCCCTTCCTGCCCTTAACCATGACATTGGGCACAAGTGGGGCAAGGCAAAGGCCTCCTGCACCATGCTGGGCCCCCATCCATGGCGCTCCTCAGCCAGGCACTGCCCCGGTCCCATCAGGTGTCCTCCAGCACTCTTATCTATAGCGTTGGCATGTCATAGCAAGGGGCGTTTTGCAAAGATAGGGCACAGAAGGATAGCTTCTGTTTCAAAAAAAAAGGGGAAAAAAAAGGAACAAGAACCAAACGTATTATCTGTTCGATTCCTGTGCAGTTACTGCTGTAACAGTCAGCAGCTTTGAGGACTTTTTTTTTTGTGATTTGATACATAAACCACATTTCCTATGTAGCACTGCCACTATTTTTTATCAGCTTTTCAACACTGAGCTCAGTAACTAATTTTTTTTGCCTTTACCACCCGAATGAATTCAAAGGCAGCAAATGCTGCAAAACCTGAATAGCGCTCATCTCGACTTTTCCAAGCAGCTAGTTTTCATTAGAAATAAAGGAAAATAAATACAGATCACATTTTCTGTCCTGCAGTTAAAAGCCTGCCACAGCTGAAAGCTCTGCTTTCTTCTTCCCCTGCAGCCTCACTCAGCTAGCACTCCAGCTCCGCTCATGATCTGAAATGTGCAAACACACTGTTTCTTGGCTTTCCACCAGTATATATAAATATATGTAATTTTTTCCTTCGCAGAACCTGGAGGCTAAAGCAAGAGGGCAAAGGAGTACGTGACTAAAACATCCAAACTTCCTCTTTCATAAGCCATCACATGATGAAGTGCAATTACAATTCCTGCCTTGTCCCTGCCAATTGCAGGCGCATTGCCTCACCCGAGAAACCCGGCTTCTTCCCCCGTATGTGTGCGAGTGAGTGAGTGTGTGTGTGAGTGTGCGGAGGCAGCAAAAGCTGCAGCCGCCTTGGCGAGGCTCCAGCTTCGGGCTGGAGAAAGAGGGCAGTGGGTGGAAGACGAAAACAAAGATCTGTTTACTTAGCATGCACGGATAAAGCGTCTTTCCAGCCGGGGAGGGGAGGAGGGAAGAGAAACAGCTTTAAAGGACTTTGATGCAATGTGAAAGGAGGGCTGCTCGGGAAAAGCGAGCCCGTTGTTAACCCTTGGCTCTCCGGGGGCACGTCGGGGCCGCGGCCGGGCTGCTCCCATTCCCCTTTCTTCTGCCCCCCGGTGCAGAGCCCCGAGGGCTCCGGGGCAGCAGCGGCCGTGGCGGCCGCCCCGAGGTGCGGGGCTGGGTCGGGGCCGGGGCAGGTTTTTTTGTTTCGCTTGTGCACGGCCCGGCGCCTGCAGGACGCCCGGCCAGGCGTGCAGTTGCAAAGTCACCCAACCTGGCACCGGGAGCGGAGCTAGGAGCCAGCCCGAGGACGAGGAGAGAGCGGGGCAGGGCGAGGCAAGCCAACCCCCCACACCTCTCCCCCCGGGGGCGCAGGGGCGGCCGCGCCACTGAGCCCCCAGCCCCGACGGACGGGTCCGGCGGGAGAGCGGGGATCGGCCGCTGCCCCCGTTCCCCACCTCACCCCCCCAGCGCCGCGCCGAGGAAGAGCCGGGGGAAAGCGGCGCTTCGTGCGGGGCAGGCCCGGCGGCAGCGGCCCCGACCCCGCAGCGCCCCGGCCTCGCCGTCGGGCGGCAACCAGCCGCGGGGAGGCACCTCCCGCCGGCGGCGGCGGCGGACGTCAGAGCTTCCCCGGCCCCGGCCGGCCCCCGCCTCCCGCCCTCCCTCCCCCGTAACCTACATAACGCCGTGGGAAGGGCGGCCCCGGCACGGGCGTCGGGGGGAGCAGCCTCCGCCGTGTTTACCCTGCCCGAGCGGAGGCGTGCAGCCGGCCGTGCGGCCCGGGGGGCGCCCGGTGAGGGGTCGCCTCCCCTCCCGCGGCGAACGGGGAGAGCGAACAGCGCCCTTTCCTCCTTCCCTTGCTTCCCCCCTACACACACCCCCGTATTTCGGTGGGCATGCGGGCGGCGGATGAGCGACTCGCAGCGTGGAGGGGGGACGGGGAAAGATGTCTGCAGGCATCTCTCTTTTATTTTGAGGCGTTTGCTTAGTCTGTGTGAAATTTGCTAATCTGCATTAGAGAACCGCTGGTTTGTGGTTAAAAATGACAGGAAATCTAGAACGTCCTATTTCCTGTGTACAATGACAACAGTTAAAAAAAAAAAAAAAGTAATCGTTGTATTTATTTATAATGGTGCCTCCTGCCCCGGCGGGGAGAACAAAGCCGGGCAGCGGCGCGGGAGGGCGCCAGCCCCTGCCCGGAGGTGGCGGTGACCGCCGCGGGAAAACGGGGGACCCCGCAGCCGCGGGGAGCGCCCGGGGCGCCGCACCGTGCCCAAGGTCACCGTTCCCGGGGGTCGGGGAAACACCGAGCTCCGCTCCGCCATCGTGCATCTCTGCGTCCGCGGGTGCCAGGTTTCGGCAAAACCCCTCGGCGGCGCAGGAAACGGCAAGAAAAACAATAATAAAAATAATAACAGAACAGGAGGAGGGAGTTGCATCGCACCCCCGCCCCTCGCCTGGTCCCACAGCCCTCCCCGAGGACCAGACGGGGCGGGGGCGCGGCGTCCCCCCTTCCCCCCCCCGCTCCCGGCGGCAGGAGGAACCCCCGGTGCCGGTGGCGCGGGCAGGGCCCGGGGCCGGGATCGCAGCGGCGGCGGCGGGGCGGGGGCGCCCATCGCGCAGGCGCGGCCGGCAACTATCGAAGAATCGAGGCGGCGGCGGCGCGCAGAGGCGGCGGTGGCGGCTGAAGCCCGGCACGGCACGGCGCCGCCGCCAGCCCCGGCCCCGGCCCCCGCGGCAGTCCCCGCCCCGCCGCGCCGGCCCCCGCCGCCCCGCGCCGCCCCGTAGTAGCCAGCGAGCGGGGGAGCCGTGCGGGCGGCAGCGGCCGCAGCCCTGCGCCAGCCGCGCCGCGGAGATGCGCGTCCCCGCCGTCCTGTGAGCGCCGCCGGCGGAGACGGCGAGGGGAGCGGCGTCCCCCGCAGCGGCTCTGCCTGCCGGGGCGCCCGCCGCGCCCCGCTCCAGCGCCAGGAAGAGGAAGGCGAGGGGGAGGGGACCCGGCGGACGGTCCTGCTGCGGCCGCGGCGCCCGAGCCTCCCCGTCGGGACTCCGGTGGCGAGGGGCGGCGGAGGAGGAGGAGGCGGCGGCCGGAGCCGGAGCGGGGAGCGCTCGCCGCTGCCCCGGGGCCGGGACATGTCGTCGGCGGCGGTGGCGGCTGCTTCCCGCAGGCAGTCGTGCTACCTGTGCGACCTGCCCCGCATGCCCTGGGCCATGATCTGGGACTTCACCGAGCCCGTGTGCCGGGGCTGCGTCAACTACGAGGGCGCCGACCGGGTGGAGTTCGTCATCGACACGGCGCGGCAGCTGAAGCGGGCGCACGGCTGTTTCGCCGAGGGCCGGGCCCCGCCGCCGCCCCACGCTAAGCAGCCGCCGCTCTCCGCTAAGGAGCTCCTGGCGCAGCAACAGCAGCTCGGCCACGCCGCGGCGGCGGAGGCGGCGGGGCGGCCCCCGCCGCAGCCCCTGGAGCGCTACTCGCTGGCGGCCGAGCGGCCGCCGCCCCGCCTGGGCGCCGAGTACGGCGGCGGACGGCAGGTCAACGGCATCCTGGTGCCCAACGGCTTCCCCAAGCCCGAGGAGCCGCCCGAGCTCAACCGGCAGAGCCCCAACCCGCGGCGGACGCACGCCGTGCCCCCCACCCTGGTGCCGCTGGTGAACGGCGCCGGGCTCCCCGCCGCCATCGGCGGCCTGGGCAGCCGCGCCGCCGCCGCCGCCGCCGCTTCGCTGGCCGCCATCTCCGCCGCGCCCGCCCCCATGGCCGTCCCCGTCCCCCAGCAGCCGGCGGCGGCGGCGCAGGCGGCGGGGCAAGCGGCGGGGCAGCCCGGCGAGCTGGGGCACAAGCGCCCCGGCTCCGTCTCCTCCTCCTCGTCCTCCTCGGCCGGCGGCGGCGCGGCGGGGGAGCACGACGGCGGCGCCAAGGAGAAGCGGGGCTCGGCCGAGAGCCTGCCGGCGGCGGCGGCGGCGGAGCTGGCCGCCGAGGGCAAGGGCCGGCCGGGCAGCGAGCAGGAATGGCTGAGCAAGCCCAAGACGGTGCGGGACACGCTGCTGGCCCTGCACCAGCACGGCGGCCACGCCGTGACGCCCTTCGACAGCAAGTTCAAGAAGGAGCCGGGCATGGCGGGCGGCAGGCTGCTGGGCTACGAGACCAACGGCGCCGTGGCCAAGCCAGGTGAGGCGGCGGGGGCCGGGGGGCGGCGGGGCAGGGGAGGGCAGGGCGGGGGGTGACTCTCGCGGCATGCGGGGCGGAGGGTCCCGGGAGGCGTCGAGGCGGTGGCCCGTCGGCCTGGGTGGCCGGGTGCCCGGGGGGTGGCGGCGGCGGCCACCCGTTTCTGCGATTGCACGGCGGTGACCCCCGTGCTCGGCGGGTTGTTGCGACTGGGCGGCCTTCTCACCACCTTCTTCCTCCTCTTCCCCCCCCCTCCCCCCCCTCCTTTTGCCTCTGCAGGGGCCCGGGCCGCCCGGAAGAGGAAGCCTTCCCCCGAGCCGGAGGGCGAGGCGGGACCCCCGAAGATCAACGGGGAGGCGCAGCCCTGGCTGCCCACCTCGTCGGAAGGGATGAAGCTGCCGCTGACGGCCACCCCTTTCATGTCCCCCCCGCCGCCCACCGCCTCGCCCCACTCCAACCGGACCACGCCGCCCGAGGCGGCCCAGAACGGCCAGTCCCCCATGGCCGCCCTCATTTTGGTGGCGGACAATGCCGGGGGCAACCACGCCTCCAAAGACGCCAACCAGGTCCACTCCACCACGCGGAGGAACAGCAGCAGCCCCCCCTCGCCCTCCGCCATGAACCAAAGAAGGCTGGGCCCCGGCGGCAGGGAGGTGCCGGGCCAGGGGGCCAACGCGGCGGGCGGGCTGGAGCCCGTCCATCCCGCCAGCCTGCCGGACTCGTCCCTCGCCGCCAGCGTCCCCTTGTGTTGTACCCTCTGCCACGAGCGCCTGGAAGACACCCACTTCGTGCAGTGCCCCTCGGTCCCCTCCCACAAGTTCTGCTTCCCCTGCTCCCGGCAGAGCATCAAGCAGCAGGGAGCCAGCGGCGAGGTGTATTGTCCCAGCGGGGAGAAGTGTCCCCTGGTGGGCTCCAACGTCCCCTGGGCCTTCATGCAGGGGGAGATCGCCACCATCCTGGCCGGAGATGTGAAAGTGAAAAAGGAGAGGGACTCGTGACTCGCCCGCTCTCGCCGCCCAACGTCACCTTGAACTCAAACTGCTCGAATTCTGTATATATCTATAAATATATATATATAAATATATATATATCTCCAAGACAAGGGAAATGTAGACTTCATAAACATGGCTGTATAATTTTGATTTTTTTGAATACATTGTGTTTCTATATTTTTTGAAGACAAAAGGTATGTACTTATTATAAAGGCATTTCTTCTAATTCTTCTTTTTTGTTTTGTTTTGGTTTTTTTTTTGTTTTGTTTTTTTTTCCCTTTTTTCCCTTTTGTTATAGCAACTATTTGTTGTGCTTCCCTGGTGACAGTTACTGTTCAATGTAGGCTGTGACTTGCGCTGCTTTTTTTAGAGAGCACTTGGCAAACCAGAAATGCTTCTAGCTGTATTTGTATGCACTTGTTTCATTTTTTTTCTTTCTTTTTTTTTTTTTTTTAATGCCAAATACACTTTCTGACATTGTAAAGATTGCCTTACTGTCTGTGATTCCTTATTCCTGGCCCCTGTCCTGTAGAGCTTGTCGCATGCGGGCTTGGTCTGAGGCGGTTGGGGAGAAGAGTGGCTAGCCAAGGCGGGGATGCCCGTTGCCATCCCTAGGCAAGCTTAGGGAGCAGGAGGGCTTTCTCCCGGGAATGCGTGGCTGGGGTTGCCATGGCAGATCTGCCAGATCCCGTCCCAAATTCCTCTGTGTTTCTCAAGGGAAGTTGCCTTCAGAGTAGGATGTGGAGAGGTGTCCGAGAGGCGCTGTTGAGTTAGGGATTTCTGGGTTTGTTTGGTTTTGGTTTGGGTTTGTTATTTTTTTTTATTTTTTTTTTTAAGGCGAAGTTGACCGCAGTTCACGTGATCAGTTGTAAGATTACAAGGCTGCATTTATTCACCAATTGCATACCATAATGTGGAATTTTGATAATGAACTTAATTATACGATTGGCGAAGACGCCAACGTAGCACTGCCATCTCTGAAGGTCTTCAGTGTCACTTCTGGGGCTTTTTAGAGAAAGCTGGGGAGGTGGGGAAGAGACTGAGTTAATTTTTTTCTCTTTTTTTTTTGTTATAAATTTTACTTTAATTTTCAGATACTGCAGGTGGACTTTGTGTTTGCTTATCAGTCACCTCTAGTGCTGTTGCTATTGTTACTATCACTGACCCGGTATTTCCAAGTAGTGGCAGGTACGGTGTGGTACAGTGACAGCGGTGACTGAGGCTCTGCCAGATTGCCCGCGGGCATATCAGTGACAGCCCAAATGTGGGTGGAGGAAACCTGTAATTTCCTTATTACGTGTGCTTGAAACAAACCTACTGCTATTCTTTGAAAATGAAAATATAAACTGGTTGAAATGAAAGCAATTAGGGCTGCACATAATGGCCCTGGCCCTGCCTTTTAAGCTACTTTGGAGAACTCTTTTGTAAAGCCACTTCTTTTGATCACGCTTCTGCATCACCAAGCAGACTTCTAAAATCAATAAATCATTGGTTACTAGAAATAGTTCGAGTCTTACAGTGATGTTTTTGTGCTGTTTATAGTTCGTTGGCAACACTGCAGCTGTACGAGCCCTTCTGTCGAGGTGTTTATAACTTGGTTATAAAGCAGTTGTTTCTGAGCAAAAGGGTGGCGAGGTCATCCCTTCCTGGGGATGGGCTAATAAACACTTTGAGTATCGGAAGAGGAGGAGGAGGAAAAATCTGTTCAGCCGACTATAATTTGAAGAATTTTGGGTGCTTTTTCGTCAACTGTTCTTATTGTGATAACGTTCAGACTGCAATTTAATGCAGAGTAGATCTTTTTTGGAAGACTACTTTTTTTTTCTTTTTTTTTTTTAAAAAGGTCATTATTAGTATTTGAAAATCAGAACTGCACATGCACAGTAATTTTTTATGAAGTGTTTAATGAGCACACCCACTACATTGTGTTCCATATTACAGGTCAATGTAATATTAGATAAGACTTGCATGATAAACAAATTCATTGAGTCAATATTACGCTTTAAAACTTATACCTATAGTCAAGATTGGTGTCTTATGTAAACACATTTAGCCAATTTGAAGAAAACGCACATTATATATATATACTTATATATATACCTATATATAAAAAAAACAACTGTAAAGGATTCTTTGGAACCACTATGATCTGTGTAAATGTGTATTTAGGCACTTTATTAAAAAAAATGGATTTTGAGCTGATAGATGGTAACAAGTTCTTCAAAGTTGCTTGGCATACCTCGCATGGGATGAAGCTCATGTTTTTGATTAAGGTGGTATCCCTACTCTTAAAAAAGGAAGCAAAACCGAAACCCCAAAGCCTCCCTAAAAAGCCCCCCCCCCCTTTTCTGTTATCAGGTGGCCCAGCTCTGAGCCTGCCGAGGGTGAGACCTGCTCCTGACAAAGCCTATCCTTATTTTGGGGCTGAGGGACCCTGGTGTGACTGGGCGGAGAGGCACCTTCCTCCTCCTTCCAGCTGGCTGCCTGGCTCCCGCAGCTCTGTGACTCCTGGAGAGGATGGAAACTCCCCGGCTGGTGATGCCAGGCGGTGGCCCGGGAACAACGTAGCTGGAAAAGAAATGGCTCACAGTAGCTATGCTCACGCGGCTGACGTTCAACCCCCCAGACCCCAGCCAAGTCTAATCTGCACCGTAAAACTGTAGAACTACAAAAGGAAACCGAAAAAAGGGAAAAAGTTAAAATCTGAGGGTGTTCATGTATAGCTCATTTTTCTCACGTTGAATGTTGCTTTTTTCCTTTTTGTTGCTTTACTGAGTTACAATAATGCTCTGGTGGATTCTTCCTTTATTTACTGCTTCCTGGGCTAAAATCTTTAAAGCTTTTTTTTTTTTTTTTTTTTTTTACTTTGAAATGCTTTAGCTGCAACAGTGCTACTGTTAATATTCCTTTTTAAACTTTTTAAAAGGCGATACTGTAATTTGTGTAGTATTAAAAGTGTTTTAATGAAGAATGTGTGATTATTTTTTTCCCCAAAACTTGCATCACTTTTTTTTCCAATATAATTTTTCCTGGCAGATCACCTGCACAGTGCTTTTGTTGATAGCTGCTGAACTAACCTGTTGTCATTTTTACTTTTTTCTTTATTTTTATTTTTTCTTAATTCTGGCACTAAGTATAAGGAAACTAGGAGCTATGATACTTCTTGTACTTTTTTATATATAAAAAAAACCTCCAAAAAGCTAGAGTTGCCCAAGTGCAATATTGTTTTTTAATTATTGTTTTTAATACTGTTTCTGGCACTTATTTGTAAATGGGCAGCAGTGCAGGGCAAGAGGGGGTGCATGGAGCCGATGGGTGCTGCCCTGTGCCTGGGTCCCGGGGGGGTGGGAAAGGCGCTGCACAAGGGAGGCTTTGACCGCCTTTGTGGTGGCCTCAGAAAACCTGGTATGTTCGGGAGCTCTCTTTTTAGATGTGCTGTAAACCAGGCCATGGCAACCGCGTGTTTTTATGAACCAGCACTTAGGCAAAGGGTATAAATACATTTGAGAGTGCTCTCTAGTGGCTTGTTATGTCAACAGAGACCCTGGATCCTTTCCTCCTGTGCCCGGGCCAAGCCCTGCTTGTCCATCCTGCTGGTGGGACCGCTGCTTTTGGTGGGATGGGATGGGATGCCGCTCCAGGGACACCCAGCCACCTGCTCACCCTCCGGGGGCGATGGCTCACCTGCAAGGTGGCACCTGCCTTGCCAGTTGCACCCACTCCCCAATGTCCAATTTGCTCCCAGAGTGGTGTGGGGCACGTCGTGCAGTGTGCAGGGTGGTACGGCGCAGTCCCACACCAACACAGCCACTCCTCAGGTGAGAGGAGAAAACATTGGACTGGGAGGAAATTAATGGCAAGTAAGGAAAAGACAAGGGAGCAAAGTAGCCGAGCTTGTCATAAATGGAGATGTTTGTAGCCCTGTCTCCTACCGCTTCAGCGCGTGCTTCGCCACAACAGGGCTACAGGCGGGAGGCAGCCAGTAATTAGGCTCAGCCCTCAGCATTTCATGTTTCCCCTCCCCACGTGTTTGCATTTGGGTAGCTCCAGCTGGAACTTCTGAAAAATGATGAAAAAAACCTCAAACCTTTCCCAACTGGACTCTTACTTGTTTAGACGCCGCAGGCCAGCCCAGGATAAACTACATCTTCAAGTCTGTGCTCACAGAGATAATGAGATGAGTAAATAAACGAGAAAAAAAAAAAACCAAAACAAAAAACCCTGAGAATATTGTTTTCCCCTGTTAAAACAAAAGGTGTGCCAGGGCAATGTATGGATGCACTTTCTGCAGTGGGTGCATTGCTGAGGGTGGCTCTCACCACTTGCCAAGCAGTGCCATGGGAGGGCCCCCACGTAGGCCAGCAGGACTCCTGAGTCACCCTCCTTCCCTTGCCCTTTGTTCCCAGGAAAGGAGCCGGGACGCCTTTCCTCTGCGACCTGCCCAAGGTCAGGCAGCACTGGGCAGCAGATGAATGGAGTGCCTGCTTATCCACTTCATCACCCTGGGCTCCTGCTCTGCTCTGCTCCAGAGATAACTCTTTCACTGCCTTCGGGCAGCCTCTGGAGCAAGCCATGGGCTTTGAGCAGGAACTGCAGGGTTCAAATTTGAATCTCTGAGCTCCCTGAGAGGCTGAACCCTCCTGAACCCTTCCTTCTGGGAAAGAAGAAATACTGACGTCTCCTGCAGAAATCCCGTAAGTGCATGTTAGTGTCCATACGGGTATCTTGCCCAGTTGGCAGAGGTGCAATGAAGGTGGGATGGTAAATCTGCCATTATTTTTATATACAAGTCACCTAACTTTGCTTTTCTTTCTGTCACTCAAGAGCCAGTTTTGTAGAGATTGGTCTAGCAGAGCACATTCTAAAACCCAAAATGTTGCATCAAGTGGAAGCCCTCTATAAAATAAAGTCATGGAGAAGCCAGAAAAAGCTCATGAAAGCTTCCTGCTGCAGTAGGTATTTCTCCCTCCCATTGCCTTTGACTCAGCAAACACTGCAGGAAGCATCCCTGCTCATTAGCTTCCACCTCAGCGCAGTGCCAGGGCACGGGAGAGAACTTATCCTGCCCTGCACAGTGCCTGGCCGTGCCCCCACCTCAGATTCCCCTTCTCTGTCCCCCTGAGCTGGCACTGGTTGCCCTGGTGGTCTCCAGCCACAGGGTGCACCCATGCCATGCCATGCCATGCCAAGACACTCTGCCTGGGGGCTTCCTGTGAGATGGCAGGGCAGCAGGGTGCCCTCCTCGGTGGAGAGCTGCGGCTTCCCTGGGAAACCCCGGGAAGCCTCCAGTTTTCAGGGAGACCTCAGCTGCTGCCTCTGGGAAGGAGGGCATTCACTGTAAAAATGCCAAGTATGCATTTCTTTTACCCTTTTCCACTACAAAACCCCCTTCTCCCCCCCCAACCTCCCCCCGCCTGCCCCGAGATGCCTCAGGCTTCTCTTTTTTTTTTTTCTTTTTTTTTTTGGCAACCATTTAAAAACAAACAGAAGATGAGTAAACAGAGATGAAAGGGGTTATTGGTTCACCAGGTCGCTTCCTTCCAGCGGGAAACAACTCCTCCCATTCCCGCACTTGCGGGCCGGGGGCGGTGGGCTGGTGGCTGGGAAGTGACTGGGCGGTGGGCTGAGGATGGGGGCCTCACCCTGCCAGGGGCACACGGAAGCAAGCTGGACTTTCCCCTTCTCCCTCCGGGGATTTTGGGTTGTTTTTTTCTTCTTTCTGCATCTTTATGATCTGAAGGAGGCCATTTTTTATTTTTTTTTTCAAATAGAGCCCCTTAATTTATTTTCCACCAGAAATCCAGGTTTTCTCCAACCCTTTTTTATAGGAGTGCCAATATCTTCAACCATCCAGTAGTAAGAGGACTTACAGATATTGGGCAACAACTGCATAATGGAATGCGGCATTTAATTTTGTCCAGACTATTTACAAGTCTTTTTATTTTATTTTTTTTTGTCTTAATTCGGCTGCTGCTAAGCACTAGGAACTTTTTTTTTTTTTAGATACACCATTCTTCAGCTGATAGAAAACTCAGAAATAAGGGAACTGTATAAAAGATTTCTGTAGGAGCAGGGGAAGGTGATGCTGAACGTTACCTTTCACTTCACAAAAAATTAGGAAATAATTCAGCTCCTGCACACTGACTTACGTCTTTGCAGACCCTACTTCATGCTCTGCAATGAACGAAACCACCATAAGCACCACTTTTTCCATCACGCTTTCAGACCTATTCAGACTGTAATGATTAAAAAAACCCTCTACGCTAACTTCCCTGTGATTTTGCAGTGGCAATTGAACAGGGCTCAATCCATCTTCCCTATGAGAATACAGTTAGGGCAACATCCCCCCTTCAGAAATTACAGAAGGAAGGTGGTTTTTCCCTTGCAGAAAGTACCCTGCTGTCTTTGTTAACCCTGGGCAGCTGGGCATGCGGTAGCAGCACTGGGTACCAGCTTCCCCGCCCCTGGAAAGGAAGGGGCTGGGTGGGTGCTACTGGGGCTTTAACTTGACTTTCCAGGGACTCTAATTAGTTCAAAATTTCTGCTTAGACATCTCAGCTGCGCCTTCTGGCTTTCCTGGATGAAACAAACGATGATAAACAGCATGAAGCAAAGATTTTTAGCTGTGCTTTTTAATGGCTATTTTGATGATTACTTTCATATTGTGAGAGTCCTTCTATTCGTGTTAACCCTCTGCTTTTCTCTGGAGAGACAAACAACCTGTGCCCACAACTGCACCGGCTGCTTTTTACCTCTTATTAATATTTTTACAATCCAAGCAGTTATTTCACCTCACTGGTTCTGCTTCTTTGGGTTACTGTGGCCCTTTGCCTGGACCTCTCCCTTTGACCAAAGTTACCTTAGCCAAGTAACTTTGACAAGTTAACTTCAAAGTTAGCTTGTGAAGGTGGAGGTCTGACTTCTGCTCTTCTCCTCCCCAATTCAGTCATTTCCTGAAACCCATCTCTGAACGGCGAGGTTTCCCAGGTGGTGAGACTTTCTGGGAATGGTGGTGTGTGCTGGGTGGTTAGTCATTTGGCCTCCAGCCACCCCTTGGGGAGGACACGGAGCAAGAGCTCTGCAGGTTTTGTGTGGTCCTGGCGCTGGAGGAAGGTGTGGACCGGCAGCCTGGCCCAGCCACGCTCCCCCCCGCTTATCTTCCGAGCAGGAACATTTTGAACTGCAGTGGCAGCATGTGTTTCTTCATCCTGTGTCACAAAAGTTTCCTGACATTTAGTGTTTTGGGGTGGATCCCTTCCTTTTCTGCGAAGGGTGCCAATTTCAGTGCTGCTTTTGATGGATAACAGTTCACGAAGCACTGGAGCGACACCAGTGGATCTGGTTTGCGTAGGCAAGCTTCCGGCTCCCTTTTTAGCTGCTCCCTGGCTGCAGAGCAATGGGGTTACCTGCCTTGCTGGTCTCCCCTTGTCCTTCCCCTGGTACCCATGCTGCTGGCAGCCCTTTCCTTGAAGGAATACCTTCAGAAGTGTCTGCAGGGGAAGGGGCTGTCCGACAGGGTTGGATTTTGGCCAAGTACTCCCCTTGCACTGGATGCGGCCTCAGGGCTCATGAGGTCTTCTGGATCAGCTCCACAGAGGTGCTGTGCCACCACCTGTTTCATCCTGAAGAAGACCAAAGCGGGTCAGTGACTGGCTCATGGACTATGTTTGGCCCTTCAAGCCCTATGCACGTGCCTACTTTTGTGGGCAGAAGGCTTTCTCGTCCTGAGCCCAGTTTTATGACAGGTTTTTGGTTCCCACATGAGAATGTCACACAAGCCCTTCTGAAAGATGAAGCAGTGCTTCATCCATAGGAAGGGATACCAGTGCCTCTTTTGGATGAGAAAAGCAAAAGGTAAAGAGAGATACTGGCTACATATGAGGTTGTCACCAGTGGAGCCAGGCTGAGCCTCTGAGTGAAACGTATGTTTTGCAGCTTGCTTTGAGTTCCTCTCCTAAGGAAAACCCCTAAGCAAAAACCCCTAAGGTCAGTGACAGTAGGACTGCAAGATGTGTTCCTCTTTCATTCTGTCCGTTTTCAAGAAGGTGAGGGTACTGAAGCATCCTTTCTGTTTATTGCTTCCAGCCAAAACACAGGATTGCTTCCATGAAGTACTTCGTACCTGACCACAGTTAAAACCCAGTCTAACTTCAAAGCAGAGATAAAGGACTGCAGTGAGACTGCCCACTTTAAAAAAAAAAAAACAAAGGCTAAATTAGGTGCCATCCATCCCTCTTTCTGGCTGTTGACTGTGGGAGCTGGAAGCTAACTGCTCTAACTCAATCATCACTCCGGGCTGGGACCAGGGACAAACTGCTGATGGCAGTCTGAATCTAATCCCTTTTGCTCATATGAGCACACTCCTTCAGGTACCCCTCTTCCCATCACTTCTTGGTAACCAAACTTCGGATTTTGCTGTGGTACCCACCATTGCAGCAATTAGGGCCCACATTGCCAGAAGCTGCTGCTGTCCAGAGTCAGGTCAGAGTGGTTTAGGCTACCTAGGTGCAGTGCAAATGGTAGGCAATGTATGTGAAATATATATGATATTGCAGTTAAAATGGGCTTAAGGAAGGCAAAATAAGGTGAGTAAGGACTCTCCAGGTGAAAAGCAAAACTCTTTTAGAGACTGAATTGCTGACCGTTGGCTTAAAAACCAAAACAGAAAAAGCAACCTTATTCTTTTGCAATCCATCCTCCTTCTAATCCTGAACTGGATCCCGTCCTGCCAACAGCTCTGTCATTGACTTCACCAACTCCATGGGGGCATCCAGTTACACCAGAAATGCAGGAAGAATCAGGTCCTAAATGTAAATAATTTGTTACAACACACAGTTTTGCTCTAATTATTTATAAGAATCATTTCATTATAAGTAGGTTTTTCAGTTAAATTTATTGCTAGCATTACGTTATTACTTATTCATAATTAATTAAATCATAGCAGATTTCTATGTTATTATCATTTCCACATACTATAAATAATTCAGAAGAAATGTTCAGTGTACGTTGTATGTGCAGATAAGTTGAAGGAGTGATCTGGGCCTGAACAGAGCAAAGTTGCTCCTCCTGAACTGTCTCACTAGCATATCTTTAGAAAAACTGGGAAAGAAAGGGGCAGGGGGATGGTCAATGAGTGAAATAAAATGTTCGTCCCTGTCATCAGTGTTGCAGGGCTCCTGGCTCCATGGATGCAGGGCATCTCCTGGCTGCTTTTCAGAATAACCATAAGAAAGTACAGGGCTGTAGGGGTGAAGGACTGGAAGCTGTTACTGATCCACCAGTCTGCCTTTTCTCCACAATATTTGCTTGGGCCAGGAAGTAAAGGGAAGAGTCTTTTTTGTTAGTTACCACTACAAACTTGATTGGCCTTTTGAAAAATAAACAAGAAATGTCATTGGAAAAGTCACATTTAAACTAACTCTAAAAACATACGTATAAGGGATCATAATTATTTGTTTCAAGTGAATTTACTTGGGAAACACAATCCTTATTCATGAATAACAAGAAGAAAACATCATGTTTCCAAGCAGAATGTCACACATATTTTAAGACTTTGCTGACTGGTACTGGCATCTCACTGGTTTATAATAATTAGAAAGGGCTGGAAGAGTTTCTGGAAGCCACTTATTACTGCTGCTGTCATCTCCACAGTGTCATAACAGGAAAGAGCTTTGTGAGTCCTGGGATGCAAACCATGCTGGGATGGCAGGAGGGATACCTGGACTCTGGTGGTGGGGTGTGCTCCATCACCCCTGAGCCCACTGGGGAGCTGGTAGAGGCAGGAACTGGGGTGAACATAACTGGGTTAGGCTCATGGAGGGTGCGATAAAGTCAGGAACTGCTTCAAAGTTAAGGAAATGAGAAGAATAAGCCCAAGAACTGAGCTGAAGCAGTGAGCTTCATTTGAATCACTTGATATGCTCCACAAGTGATTTTCTGTCTGCCAGCATGTCTGTGCTGCATGTGTGCATTTGCACCTCAGGAAACGTTAGCATATCATAACTATGGGGAAATCCCTCAGGAATAAGGCTGGCCACCAAGACAGGGCTGGATGGAGTTGGGCTGTGAGGAATGAAGGACCCTTGTGGCTCATCTTCTTCATCTCATTTTCCCCCTGAGGAGGTGGGGAAGCACCCAATGGTAGAGCATTTTGGTGGGTGCCAGGCAGGGTAGAATTGCAAAGGAGGTGGCGTCACTTCCATCAGGACATCAGCAGAAGACACCTCGTTGGCCCTGGAAAAGGCCTGATCAGAGAGAGGAGGGCTGAGCAGCACCCCTGCACTCCGGGAAGCACTGCCTGCGCTCCCTTCCCTGCTCACTCAGTCTGGGTTAACAGAAGAAAAGAAGATGGAGATAATGCCAACAGGGAAAAGAGAGCATGGATTGGAGCCCCTTGTGCAACCCAGTTTGTAGGAAATGGTTACGGTGCCTCTGCATTGGTTTGGCCACAGAACATGCACAGTTGCATGCCACATATCTGGCACCCAGCTGTCTGACTTTCCTTTGGCTATAGTCACCCGACAGTGGGTAGGTTTCTTATAGGTACGTATATAATAGAGCTACCCTTGGTTATTGCCAACAGAGGGAGGTTTGTTGGATGCAATCCTCTGCAGAAGGCTGTTGGATGCTGGAGACAGCTCCTCTCCTCATGTCCCCCTCCTGATGCTCAGCCAAGGCTGTGTTCAGTCCCTTTCTCTGGAGTGCAATTGCCATTCCCCCCTTCCCACAGGACAGCTGGTTCCTCAGCAGCTCCCGTGGGATGACCAGCAGCTCCCTAGGCCCAACCATGCTCCTCATACCCCATGTAAACCCTGGCCTTGCAGGAGCCACTGCAGATTTATGGCAGTGTGGCAGTGATGGGGTTTGGCTTCTGCAAGTTTGGAAGAGCTTAGCTTGGCAGCGCAGGAGGAAGCAGGGGGACTCCTGATCAAAGAGCACGGTTGGGTTTTTCAGTCAGGCAGATGGCACCAGAACTGTGTTGTTCTTGTTCTGGAGAGTTCCCCAACCATGCTGGAGCGTGGCACAGGGGAAGGAGCTGCAACATGGTGCCTCTCTAACTGTGCAGCTGGGGAGAGTAAAGCATATAGTAGCAACTGGGGCCATTAACTCTCTAATCTTCCCCTTTTCCTAACATCAGAGTCTCTGAGCTTTGTATTACACCAGTGACCTGTGGCAGTTTCCTGAAGGGATGAGACTCCACTGAGATTTAAAAAAAATTGAAATTATTTGTTTGAAAATTAGTGGTTTGGCCATGTGGATTTTTGCATGGAGGTAAGTTCTTGCCCGCTGTGATGGGCACAGGACATCTGTGGTGGAACCCAGTGCTCCCACAGACTGGATGCTGGAGCTGCCTGCTCTCCTGCTGCATTTGTATGGCTCTAGCTTACCCTGGGGAAAGCAAATGCTGCCTCTGACTTCCTGGTAGAGCCAGTCTGGCACACGACCCAGTCTGGTGGAGAACCATGTGCGTGTACATGTGTGCAGGAGTGGTGACACAAGAGAAGCGGTGGACAAGTGAGACTGAGGGAGGGAAAGACTGCCTGTCTATGCAGCAGTGGGATGTAGGTCTGGCTTCAGCTCAATGCAGAATCTCCCTGTGTTTCTTCCAGCACCATCCCATCATGACAGAAAACCCAGTACAGAGGTGTGGACTCAGTGTGCCCCTCATTCCCTGGAGCTCAGAAGGGGTTACCAGCAAAGCTGGCTTGCCTTTTCTTTCCCTTCACCATCCTTCTGCCTGAACTTCCATCTCATATTTTTCTGCCTTTTTAAGCAGATGGGAAAAACCGGGCCTGAAGGTCAATAACCCAGTTGTGTCCACATGGAGGCTAGTCAGTGAGAGGGCTGGCAGCAGGCTCTCCCCCCAGCCCCAGGAAGCCCTGGTTCCCTTCTGGGCACGGCATCACGGGCAGGAGTAAGCAAATGAGAAGAAATTGCCCTGACTTAGCAAGAGGTCATGCAGAAAGATCCACGTTGGCAGGCGAGACAGTGTGCTAAAGATAACTGTTTGACAAACTATATTTACTCTCCCTTTCTGGGAGGACTTACAGGGGATTTGGAGCATTGTGCTAATATAAGCCATCCAGTGCCTGCGGTGGAGGAAGCGCCTACTCCGGGCTTCTCTGCGCTTGTGTCTTTACAAGACATAAGAGGGGACACCGCTGAAAACAGCCTTGTCTCCTAATTGTATTCTTGGGAATGCTAATCAGCAGTCTTGTTCTTCCCATCAGCAGCAACCGGACAGCAATGCTGTCTGATCAAATGCAGCTGCTTCCCACCACCACCACCACCATTTCTCTTGCCAGCAGCACTAGTTGTCCCTGACTGCGTTCCTCCCTAACCTGCAGAGGAGGTTACCCATTCTGGGGGCTCTCATGGCCAGAGGAAAGCCTGTTGTCCAGGTTTTCTGGGTGTTCAGGGAAACCTCTGCACTGGAGCTGGCTTTCTGCCTCCTAGACCCCCCCAACCTAAACAAAGGCAATGGGGGTAGTACTGGATAAAGGGGCGAAAGAGAGAATTCTCCTAAGCAGTTGTGATTTTTCAGCTGATACTCAGTAACCTTTCAGCCATACAGGAGAAGAGACACTTGAGATTTTGAGTATCCAGTAACCATGACAAATACAAAAGTACAAAAACAGCTCTAGGCAGCTAGAAAGAACAATACCGAACAAACAAATTAGCCATCTGTACCATCTCTAGCTCCTAAAAGTAAACATAAACACAGACCCACACTGAAAAGCACTGTACTCGTAATAAATCCATTAGCTCCGCCAGCCCTTGGAGGTGTCAGGGGGGTGAAGGGCAGGGACCAGAGGAGCAAACCTCTCCCTACTTCCCTTTAGATTGGCTCTCTGGGCTTCCAAAAAGCCCTCCTGCAGGCTGGGGAGTGATGATCGGCTCACCAGAGCACTTCCCCTGTGAGTGACAAGGGGAGTGACACCATGGAAAATCTCAACCCCGTGGGGGGATGTCCAGCATTCACATTTCAGAGACTTCCTTTCCCAAGCCCCAGCCAGTGAGGGTCTTGTGATCCTTCCTCTCTCCTCTCCTTTGGGCGCAGCAGGGTGTTGGGAAGGTTATAAATACAAGCAACTGTTTGCTCTAATCCATCTCTGTCCATGGGGATCAGTAGTGCATCAGACTCCTCTTTCCTCACTCCCAATTTATCTCTGATTGACTTGCCCATCCCATGGCCACCATTCATAACCCTCTGCTTGCTGCGTTTCTTACAGACATCTCCTTATATGCCAAACACCCACAGAGAGCTGCCTTAAAAATTCATCCTCTTGAGATGGAGAGCCACCAGAGAGGTGGTGGTGGGTAGCAGGGCAGCCCTTTTGGGACCTTCATTCCCCTCTATTCTATGTGGTAGGTGTCTTACTCCAGAGAAGAGTAAGGGAGAATGGCTATATTTGGTAACAAATTACCTCTGTGTTGTGGGATCCTGAACCCCTCCACAGAGTGTGAAGGACGTTTGACCCGTGAAGGCCCTCTGCTGTGTACCTAAGGAGAGGAGCCAGACCCTTAGTGCTACAAACCAGGGCTGTGCTCCCCACAGCCACCTCAGAGGTTAATGTGAGGTGCTGCATCCCACCAGTTGGGAAAGAACAGTGATGGGACAGGTCTCTACAGACACATCTCAGGTGGTTGCTGACTGACTTCCACTTTTGAGTCCCCTGGACTGTCCCCAGCCTCCTGTGACGAGTGCAAGGGCTGTGTGTGAACTGCTCTGCTCACCTCAGCAGATACCAAGACCAGAGGCTATGTGGGGCATGCTTGTAAAGCCTCACTGCCATCTCATTGCTGGTCACGTCTGCAGGCAGAAAGGAGCTTGCTGTTACTGTAAAGATCTGCACTAGCTGTCCCTGACTGCATCCCTCTGGGGAGGGCACAGGCGGGTGAAACTTGAGTTGGGGGCAAGGATTAGGAGAGCAATGCAGACTGAAGGAGAAAACAAACACACCCATGAAAGGGTGGCATACTAAGCCTAAAATCTGTCACTGTCAGAGAAAGAGCAACAGCAGCATCTGTCTAAGAGCACATACCGATGGGGTAGGAACTCTTTGTTGGTGCGTGACCTTCAAGTCATTGCCAGGAATAGATTTTGGCTCCAATTTCAACCCTAAGTAAAGCACCTTCTCCTGTCATGATTTGGAAGCTGAGGTATTTCAGTTTCCAGAAACAAACAGAGCTCACAGGAGGCAGCCTGACGGCCCTGGCTGCTGCAGAGCCCCACATGGCAGCGGCTCCGGAAACAGCCGGGCTCTGCATTTTGGGAATTACATGGGGTGAGGGGACTCCAATGGCTTCTTCCCCCACTCTGACCCCTGCCATCTATCTAGCAATAGAAAGGGCCCCCCACCCCTGGCTTCAACAGCTCTTAGGGCTTCAACCCCCCTTCAAACAGGGGTTTCAACAGCTCTTAGAAATGGGGTCCTGGCTCCCCTGCCTCTGCAAGTTGAGGTCTGGCTGCAATGAAAAGGTCATGTCCACACACAGCCTGTGCTTCTGCTGTGGTCTCCAGGGGCAGGGGCAGGATGTGTGTGTACCTGTGTTTGAGAGAGAGAAGGGGTGAAAACAGCACGTGCGGGCCTGTGCACACTTGGCCTGTCCTCTCACAGACCAGAAGTTCCCGAACCACCCTTGGGAAAGAAATATTTTGCCAAATATCACCTGAAACAAGAGGTTTCAGTTCAGTGGAAAGCCATGTCTGATACGCCTCCGGAGCCTGGGGAACTGAAATGAGAATCAGGATGAGCTCTTGAGAGCAAATGCTGGCGGTGCAGGAGGAGGCAGCTGCTTCTACCTCCGGCACTTAAATCTCCGTACCTTCAGGAACACTTTCTCTGCTTCTTTGAAACGTCACTTCAGCAGCCATGGAGAAGAATACAAGCCTTTTGCTGCTGGCCGTGGCTGCTCGCTCTGCCTGGCAAACCCCGAATCGCAGGGGATATTACCCACCCCAGAGGTAGGATGGCTGTCTGGTAGCATTTCAGAAAGAGAGGGGCAGGCCTGGAGTGGAGAATATTTACAAGGTCTGTTTGACCTGCTAAGGTCTGGCACCGTTAGCTGGCTTCACACAGGTGAGGAGCATACTGCCGCTTTATGGGCCCGCCATTGCAGCCGTTCACCTCGGCTAGTCAGGCGTAGCAAGGCCAGGCAGATAGGAAGCCATCAAGATGGACAGGGGAGGTTTCCTATTCACTTTGTACCACTTTAAACCAGCACGAGGCGTGTGGCAGGAGTCCACTGTGTCTCATAAAAGCCCAGCGAAGCTGAAAGTGGGCATGCTTCTTCCAAGTCACTAAGGGGAAGCTGGGCAAGGAAAGCCAAGCCGTGACCCGGTGGCCTGAGGGAGCCGGGACCCCTCATTTTCCAGCAGTGGAAATGGTGGTGGGATGGGTGCTGTCATCTGCAGCCCCATATCTCCTGCTGTCATTAGGATGTTTAGCAAATCCTGGGACCCAATTTCCTTCTGGCAGGCAATGCAAGAGCCTGCCAGTGAAATCCAGCATGACTGGAGCTGGGAAGAAGGTGCTCTGTGCGCCCAGCCTGCAGCCAGTAGGAGATACAGTGACATTTAAAGTCCGTAAGGATGTTGTCAAAGCTGACAGAGCACCAAGCTGGTGTAGCAAAAGGAAAGTAAGGCCTTTGCAGGTACCTGGTTTAGGACTAACACCCTACACATGCACAGTGATGACTGCGGTGATTTTGATCCGTTCAAAAACATTGCATGGGATTGTTTGATGCATAGTGGGTTGGCAGATAGTGGGGGCAGTGCTTGGGAGAGGTTCATTTGGTCCTTTTAGTTTTTTTTTTAATTTTTTAATAGAAGCTACAGCCCTCCTCTGAAGTACTGAAAAAAATAACCCCAAAACCTACAACCTAAAGCACCTGAAATTGCCTGAGATACTGAAGCAGAAAACCTAATGCTGCTCCTGGTGCCATAGGGGTGTCACATCCTCTCCAGCCTCTTTGGAGCTTGAAACCCACAGCAGCGGGGTGCTGGCTGTAGCCACCCTCTGAAGCCACAAGGAACTTCTCTGTACAGGGTAATTATCAAACATACAGGGTTTGATTTATTACCACATCCAACAGGCATGAAAGATGCTTTGCAGACCTGTGAGACAATTCCGAGTAGTTACTGGTCTTCCCAATTCCTGCCCACCCATGGTCCAGATCTGTACATTTGGGTGGACAGGAACTGTGTTGTCAGGATTTTCAAAGTTTCCTGTCTTCACACTTTTTAAGAGATCCTCTCTTCCAAGCATTCAGTAGGGTAGGTTTGTCCCTCCCTCAGGTCTGCCTTCCTCAGGATAAAAGAGGTGGGAGCAGGAGGACGGAGAGGGCTCATGTGGCATGGCAAGGAAGACTCTCTGGTTTACGGATTGTTACAAAGCTCTTGCAAATTAAACTATTTTTCATATGTAATGAACTGTGCGTGTCCTGCACGGCAATAAAAATATCAAAAGTAGTACTAAGAACTAATGTGGGCCATAAATACCAACTCGTATTCATAATATTTTTGTAGGGCCATTATAACTAAAATATAAATGGAGTTTTTGTTTTAAACATTTAATATTAATCAAATGGTTATGAAAGTACATAACAAACGACTGTGACATAGTCATGGTCTAAATAATAAAAATGAAATGGGTGATGAATTCTTGTGAAAATTTAATTTGCAAAAGAAAGAACATTGCATTAATAAGGCATAATTACATCATCAAATATTTACCATTATTTGCTGCAATCCATTTTATTTTTATTTTACGTAATAAAACAGTGGGTACATAAAGCAGCAGGCTGGGCTTCATCTGAACTCCTTTTGTGCCCTCAGGTCACACAGGCAATACACTTGTAACTCAAGTTTTGCTGGTTTGCTTCATTGTTTTCCTCTAAATGCTCCAATGTTCCATTTAAAATATTACTCTTCTATTCTGACAGTCCCCTCTTTTTTATGACTTAGTACGCACCACAACCATCATTTCAATCCACGTCTCTAGGGAGAATAAAGTGACCCAAAGTCACTGGCAGACCCGGGTCAGCCAATGAAGAACCATTTCACACAGGCTGTCTGCTGGGTGCTGTCATGCAGCAGCCACCTTCGCTTCTCCAAGGAGCACTGGTGTTTCCCACCACAGAAGCAGTGAGAAGACAAAACCACGGACAAGCTGTCAAGCTGATGTCCCCCTCCACCCACAGCCAGACCACGGCTGCCGGCGGGGGTGCATTTAGCAGAGAATGGCACCAGTTGATGGCCGTACCCAACCCTCCATGTTTTATTCCTAGCAATGTGCTGGGGTTTATTTTCTTCCTACACGTCTGCCAGATGAAGGGATTGGCACCTTTCCTGAGGTGCTCCTGCACCTGCTGAGGTGTAGGATCCTGATGGGCTTTCCATGCAAACAAATACTTGGAGGCACATCCCAAGCATCTGGGCAGGGTCAGTGGGGAAAGGTTGGCCCGGGAGGGCCATTGTCACCTGGAATCAAAGCCCTCCCTTCCAGAGTGGTTGTTTTTCTACTGTCTTTCACAAGGTACAGTCACTGCCACCCAGTTTTGTGTTGTACTTGCTTTAGACAGCCCTTGCTCAGCTCAGCCAATGCTGAGAGATGCTCAGAGTTCTTGGGGTTTTTTAGGTTAATTTGGAAAACTTCCCTGATTATACATCTGCAAGCATAATTTACACCTCTGAGGATTGGGTTGATTAGAGAATCAGTGAGAATGATTAATTTTATTCATTGAAGGCAGGACTATGAGTGTGCTGCAACCTGTGACTGAACTGATATTTCTTTTAATTGTTCAGCTGGGTCCCTGGCAAGCCTGAACTGAAGCTGCACAAACTCGCTCAGGAAACATTTCTGGTAGCCTGAGCATTAGGAGTCCTGCTGAGCCAAACCAAAGCCTAGCTTGTCTCCTGGCTTGAGGTTCAACAGCCCCCAACCCTCACCCCACTCCCCCCCACCCCGAGTTTTAACTTGGGACGGAGGTGTGCCGATGTCAGATGTGAGGCTTTAATGCCCACCAGCAGCGGCAGTGAGCTGCTGAGTGTGGGATGATATGCTTTACCCCCTATCTTCAGGGGGCTGCCGTCACTGGTGGCAAACCCATATCCCTTCTGCATCTCATGTGTCTGAAAACTCACTGCTCTGGTACCAGGAGAGGTCAGAAGAAAGGGAGAGCAGCGAGCAAGCAGACAGCGCTGGGTCATGCTGCTGCTCTTTATATCATTAATGAGGAGAGTAATGGGAAAGAAAGCACACTTTAAAATCTGTGGGTACCTCCAGGTGGGGAAGCACACTTTGCAAGCACTTTGGAGGGCTAGAAATCAAAGCGGTCTTGACAAATGGGAGAAATGGTCCGAGATCAATAAAACAAGATTCAATACAGGGGAGTGCACAGCACACACTTAGAAGGAGGACTCAAGCAGATAACAATGCTGTGGGGAAGGGCTGGGCTGGCAGCAGTAGAGTAGGAAAGGTCTGGACACGTAGCAAGGCAGAAGCTGGCAGTCCGGGATGGGGAAGGGGACAACTGGGAGGTGCTGGTGGTCATGCCAGATGGGGCTGAGGAAATCACCATTCCTCCCTCATGAGGGCTGAGCTGGGCAGAGGACAGCATTCTGCTTCTCAGGGGATGATGCAGACAAGTGTGGGGGAGAGCAGGGCATGGTGGTAGCCTGGAAGACGTGGCTTACAGGGAAAGGTTGAAAGAACTGGTTTGTCCAGGCTGGAAGAGTGGAGTATGAGGGCAGACGTGGCAATGTGTCAAATATGTAAGGATTGCCATTAGACCAACTAGTCTTCAGGTAGGCAGAGAAGGTGAGCTGTGTCTCAGTGAGAGTGATCTAGGTTAGAGCTAAAGAAAAAAAACATGCTGTAAACAGGAGAGGTGAGTCCTGGCAGAGGGCCATCCCTGTCACCAAAGATATTTTAAAAAGGTTAAACAAATATCAGTCTGGGATATCAGACAGGAAGAGAGGGGAGGGGAAGAGGGGCTGGATGATCTCTGGAGGTCCCTCGAGCCGTACATGTCCACAACTGCTATGATTCAGGTTGGGGTAGTGCCCAAAATGTGTCTGGTGAATTCCACACGTGCCCAGAGTGACTCCTCGTCCTGAGTTGTATGTTGTCCTAAAATGGTCCTTGATTTTTGCAGAGAGGTCATGCCTCTTACAAAGTGAGATATTTAGGGCATCAACAGCACCCGTAGCCCCAAAAGCATAGGCCAGATTTTTAATATCTGAAATTATTTTTTGCAACCCCACTTCAAGCCTGGTTGAGTTTTACCCTCATTCAGATCAAAGTTTCTCTACTGGCATGACTGCAATGCCTGCACTGCCAAAGCTAACATATAATACAAATTAAATGATAAGTTGTATGAAATATTGTTTCATCTATATCCAACACTAATATTGTAAGATGTAGAACCCTAACCTCCTTCCTCAAAAATAAAATAAAATGAGATGTGCCAAAAAAGAGCTGCCAGGAAGAAAGCAAAAGTTATTCAGTATTGTGCTGGGCATTAGCTTAACTGGGAAAGGGGGGTGAGGTTAAGATGAATGAAGGCGACGTGCAGAATAGGTCAATTTAGCCAATGATATCATAACAAAGGCTGCTGTTTCAGGCATGATCTAGCTATAGTCAGGAGACTTAAGCACAATATATTCAGGGATGTTGGAGCTAGAAGATTGCATTTAGACAAGGAAAGAAAATGTCTTCAGGTGTCGTTATTTGAAACTCAGCTAAATTCACTCACCTTTTCTAGTCCTGCTTCATAGACATGCCCTGTGGGACCCCTGGCAGCATGATCTGCACTGTGTTGGGTAATCTTCACCTTGCCTCCCTGAAGATGGGTCAGGAGTAGCACATACAGATCAGCAAGTTTCACTATTTATTAGATACTTAATGAGTCAGATCTTCTGTGACGAAGGAAAGCTTAAGCAGAGAGAATGGCACGTTGTGATTGCATGGTGAAAAAAAAAAAAAAGTCAAAACGATCAGGCTTTGCTACCTGTTGTTTGTGCTTTGAGCAAGCTCTGCTTACAGCCAGGTGGTAACTCTCAGGCTGGCTCGTATTTCTGCCCACCCACCATCGTCTCTGGGCTATTTCTTGCTCCGTTTCCCCGGTTGGCGGGGCTGTGCACCAGTGCCTTTTATGGCGGGGCAGGGGAGGCAGAGGGTACGGCCGCACGCCCCCAGCCCACCCGTGCCCGCTCACGCCCTTGGGACGAGTGGAGCAGGAAAGGGGGGCGGGTGAAGGAGGGTATATTTAGCTCATCCGAGGAGAAGAGCTGCAAAATGACATCAGCCCAGCTCCGTCCTCCCAGCGGGGCTGTGCCCCACTGCCTGCCCCATGTCCGCTCCCCTGGCACCGGGTCCCAGTGCCGCTCTGGTTACCCGCCTCCTGTTCTCTCCCGCTGACGCAGGGGTTAGTCCTTAAGTGCGAAAACAAATGGCTGAGGACCCACGTGCTTTGCCTCGCACAGGGCAAAAGCTAGGGCAAGCCCTGTCACTCACCCGGCAGCATTTTGGCAGCGTCAGTGGGTATCAGCATGGGTTGGGAATTTCAGTCTCTGCCCATCTCCAGTGACAGGCTCCGGTGGCCCTGGACACGCTCTGGCTGAAGCACGGCATTTACTGATGGTTATTCCAGGGCAGAGAGCAGGCTGAGAGTTTTGCAGTCACAAGAAACACATTCCTCTGGGTTTACCCTTCCGACTTCACCGCCGGTGGCGTGATGGGAATAGCAATTCCAGCCTCTCCAGTGCGGCAGGCTCTGGGCACCTGTGTCCCAGAGAAAGGCAGATGAGCCCTGGCTTGTTTCACCTCTCCGGGCAGGAGCCTTTCCCTTCTGTCAGCTGGGAGAAGAGCAGTGTCTGAGAGCCAGAATTCCCTCCCACTCCCCAAAAATCAGGGCTATACTCAGGAGATGCCATGGGTGTCTGCTGGGTCCTTAACTCTAAATGGGGTCTGGCCCTACTTGAGGAGCTGAACACAAACAGTGAAACACACACTTTATATTTTCAAGATTAATGAGGCTTCTTTCACATGTGACATGGATGGCTGGATTTTTGGCAGCACTGAGCATCTACGGCTACAACCACATTCACTCGGAACACGTTGGCACGCAGCGCTCTGGAAAATTAGGCCATGTTTCTCCAGTGCAAAAGGCTTGTTGATGTGTGGGATATCAAATGTGTAAAATTATTTGCACTCTGCTTCTTAATAACAATAAAAGGATGACTCATAATTACTTTCTGGGAATATTAAAATCCTAGACACAATGCTTCTAGCACCGTACAGTGAATCTGTACAGCATAGTGTATTAAATGCTCTCCTTTATTACAGAATAGTGATGTCTAATAACTCTCAAGCTCAAGTCTCACCGCAGCATTTATAATTCACATCCATAATAACATTTTCCAATTTAACAGCCTGGGGCAGACGCCACAATGCATTATACAGCACGGATGCAAATAATGAGATAGGATGATGTCACTGTGTAGTGTTCCTCCTAAACGATCTAAAAATACTCTCTCCCGCTTTCCCACCTTTCATCATTGCCTTTTCCCTCCCGTCTGATGCTTTTGCACCCGTTCCCATGGCAACAGCTTCTATTGTAGCCCAGACCCTCATGCAGATGTTGTCATTGATCCAACACCTTGCGGTAGCTTTGATGGCGCATTGTCTTCTTGTTTCCTGCCCTCCTGTCTCCTTTCTCCCCCAGTAAGGATGGGTTGGGGCGCTTCCTCCTGCTCTGTGCCTTTGATCTGAAGGAAGAGAAGGGGCAAAGTATCGATTGGGTTTTATTACCAATCGTAATCCTTCTTGGGGTGCTTTCTGAGAGCTAAAATAATATGCTGTGGAGTCAGCTACAGGTTTGCTCGTGTGGTTGTTTAAATTGGGTGCCTTAAATAAAACTGTTGGAGGAATAAAGATCAATTAGCATTGGGAGACCCTAACTAAAACCCCTCTCTGACAGGGAGTGGAAAACTTCTGTTTCATAGTGGGATGATGCTGCTTTACTGCTTGCATAGTCTGATCAGAGCTTTTCTGTTTCTTTGCCTTTTTCTTCCTTCTGTTTTTTTTTTTTTTTTTTCTTTTCCCCCTGCTAAGCGCCTAGGAAAGTTTCCACATTTTGGCCGTGTTCATTGTTCAGGCTCTCCCCACCCAGGCTTGTTGCTCCAGCTTGGCTCAAAGGGAAAGGGAGGGAGGCGGGAGAGCTGCACTGGGAAAGCTACACCGTGGATTACTGCCGAAATGAAATGTAGCTGTAAGAAAAAAGCAGAGAACAAGGAAATTCTGCTTAATCACCTATTGTCTGCAGTTGTTTTGCATTCTTCACCTGTCACTCCTTGCTGGAGTCGGACGTTGTTCTCCTGATGATGAGAACCTGACAGATGGATGGTAATGAATGTGTAACTGAAGACCTGGGCTTTCGCACCTGCATTATTTATTCACCTAAAGCAGGAGCTGCTCTATATTTAGTGTATGATATCAGCGGCTTATTTGCATCCTTAGGGATTGGCAGGGAGCCACATCTCACATGATATATGAAATCACTGATAAATGCTTCTTTTCACTGAAAGAAAAACAGCTTAATAAATGCGGCTCTTTTCTGCTTTCATCTCTTCCCTCCCCACCACGCTCCCTTCCCCTTCTGGGATTTGTCTCTCGGTGGCAGAGCTCAGCAGCATCTGTGAAGTGGAAATGAGCAGGCAGTACCGCAGATCAAAATGAGGCCGTGGGTATGCTCGGGAAGTCGCTGCCCTCCCAAGCCCCCCTCTGCTCCCCCTTCCCAAGTCCTGGGGCTCTGCCAAAGACCTAGCCAAGCGGGGCGGAAGGGAAGAAAGGGAGCGAGGGAGAGCCTCCTCCGCGCAGCACAGGCTTTGCGGGGATGCTGGTATTCCCGGTATGTAATGAGTTTCAGTTGGGTTTCAGCAGGCAGGGAGCAGGGGGGCAGGGAGGGCTCCCAGACGCCTCGCTCAGCACAGAAATGGCACTGTGACAGATACGAGCAGTTATCTGTCTTGAACATGTCTTCGGTGCGAGCATCCAGCAACAAAATCTTACATTCCCGCTTTCGTCAGGGAAACGCAGCTTTTCTGGCGCTGCTGCGAAACGAAAGGTCATGCAAAAATAGCAAGTTTTATGTATGAAAAATAGATTCTGGTGCCAGGTCTTCAATTGCCATTACCTGGCAGGGCTCCATCAAATTTCCATGCACCAATTCACACTAGCTGAGGGTCTGATCTGTAATTCAAACATGGGGCGAGTCAGGGAGGCTAAAGAAGCTGGGTGCAGCTCCTAGCTCACAGGCGCATGCCCATCCTGATAGCTTAGGGCAAGTTTTCCAAACTCAGCAGGTGCCATGGTTTCACGGCATATCTCTGCTTTCCATGGCAGCAACGATAAGACCTGTAGGGAGCTTCAAATATATCACTGACTGATCCCAAGGCTACAGCTTGGGGCCTGAATGGGTTGTTGCTTTGGCTGTCACTTGCTCAGATAAAGAGCACAGCCTGCCATGTGGCCGGCGTCCTCAGCAGTGCCAAGTGAGATGTAAGAAATAAATTTAAAATAGGCGATTGACCCACGGAAACAATCAAACCATTTGTTTCGGCAAGGATTTCTTGCAGCGGGCAAAAGCAGATAGCATAAAGCCAAAGATTTACCCCTTCCCAGCATTTTGCTACCGGGGTTTAACATTAACTGCTGCCAGCGCAGACCTAGCAAGAAGCAGGAGGGGGAAGAAGTAGCTTTGCTGCAGAGCTGCTATGCTGCAGATGAATGACTTCGCCTGTTTATTAAACAAGCCCATTCAAGCTTCCGCTCCACAGCCATTTGCTTGATGGGTTTGAACAATAATGAACCAGGATTAAAAAAAAACCTGCCCCTGAGAAATTCAGGCTGCTCCAGCAAATGGGATCAAATAAAGTTGGTAGTATCATGTGGCCTGCTAATGTTCAGAAATGACATCCATGTATCTTGAGCTTATTCAAACCAGCATTTTGCTTTGTTTTTGGTGAATAGGGCGACCTGCAGGTTAAGCATCAGAGAGACATTTGGGAGGAATTAAACAGAGAAAGGTGGGGACGGAACACCACAGGAAATTCTTTCAAGAGCCTTAGCATAAAACATCCTTCTATAAAGGAATATGTGAGACAAGGTTTTAGATGAGACAGTTGTCCTCCCAGGAAAAACATCATGAAGTTGTTACACAGAAACTCGTTAAAGAAAAAAGTCAGCCGATGCCACAAGATGATATCTCAGTAGTCCCAGATGTTTGCTGTTCTGGGAAAAAGGAGGAAAGATTGTCAGTGTCAGTGGGGTACTCGAGGAAACTTGAAGTGAGTTTGTAAAATAAAGAAAGACTCTGCTCCTTGGATTAATATAGGTAGCAGCCATAAATAGCTATCTGCTGTTTCAAAATGCTGAATGGATCCTGATGACCTGTCCAGGGCAGGAACCAGTATGAGGGCTGCCGTGGGCCTGGGAATTACAAAACCTTGGCTGTTTCCTGATCATGTAATGTATTTTCAGTGTGATGCTGGGAGATTCCAATAGCCGTCTGTCTCTATTCCTCTCAGTAATACTGGAAAATCACTTCTTCCTTTCCCCTAAGGTTGTGATCCTTTGCATGTTAAACACGGATGACTGGGGTAGTCTCTTGCCATGCCTCCACCACCTTGCTTGGTGGCAGATGCTCTGCTCTCCATTTGGGCTTTAGCCATAGCTATGTGACTACTAAGGATGACCACTTACGCCTGGGCCAAGTCTTGCAGAATTCCCCCTCACTGTTATTATTCTGGCAAGCTGCAAGGAGCCGGTCTTGCTGGTGGCTGGTCACCATTTTTTGCAGCAGTGTTATAGGTGAGAGACCATGACACAGAAGGGAGGGGGAACCCCACTGATGGGACAGAAGAATGAACCTCATGAGCTCTCCCAGCAGGACACTGAAGGGACATGGCCAGACAAGGCTTGTTGTCACTCCTGGCACTAGCACACCATCCCAGGGAGCTGCAGCCAGCACAGTCCTAGCTGCAGGCAGGGCGGGTGGACATGGAACAGAGCCAGCCACAGCAACCCCCGGGTGAGCCTGTGAAGCAGCTTTTTAATGTGTCACTCCCAAAGTCCCTGCCATGATGAGCCCTCAGCAGCTGTGAGTGTAAGGCTGGCATGTGTGGCTGAGCTGCAGGGACAGGGGGTGAGAGCAATGGCTCTGGAGTCTCCCAACTTGCTCCTGGTCATCTTAAAGCTTGTGCATGCAAGGGAAGAGACAACACTGTGCCCCACGGTGCTTCAACCTGCACCTGGAGTGGTGGGAGTTCTCACAAGGGGGCCTGGACCTGATCTAGCCTAGCTTGCACTGGCAAATTTCCTACTGCTGGCTGTAGGCCAACATCACAGCTATGTGACACGCAGACACAGCGCTCAAACACCTAAGCCAGTTTTATTTCACACGTTTCATTATTTTGGGAGATGTTTCCATGGAGGTTCTCATTTCAGCATAGCAGTCCCCTGTTTCACTGCAGCCAAAGACCCGACCGTGACTTCAGCATCATTTAACAGCTGAGGAAATGAAGTGAGAGAGGGCTGAATTGACAGAGAACTGGGCTAGTGGGGACACCAGCGGGTGGCCTTAGGCAGTGGAAAGTCCACTGAAGGGGGACTGAATTAAAACAGTGTGATGCTTTTTTTTTTTTTTTTCCTCTCCAGTGAGAGGAGATAACCTGCAAAGCTTTGCTTGCAAACAGAGGTGATGGAGGTGTCCAGCAGATGCATCTTCTCAGCAGTTCCCTGGAGCGTGAAACTGCTCTCTCTGGGCTGAATCCAGCCAGAGGGACATCTTACACTTGACATTTTTGACCAGAGGATTTAAGGGCTATCCAGCAGAGCATCTAACTCTAAAAACACAATCAATCAATTAGTTTTGGTGTTCTCAAATTGCTGTACTAAAGCAGGAGAGAGAGACAGAATGATAGGATGTCAACGACAGAGCTGGGAGATTAAGCCATATATGCAGAGTCTCTCTCCAGGACACAACCACAGCACATACCTTTCTCTTTGGCCCACAGCAGTTGCATCTTAAACCCTGTTAATCTGGATCAGTAACAGAACTATTCTCTTCTAGAGGGTCAAAAGCACTTCTCACATATTTTCTTAACACAGCAACAACCTAGGTCTTTATACTCAAACAAAAGGCAAGTTGCTCTCGTTATTTATCTTCATCTGTACTTTGTTTCATGTGAAGCTGTAAATGAGAAAAATATCTACATATCCTCAAAGCCCCTAAACCCAAAGCTTTTAATAAGAAATAAGCCAAGAGTGACCCACCATTCCCTCACATCCAGAACAATTTCCAGCTGAAACCCTGACAACAATGGAGTCATTCAAAGCTTGCAGATGTTTCATGAAGATTTTCTCAGAACATCTAGTCAGATGGATTTCACAAGTGGGCTCTGTTTGCCATCAGACAAATATGATATATAATAGATTCACCTTTACCCATAAACCACTCGAATAAGGCTTCATCAAAGAAAGTATGCTTTTCATCATGCTTTTTACTGGCAGCAGAGCTGTGCCCAGAAGCACTTTGTGCTAAGCCATTTTCTTGTAAATACTTACATGCTTATTGCTCATCCTCCCTCATTCAGGACATGGTGGGGACACAGGAAGGGGAATGACACTTCCACATTGTTGTTGGCGTGGCCAGTGGGGAGCTTTTCTTATGCCAGACTGGGGAAGAGAAACAGCTTACTTCCCCCATACCTTTAGAGCTCAGCCTTAATTGCAAATATGAAGTCCTTCGGTGTAATCAGTTATTCCCTTGTTCGGAGCTCTCCTAAGTGCCTGGTTGACCTTCACCGTCCCTCTAGCTCTTTGTCCCTCCTGGCAACAGATAAGATAAAACCTGTCAATGTGTTGGAGAGCTGTAGCAGATCTTTCCTGTGTGCGTTAGGTTGCAGTTGTTCCCTGACATTGTATTGCCCGCTTGTCCAACTTTGGCTCTGATTGATGGAAGCTAGGAGAAGTTGTTTGAACAGATACAGCAGCCCCGTGACATGGGAAAAAAACAGGGTCAGCTTAGGCTCACCAGTGTAAGAAATTGAGTGATGAAGTAGTCACCCCCTGCATCTTTACTGCACATGTAAGGAACCATTCTGTGCCCTATCTCTTGGCTGCTGGGGAACAGAAGGTGTAGTGGGGCCTGTCAGGGTTGTCTTACCTTTCCCCTTCTCTTCCTCTCAGCCTCATCTGCCCTTGCTGCTCTTTCCTGCCCTTGCCTTGCCTCTCCCTTAGCTCTTTCCTAATAAAGACCTTAAACCCCATCTCTTTTCACATTGATCATGGCTCTATGGTGGTATTTGCAAACTCATTTATTTCCCCTCTGCTTCCTTGTTCAATCCCTGTTATTGCCTTGTCTTTCTCAAGATAGCTCTTCAGGTCAAGGACTGCCCCGTGGTTCAGACCTGTACAATGCCTTGCCAAGTGCAGAGCCAGTTCTGTCTGTCCCCTGCATATGTCCACAACAGAACAGGAGCCCTTCATGCACCTCAATCCATGCTCAAGAGCAGCAAGCTCTGTATTAAATTTGCTTTTCTGCCAAGTGGTCTGGGCTTGTCCCATAGGCCAGCCCCGTTGGGCTCATGGGACCTCACGTCTCTAGAATGACATGACTGGACATGAAGCTAAGCAAAGAAAAGGTCACTGTGGCAGTCAGCATGTCAACAATTTGGGTTAAAGAGACTTGCCTTTCAGAAAAGAAAGGTTCCAAATCCAAGAAATATGGCCTTCACCAAAAAGCTTGAGCAGCAGGGATTGGTCTTTTAGGAGTGTGTCCTATGGGAACCAGAGCCAAGGGGAAACATCGTTGCGTACTGAAGTCTCTGAATGGCAATGGACTTTGTTCCCTGGTGGGGAGGTGAAACAAGCTGTGGCATGCCTTGTGACTGCTTGGCAGGAGCCTCTCCTTCTTGTTGCCAACTGGGGATGGGGTTAGATGTTCACTTTCAGGAACATCTGATGGGTTCCCCTTCACAACACAACAAACAATCCAAACTCCAAAGAGCAGTACAGTTGCTGGACTCCTGGAAGCAGCTGTAGAAAACATCTTTTTATTGGTTCACCTGCTGAAGTGAATGGCCTGTGCAGTGCTACAAGGAAGGGGCAGACCTGGTGGGGTCTGTCTAGGTGCCTGGATCCTTGCAGTCAACAAGACATGCCTCAACATCCCCTCAGCCTCCTGGCAGGAGGCCAAGAGGGATGCAGCTGACTGGAAATGTCCGGCAGGGTTGGGGGGGCAGGGGTCTGGGAGTCCTGGGCAGCAGTGAGGGGAAGGAGTGCCTTTATGCAGATGATTAGTTGTTCCTCTCTGCTGTTTCCTGACTCTTTTAGAAGCTCCTTGATGCCTGAAGTGGAAAGAGTGATGCAGCATTGGGCAGCCACTACCTAATTTTCTCCTGGCTCTCTTGCATACCGCCCACAGCTGGTGGGGTGAGGCTTCCCCAGACCAGCAGTTCCAATGATACCAGATCTTCTGGCTGACAAGGAGTGGGCACACCAAGGGAGTGAGCTGCTGGCAACCTCACTGCTGTCTCAGGTTTTTACTCTGGGAAAGGTGGTCACTCTGTGCTTGCGCAGAGTGATTGTTCTTGTGCTTGGGTGGAGGAGGCTTCTTGTCTCCTGCTCTGGCTGCCAGGTCACAGGCAGTAGTCTCAGCCCGCTAGCAGTGCTCAGCAAATTACGGTGTGCAGGTGTAGTGCTACAAAGATGATTAGGGGCCTGCAGCATCTCCTTTATGAGGAGAAGCTGAGGGCCTTGGGCCTTTTTAGTCTGGAGAAGAGAAGGCTGAGGGGGAATCTGATCAACACCTATAAATACTAAGAGGATGGGGCCAGTCTTTTTCAGTGGCAGTGAGGAGGAACTTCTTTACTTTGAGGGTGTCAGAGCACTGGAATAGGCTGCCCAGGAAGGTGGTGGAGTCTCCTGCTCTGGAGACATTCAAAACCCATCTGGAAAAGTTCCTGTGCAACCTGCTCTAGGTGGACCTGCTTTGGCAGGGGGGTTGGAGTAGATGATCTCCTGAGGCCACTTCCAACCCCATGTGATTCTGTGATTCTATGGTGGCAACACGATTGGCACACTGGAGGATGTTTGGACCCTCCTTGGGGCTTCTCAGCAGCACAGGCAAAGCTGAATCTTGCCAGCTGAAGGCTGAGTGGCCAGGGCCATTCCAGCCCTGGGACAGGGTGAAGGATGAAGCTGGAAGGGGAGGATGTGGGGCAGAGCCCAAGCAACCTAGAGCTTCACCCCACAACAGGCTAGCCAGCTCCACCTTAGCCCGGCCTCTAGGTGGTGGCAGCAGCGAGTTCAGCTCTACAGGAGTGCAGTGCTGGCAGAATAGGTGGTGATGTGATGAGGACATGACTGTTTTGGTGCCTTGAGTCATCTGCTGCCCTAAGCCTGTGGCTGGTGGCCAGCCTGGCAATACTTGCATCAGGCAAAGCCTGGGGCCCAAGCAGGACCAGCTGCTCCACGGTCCCACTGTGCAGCTGGCTCCCGTGCTGGCGGGGCAGGACTGTACCCCACGGCTGGCCTGGGGGACATGCAGGCAGCAGTGCTCCTTGCTGGCACTTGGCACAGCCTTTAAGACCAGTGCTGCTGAATTTGTGCAGCAAATTTGTGCTGAATTTGTGCAGCAAAAAAACGGAACCTGAGCCGGACCCTGCATGGGTTCAATGAATGGGGAACCATCAGTGGGCTTGTGGAGTCAAGCTCATTGCGTTTCTCTCATCTGCTGTTCTTCCTCTCCTTGCTGCAGCCGACCTTTGGGAAACGTAGGAGTTCGGTCACATTGGCAGCCATGTAAGTGCTGGGCTGTGGCTGCTTTCCTGCTGCTGGGCTGTGGCAGGCTGACACCAGCGGTGACCTCCTCACCCCGTGCCCTTGGCACAGCTCCTGCCATCAGATATCCCAGCTTTGCATAGCTGCGACTCCCACTGGTGCGGGTCAGAGCTTTGCTGGAGGGACTAGAGCAATGGCACCACTCCGGGCTGTTGCATGATGAGGGTGACTCACCACTCCCCGCCTTCCTGTACACATCAAGCAAGGCCTGGACTTGTCCCTCCTCCCATCCCTTGGCTTCCACCAAGCTGGAGCAAGCAGACCTGTGAGCGATGGTCATCCTTGGGAGGACCCAGTCAGCCCGCGTTTGCCAACAGACATAGTAGTGGACACTAAAATAAAGACAAAACCCCTTTTTCTAGCCATTTCACTCCATTCCTTTGCGTCAACTGCAGAAAGATCTGTGGGAAAAAACAGCATTTTTGCCCATGTCCCATTTTGGGGAAGGTTGCTCCCCTTGCAGTCAGGTGGCTTGGAGTTTCCCAGGGCTTTGGGCCAAGCTGAACCAAGCCTCCTCTGCCTGGGGGGCTGCGATCATCACAGCGCATTCGTCTCCCTCCTCCTCCTCACAGCCTGCCGCAGCAGAGCTCACTCACTCGGCATTGCTGTGACTTCACTGTTTCCCTCAAGGGTCTGGTCGGCGTCAGATATTGCACATGTGCAGCATCCATTTAAATCCGTAATAAATGTGCGCACACATTTTGCGTGGTGACTGGCCCCTCGACTCATACAAATATGTGTTTTAAATGGGCTTGGAGGATTTGGGCCGTCATTACATTCCAAGGAACAAGGCCCGCTCCTACATTCTCGTGCACCGGGGACTTGGGGACATGCATGTCGTGAAGGACCACACTCACGCTGCCGCATCCCAGCCCCCCCCTCTTCCCTGGCCACCTCCCCGGGATGAAGAAACAGGACTCCAGCACTTTCTCGGCGGCATTAGACTTCCTGCTGCAATCCTCCCCTCCCTCTCCAGGGCAGGGGAAATCTGCTTAGCCTTTACTTTCTCACACACATGTTTCAGATGTGCAGGGGTGTGATTGTAAACAATGTCATCAGCCGTGCCAGAGCTGTCTGCTCCTGCCGCGCTCCCTTCCCAGCACCCCAGGGGTTCCCGTAACAGGGCGTAAAGCAAACAAAGCAAAACAGTAATCTGCTGTTCCAATGGCATTTTTTTTGTTTTTAGAAAATGTTAATGATAGGTTATGTGATTACCCTAGGTTTGGCTCCACTTACTCTTTATTAAGCACATCTGGTATTTAGTAACAGTGTAAGTAGCAGGAGTTTTTCTGGCGCGCAAATGAGATTATCCCATGTTGCCATGCAGTATGGAAACTCCTCAGGGAAGCCAGTGAACTGCGTGGAGATACAAGACTTTCTTGTCGGCCGGGCATCCAGCCAGAATAGCTAAAAAATGTGGATTGGCACAGAGCTGTTGCCACGCAAACACTTCTGGAAATTTCTGTGTTCGGGCCTGCCAAATCCTTTATATGTAACATGAGTTTCTGTCTTCCTCAGCAGCCTGTCTGAAGCCCGAGCTCTCCTGTACACTTTAAAAAGGAAAAATTAAAAAAAAAAAATCCAAGGCAGTCCTGTTTCCAGCGCACCACTGCCAAGCTAACAATTTCACCGAATTAGGGGGAATTTCCTAAAACATTTGTTTGAGCTACATTGAGTGCAACATGTGGGAGACAACTGTGTTTCCTGGAGAAGAAAGGAGAGCTGTCTCCCTTGGTGGAGACTGCCTAACGTCTAGCGGCAGAAAAACAACCAGCCATGACAAGAAAATGTTTTTTAAAACTTGGCACGAGAAGCAGGTTTTATTTATTTTGAATGCCTTTTCCAGTCTGGTCAATGTAGTGTATGAAGAGAGGGATGGTGGAGGGAAGCTGATGTTTTTGTTAGGGCCCAGGGCTCGGAGTCAGCAGGTCTGGGCTCTATTTCTGGCTCCGCCATAGCCTTCCTGTGGGACTTGGGTGAAGCTCTTGGAGGTGAGTTGTTCCAGTCTCTGAGCTTCTCTGTGCATTTAATGGGGGTATTGTGTGCCGGTTTCATATGCATTTGTGTGAACTCAGGCTCTGCATCCAAAATTATTAATCCTCTACATTTCTTAAGGAAAGGACTGAGAAGGATATGAAGCAGAAAAGCAAATATGTTCATCTGGTGCTTGACTGTGCTTGGCTCCTGCTGCTGCAAGGCACTGGCCTTTGGAGCTTTCAACTTGGTTGTTCTGTGTCTAGGGATCTTTGTGGGTGTTCCTGACAAACCCCCGTCACTTTTGGCTCTCCCACCCCTAACAATGGGACACATGCATTTATACCACAACTGTGTTGACTTAGTGATGGTGCCCTTGGGAAGGAGTTTGTCCGGGTATTTTCTAGATTTTTTCACTGCGAAGAGAGCATTTGGCATGGAGGCTGGCCGTGAGCAGAGGGGACTCATCACAGCAACTTAAAAGCACATCTTGCACAATTTCTACACGGCCAGTGACTAGCTCCAGCACTTGGACTGTGTGTGGCTGTCCTTTCTGTGGATCAGCTCACAGTGTGGCAGGGAGATACCTTGGTAAGGTCCATGAAAGGAGTGCAAAAGCACCCTGCCAGGTGCTGGCTGATTGCTGCCTGGTGGCTCAGCTGTCCTCTGTGGTGAACTTCTGATGCAACTTCCAGCCACAGGAAAGAGCATCTCATCCAAAGAGTTGACTCGGCTCCAAGCTGCATACCAACATGAGTGGAAGAGGGGATCTGGCTCAGCTGCTGCATGCCTTTGACCACAGCAACCATCCCCACCTCCAAGAGGGGCAAGGGAAGGGGCAACCACCAGCCCTTTGTGCAGCACTGACAATGCTCTTTGGGAAGGCAGGAGAGGATTAGCAACAGCGACAAAACAGACATAGCTGTCCAAAGGAGAAAAAGATAAGCTTGGGATTTTCCTGTCTGCTGACCCACCCTTTGATAAGCCCAACTAATAGCCTCCCCATGAGTTAACTTGTGCACAAGAGGAGCTTCTTTTCAGGCCAGTCTTGTCTCTGTAAACATTGCTCCCATGACTGTGGCTCCTGTGGCTGTAGCAACATCTGTAGCTTGTGAAAGACATTTTGCTGGGTAGCTAATGGGTAAGGATACAAAAGGTTTACAGGGCAGAGAGGTGCCAGGGAATGAGAATAACCCACAGTGTAAGGAAAGGAAGGATACGCAAAGACTGCAAGGATGGGGAATAAGAAGGTGTAAGACTGGGGGTGAGAGAATTTAATTTCCACAGGGAGGCAAAGATTAAAGAAGAGAAAACATTGGATGGGCAGAACTAGGGGGAAACAACGGCAAGGGAGAGCCAGAGCAAACCCAGAGCAAAGAAACTGAGGAGGATGGTGGCCAGGAATGAGTGGGGAAAAAAGAGGGAAGTAGGTAAAACCATCATAAAAAGAAAAGGAGTGACATAATGAGCAAGAGAAGAAAAGCGTTTAGAAAAGGAAATGCAAACCAAGACAAGAGAAAATGATGTGGAGAAGACAGAAAAGAACAAAGGTGGAAGGAGGAAAAATAAGATAGAGATATGGGAGAAAACAGGTGAAACAAAGAGGCTTGCACTGTTCTTAGGTTAATGAAGTTTCTTTTTACTAGTTCAGTATTGTGTTGCAATGTCCCAAGAGGCATTTTGTTTCTGTGGCTCTTTTGACCACTTATGGCTGATTATTCTGGGTTCCATGACTAAGTAATTAGAAGAAAAGGAAGAGTAAACAACCTAAAAATCACCCGGATATGTCACAAGCCTTTGTCTGAAGGACTGCTCCCTTCAGATGGAATTGTTTCTAGAAAATAGCTGAGATGCTGACACCCCCAATGTACATGTGGCTGGCCTCTATGTTGCCTGGGCAAGCTGCTGGGGCTCAAAGATTTCTGAACCCTCCCCACCCACTTTGCAGCAAATTACTCTGTTCTGCTTGGGAGGGATGATGAAGAAGGGAGGATCCCAGCAGAATCCTCTTGCCAGCACGTCTCAAAATCCCAAAGCTGGCTCTGATCCTGCAGGATTTAACCAATATCTGTTGAAAGCGGCTTGGTTCTACACCCCACTCAATGGGAAGTCAGAAAAGCAGGAGTGGATAGCAGACTGCTCTTCTGATCTGACAGTCCTTTTCTTTCCATGCTAGCTCGGTACCTTTTATTTACTTATTGAAGTGAGACGCAAACTTTTGACATTCAGGAGGCAGATGGACTGGCAGTTACTGCATCACTAAGAAACTTGAAGCCCTGGAGTAAACATCAAAGGAGAGGCTTTTCTCTGGAATTATATAATCCCTGTTATGTATATGGGAATTAAACAACACCTTACAGTAGAGGGGCAGGGCAGCTTAACAGCAAGGCATGTAACTGCACTGTACATCTTAAACCACAGTTCCATCAAACTGAAAATCTGACATAAAAAGTGCCCTGTGCTGGACCAGGACATCACAGCCATGCACTGCCAAGCACTGAACAAGCACAAACTTACTATGTTGGTTCAGATATGTTTGTAAAATTCTGGCAGACACCATACCGAATCAGGTAACATCTATACTCCAGTCAGCATAAAACTGGCATCAATACCACATCGTGTGCTCTGACTAATTCAACAGAAACATAATTGTGTGCTTAGGCCAGATCTGGATCCAGTATATACAAGGAGGTGCTCCTGCAGTGCCAAAATCTCATATTAATGAAGTTGGAAGCAGAGCCATGTGCATTAGCTGCCTGCTCTGAATTCTTAGGAGTGGCAGCAGTCCATGGCAGGGGGCTTTTTCAGAACAATCATAAAAGGCCAGTTTTTTTTTTTCCGGGATGACAAAATTATTTCCTTTGTTTCCAATAATCTTAGCATTTGCAAGTACTGAATTGGTCCTTTTGTTTGCTGCACTTGTTTATTGCAGATTGTAGTCTCAGTGCAGCTCATGTTAGGATGACCAGTTCCCCTGCTCTTCATCACTGTCATATTGTCAAACACAGTTATGCTGGCCTGTTTAAAGATGCTGACCGAGCATAATGTTGACCACATTGCCATGAAAGTAGTTTGCCATACCGGAACTGTCACTTAAAATTGAATATTTAACTCATTTGAGATCGAAGGAAATAATTTGCTCAATCAAAACACTCCCCTTGGTTTGTCTTAATGTACATATTCCAGTGACGTGCCAGGATGGCCCTCGGTATTTTCTTGTTAAAGTTTCATGACCAAATTGAAGAAAAGCTTGGAGTGATTTCTCTACCTCTGGGAAAAATCACAGACTCTCAACATTATACTTAAACATCCCTGCTAGAGAGGATTTATTCCTGGGGCTCATAAAACATTCTTGAAAGAGTGAAATTTTTGCCTTGTGACTGCAGCATATTGCACCAAGTGTCGAGCACTTTCAAAACAATTTCCTGAGAGGATGTGAAAGGTAGATTGGGATCCAAGGGGACACATTTTTCTCCTTTTCTCTCATACTCCCAAGGCTCCTTCCCACTTCTGTAGGAAATGCAGTGCAGAACACTAATCTTGGTCGACTAAAAGGAATACTTTTCCACATTTCAAAGAGGAACGCAAGTCTCAAAAATTGAAGCTAAACCTGGGTAACTGTAATAACGCTTGGCACTTACATGTAGGTTTTCATCTTCTAGCCACTTTACATTAAGTAATGAATGCTCAGGACTCCCCTGTGGAGTAGGTGGCTGAGTATTATTAGCCCCCTTGTGCAAATGGGAAAACCGAGACGGAGATGTTAAGTACCTTGCCTAAAGCCACCGAGGGATTCTGTTGTAGAGACAGGATCAGAGGTTAGGAGTTTTTGTGCTTTCGATTCCCATATCTATTCTGTCACTTAAGTATGGAGCCATAATTGAATATCGTAATGACCCCAGGGTGGAGTGATTCCAGCTACTCAGATCCAAGCACGGCTCCTCTGATGGTCAGAGACTCCATGGTGCAGTTGCATGCAGCCAGATAGAGCACAAATGCCTAATGGGTAGGATAAAGAAGTGCCTCTCTCTTTGGCTTCCTCAAACACACCGTTGGGCAATGTTTGCCAGGCCAGGTCTCAGCTCTCCATCAAGCTGTGTCTTCATTTTAAGGCATAAGGCTAAATGCTTGCCTTGATGGGTGTTTTCATGGTAAGAAATACACCTTCAGAGGCAGATGCTGCCATTAAGAACAAGACTGGTGGTCTTCTGCCTTTGTGTGAAGCTTATTGTAACAGAACAGGCTAGTCCTTCTCTACCTAATTTGTGCTTGTACAGGAGTATGAAAAGAAACCCAGATCCCAGTGCTCTGGGCTAAAGCAGATTCTTCACTAACTTTCAGAACAGGACTGTTGTGTTCTGTGGTCCTCACATTACACATGTGGAGGAGCCTGGTTGTCTTTCCAGAAGAACATGTGGGGATAGATCCTGCCCTACTCTGAAGGACATGAGCTGAAGGAGTTGGCAGCCGGCACAGACGGTGACCACATCACCCATCTGGGAGCAGAGGTCCTGCTTTTCACAGGGCTGATGGGAAGGAGAATTCACGGATCTCAGCCTTGCCCCCTGACTAGTGTGTGTCTGGGACAGGGAACCACGTATCGAAAAAAAAGAATACAATGTGAAAATCATGATGAAAACGATCATCAATGGCCACACAGTTGCTATCACAAATAAAAGGAAATGTATTCCCACAAATTCAGGAAAGAATTATCTCTGGGCTTGTTTTTCTTTGCTAAATGCCTACTTCCATCAACAGTACTTTCTGTGTGTTATTGAACCATGTTGTTGTTACATCAAGATGCCATCAAGGATTAAAGCATAAGAGCTGGCTTGCATCTCTCACAAGCTGCCAATGTATATTTATGTGGTGTGGGATGATACATCGTAAAGGGAAGGTCTGTAAACTGCTCTTGATTGCTAATGTTTTCTTTCTGACCCTTCCATTAATATGGAACCAGCACAAATCCATCCATCTACCCACTGACTCTGACTCTGCACGTAGCACACATATTATTCCAGTTTGGAAGTGGAGTCTATTTTGCACCTGATGGAGCCTCTGCTTTGGAAAAGAATCAGAGGGTTTGGAAGAGACTGATCCACACCCCAGATTTATTTTGTTTATGCATAGGAAAAAAGTGGAAATCCCCAGCTGCTAAATGAAGTGGCCTGGGTAAGGATGATTCTTGCACTGAAAACACGGGACCACATTTGCTCTGAGAATGAAAAGGTGATGTTTTCTCACTCCTGTGAATTTCATCTAAGGACTTTGACCTGAAAACCACTTAGTTCTACTAATTGGTCACTAGAGATTATGAACATCAGCCTTGCATGAACATTTAAAATAAAATACTATAATGATCTTTTTTGAGTTCTCTGACTAATTCTAGGAGTATGGCAATGAAGTAGGGTGACTAGAGTAAGAGAGATTGTGTGATAACGCCCGAGTCACATTAACTGAGTTGTCAGAGATTACTGGACCACACCATAGGTGTGAGAGGGGCTGGGAAGGCAACAAATCTCACAAGGCACTGACGCTAACTGATATGTATCTTGTATTTTAAAATACAAGAATACAAACTCCATGTAGACTAGAGTATTAACTCATCTGGAGTCTTCTCACTCGAGTTTTGTGTCCTCTGGAGAGAAGACCCCTCCACTCAGCAGTGCTGGACCTTGAAGAGCCCAGCTGAGCTGCATGCAGATACAGAATAGGTCTCTATGAAGAGCCAGGCCCTTCACACATGACCCCTGGTGTTCATCTCCCATGATCAGAGCTCAGATCATTTGCTGCAAAGGAGGTTCTCCCCATTGCGTTTGATGTTGGTAGGGTTTTTGCTAAACATGAATGTTTCCAACTGCGCAAAGCGTTTATAAAGCACACAACACATGTCTGACTGAGTAGAATATGTTTTTAATATAATGTAGAATGAGCATGTGGAAAAAATAAAGGAGACTGTTCTCCATTCATAATTTAAGCACAAGAAACTGTAATTACATCAACTTCTTTAGAACATGTTTTTTCTTAAGCATTTCATTAAATATTAAGGAAATATAAACACATATGTTAAAAATTGTGCAAACATCCTATGGATTGCATAGGAAGGACTTGGATTTTCCTTTCACGTTGGGATTGCATCATAATTCCATGAGGTCATCTTTGACTGCTGGCAAGGAGAACTGGGCCTACAGTTTCCTTCCTCTTACATGTGTGTATGCTGCAAAGGGAGGGCATGTCTGGAGCACTGACATGTATATGGTGTGCTAAAATGAATCTTCACTTAAGTTATTTGCCTCTTTCTTACTTATTTTGAAAGGGAAACTCTCTCCTCCATTACTACTTGGTGAACAAAACCAGTTGGAGAAAGGAGGCTCTTTGGCCATAAAGCATTTTACTTCTTCACAAATCAGATGTGCGGGTAATATAATTATATTAATGCTCCCAACTGGTCTGGTTTATGAGGCTGTTGTAATAAGACCATCCATTTACTTGAAGTGTGTTCTTTTTGAAAACTGAAGGCAGAGGAGCTGGTGTCAGGCCAGGCAGCAGTGCATGCCTCAGCAGTGTGGGTGGATGGAAGGGGCCATGACTTCTGGGGACCAAAGGTGTAGAGATCAAGGAAGAAGTTAGGAGGCCAAATGCTGTCCGTCCTCTCCCTGCTTTTGTCTCCTCACACCCGCCGTGCCCTTTTGGGTACCTCCTGCACTGCTCCTCTCGTCTTCCCTCTTTTGTTCCCTGAGCCTTTCTGCCTGCTGGAGGGACCTGGAAAACTCTCCCCGCACACCACTTCCCCCCATGGCTCCCACAGGCAGCCCTGCCCGCAGCTACTGCTGCTCTGGCCAGGACCCAGCTGGCAGGGAATGAAGAGCAGAGGAGGGAGGGGCAGCCAGAAACAGCATCGTGTTGTGGCAGCTCCTGGCAAAAGGGAAGGAGGAATGCAAGGAAACGCCTGACGGATGTGTGGGGTTGCAGCTGGGTTCTGGTGAGCATCTCAGGGGAGCTTTATGCCATATGGCTGCTTGAGTAGGTATGGGCTAACATCGACAGGTACCAATTTCCTCCATTTTTAGTGCCTGTGAAAGTTAGGGGCAGCTATTCAGTCAAATCGACAATGGCTGCTGTGGAAAGGTTGCCCTGAGCGTGGCCGGGGAAAGGATGGGTCTGAGAGTGCTAACTTTTTAATCTCCACAGACCACGTAACTGGATTTTCCCAAAATACCAACCCAAATCTCAGGTTGTTCTGTGAAGCTGACCCCTTTTGGAAACCCTTAATAATGTGGTTAATGTTCTTCTCATATCTGCCAGGAGTTAACCCAAGGACTATATTACTGGAACATTAGTTTCTATTTTAAAGTACCATTTCCCTGAAACTCCCCTTAAATTTTATCTGATAAAAGAGGAATAGAAGGAAACAATGCATTGGCCTGCAAAGGTCCTCATCACACCAGGTGTTGGACACAGGCTGGAATTCACCTACTTTGTTACCGACACAGAGTTTATCTCAAAGTTTTATCTGGTGTAAGAGCACATACAGAAATTTTCACAGTTATGACACTAATATCCTGTGAAATAAACTGTGGGGTTATCACTTACAGGAGGTAGGGTGATGATCCACTTAGTAGAAAACCAGTGCTCTAGACTGGTTTTAGGGTGCAGTTAAGTGCTGGAAGGGCTTTCCATGGTAGAAGGTGTAAAGCTAGTACTACATTCACTGAAGGTTACTCAAGTTTTCCAAGTTCTTCTCTTATGAGCAAGCCAAATTACTGCTCAGGTAACTACAGAGTATTTCAGGATCCCTGCATTCCTCTCTTGCTCATGTCTTGTCTTAAGGTACTGGGATTGGTGTCCGCTATGGAATTGACACACTAGTTGTGGGGCTGATGGGTTTTGACTGCTCCGACTCGCTGTGAGTCCTTCATTCTGCCATCCGTGCTATCCACCCTGTAGAGCTGCTGTGAGGCTGTGTTAGTCCTCACAGAGCCTTCTGGTACCCACAGAAGTGCAAAATATTGTCAATATTACATAAAACCCCATTTTATTCCATGCTATAACTGATAGCCCATTTTATTTTCCAGTCCCATTTTTCTTGTTTCCTTCTGCTGGTACATCACTTAATAAAGGAATTAGAAGGGTCTTCTTGTACGTGATGAACAGCCAGCCCTTTCTCAATGTGTGGCCCTCACCTGGACTTGCCATTATTTGAGGTGTAGATGGGTTTGCCTACAAGCCTGCGCACACACGTGCGCGCTTGCAAAAGCGCACGCTGGGTGACCTCCAGCCTGGCCATTAGATTTCCCCTGCTATTACTCTACTGTACATATTCCTAGTAGATTAGAGCAGAATTTTTTTTATACGCTCTTCTATAAAAAGTGTGCTATATTGATTGCAGCAGAGTGAGCTGCTGTGGTTGATATCCGAGCGCTAACCCAGATAGGGATTAGCATTACATCAGCCATCAGGCGAGGGAACCTGGCGGGCTGCCAGCCTGTAAAAATGGAAGACATTTGCGTCACTGTTCCCTTGGTAATGCTTCTTGGAGCCGTGTCAGCTGTCCCCCGAGGTTGTTTCCTTAATATGTCAACAGACATTCCTGAATCTTTAATGCTGAATAGCTCTTTTTCCTCTTCCAAAAACACTTAGGTGACAGAGTAGCTAGTGTCTCCCGCTGCCCTATGCATTAAAAAATTATATACCTATGTAGATCAGGCTTAATACCTTTTGGGGGAGGGTCACGGCAGTTACAGGCAGATCTGGGTGAAGCAAAAAGCCTGTCTGCTGCGTGATTCCCGTTTGCATGCACCGAGGAAGCAGCAGCCCTGCTCGAAACCACTCCTCCTCTGCCTCCAAAGCATCCCACTGGAGGGAACGACAGCGTCTGGGTTAGATTAGTCGTTGGAATTTGCTAACATTTGGGATAAACTATCTGACCTTGCTTTAGGAATTCCAGTTACATACAATAACTTCAGGTTAATGCCTGAAAGCTGCAGGACTGTGTGTGCAGTGACCTCTAGCTTCCGGAAACCATTTGTTAGTGCCAGTTGTGAGAAATAGTCGGAGGTTTTATCCAATGACATTTTCACCTTTTCTTTTTCTTCATGCAGCCAGCTGCTATTTTCAACTTGAAGAATTAAAATGCAAGTAAGGTACACTTGACCAAATTTGAGCATGTGCCCTTTCAGCTGAAAGTAAACATCCCCTATCTAAAAGACCTTTTGTTCTTAGGTGACAATTTTAAGTTTGCTGTGCAGTTGCTGTAGTAATTAATCACAGACTTGTAATTTAATAGCTCGGGAAGAGCAAGCAAAGAAGCCATTCTAAGAAATCACTTTGTGAGTAACTTAATTTTGGTCAAGGAGCGTTACTAAGCGTTGGCGATAATTTTTCACTGTCGTACGCATTTCACACAATCCACTGACCAAGACCGCCAGAGCAGAAAGCAGCTCTGCTGGTTAAAACTCAGCTCTGCTGAGGGGACCGCAAACCCTGTTACTCTGCAGTCTTTATCCAGTATTGAAGGACTTCCAGATTCCTTGCTTGAGGAATTTGACCCCAGCAGTGGAATTTGCCTCCCGCGTAGCACCCCATGCCGAGCCGTTTCCTTAGGCTGCAGAAGGTATCTGAATGCCTGAAACGGGCAGGCGGCGGGGGGGGAGGTGCTCGCCGGGGACCCAGCCCAGGCAGGACCCCAAGCCCTTCAGATTGAGCTTTTGTACATACATTTACAGGGGGGACCCGTGCTCCTGCCTAAGCCCTGGGCCTGTTTGTCGTTATGGTTGCCACCTGGCTGGTCTCCAGCTGGCATGAACGGCTTTACCCTCGACAGAGAGGCGACCGGTGACTCAGTTCAGTGGGAGAACATGGTACACCACCACAGGGCTGAGGCCAGAGGCGGGCAGCCCTAGGGAGGAGTAACCTTGCCCTCTGCTGTCTCGGGGTGCCAGAAGAACTGGCTTTCCCCTGAGCCCCATGACATCTGAATCCTGCACAGACATCACTATTGCTCAGCTACTTGGTCCACACCCCAGCTTCCCCAGAGCCTGCTGCTCATCGGGGTCACAGCCAGACAGTGATGGATGTTTGTTCTACCCTTGTCCTCGCGCCGCTCTGCTGGGGAGGCTGGAAAAAACGTGATTGACAGGGGTAATCCAAAACTGGGACAGGGTCATGTGCTGGAGGAAGGTGGAGAGCACCGACTTCCAAATCGAGGGGTGTTTGGCTGTAGGTTACCAGCCTGGCAAGAGAGAGGAACAAGGCCACAGCTGAGCAGCTAGGCTTGACACAGATGGCAGAGGCAGGACTGACCCCAACTGTAGCTGCTTTTGCCTCCTGGCTGCTGGGCTGTGCAGGGCTGTGGTTGCCTTCTTAAGGGAGATTGCCTGTGCGCTGTAAGTGTCCCTGAGGGAGAAGAAGCCCCCACAACAGGGCCAGAGGTGTGGGGAGGGCAAGAAGTGAAAAGGTTCCTTTCCTGAGACAGAGTTTGTAACTCATCTCTCGAAGGATCTCCTCCTTCCCTCTGTTCACCTGCTATACACCCCAGATTTCTCACCAAGTGAGATGAGCTCCAAATCTTCCTTCAAAGCCCCACCTTTTCCCCGTTGTCAGCCCTGTGGCTCCTCTCTGTCTATTGCTACCATGCACTTCTATATATAACACAAGACTCCTATCTGCTGCAAAGGGCGTTTTCTGAGGTAAAGTTAAATACATGGCAAAACCTTCAGAAAAAGAGCCTTGAAAATACAATTGCTCTATCCTGACTGCTCGTGTCATTATTCAAATAGGCAGTCGAATGAAGGTCAGCTCTTGAAGAGGTTTGAATTTTTATGTTGCTGTGAATGAACTGTCTCCTAGTCCCAGAAAACTGCAAGTTGAGGTCTTTTGTACCGCTGAGAGTGAGGCTTTGAAAATCCCAGTGATATCTGAATCCCTGAAACTTCTATTGCAGCAGAGTACTGCTTACAGTCACTGAGTAGCTGCAGCTGAGGGAGGTGGGTGCCAGCTTGCCCCTGAGCTCTGCACACCCTATCTGCTTTCCAAGCATGCTTCCTCCCCCGACTCTGGGTGCAGTTCAACACTCCCTGCCCATGTGCCCAGAGAAGGCAGCGGGAAACTCGCCACTGACCTCAGTGGATGTAGGAGTACCCTCACAATACTGACAGCAATCTACAAAGCCCCATATAAGTCACATTTTTTATGCCCTCTTTCCATGCATGATGCCAGGATGAAAGGCTTCAGGGGCTACGCTGACCGACTTTTAAATCTGACTGAAGCAATCAATCCTCAGAGGCTGGCAGAGATTTGTCACATCGTGTTCTTTCACCTGATCTAAGCATGCCAACTTAACTGGAGTAGTTTTGATCCAGGATGTTCTGAAACAGCTCACTGAAACTGGTCACTGGAGGACTAGGCAATATCCCAGCCTCTATTTGTGCTGCAGCAATACTCCATTAAGTTTGCCCTGGACGCAAGTCTGGCAAGCTAATGAACATCCATACCAATTTGCTAGGCTGTCTGCAGGTACTCCCCTGGGGACTGGATTCCATGGTGACTTACTGTTAGTCATCATTTCCCCATGACTTTGTGCTTTTTAAGCCAAACACTCAGTATTCTGGGCAGGTGTCATATGGTGCAACTGCCTGCTGCTGGCAGCAGAGAAAGTCAGCGGCAGCCCAAAGAAATACTGAGTTAGGAAGGTGTGGCTTTCTGATGGTGAGCACAGGTCCTCAGGCTGAAATCTGAAGGACATTGCCTCGGCTTCACCTGTCTCTCTCTCTTATGGGAGAGAAAGTGATAGCACCGGCAGTAAACAGCGTATCTAGAGACCCAGCACCGAGCATACTGCCTTTTGTTTTCAGAGGATAGTTTGAAATGAGTCATCTGCAGCTGAGTCAACTCACAAGTTGCAGGGAGAGGGGGACAGGTGCTATGGCAGCACAGGAGAGCTATGCCAGGCCCGTGAGGAAGGGTGTCACGCGTTCTTTTGTGATGTCAGAAACTCAGGCCTATTTCAGGGGATGGTTGTTCAGCCAGATGTTCCCACTAAATGTGGCTCGTCAGCCAACTGTGTTTCTCCATGCAAAGCAGAAGTTCTGTGTCCAGCTGTTTCCTCTAATGCAGGAAAGACGCCTGGTTCACCTCAGCCAGTCTGCTCTGCTCAGAGTGAAGTGCGGGGGAAATTCCATAAATATCAGGGAACTTGGGTTAAAACAGTGTGTACGGAGACTTGTTTGAGATTCCAGATGTTTTAAATTGTCCTTGTAAAAATAAAACAATCTTTTAATACTTCATTAATGTTATAAAATCTTTTTTGTTTGTTTTTAACCTGAACTCATATTTGTCCTGGACGTTTTATAGGTCTGTGCTAATGGACATCAACAGTGCTATGGCTCCGTCTGTCAGTTGCAGAAACCCAGCTTGTCCTCCTGTGCCCCGACTTAGGAAATCTCTTGCCTGGAGACTTGGGCCAGGAAAAGGAGCAAATGAATGTTCCCTTGCTTAGATGCAGAATGTGGGTATAGTGAATGCTTGGAAGACCAAAGGGTAGATAGCCATGCCGAATGGAAACACTAGTTATTTCTGGCCAGTACGTGCCTCATGTGAGAAGTGTATGCTGTATTTTTGGACACCTCTGACAGCAAGTGAGTGCTCTTGAGGGCATAGGTGGAAACAGGAGGAAGGGAGATTTCTGAACCTTAAGGACATCCACAAAGGATGTCTATGAAAATGCCCTGACAGGTCAAGGAAACAGCATTGTGCGTCATGAATGTATCCCAAGCAAGGTAATGTTTCCAAGTGACTTCACTGAAAACCCACAGCATGTGCTGGGCGTCACATTCACGAGATGAGCTGGTCCTCAATGAAACCTTTCAACCAGTTTGCCTGCAGTAAAAATAAGCAGCACATGGCTGATGATATGAAGAAAAGTGGGTAAATAAGCACACCACGCAAATGTAGGGCAGATGTAACTGAACCAGGGCTACGCTTCAGGAGAATTCACAGGCTGCTGATGGCTATGGACTGAAATGGGTATCTGCTGTAGGGAAACAGGCCATTGATCGCCGGTTGACATGGTCCTTGTGTAGGTGGAAGGCTGTAGCGAAGTGCTGTGCCAACAGGCGATCTGCCACTGCCACCTCCCTGCGCTCTGTGCACATCAGGTCTCTGGCATTGGGAATGCACTGGGAATCAGCCTTACCAATGCCTGCCATCACAGAGCCCTGTGGGATGAAAGAAGTACCTAATGGTACTTCATTTTCCTTTTTTCTTGCGTTTTGTGAAAAACTTCTTTTTTTTTTTTTTGTGGTGCCTGGTGTTACAGTTGCCTCTGGAAATCAGGATGTTTCCAAACCCCCCACCCTGAACTGAGTGTTTTTAACGGGATCCCGTCTTCTATTCTGATAATGGTAATTCCTTCCACATTTGTTAGTCCAATTCTGCCCTTCCATTCTGGGATTTCCTTCAATATAGCAATACATTTCCCATCCCCTCTCCACTCCCCCCCCCCATTAATTTCTATAAATTCTTCTGGCAAAGACTAGCATTCAGATCTCTGTGCTGGCTTTGGGTATCGATTTTGGGGTGGGAGTATGACTGAACAACTGTTGCCGATTTTAGGCTATGGCACAGCTGAGTGACACAGAGGCAGGGTAGTGATTGCCTGTGCAGAGGATGTTACCTGAAGCTGTTTTCCAGAAGGTGCAGGATAAGAGTCATCTGACCAAATGTAGATGCCTGTATCTGAGTATTCATCTTGATTCCCTTTATAGTCAATGGAGAAAAATAAGCACTTCTTGAGTGTGATTCATCTTAGTCTAAAGGAGACATACAAAGCAAATCAGATGATTCACACCCCAGACATGCCTATTTCTCTTCATTGAATATGAAAGGTGACTGTCTCAGATGTAGATATCTAAAGCAGGGTGAGACAAATCCCACTCAAAGCATCAAGTTTGAAATGGCAACCCACAAAAATATGCAGAAATAATGTCCTCCCAGCTAGGCAGTATGCAGAGAGCAAGTCATCTACCTTTTCTACAGCTTTTCTCTACACCTGCCATTATGAGAAGCATGTGCATTGTGGAAGACGTGTCAAAAGTTTTTTTATTTGTTGACTTCTCGAGCAGGGAGATTAGGAGATTGCTGTGGGTCTGTAATGTGGAGTGGAGTAGGTCTGTGGCTCTAACCCACTCAGGAAGTGTGGTGCAAAGGTGGCAAGCATGGTCAGTAGTTCAAGATTCGGTACTGTGGGAGAGCAGCATGTTGAAGCTTGATGTTGCCATGGTGCATGTCTCTCCATGCATCTCATGGAGCAGGCCAGGGAATATTAAACAACAGTCAGGCTGAAACAGCCTCCAGTCTTTGCCCAGAATGATGGAGAGGTTGTTTCTGGGAAAGGGAGTTTCAATTTGCCTGATGCTGTATTGTGTTTTGTAGAAGAGCTTCTCTCTGCATCCACTTTGGGCTGAACGCTGGTGACACTCTCCTCCATGCCGACTTCTTTCCATCCATCCTTGTGGAGTTCTTAAGCTCCAACCGTGCTGTCAGCCAGTACTTGTCCACCCTGATAAATCCTCCTGTTGACAGTGGTAAGCTATTGCAGTGAGCACAACAGGAATAACGAGGCCTGAAGTCAAATTAGTGCGGAGTCAGGCTTTAGAGACACAAACAGACTCCTCTTCTTGTTTTTGCCTAGTAACGTCTGATGGCTATGTGCATTTTGGAGAGTCTTCTCCAAGTGGGAATTTCCATCTGGACCCAGCATTTCCAGAGGGCAATCAAGCCAGGGCCCTGCTGGTGTTGGATGGGGAAACATGATGGCTCATCAGTTTCCTCTGTTGGACAGATGCCACCATGGCTGCTCACCAGCCTCTGGATGGAGGGTGACATCCTCTCAAGGTGATCCCTAGGCAGGAAAGGGCACACAGAAAGCAGACACGACCAGACCAGATGTTCAGTGACACAGTTTGTGATAGAAGTGGGATATCAGTGTTGTAACTTTATGAACTTTAAAGGGACCATGATCTTGGTGATATAGTTGTTCTTGTTCCAAGGGCAGGGGGGTGTTTCCTGCAGTTAAAAACATCAAATAATTAAAGGAGAAAAAAAGTGGTGCATGGAAGCAAGACACTCTGAGATGCATTTTTATAAGTCTTTGTAATATTACACTTCCAAGACTGCCAGGCATTGGTGACAGGTCCCTCATTTGCTTCCAAATATGCTGACTGTCAGAGCTCGATGCCAGGTTCTTTGTTGGCTCAGGCTGGAAAGGATGATTTTGGAGGTCTTCTACAATTTAACTGCAGTGAGATGAGTTAACTGTCTGCACGCCTTTGCTGATGTATTTTATTGTTTATTGTATGAGGCCAGGGATGTTATGATGGGACCTTTATAAACATTTAAAAAAAAAAGGTTTGTATTTCACTTTGAGGTCTGAAGCTTCACAGCTGAGGAGCATACTGGAGAGCTGCAAGGTGAAAGGCTGTGGGGCTCCAGAGGTTAACAGGGTGTCAGGGCAGGAGGCCATCAGCCTGGTTACACAAAGGATCAGAGCAGTGGCTCTTGCCTCAGCGCTAAGTCCCCAAGAGGCTGAGAGCTGGAATACTGGAAAAACTGGACTGTTCCCCTTCTCTTTCCCAATCAATCCTGTGTAGCAATCAAAGTGAAAGATTGGCATGTGACTCAACTGCTGGTCTAAGGTCCCACACCAATGTCCTGGGAAGGGGCTTCCAGTGGTGTTGCAAGGTCCAAGGTGTCTCTCCCCTAGAGAGCCAAGAACCCTGTTGATTCATACTGCCTATAGGGCATGGAAGAAAAAGCCAAAATTTTCATGCACATCTTCCATCTTGTGTGTGCCAGTGGTGATGCAAGACGTGCTTCTTCTGTTCAACTCAGACAATTCTTCAGGAAGATGGCTCTGCGAGCTTTTAGAGCTTAGATGCTGCAGGCGTCCATAAAAAGCTTTTGCTGCTTTGTTGAGCGGGTTCACTTAATTTTTCTCCCACCGGTGAGGTATGCCAGATTAGGCTGAGAATAATGTCACAGTTGGAGTTACGCAACTAGTAAAGTGAATGGGATTGACATCACGTGGTATGAGGGAACCCTCAAAGGTTTCCATTAGTCTGGATCAGGAAGTTCCTCCTCACCTCCTCTCTCAGAACAAAATAATAAAAAGACTCCCACGTGCAACCTGAAGTAAACAGAGCAAATAAGCTTTACAAAGTTCAATCTTTGCAAAAAGAACACACACACACACACCCAAAAAAAAAACCCCAAAAGAACAGAAATAATGTAGATCTATTCTGGTCAGTATATTTTTAATACAGTTGTTTTGTTTTTCACAAAAAGAACATTAAAAAAAAGGGAGTACAATTGAGGTAATCTGGGGTGTAGATCAATGCCAAGGGATTTCAACACTTAAAACACATGCTTTTTAACCTTTCCCTCTGTCTCCAGTGTTTTCTTGGGCCTTTCTTTCAAAGCAGAACCATTGCACTTCTGGCTGCATTCCCTGTGGTATGGGCATATGGATCCGAGAGCAATCCGCGGGCAGTGAAAGTAATGCAGGTACATGAAATCACTGAGAGGAGCGTGTATGGGAGACTATTTTGTTACACAAAATCCACGCTGGTGGAATGTGGCTATTTTTTTTCCCCAGAAATGATTACTGCATGTGATCGAGGCTTGTGCAAATGGGGTTTGACTGTATATTTACTCAACGAAATGACACTGAGATTACATTTTGGAACATCTCTCTAACCCCTTGAGTAATGTTGACTTGTTCTCATTCCCTACCCTTTGGCTATTATCTCCTGTTTAGTGTCTCTTGTTTAGTTTAACTGGCTAATGGGTCATCTTTTAGTGTTACCTGACTCAGTAACTTGGTTAAAAGCCTGCAGAATATGTCAATACAAGCAGGACAGAAGTGAGTGGCCAGCCGGACTGAGCAAGATGGACTGGTTTCAGAGACAGTCAAGTTCATCAGATAGCAAACTGCCCAGTTGCCTTCTAGCTCTCATGTAAGGGGTGTTTTATTTGTTTATTTTGATTAATTTTTAAGCTGCACCCATAAAATTCCATTGCTTTTGTTAGGTGTTTGGTTAAAATTGCTGCTGGATCAGATACACGCTATTGATATGACTTCGGGTGCGTGACTAAATGTTTTCAGAAGTATGGACTGATTGGAGTTGCCTCCATTTTTGAATGTTGTTCTTGAGCCACTTAAAAGACATTTCAGAAAATTGTCTCCAAAATGGTTCCTATAGTAGTCAGCAAGAGGAGCAGTCACACTGTCATTGCATTGTAACCTGGCAAAACAGGTCTCACTGTCTTCCTGAATTCTTCCATCTATATTTGCTATATTTTCCCCCTTCTGATGGAAGACAAGATGGTTTATTTGGTAATGCTTAGAGTACTAGGGAACCCAAACAAAAAGTAGCACTAAACTGAAATGTGTTGGCTGTCTTTAAATACCACTGGGTTTTTTTTTTGCCAGTGAACAGCTTTAGAAAAGCCTCTCTGATTTTCAGCTGGAATTAAAATTCCATATGCACTATATTAAGTGGCTCATTATGTCATTCATTTTACAGCCTTCCCCTGAATGACTTGATTGAAATGAATGGATTTTAATCTGGGGCGGGGGGGGGGGAGGGGGTAAGAGGGAGAGGGAGAAGGAATAAATGCTTAAAGGTTTGTTCTGTTTCAGCACTTCCATGTTGGAACGTTAACTTAGATGTTTAAAACAAATACGGAATATCTCTCCTGGAATTCTAAACTGGCCACTTTTGCAGTTTGATAATCCCTGCCAGGATGCAGTAATTGTCTGTGTGATTGACGGGTAGTTTAAAGGGGCAATTCTGTGGTTCAAGGAAGCAAAGGAAGGCAGCAGGGCCATCGGAGGAGCAGAAAGTGTGAAGGAAAGTGTGCTAACTTACGATCTTATTAGTCTGGCTGTTAAAATGTGTTCAGTCATTCATTAAAGCTTATTCATAAAATTCATTATTCATTAAAGCACTTTGGGGAGTGTTGGGGGGGGGGGGGGGGAGAGAGCTGAACAGCAACAGTCATTATTTACACAGGCAATTTCACCACGGAATTAGATCATGGGGCCAGATTCGCCTCTGCATTTCGGCAGTTCAGTTTCACTGACATCATGGAATAACTACTGATTTAGACTAATCTGTGGCATAATACAACCCAACCCATACTGCTTCTTTAAGAGGATGCCTTGGGCAATTTCTTTGCTGTTTTATTGCTGGCTAGGTTTTGGGATGCTTTACAAATGGATAAAAAATTAAAGAAGTATGACAAATGGATCTTCTCACTGCGCAATGTTCAACTGAATCATTCCATTGAGATAGTTAGTAGGAGATGGATGTGAAAAGCATTCACATTAATAATTAGTAGCTCATTTTTAAGAGTTTTTCCCTCTGCTGTCCTGACAATCTTAAAACAAACAGTTTAGATTTTCAGTCCTCACATAAAAGGTTCAGGGTGACAGCAGGGGACAGGAAGGGATCACACCGAAGCTCTTATTTTTTTAATGTGATATACAGCGCATAAGATCACAGTAGTCACTAATGGCAAAAAACTAGTAAATCATTGAATTCATGCCTTTGCAAGGAGAGGTGTGTTAGGCAATGATCATTCTTCTTCATAGCAGCACTGAAATTCTTCTTCCTAACTGTGATTTTTAGCTGAATCTCACTGATGGCTCCATGAGGCTGAATGGGTGACTTAACACCTATTAATTGATGCTCTCTGCCTAGGGGCAAATGTCATGCTTTGGGAATTTCAGGCAGAATTTCTAAAGCTCATTTCTATTGGCATTGTTCATCCTAGAAATCCTACATTTCATTTTGTGAGTTGGGTTCTCACTGTAAGACTGAGATACAAGATATTCCTTTCTATGTTAATGTACAGCAGGTCAGGAGACAGCAGTAAGGGAAACAAAACTTTTTAAGGCATTCTTTATCTGTACCATGACCCTGCAAGTATCGCATCATAGATGGGGTGGGACTGGTTAGAATCAAAGCACAGCTGCTCTGTGGGTCCTTGACTTCCCTCTTTTCTGGTCCGAAGGACTCAGCACTGAGATCTGGCACCAATCATATGGCATCTGAGGATGTGTGAAGATATTGCTCCATGAGTCTACTAAACCAAGTGGTATGGAGGCACAACATGAACTTGAGCTTTTTGTGGGTCTCTTGCTTTGCTTCTTTAAAAATCCTCCTACGCTGGGACCTTGGATTCTCCTTGTTGTGCAAGGTGATGATGCAAGTCCCAAGGAAACAGCCATGTGGAAAATCTGCAGCTCATGGTCATGGGGCCAGGTTCTCTGATGACAGAGAGTGGAGTAGTTCCCGCAGAGTCAGTGGACTTATTCTAGCTGACAATCTGACCTATTGAATTTCCAGTTCCTTTTGTGGGAACAACTCAGTGCATGATTTGATCTGAATTTCTGGGGCAGGGCAAGCCAGGAAGATTTCAGACTTCTAATTGGCATTAGAATGTCTTTAGAAATTCAGCCTTTGCCGTTTTATCTTCTGATCATCTTTCAGGCTGCAGAGCCGTCTCTTGCTTTCACTCCTGTACAAAATCCACAGCCTCCATTGCAGCAGTCCTTCCCTGGATGACTGTTTAGAGCCTGCCCTAGCACCACAAAGTAAGAGCTGGCAACTTTCTTTTGGGATGGGCTGTGTGAGCCCCAGCAGAGGAGGTAGCTCTGCTTGAAAGCAGGGGAGCTCCTTACTGCTGTAGCCCTCCCGGAGGAGGAGGGAAAGAGGAGAAGACAGGGACCGGCAACCAGCATTGGCTCCCTGGTTCATATCCAGTGCCAGCACAGACGTTGGGTATGGCGGCAAAAGAGATTGGGCGGGCATGTGTCATAGGCAGCTATGAAGACTAGAAAAAAGAGACAACCCTCCACTTCCCAAAACACAGAAATACAGAGAAGACATCGTGGGTTCATACCAGGTTCCTGCCCCCAGAGCTGCAGAAAACGAAAGAGGAAGTATGGGCAGTAGCTCTGCTAGCTATTCCTTGGAGTCACAAGGGAAATGTAACCCATTGCCATGGGGCTGGGTAAACAGGAAACCAAAATAAGCCCAGTCATGCTGCTAGCTGTACTGGGCAATGGCTCCCATGTGTTTCTGCAGCGTCTGGATGTATACCAACTGCAGACTGGAAGAACTCTGTGCAAAATCCTAGAAATGTCTCAGAAGCATTTCCAGTCCTCAGAAAAATTACACATAGAGAAGGTATCTGCCCCACAGTTGTGTAATCAAGAAGCTGGAGAAACAATAGATTGGTATGCTGCCAAACTGTGCAGAAAATGGCTGACTCATGCGAGTATGCAACTTTAAAACCTGAAGTAATTAGTGGTAGATTCATAAGTGGGAAAAAGTGCAATGAGGCTGCTGAAAGAAAAGCTGTCCTCACCGCTAGTAAACTCCAGGAATGTCTAAACCTGCTGCAAAAGCATCCCGCCAAAAGTGGAGCATAGGTGGGGTGGACACAGCTCAGAAGGCAGAGCTGAGAAGCATAAAATAACATCAAAAGCAAAAGCATAAATACGAAGCAGAGAACATCAGGGAAGACCTTTGGTGCTGTGAGAAAAATGTGCACAGGATAGGAAAGTTTGCACAGTGATGACGTTAATATGGTGCAAAAGGGCAAAAATAAAACTCTGAGCTATGTGCCAAGAGACAGCAGCAGCAGTTAGTCAGGAGGATAAATGCTAGGGAGACAGTAGGACATTACTAAATGTGTTAGCTTGCAAAGGCTTCCTTAGAGCTATGCCAAGGAGGGAAAGGCAAAGCTGAATTAAAGCAATGCAATGACCCCATGCCATTAGGCAGAGTAAATGGCAAGTCAAATCAGTGTTGCTGGCAACACCAAATCCTCTGCTTTCAGGTGCACACAGTGAACTCGTCACCAAACAGGCACTTTAAGTTTGAAGCAAACAATTCATGTAGGCAATGCAAGCAGAACAAATTTAAAAAAAAAAATAAATTTGCTGAGCTGGCAGTATTCGCTAGCATCCCTGCAATGAAGCTATTAGGACTCATATCAAGAAGTGTTTGAAGGGGAGGATGTCTTCCAGGCGTACAACTGCCTTCATCTATTTCCATCTTTACAACTTGTGCCTCCAGGAGTGACTACAGCATAAAAGCAAAAAATAATTGGAGCAGTAAAGGGAATGGAAAGGAAGACATCTTTAACTAATGTCAGGGGCTACCAGAAGTCACATAAGCAGTGTGGATGCTGAGAAGCCAGAGAAGACAGACAACCTACCCCTTTCTGAAGATGGAATTAACTTCAACAAGCACTAAAAGAGCATTTGACTGAATGGCCTCAAGTGAGGAAATGTCCAGATTGGCAAGAACAAATATATTCATGGTACATGGGATATTGACAAGAACTTTTGGATGAGGAGCAAAACTATCTCACCACATCCAGGAAAAGAGCAGATGCAGATGGTTAAGAGCACAGCTGGGATCAGATGTGAGGTGGGAGAGCATCAGCATTGTCAGCAAGATGTATTAGAAGGACTCTGAGGGATCACTGTAATTGTTGCTAAAGTTCTGGGCATGGATGCATGTGGCAGAAGCTGTGATACGTAATGATCCCTGTCCTTCATCTGTCTGAAAGAGTCAGGGAATAAATCTAGAGCTGAATAAAACCATAATGGTGTTGAGTTTGTTTGCAGTACCCTGTATGAGACATTTGTTGATCTCCCAAGGGCCAGGGCTGACCTCAGCAATCCAGAGCAATACAGCAGCTTCCTGCTCCCAAATGCACAGACCCCATCCAGACTCTGTTGGGATTTGTAACGTGACAGCTTTTCTTTCACAGTTTTCACATATGTGCAAGTCATTGATATAGCTTCTGAATAAAGATGCAATGTGGACATCTGGTATCATCACAGGATGCAACTATCACATGTGTAAAAGAGCAGACACTTAATTATCCCACCTTTAATAGAGAGGCAGATATATAACACATTGCTAACGAGGAGTGCTACCACTTAGAAAAAGATAGGTTCCATTTGCTAAGCTACAGCTCAATTTTAGTATCTCCAGCAGAACAGAAGGAAACATCCAAACAGAAAAGATCAATCTTTTAATAATATCTACAAGTGGAAGGTCTTGTCAGTGTAACCAGGAATAGGAAACTACTTGAGCAGAGAGCAATCATAAAGTATTGGTGAGCATTGTAGATTACTGCTGGCAGCCCCACATCACCTTCAGCACGTGTATCTGAAACACGCCAAGTTTTAGGTATCCAAAATGAAGAAAAAGGCTGACACGGGCATAGCTGCCACTGTACACAGCCCAAAAATACAGCAGCTGAATGCAAATCTGATAAAAACAATGTTGAAGACACAGAAAATCTCAGTCAATCCAAGTTCACCACTTAAAGGATTTGGAAGAAATCCAAGATTAAATCATGTGGTGACCTCCATTTTTTTCTATTCGAATGGCCAGAAAGCAGGGGAAGATGTCCCCACTTTCAAGAGTACTGGATCTACTGAGTCAGGTTGAATGTACGGGAAATCACAATACCCAGATTGTAGGGAATGGACACATTCTTTGGGAATTGTCCAGCTCTTCTCTGGAACTGCAGTCTGTGCAGAGGAAGCCAGTAATACTCTGTCTTGGACAAATATGACAGAGTCTAGCCAACATCTGATGGTCTGTTGTGGCATGTGTAGGGCAACCAGCAAAGAAGAAGTGGAAACACACTGTTCTTCCCAATGTCCATGGGGAGAACAGGAATGCGCTTCCCCACCCCAACTCTGGCTATTTGGGCTGCTACTCAGACTTCTGCTCAGTGGATGAGTTTAAAGCAATGAAGGTCTTTAAGAGGGCAGAATGCAGCGGAAACACAGATCTGTCTGCTTGCAATCCATTCTCAAATTTATTCTCTTGGATCATCACCACAGCATCGCCACCAAATGGCAAAGCCAAATTAGCACTTTAAATGCCTGAAATTTTATTAATGCCAAAGAACACAAAGAAAATACATAGCATGTCTGCTCTTGAATGGAGAAACAAGCTCACAGAAAGCCCAGCTCAATCTGCTTCCATCTTCTGATGCCTTAAGCAGTGGCATCATTAATGTGACCAGCAGTGATGAAAGGAATCACAGACAAATAGAAGAAACACATGAAAACCAAAGCCTCCCGTGAGTGATGAAATAAAGACCTCCCAGAACTACCAGCAGGAGAAGGTATTCCTGTCAGACTATTTCCTCTGGACATATCATGTTCTGGGATGCACACTATTTTCTTGAGCAGATATGTTCTTGCTCATGTAATATAGCATTTGTAAACACATATTTCTATGAAACCTCAAATACATTAACCTGTTGTGCACAGAAGACACAGAAATAGTGAATTACACACTCTGCAGAGCTGATTGGCAGGGCAGAGATTGAAGGAGAAAAAAACAGAGCATGACTGTGGGAATAGACGCAATAGCCCAGAAAACACATTGCTTAAGAACTTAGGCAGGATGCAGTCACCTGTGATCACAAGTGAATGATACACGGACTCCAACACCAAGCCCACTTCCAGGTGTACACACGAGGCAGTACGGTACTCTGACATGAAAGAACAGCCCCTTCAGACACAGAGGAAAATAGCCTTGTTCCCAAAAGAAGTGAACAGGAAAAAAGAAAAAAAAAAAAAGTAAGGAAATTTGGACATTATCTATAAAATGAGACAGATGTTAAGCACGTAAGCATGTCAGATTCACATTCAGCTGCCGTATTTTTAGGCTGTGTACCATGGCAGCTATACCCCTGTCAGCCATTTTCTTCATTTTGGATACCTAAAACTTAGCGTGAGCATTTCAGAGACGTGTGCTGAAGGTAGACTAAAGGCTCACGCAGGTTGTGCTATTCATGTTTAATGCTGTGGTCTCAAATGTGACCAAAGCTACAGAACTGAAGTGCCCAACAGGGGCTCGTCATGGACCTGGATGCTCAGGCAAAGGATAACGTCACCTTAACAGGTGATGGATGAGAAGCACAGGAGGTGCAGAGAAAGGGATAAACCCGGAGCTGCAGGTGGGAGGCAGTTGTCATCCCGGGCGGGAGGCAGGGAGCAGAAGGATCCCAGTACCTCAGGGAGCTGGGGTGGGTGAGGTTCTCCTGCTGCCAAGGGCAGGACAAGAGACACACCTGGTGACCCCGGGAGACCTTGGAAGCACATCTTATAAATACATCCTTTCAGGAAACTGCACTGAAGGCAGGAATAAGCAACCTCTCTTCATCTCTGAAGACTGCTAAGGACGGTGTGCCAACGGCAACCTTTTCAAGCTTGAGCAGTGGGTGTCCACCGGCTATGGCCACCAGGTCTGCAAAGAGTGCCAACCAAAATAAGCCCACTTCGAGTGACTCAGTAGGAGATACGTGCCCCAAACAGAAAATGACAGAATGTCCAGTAATCAAAAAAGGGCCTAAGCTCCCATCAGTTTCATTTTCAGCTTGCTGTAATAAAATAAGGCTAGGTGTTTGAAAACTATTTGGAGAATGTATTTTTATGGGCTTTCTCCTAAGGCCAAGGAGTGCTTGTGGTGTTTGTAGGACAGCAGATTTAGGTGCCAAAACGATGAGTAGGAAGATGTGTGTCATACCAACTCTTCAGACCTACCTCCTGTCATCAGTGCTCCTGCAAAGCACTGCAAAGAGGGGCTCCCCATCGCCAGCATTTCTGGTGTTTCTGAAGCTCCTCCTAATTATTAAAAGTGCCACCAAAATTTCAGTAACACTGTTGCTGTATTTTATGTAATAGTTGGTCCTTCACAGAGAAAAATTGGGGTGCCTTTGATCTGGATCATCTCTCAGGTGTTCAGTGTCTATCTTGATATGGCATAAGCCAGACACAGAAGCTAGAGAGAGAATATTTAAAGAATGAACCAGATAAAACAAGATGTCAGCTCCCAATTGTACATTTCTTAGGATTACAGCAGGCATATTGCTGGATTCCAGGTCTTCACTGGCAGTCATGACAGGAACCTGCTGCAGACAGGGAGCTCTGCGGGGTCTTGTCACTCAGAGAGCAAATATGGTCTGAAAAGTGTAATGTCTTTTTCTTCTTGTTACATCTTTGGGCAATGCAGATGTGATGTTCAGCTACCAGCTGAATATTAAATCAAAATGCTTCCAAAACGAAAACACCACCCCCTCACACAAAAAAGAGAGACAAATAAAATACACTCCCTCCCCAAAAACAATTAGGCACAAAATAAAAGCAGCCACCAGCATTTCTTTTAGTTAAGTATTTTTTTACTGTCATTAATGTCAATTTGCTTTAAAATAAAGCCTTAGCTCCACAATTAAAAAGAATATATTTGCCATCTTAGTCAAAATCAGTCTTACACAATCTCACCTAAATTTTTGGACACAAAATGCATAGTCAAAATGACTCTGGTCCTAGTTTTGTTTTAAACCCTCTACAGTACATTATGAATAATAAGACAGTAAGTTCCTTTAAGGGCTAATATCCATAACTGGAACAAAACGACAAGCGCACTACTTTAGCACATGGTCTCCTTCCACCATCTGCTGGGTTTCCTTTGTTATTGCAGGAGTTAAAGTCTGAGGTTCTTTTTTAAGAACACGATTACTTATTTTAATCTTCTCCCTTTTCCTCATCTCTCAGGTACATTTTGTCACTCATAAAGTCCCAAATGAAAATGTATTGCTAATCCTTACTGAAATGCTGTCTTACCAAATTTGTTCCCAGATATGAGGGTATTTTTTAAGAGAAAGGAAAGGTATAATTTGGTTTTGTGAGTACAAAAAAAAATCATTTTAGCTTTTTTTTTTTTCTTAAGTGAAAAAACATTTTACTGACAAAAGTAGGTTGTTTCCCATCTCTGACTGACTCTTTCTTAACTCCTTATTGCTCCATACTGCATGAACAGGATTTTGGCTTGGACTTATATCATAAGCCATGACTAACCGAGTATCTTTTGCAACATTTCATTAACAGTGATCCACAAATTAGAAGCTACACAAATGTTCATCTTCTTAAGAGTCCAGGATGGGCCTGCCTCAATGCTGTTCAGGTGGGGAAAGTATTTATATAATATAAACTGAGTATATTTACATAGAATTAGCAAGACATGAAAAATGCTGAATTCCCCTTCTACATACAAAGTCAAACATGCACACACCTCAATGCTATTTTTAGACTTGTTTTTCTTAGTAGCAACACGTTTTAGGATGTCTTACAGTCCAGAATATGGAACAAGTTAGCATTTATGTGTTAAAACCTACATATCAACATGGCCACCCAGGACCTTTGTTGTATGTGAGAGGATCTCATCAGAAAGGTAAAGAAAGAACATGCATTTTGGCCTGGTAATGATGTTGAGTCTAGAACACACTTTTACAATAGTTCATCTGAGAACTTCTGTGCAGAGCTAACCAAAAGTTGGGAGTTTTCTCTCTGGTTTTTGTTCTCCAAATGTTTTTGCGAGGAAAAGTCTGCATCGTGGTTTGAAAACACCTTTTTTTTTTTGAAGCACAGATGGTGAAAGATCTCTCGAGTGGGCTTGCAAATGTAACTCCAATTAAGCATCTATTATAAAATCAGTTTCCCATGAAAAAGATTACAAGATCTCCAAAGAAACAGCTCTGCTCAGCATTCATACATACAGTAGTTTCAATGGAAACCAGAAGGGGTTCAGGCTAAGGTCAAATGCTTCTAAAAAATGCCATCTCTTTTTTTTGGAATATGGTATTATGCAAATTTTCAAGAATTATGCAACACTGAATAAAAAAAGAGAACTAATTAGATGCAGTGACAGGAGGTGGAGGTTGAAGAAAACATCTTAGTATCAAGATTCTCAAAGATGGAGAGTTATTTTGGATGCCTCCATTTATGGGCAGCTACTAGAGGAGAGCCATACTTTCAGAAAATGATTCAGCTTCTGAATGCTGGGTTCCATTAAAGCGTTTCTATTGCCCAAAACCTGATGACTAGTTACTGTGGTCGTCAAGTTGTGTGATTATTGTGGTACATTTTCCTGAGTGTAAAAATACTTCAGCAGTGTGCTTTGAAGCTTCATATGTTATTATCTATAAAATGCTTTGAATAGACTTTAGTGGAAGAACTCATAAATGTGTAAAAAACTACTATTATAATTTTTTTATGAGATTGATATTTAAAGGGTGAAGCAAAAAAGAAATGTTGTGACAATATGACAAATGCTTCTTTTTTACTGTTCTGCATGGACAGCAGGAAGAGAACCCAAGGTAGACCTGCAAGGCCAAGGTAAATTAATTTAAAATTGCAATTAACAATTGAAAAGTATTTTTAAAAAATACCCACTGTCTTTATAATGAAATTGTAAAAGTGAGCTATTTCTAAAAATGAGACGGTCTGGGGGTTTGTCCTTTGATCCCACTATCTTTAAAGTACACTACAAAACCAGCAGAGATTGTAACCTCTTGGAAAACCTTTTACAACATCAAACAAGGGCCCTCCTCTACTTTGAAGATATCCTGCAATTAATTAAGAAGTCCCTAAATGATGTTGGAATGAGTCAGTAGTTTTACAGAATAACTGGCATGCTTCCACTTACAGAGAATCACTGGGAACATAAAAACCCAGGGAAGATTAGCCTTCTCCATTAAAGACAACAGCATTAGGAGCTGTTTTCAAAACACTAGAGCTTCTTTTCGCCTAATGCTTTCAAAGCTGCTGCTCTCAGCTAAACTGATGAGTTGTTCTGTGTCTTTATTTTTAGTATGGGAAATTGAAAATAAACTTGGAAGAAGTTCTTTGAGGTCAAATGCACAAGTCAAAATGTGAAAATTACTTTTTGACACAACTGACTCCTGCTTTTTTCCTTGTGAGGTTAGTTAAACCAGAGTAATCTAAAGTACTATGGAAGATGAAGGAGAATATTTTAAACCTGTTTTCCCTTGCTTTACATTGATGTAAAAGACTGTGAGAGCTGGAAGGCAGCAGTGGTCTGGGCCTCTCACATCCTGACTTCCCACTAAGGAAGTAACCTCTCAACCAGTGCCTGACCAATTCCTCCACTGACCTGGAAACCAAAGATAACTTCTCTGTGCATAGTGGGCCATCTCTATGGTCCCAGAAGGGACAGCAGATTAACAGCTCATCCCTGAAAAGCTACTCACCTATGCTGTACTATCTGAAGGCGAGGAGCTTCAAAGTTCTTCATACCCTGCATTCTGAAAAGACACTGAGTTGCAAAACTTCACATTTGCAAAGAAGAATACCTAGGAGTTGGAAATAAAGTGAAAGCTTCCTCCCTGCCTCCTGCCCTCTCTTCCTTCCTCCTCTCCTCCCTCCCCAAAGTAAAGTGGCATTTTGCTCTATTCCCACTGAAGTAAGTGAGAACCGGATTGGTTCTTGTGGTTTGCTTTGGTTTTATTTGAGAATTTTTTTTTTTTATCCGTCTTCCTGTAGTATTACTCCCAGTAATAACACCAGGGCTTTAAAAAGACTAAAGGCTCCCAGGGTTGCAGCTGGTAAATTTTCATGCAGAAGTGACAGAGTATTTTCCCCACTACAGTAGATCCTCTTATCTGGTTCATTATCGGTAGAATCCCCTGTACGCTAAAATCCAGAGGCAGCAAAATACTCAGGCATGTGCTTAGAGATAAGCTCATGTTTACATGATTTGCTAGATGAAGACCTACAGACAAAAGCTGTTATGGAGAAAATGTGATACCATATGGACATTCTGTCAATTGTCACGTTTATTCCAGATCTATAAATGCTTTTCAGGTGAAAAGCTGGAGAACCGTGGATTCCATACAGTTTAACGGTCCTTCTGCTTCCCTGTAGAGCCAATGGTAAAATCTATTTAAGCTTTACCACCCAACTCTGAATCCTAACACGGAGGAGAGGTCAAAAAACCCATAGCTGAATGGAAAGTCCTAATTATTTTTTTTTTAAAGGAAAGGAAATGGGGTCAACAAATGGGAAAGCCAACTGTTACTCGGAAATATTTTAATTCCAGTCTGTACAGCAAATGCTCTTCAGCTACATGAACCAGATAGAAATTGACTGCAGATTTTGGTACTGTCCTGTCAAGTAGGTTAGCAAAATAAAGGCAGATGGCAAAGGATTATATCTAATTCCTTTTCCTAATTCATCTTTTCCTGCCCATTCCACTGTACTCAGTCTAACTAGAGATTTACTAGCTTAACTTCCCCTCTATAGATCACAGTGACAAACCGCATACTATAGATTTGCAACTTCCCATCATTAGCAATTGGACACAACTGCTTTTCAGCAGCTGCCTTTATACGCTGCTTCTGAACAAAGGATGTTTACAGTGTAACAACAGTAGAACTCTAGCTTCATTTTTAAAGGAAACATCCTAAAAAGCCTGAGAATATCAGTGTTTCTGGTCAATGTAGCTGTCCTGCCCAGTGAAAGAATTTCAGGCTGGAACCTTTTACCTAGGTGTGGGTAATCTCACAGCACAATACTAACAGTACTGTCCTAAAGCTACCTTACCGTTTCTTTCCCATGCTCTCTTTTCCTGTGTAGATAAAGAAAGGAAGCCGTGTAGCACGGCCATGATAGTGCCGAGAGCGTGCAGTCCATGACGGTCCCTGCAGACACAGCTCCTCGCTCCCTGCCCCATTCTGTTCTTCCTTCTTCCCCGCTCATTTATTTAAAGCTATTTTTTGAAAATTCCCATTGTTTTTTTTTATGTCTCTGTTTTCAAATGCCTGGCTTGAGACATGCTAAGCCTGATCTGCCCAGGTGTTGATGATCAATAACCAGCTCCTTATAGAGTCACTGGGGACCTTCCTAAGCCTAGGATATAGTATCTTCAGGGAAATGGGGAGGAGTGCATCCAGCATAAGGTCTGTGCTGCCTCTCTGCTTCTCCTAACTGCTTTTCCACCTCCCTCTGTACTAACACCTCTTGAAAATTCCAGATCTGGCCTCTCTTTCACATAGTCTGTCTCCCCCCACCTCCCCCCTTTTTTTGTTGTGTGCATTTATCATTCTTCTGAGTTTCTAAATTTCTTCAGTAAAAAATCCAGGAAAATAACTTTCTTCCTATACCTTTCCTTTTAATTTTCTGTCCACTTTTTCTCCACTTTCATTTGCTTTCTTTCCAGCAGAAGAAAAACTGGAAGGCACATGTCAGCAACAACAGCACCATCTTCTGTTCTGCAGAGATTAGGAAGGCTTCATTCTCATGTTTCTATGAGTTCTTTGGACGTGAGTCTGGTTGAAAAATTTGGAGCTAGAGCTGGATCTGAACTGATTCTTCATGAGTTTCAATGCCTGAACAAGTCTGAATATATGTGGGGAAGTATGGATTCTAGTATACTAGAAAAACTTCAGCTCTCATAGCAATTATCTCCATGATCCACCTTTAGATTTGCCTTTTATTCTTCTCTTCAGAAAAGCTCAGTTGCAAAGCTTAGGCTGTTTTTGCTTTCCTTCCCTGTGGCTTGACGCATTCCCGGTTTCTGATTTTATTTATTTGTTTATTTATCACAATTAATGTTATCCTTATTCTCTACCAATAGTACTGCACTGATTGTCACTGGGGAAAATTGGCCACACAAATAGGTGACAAGATACACACTGGCAGAGAATCAGCTTATCACTCCACATAAAAAGCCATAGACCACAGAAGGTCATAGACCATGTGATGCCTAAAATTTGTGTCAGCATGACAATACAGTGACATTCAGTGACAACAAAGGGTTATTTGCGGTATAAAAGAGGAAATGATGTGGGAGTTAGCATGAGGAAAAAAAGCAAAACACAAGTTGTTTTACTTGAAAGTCTAATATAGGAACAATTAAGACTGGCAGCATGGGTAGGTGAGTGGGGAAGTCAATGTCTTGGTATTAAATAAGAGGATGGGGAAGGATAGGCCAATGGCCCTGGACAGCAAAAGGGAAAAGAAGCAGCATGTGTTTGATGTAGCACAGAGGAGGGAGCCAGCAGAGGGACATGGAGGGAGAGGTGACAAGGTCACAACAGCAGGCTAAGAAATAGATCTCCCCAATGGCAAGATCCAATTAGGGCAAGATTGCTTTTGTTAAGCCAGGGAAGGAGATGTAGTATGTAGGATGTAGTATGACGACAGCCCAGACAATAATATTAAGTATGTGGTAGGTAGGAATGGGCCTGTTTGAGGGAAATTCTACAGATAGAATTTGCACAATCCAGGGTTTGTTCATATTTCACAACGGAGTTTGGTGTTAGAAATATGGAGCCAGCGGCTCAGCCGGTAGCTTGTGGGCAGTGAAAGATGACATACGGTAATAACAGGAGACACACTGTTAGTCAGATTGGGATATAAGAATCAGACTGGGATGCAAGTGTTGAAATTAACACTGAAATGGAACTGGAGAGGACAAACTCCAGGCTCACTAAAAGTGGCTAGTAAGTTCAGAAATTAAAGGGAGAAGGAGAGAAGGTGATAGCTGGAGGGACAAGCTGAATCTAATTTTAAAATGATAAAGATTAAGACATGCTTGCATTGTGACATGAAAGAGCCAGAAGAAAGGTTTAGAAGCAGTACAGGGGAGGTGAAAGAAACAAGAATGAGAGGATCGGGAGGTAACAGCACAGCCTCTTTGGAGAGATGTTGTGACCAGGTTTCCTGGCTACCTATCGATTATTTCCTCTTTCAGTTTGAACACTTCTGACTCTATCCCTCTTAGCAACGGGGGCTCAAGGACTTTAGGGCAAACTGCCATAAATGAGGTAAGTTTATTCCTTCCCTTTCTTACCTCTTGTAACTCTCTTTTTCCTTATGCCCTGGCAGAGAAGAGAAGTTTCTCAGTAACAGCCCTTTCTTAGTCCTTCCACTTCCACCCAGCTTGTCCAGCTTCACCTAAACCTAGAAGATACATATATGTCTGTACTTGGGTATGAACCTTTACCATAGTACCCTTGGGTCACCTTTCCCCATGCATGCTCCCCACTGCAAGCACTGTCTTGGAGTGAGATAAGTATAAAAGCCATGTGTGCTGCTTGTTTTTTTGCACAACAGCACCAAGGAAACCTAGAAGAGGACATGAATATACCTAACTATCTGATAGAGTTTATTTTGTGGAACTCAAATGTGCCTTTCATTTCATTCTCCCATTTTATTGTGGGATAGGGATGTGGTGGGAAATTTTCTGTATGACTCATTTTCAGAAATCCCCCCATCTACTTCTCCTGCTCGCAACGGGAGAGGAGGGAAAAGGCTGTGTTACGTACATGGTCCCACTAGAGATGTTACAGTACACAGACACTGCTCCCGTGGACCCCAGCAAGGAAAGAAAATGACACTGCAGGGTCAGTTAAGCCCTACTCCATATATGCTGTGTGGAATTACCTGCAAATGTGCAGGTGGTAGTACAGGACTGTAGGAGTTTTCATGACAAGAACTGTATTTTGTGTGATTCAAATCCACCATCAACACGAAACTTTGGCCTGGGCTCTAATAGTCTAATGTGGTGGCTTAGCTCAGCCGTGGCTTTATGGCAACAGCACAAAACATACTTCCAACATTGTAAGTAGGGATTTTCAAGGCTTTTAATTAATTGCCTGTAGTTTATACTATAGTTTCGTCCATGATCCTTTTCCAATACAACCAACTAGTGGAATGATCATCTATGCATTGTTCCTCAGACAGAATTGCCTGATTGTGTGATCACAAGGGAAAACATTTACATCAGAAGTGTACATTTGTCTACAAGAGTATGCAGTTAACTAAGGCACTGACTTTTTTAACTAGGCATGTGAAGAAGGAACCTTACTCCTCTTGTATTACTAAATTAGTGTAGATTATGGGTCCCATTATGAAAACCAATAAACTCTTATTGTTAAGTGCCTGAGTTGTAAAATCAGCCCCAACTTTGACAGCTAGTTACCACGTGCTGGAAATCCAAATCATCAGCACAGGTGCTGTTACGAAGTTCAGGTAACAACCAATAATAATATGTGTTTTGCATCTTTGTCCTACCTCCTGTAGACTCAGGAATAGTATTAAATGGCACAGAGAGACTCTGGTTAAGGGAGAGGAGTGTGTAGTAAGCCTCAGGAGACTGACAGCATTTTGTGGCCTATAGATAGGTCTGTGAGGAGGACGTGTCCAGGCTGGCCATTCATTTGAAGGCTGTCTGCTAATGTGGTGGACTGGGTTTGATGTTTCAGGTAATTCCTCTTAGTCCTAGCTTTTTAAAACAGAGTAACCTGATTGAGGGAGAATATCTCATATGGCAGAAATAAAGCGAGCATCTGCAGGCTGTCCGCTCTTAAAAAAAAATCAAGCTATTTCAACCTTTGATCTAGTCCATATGCTGAGGCTGGAAGGGACCTGGATAGGTCAGGGAATATAAAATATCTTCTAACAGGACTGCAGAGAGAAAACGGTGAGTGTGGGGTGTTTTGAGGGCTGAAGCTGGTGCAGCAAGTCCAGGCTGAAAGGGCTTTGGGATCCTAGAGGTGGCTGCAGCTGGCAGGCTGGGGGCTGGCGAGCAGGGCTGGCTCAGGAAGGAGGCAGGAAAGGGTTGGGGTAAGCTTGGAAAGTGGAGAAAACAGATGTTGAAGTAGGGGTACGTGTTGGAACTGTAGAGCTGGGAAGCACAAATTTAAAGTCCTAGAATGAGGACACTTAACGAGTACAGCAAATGGGTGTGAATGTTACGGCTTTAGACAACTGAAAATTACAAAATGCTGCTTCTTGCTCCTTTTCTCTCTCTTATCTCCATATCCACCTTTCTGGGCTTTTTTTTCTTGTTGTTGTTTACTTTTCTGCATCACATTCCACTCAGAAGCTCCCCAGCCTTATCTCCCATCAGCTTTATTTCTTATCCACATCTTTTTGTCTAGTAAGACCATCTGCAGGGAAAACAGTTCAAATTCACATGCTGATGTTTAACTTGATGAAATAAGACTTCAGATTTGGTGCCCCGCTGTGATAAAAATAAAGGCAAGGCATAACTCAGAGAATAATCAAGAAATAGCACAGCACCTAGTATTTTATTCTGGTTTGATTACCACTTTTTGCGCAGACCTTTTACACTTCTTTTAGTGAAGTTTTACAGGTGCCTGGAAAGGAAAAGTAAGGATGTAATAAAGAAGGGAATACTCTGCCTGGCACTTTTTCAAGCCTGATAAAAGGAACACCCACAATTCATCAGACTGCATGCTGTGAGTAAGAAATGGAAGAATTAGTAAAGAGAGTAGGACACAGTAGGAGTACTGTGGAAAACAGGGAACTGCTGGAGAGGGTACAGCAGAGGGCTACAAAGATGATTAGGGGGCTGGGGCATCTCTCTTATGAGGAGAGGCTGAGGGACTTGGGTCTTTTTAGTCTAGAGAAGACTGAGGGGGTATCTGATCAACACCTATAAATCCTTAAAGGGTGGGTGTCAAGAGGATGGGGCCAGTCTTTATTCAGTGGTGCCCAGTGATAGGACAAGAGGAAATGGGCACAAACTTGAACATTGAAACATCCAAACAACTGATATTGGCATTAATGCAACAAGAAGCCCAAAAGATGGTTTTGTGCATTTTTGTCTATTACTGCTGCTTCATCATGCCATGCGCGTGAAGTGTAAGGAGAATTTCTGTGACACACAACGAAGGGAGTTCACCCCTCCAACTCGGCGCTGACACCCAAGAGTCAGGCCCTCTTTGCCTAGCGGCCCCGCAAGCTGGGCGCCGGGACACGCACCCCCGCGCCTATGCAGCCCTGTGGGAGTGCACAGCCCCGAACGACCCAGAACCTTTCCGGTCGCTTCCTCCCCAGCCTCCGCACGGCAGCCACGCACCTCCCCCGACTTCTACGACCGACCCCCGGGACCCGCGTCTCTCAGCGGCGGGACCCAGCTTAAGTCGCCCGCCTCCGGCCTCCCGCCGCCCCTCAGGGCCTCAGGCGCCGCCGTCGGCCGCGCACCGGCCGTCGAGCCCCGCCCGCCCCCGCCCGCGCAGGCGCGGTGCTCCCGCTCCGCTCCGCGCCGTTCCCCCCCGCAGGATGGAGGTGGTGCTGGCCGACGCGCTGCTGGCCGGCGGCGGGGACCCCTGCGCGCTGCTGCGGGCCCTCAGCGCGCCGCTCTCCGCCGAGCGGGCGGAGGCGCTGCGCCTCCTGCTCCAGCGCCTGGCGGCCGCGCCGCCGTCACCGCCGGGCGAGGCCGAGGCGCTGCGGCGGGTCGCTTGGGAGGTGGCGCTGGAGCGGTGCCGGCCGCTGCTGCGCGGCGGGGAGGCGGCGGCGGGAGGAGGGGGCGGCGGGGAGCGGCTGCGGCTGGGGCGGGCGGCGCGGGGGGCCCTGCGGCACTGCGTGCAGCTGTGCGGGCCGGCGCTGGCGGCGCGGCTGGCCCGCGAGGCGCTGGCCGAGCTGGCGGCGGGCGGTGGGGCGGGCGCGGAGGCGGCGGTGGAGGCGCTGGTGGCGGCGGCGCCGCGGCTGGAGGAGCCGGCGCTGGTGGCCGAGTGCGTGGCGGCGGCGCTGGCGCTGGTGCGGGAGGAGGGCGAGGGGGAAGGAGAGGAGGAGGCGGCGGCGGCCCTGGTGGCCGGGCGGCTGCTGCCGGCGCTGGGCGGCAACGGGGCGGCCTTGCGAAGCGTCTGGGAGGGGCTGCTGGGCGGCGGCGGCGGGGCGCCGCGGGCCGGGCGGGCGCTGCTGGCCCTCAGCGCGATGGCCGACGCCGTGCTGCCGGCGGGCCCGCCGGGGCCGGGGCCGGACGCCCGGCTGTGCCCGCGATTCTGGCGGGTGGTGCAGGAGGGCCTGACGGAGCGGGACGGGCTGTGCCGCAGGCGGGCCCGCTACCTGCTGAAGCGAGCCCTGGACCTCAGCGGCGGGCAGGGCGGCGAGCTGCGGTGCCCCACGGAGGGCGGAGACGGTACGGCGGGGCCGGGGGGCGGCGGGGGGGGCGGGATGGAGGCGGGCGCGGCTGAAGGAGAAACTCCCGTTTTTTTCTGTCAGAATCGAGCCTGTTCTGGTGGTCTGCTGAAAAGAGTGAGAAACTTCAGCAGTTTTGGGAAACTTACATTTTGATAATGGAAACTTTGGAAGGAAACCAGGTAGGAGCACCCTAAAACCTGCGCGCGCTGTGGCTGTCTGTCTGTCACACCCCCCCCCCCAATCCCCCTGTGACACACACCCACCCACCCCTCTGTCACACACCACACACCCCCTCTGTCACACGCACCCCCCCCCTCTGTCACACACACCCCCTCCTCTGTCACACACACCCCCTCCTCTGTCACACGCACACCCCTCTGTCACACACACACCCCTCCTCTGTCACACACACACCCCTCCTCTGTCACACACACACCCCCACCTCTGTCACACACACCCCCTCCTCTGGCACACATGGCAGAGGTGTTCTTATTGGGTGAAATATTTCCAGCTTTGGTCATTGAGGGTATCTGAGTAATCATTAATTTTTATTTCTAATTTTAAATGCTTAAAGCATCTTGGATTTATTTGTTTGGAATAAATTCAAAGCTCCCGTTTCTCCTTGGAGTAATTCTGGTTGAAGCAGTGAATAGAGCTAAGAAAGGAAAATCTGGATCCCAGCTAATTGCAGGACCACAGCTGTCCCATTTCTTAGTGAAAATCAGGCTATTGCAACTTAATAACCTCTCTTCAGCAGAGGCAGAAGTTCATCTGTGCCTTCAGTGAAATTTATTGAGTTTGACTCAGTGTCAGTAGACTTGGTAGAAAGATTCCCATTGACCTGAGACTTCCATAATTGTATGGTATTGTGGTGTTAACTGTTAGTCATGAGTACCTCTTTTCAGTTATTTTATTTTGTTTGTACATAATTGTTCTGTAACTGAAATAGTATTTACATGTTTAATTTTAGAGATATGTGCTGTTTTAGTCTAATTTTGATGATTAGAATGCTTGGTTATTAGGAAGTATTATGATACACTAGCATGGAAGTATCATTTTTTCTTCAATGCTAAACTGCAATTGAGTGTTACATACCAAGTGCTGGATCAGTTGCAGAGGCATTACAGGTTTGTTTGAGTGGTGTTGCGTTGTCAATTACTGTATTGTTATTTAGCCCCTGAGTAAGTGCCAATTCCTAGGTTTGCGACATAAACTGACTACTTACGTCTGATTTGCATTTCAGATCCATGTCATAAAGCCAGTATTGCCAAAACTAAACAGTTTATTTGATCATGCTATATCAGGAGAAAAAGGTAAGACATAACTTTTTCTGAAGCATTTCCTAAATATTAGGCAGTTAAATCACACTTCTTTTTTTCCTTCTGCTGTTTTTCATTATGTTTTGTTTCTCAAAGTAGCTGTTTTCTGGGTGGCTATTCCAGTTTTTGTGGGTCTACTATATGCATAGGTTGCTTGGGAGACACGCATGAGCAGTGCCACTATGTTTTGAGAAGAAGAAATGCTAGCATATGCTTATTGCTTGCTATGATACCTTTAAATATTTTTTTTCTATTAACAAACCTAACTAAATGGTCCTTTTTTACTACATTTTGCTTTACTTAGGCTAATGTGAAAATAAAACAAAGCCAGAGATTCTTGGGGTGAGTCTAAGTTACCTTCACAACTCCTTCACTGGAAGTAAGGAGAGAAAAAATGAAATGAGTGCTAAGACAGCGTGGTGAAGGATGTAATGTCATCTTCTGTAGGGCAAAACAGAACAGATCTAATTAGGTAGTACAAGATGTTAGATGTTAAGGTTCAGGGATTTGTAAAGTGGGAAGACTGTTAATGGGGATGTGTTGCAGGTGAATACAGTGTTGAGATTAAGAGAGCTGCAGGAAAAATGATGTGGTTTTTGCCTTTGTTAGTAATTTTAATTTATAAGTTCTAAAATTTAGAGGGTAAGTTTTGAAAGCTGCGTTAATAAATGTTTTTTCATATTGAAGATTTAGCAGGGTACTTTTATAAATCTAATAGCTTCAATCGTTTTTCTAAAATGTCCTGTGAATTGACTGTGATGTCCGGAATGTCAGTATATTGTGTGTTAGTATGCTAATGTGTCACTGTCGTTTCTGTGTCAGTTTAGAATAATTTGCTTTTGTAACAGGTTGTTGGTTGTTGCACCCGTCATGGCACATGTGCATCTATAAACGAATGTTTGAGAGTGAGAATAAAACATTGATGAAGGAAGGTGTTCTTCATTTTCTGGAGCTTTACGAGACAAAGCATCTTCCAAATTCACTTGTTTTTTCAGAGGTAAGGGTGTTACTGATACTTGCCAGAACAAATGGATGTTCTAATTTGTAATATATCTTAACACTAATTGCCTTAGTAGTGTTGGAATTAGGCACGTTCTGTAAAAATGACATCTTAGCTGTGCAAGTGATGGCAATATTTGTAAGTGGCATCCAATATATAATTCCTTGAAAAGTGGCCTGGCTAGAGGGAATGCATTTTTGAGTGCAGTCATTCATGCCTATATTTCAAGCTAATGCTCTTTAATTAACGTTAGCTCCCAATTTATTGAAATTTGTTTACCAGAAGTGAAATTCTCAGAGGCATAATCATGCTTCAGATATTCAGAGTCCCCTGAACCTTTGAAAAATTATTAATTAATATTAATTGATTGAACAGTGTCTTGGATAGACCTGATCAATAGACTTCAAGTCTGTGTGTAGTGTCTCCTGCTCAAGGATGGATTTTGAAGATCCTGTGAGGAGGTGAATTTCTCTGCAGTACAATCTGTATATTACTGTATCCTATTAAAAAAAAAAATTAAACTTCACAAAATTCCGTATGTGGAAAGAAATATTGTAAGTTTAAAGTTCTTGATTTATTTTTTTTCATTAGTATGATTTGTAGGTTGACACCCACCCAGCCAGACAACACCTCAGTAGGGAGTGATATATATTATACTGTTGTTTTTTTTCCTACTCTCCTTCATAGGAGGATTGCCCTCAGAGGTTAACATTTCTGACTGATACAAATTAAGTCAACCTCTTGACGACTAACTTGAAATCCAGTCAACCTTAAAACGTGTGCTAAATCTTTCTCCATGTGTTGGCCTCTATAGTCTTTCTTTTATTTCATGCTTAAATATCTTTTCTCCATCCTTTTCCCCAAAAGATGTGGGGATTTGCCTGCTGCTTTCACAATGCTCTGTGAGATGTACATAGTGAAAAAAGTCCTTTGCTTGTTTATTCTTCTGCTTCCCTTTTTCTTTAGTTTCCTCTTCTTTCTGCTGCTACTAGTTAGTACTAGCAAGAGTGTTCTCTAATTTTTGATTCTGTCCTTTTAAAGTCTGGTGAAATAATTCTGGTTAGCCTCTATGTAACAGTGCCTTGTGAGTGTACATTTAGCCATTGTTCTTGTTTCCTTTTATCAGTTTGTTATTGGGCCGTTAATGGATGCCCTCTCAGAAAGTTCCCTTTATAGCAGGTAAGCCACTGATACTTTTTTTAAAAAGAAATATATTGATTATTGGAAATATATTCAAATAATACTGGTTTGAGTATGTGTGTAAGGCCTTTGGTAAAGGAAAACACATTAATAAACAAATGGTATTGCTAAACTCCCTGACAGGTATAGAGTTTTTCAGGAAAGGTGGGAGGCTGTGAGTAAGAAGTGGGTTCAATTTTATATTAGTAGCAGCAACACAGGAATGCCCTAAGATCCTAATTTACACCTGGTGTTGAAATACTAATTTGGAAATGAAGTGAGATATGATAAATTAATAAATTGAAAAGATAAAATAATACTTCATTATTTTCTTGCCACAGAGAGGGGGCTGCTCTAATGGTTGCCAATTCATGACTAATAAAATGTTCTTTTAGTGGTGCCTGATCATCTTTTGGGAAATTAATACTTTTTCACAGGAGAGTGTTTGAGGTCGACAGACAACAGTGGCTTCCCTTGATGTAAATATTATAAAAAAACCAAACAGACAAGTTTGAGGCGTTGCAAGTTGCTATGCATTCAGTGTACTGATGGCATTTAGTCCTTGATGTTAGTAGTGTGGAGAGTAACGAGAATGGAGAATAAAGTGCTAAAAGCACTTTGTGCATTCAGCATTGGGCCAGATGCAGTGGCTTGGCGATGCAGGTAGCAGCCTGCAACTCTGTTCAGAACGATGTTGGAGGAGCCTTGACTGGCTGACCTGGTTAGGTGGCTAGAAAAGTTGGCACAGACTATTTATGTACTTTTGAGGGGGATACGAAGGTATGTGACTGTCGCTTATTAAAGTGGTGATCAGTTTGGATTGGGTGATTCTGGCTAAAGTGTAGTCAAAATAGGTGGTTTCATCTAAATGTGACAGGGCAAACACGACCTCTGGCAGGTGTTAGGTGGTATCTCGGTCAGCTGGCTGCAGTCTGCTTTCCATGGACGTACCTGATGGGAAGTCAGAAGTTGAAGCAAGTGCTGAGTGTTTTGGTGTGTATGTTAGAGCTGTGTTGGATTGATGCTTCATAATCTCTCTTAGCTGCTGTATTTTCAGTGAAAGTGTTGGGATATGTAGAGGAGGCTGTGTGTTTGAGTGAATTAACCACTGAACTGCACTTTTTTTTGGTTTAGGGGCAATCCTACTTGTAGCTGTTAACATGCCAGTTGTGTATTTGATGTTTTAAAACCCAACAGGACACCAGGTCAGTTGATGGGAGCCTGTCCTCCTTTGGGAATGAAGCTACGAAAGTTTTTGGCTACTTATCTCATGCTTCTTCCAGAAGAAAAAAAAGGTATATTTCAATTTCACCTTTATCTTTTTCTGAATAAACACACCAAATAAAAACTGGACTCATCTTCCAAATCCCATGTAAACATTTACCACTATTTTTCTACATTACTTGAGAGAAAAAAGATTGTGGCAGGAGAATTTCCAAAGAGAGAGATATCTTCACAGGCTTTCAGGCATGCTGCAGTATTAAACTATAAAATTGTTTTAGGGGCAAACTGAATCAGACTTACTTTTTGTATTAAAAAACCCAAACAAATTCCTAAATTCTGAAGGTGAACAGTATTTGCAGAATCTTTTTTCCTTATTTTTCTGCATAGATAATACCCTGATGAACAAAATCTTTAGAACTATTCTTTTCTTTCTTTGTTTTGCGGTGTTTTGGTATGTGAGTTTTTTAGGTTTGGTATTTTTTCTTTTTTAACCTGGCTTTTTTAGTCACAACCTGTGTAGTTAGGCATTCACAAGAGCCAGTCCTAGTGTGAAGCCGAGTAAGGATTCTTTTATCTTGAGGTTGGATTGAGGAAGATTTCTGAGATTGTTCCAAATTTTGGTGTTAGTGTAGGCTGAAAAGAAAAAGCAACATTTGACAGACCAGAATTTAGTATCTGTTCTAACTGGATTAAATAAGGGTAGACCCAGTTCTGTTCAGTATCCTGTATTTACAAGTATGTATTCTGTTAGGAAATACCTTACATGTCTGTAACACCATAGATGCCCTATTCTCTGCTCCAAGAGAATATATATATATCCAAGGCATATATTTTGTCACAAAATGGAGAGTCTGTGATCAGCAACCCTGAGACTGAGTCACCTGCTTCTACAAATTGTACCTCTGGTTTCTTGTTGAGGCTTGCTTTTGCCATGTCAGCATCCATTAAACTGGTTGGATCACTGTGAGTCTGCCATCACACAGACTGAGTAGCAGCTTAAAAAAAAGGCATTGTCTAGTACTCAAAATAATGCGATTTAAAATTCCATTGTTGAACACGGTGATTAGTGCTGATCACCAAAGCCAGTAAGGTTATCTCCTTACCACGTTACCTTACTGACAGACTTCTTCACAATGGGCTTTTTTCATTGGAGTAATTTGGAAATCACTCTGTTGTCTTTCATTTAATTTTCAGAAATGATCATAGCACTCTCCTGCTGGGGTCCATATTATTTAAATCAACCAGAAATCACTCAGAATTGCTTGTTTTGTTTACTTTTTTTTTTAAAGGTAGTTTCCTGTTAAAATTTATTCAGAAGATGACAAGTAGGCATTGGTGCGCTGTTCCCATTTTGTTTCTTTCCATGGCTCTGGCATATATTCCTGCATGTAAGGTACTGGGCGCTGAAGGACTTCATGCTTTAAGGTAAAATGCACACTGCATTGTGTTCATGCAGACTTCTTGTAAAGAAAAGTGCTGAACATCTGGGGAGCCAGGATTTAATTCATATTTGTTACTTCTGGGAGGATGTGATGGCTGTGTACGGGAATGGAAGGTTCTGTGGAAGGTTCTTTATGTCTAGTTCAAGAACCAGGGCATTTATATCTCTGCGTGACTTAAAAAATTAGTGTTTTGCCTTTAAGTCCTTTGTCATCACTTCTTTTTTGGCATCATTTTTCCCTGGTCTTCCATACTTGTTAACTGATATATATCAAACTTCTTCCTCTTCTGATTATATTAAAACCTTGTTTAATGGCAGTTGAGGCTGTATCAGGGGGTGGCCAACAAAAATGAAAACTGAGAGACTTGTAAATAAATGGCTAGGTAAAAGTTCTTGGCATACACGTCATCCTTAGTCACACTGAAATATCTGAAGTGTCTACTTTGGCTTCCTAGAGCCACTGGAAATCAGTAATTATTATATTTTAGTCAAATTTGAGCTTTGAAATAAAATCTTAGTAGTGGTGGAAGGAATATCGGATAAATGTAGCTTACAAAAAAAAAGCCAAAAAAATTCAGACACACCTCTGCTGATAAAAGATCATCGAAGGTTCTTTCAGTGTTGTGCTAGAATGAGAATTTGATGGGAAAGATGTTTTATGTCTATATTTATTACAGATAGAAGTGCAAATATTAAATCAGCTCAAGTGGGATTTGTTGCACTTCCCACTCTCCCTGTTTCCACCTTTTTTATCTTGTCAAATATATGTTTATCCAAGTTTTAATGTCAGTTTTTGAAAATACATATAGCAGTCATCTTGGTTCCAGATAGTATGCTGTCTGATCAGGCAGTGATTGTGTTATACTTATTAGAATATCTTTGTTAAATACAATCTCATACACTGAAGAAGGTTAATAATTACCAGATTCATGAAAGTGTTTAAACTTTGCAAGTGTGTGTTTTCTGCAATGCATATTTTTCCTGTTTCCAGAGATGTCCTCCAGTGTACTATGATTACACATCAGATTTTGTTGCGTGGAGCTGCTCAGTGCTATCTTCTTCAAACGGTTATGCATTTGACAGATGTGGTGAGTTTAGTTTGTTGGTTTGGCTTTTTTTTTTTCTCCCTAGTTAATAGAAACACACTAACACTTTAACAGGGTAAACAGGACTCAAAAAAATGCTAAATACAACCTGAAACAACTGCTTTTGCTGGATTTGCAATTTTTTTTGTGACTAAAAGCAAAAGTGCTATATAAGTACAGATATGCTTCTGTTAACTTAGGTTTTCATATGATGTATTTTTTTCATTACCTTTTACTGGTTGATGTTTTCTTCTAGGGCTTTCATGCAGTAGTTATGGAAGAGTATCCTATTGTGATATCCATTGTATAAACTCAGCTGTAACAGTTAGAAACTAAATGGACTTTTGCGAAATACCGAAGAGAAAAAAAGTGTCATAATACCAGAATGCTAAAACTACCATTAATAGCAAGATCTTAATTATTCATTACAATTATTCTTTATTATATTCATATTCATATCAATATTCATATTATGCATACATTATTCAATGTATTCATGTTTTGATTGTCTTACAACATGCTTGCTTGCTAGTTGAGTAGACCTTCTGCCATGTTGTGTGTTATGGCTATAAACCTGTCTGAGCTGAACTTCCTTTTGGAAATACAGATACAGTACTTATCAGTAACTCTTACCTGTTTATGTATGTGCATTTAAAAGGTATCAGCAGTGATTAGTATTATTCTTGTATTAATTTTCAGTTAGATTTTAATACTTGAGAAAATTTAAATTGTGTTCCTTTGTAAAGATAAGTTGGTCCAAAAGACACAAAAGTGAGTGTCGTGGAAAGGAAGAAGTCAATTTCTTTTTCTGAAACTTTCACCAGATGACAGCAAACTTCTTAAGTCCTTATATAGATATCTGTTCTATATTATGTTGGCAACTATTGTATCTTGATTAATTTCTTCAGGAGAAAGTGTCCCTCCCAGAAATTTCAAGCTTTCTTCTGTCCCTTAGACCAGAGGAGTCCCTAAGGAGAGATACTGTGTTATGGATGGAGGTGAGAACTGAAGCTGATTCTATGTTTATCAAGCATTTTTTAATACCTGCCTTACTCTCTGGAAGACCTTTTTTTGATGTTAATTAGAGGGGGATAGTTCTCTAAGCCTCAAGATAAATACACTTTATTCCCTCACAGTGTGGCTTTTTTGATGTTGCAGCTTGTATTTAACAGTACTTGTATTTAACATTACTGTTGGTAATGTCAGTACAGAGCTGGCATGTATGGTTAAATAGTAACATACTGGTTTTAATTTAGCTTTGCAGGTGGTTTCAAGAGAATGACGGATGTTTCAGGAAGTCCGTAACCTCTGATTTTGAGCATCGAGAGACGTCATCATTATGCCAGTATGTACGGAGTCTTTTGGGAGAGTACCTGAAGACACCAGCATCTGAAAGTAGGTTGAGTGGGTTGAGTGTTTATTAATGTAAAAATATTTTGATGATAATTTAAACAAAATAATTACAAAAATCCTTTGGATTTTAGAAGAGCTGTTTGTTTATTTATATTATACTCACTCAAATTCTACTTAATTTGTGTTATGATTTTTAAGTTTGAAATTTATTTTCTAGTCCCAGTTTTCCTTCATAAACTACAGTCCTGTGGTATTAATTGAACGTTAAACCTTAATACTCAGTTTTAATGCTGCACTCATGCTTTTCCTTTGATTTTTTTTGTTACTTTTTTGGTGGTGTGTGAAAATGCTGGAGTATGGGAGCAGAGGAAAGCACAAGGGAATGTGAATAGTTAACGGGTTCTGTAGCCTTTCTCAATACAACTTAACAAAATGAGTATATTTATGGGGAGAGATGCCGTATGGTAACGCAGCTTGGCAGCTTGTTATGCACCTTCCTGTGCAGTGGTGGTCTTGTCATCTTGGACCACTTGCAGCAGACGAGCTGCTGTGCATTATAACCAAGGAAGGTTCTTTGTATGGTCTGTAAATATGCAGGGAATTCTTTCTTCACTGCCATGTTTTAAACGATAATAACTTTAGTTTAGAATTTTCTTTTTTTGAAAGGAATGAATTGAAGAATTGAAAGGAATGGCAAATTGACTTTCTGAATACTTTAACTTTTGTGTGGTACTCAATTACCGCTTCAGTACTGCATTGGTATCAAATGCTATATAGCTTTTTAATGTCCAAAGTCAAAACTGAACTCTTTTTTAATATTATACCTGAATAAAAGCTAGGCCAGAATTTGCTAATGATAAATAGGTTCAGAAGCTTCCTGCAGCCTGGGAAACTTCACTTGATTGTTTTATGGTTAGAAAAGTTGCAGGCAAATTCTGTTTCTAAATGTAAACATTTTGCTAAAAATTTTGGCGGATCATCTCTCCTTCCTGAAATGTTTAGTCTTTGGTCTATATTATCTGTAATTTCATGGCAAACATCTGTGTTTCACTTCTAAAAAAAGTGATGTTTGTAATGTCCTGGTTTGAAATGAATCTTAGCTTATAAGTAGCTCTGTGGAGGAAAAAAAAATTAAAAAAATCAGCGATGTCCATCTGCTTGAACCATACCTTCAAAGTGTGTTTTGCTTTCTAAATTCCCAAAGCCAAAAACATACCAGTCAAGAAGACCTATACCCAGCTTATGCACTGCTATTTAAGAAACATTTTTATAAGTATGATGAGTTTTCCATAAAAGACCTGTGAAAAGAGAAACTTTAGTTAGGTTTATTTTTTTTTACTTCCTTTTGACAGAATAGGTTAGTTCTTCATATAACTTTCAGCTGGTCAAAATTACAGCAGATGTTTCTGACAAAGCATAGTGGGATTATTTTCCTAGTTAACTTCATTTGAATATGCTAATGTATTTTTAAGAGCAATAGAAAAGTCTGCTGGGAGCTACTACATAATATAACATGTTGCCTAAAATTGATGTAAGCTTAGAGGACAGTGAGATTAGCCTCTTTGAGGTGTAAAGGAAAAGTAATTGTGTTTGATTTTAGCTTATATCTAGATAAAAGAATACAGAAAATTAGTAATAATATCTTGTTGGCGTTAATTGTTGTTAAACTACTAAGTTATTTTAATAAGTTGCAAACGCAAAAGTTTTAAAAATTAACATGAAGGTATTTTTTAAATGCTGTGGAAACCTTAAAATATCTTTAATCAGGAGAAAATTGCTTTATGCCTGACTGGGTTGAAGCTAAGCTTGTCTCAACAATGATTCTCTTGGCTGCGGACGTGGAGCAGATGAGGAATAAATACAGGTAAGTATGAAATACCTTATTTTACATTTCTCTCTTTTTCAACCTACTCACTCCTGAAGGATTCGGTAGAAGCCTGATCAAGTCAGGAAGTTGTCCACTTTTCTCTGTAGACTTTCTGTCAGTCTGATCATTCCTTTGACTTCATCCAGCTGTTGCTGCCAACATACTGGCTAACATTTCTAAAGATACTTGAAACGTGTCCTATTTATTTCCATAAGTGACTTCAGCACTTAAGGCAGATACTCAGAAGAAGAATTTCTTTTTAATTTTTGTTTTTGTGTAGTGGAAAAAGCAACATAGAATGGATTGAACTAGAGGCTTTCTTGAACCCTCTTCTGGATGTCTTGATGAAACTTGGCAGTAATGTTTACATACCAACACTGAAAACAGATAAAAGCCTACAGCTTCTCTTGAAGTTATTGCAGACCCGTTCGTTAAAATGTTCCAATACGCAAGATGGTTAGTGATATCTTCAGTATACTGTATCTTATATTAATTATAGTCTAACTAAAACTAAGGTACTTACTGTTTTAAGGCTATATCGTCAAATTAATACTAGTCTAGAAGTGGTAAATGTAAAAGTTGACAATCTGGCATATCTCTTACAGAGTTGAGCTATGGGCCCAATCCTACACGGGCTCTTCTGAAGGTATCCCAAGGGCTGGGAGTTGAGAATGTGGAAGGCTTCTGAGAAAGCAATGCTTATCCATTAGGATTAGATTAGCAGCTAAAATTTGGAGAGTGCAAGCATATTAAAAATATTTATAGGCCAACCTACAGATTCCATAAGTTGTTCAGAAAGAAGTTAGCACAGAAACCGGGTATAACATGCTTAGTTGCTATAGGTTCAGCTGGAGCCAGCCTTCCCTGAGTGCCTAGTTAATCTGTTAGACATACTGTTGACTGGTAGGTAATTTTGTCTCAACTAATGTTGTTTAGACTACAAAAGACGGGATGCCTCTGATTATTTCACACTGTAGGCATGATTTCAGTAAGTGTGTTTGAACTTGATGAGAAGCAAGGAGGTTATGAGGTACCCAGTTAAGCACAAGTCTGCTGGTCTGACTCTCCTGGAGTTTTGGCCTCCCATGGATTGAGCACATTAACTTGTTGAACTTTTAGGAGAGTCTGAACAAAAGCTATGGAGTCCTTGCTACTCCTTTTGTTAGAACTTGGTCAATTTTTAACTAGAATAGGCTTTTTTTTTTTTTCTTTTTCTGAGAGAAAATGAAAAATTGCAATATTATTTTCATGAGTTGGATGCTGAACTGGAACAGGAGGGATCTTGGCATTTGGTTTCTGCTTCTCCAGGTTATTTGGGGATATTTTTTTTAGTGTTTTCAGAACACGGAATACAAGAGTAGCTTTGGAGTGGGGACTATAGATCTAGGCTCTTGTATGAAGAAGACATTATTTCAAGTTCTGTATCCAGGTTTCACGAAGATGTCTAAATGCAGCTCTGAAGTAAATGCTTACCCTTATTTTAAAAAGTGCTTTATACATTCACACACACCCTGTGGATTTTAGCTGTTGGGCTGAAATACTGAGCACTAATTATGCAGACTGTCAAAGTTCATGTTGTGGGGTAGTCTCTGACTGCTGGAGTGGGTTCCTTCAGATGAAAGTAAACTGGAATATGTGTCCCAGCTGCCAGTGTGCATTCAGTCTGTAGCATGAGGCTAGAAAAAGCCTGAAACAGATCCCTACAAAACACATACAAGTCCACGTTTCCTTGTATGCCTTATTTCCTTATGTGCTTGCTAATGTAGATGTAATTGATTGCTCCTGCTTTTGGAATTTTGATGCCTGACTTAGCACGTGAAGTTCAGCTAACAGAGTCCTTGAGGCATGGCAAAGCTGAGCATCACAGTTGTCTCCATCCTTTTGAACACTCCCATCATCAGTGGAGTCTTTCAAGAGGCTTTTAGAATTGGACTTGCAATATTACGTCTTTTTGTGTTAAGTTAAATAAGGATTGTTTTTCATTTCTTACATTATTTTCTACAGTGTTTTCACGCTTCTTCCTCCTGCACAGGAGAGCCAAGTAATAGATTTTGTTTCTGCAGCTCTGAATTGGCTCTGTTGAGGGGTGAAATACAGAAGTTTTTCTGTAAAATACAGAAGTTTTGTTTCCGTGTTGATTAAGTAGGAAGTGAAAAGTCCTGTCTGTCAAATGGAAAATGATAAAATGGGAAGGAAGAAGAAAGGAATTTAGGCTTATAAAACAAAAATATCAACAATTGAGAACTGTTTAATTTAAGAATACTTTAATGGGGATAGACATGTCTGGAATGCATGCTGAAATCAGCAGCATTTTTCTGTAGGTCTTGCTGTCTGTACTGTTGGTAGACTTCACTATTTTAAACTGTAAGTTTTTGCTAATTTTTTTTTATGGTATTGCAGAGTCACTGTTAGTGAATTGGATTTTGTGTCTAACATGTTTATCTGCAGAATTTCTGAATTTTAATTGCAGAAGATGTTTTAGCAATTTGAGATTTATGAAGAATGTAATAATAATCTGATACAGATATATGGTTTGTTCTAAACAAATTAAGCATTACAAATGCAGTCCAATGAACTGTTTTAATAGAGAACATTGAAAGTAAGTACAGTATAATTTTGGGACTTCTGGAAATACCTTCTCTTTATATTTCTACTGTTTGAAGGGCTTCCATTTCATCATAATTTCACTACATGAAATGTAACTCAGGGTAATTCTCTCAAATACTGGAAGTAATGACTGATATTTTTAGAACAAGATGGTCTCACAGAGTATTTTTTTTCTCCTTTTTCATATTGATATCTTATTTCTTTTGCTTTCAGCTTGGCCCTTAACCCTTGAAACACAGACTGAAGTGTGCTTTAGCAGAGTGAATTACCTCCCTTGTGTAGTAAACTTGTGTCTTTTCATTTGTGAAATGCTATGCACATGTGGTACACTTTGGAACCTAGCCTTTTCTTAGAGAACGTATCGCATTTCGTGTTCTAAGCCTGTCTGTTGATTTACAATGTTAAGCCAGGAAGCTACTTGACTGGAATCTTGTAAAATTACTCTGTATTGAAAGCTGAGTTATTTTTAAACAACAAAAAACCACCACAAACAAAAACCCTCAACCAAAACCAGTTTTCACTTCTGTATGTATTAAAATGGATAACTGCATTTTTTGCTCCTACACAATTTATTGCTGGATATGGAAAATTCTGTTCCTTATTAAAGAGTAAGTTCATTAATAAGCTGTTTGTGCAGAGAGTTGGAATAGGACAACAGAGGAAAAAAAAGTTGGGAACTTTTGCTATGGGAAATTATGCTTCTGGTTTTGTGCAGGTTTTTGTTCACTGAGTCACGATAAGTCTCAGGGAAGAATATAATGTGGTTTGATTCTTTCAGCCCTATGGCTTACACTGCTAAAAACTACAGAACTGTTTTAAAGTATTTCTAGGTATTTGAATACTTGTTACTGTATAACTTTGACTCTGTAACTTAACTAAATCTGCTTGATATAATAAGTTTCTTGAGGAAATTGTATTTCTGTATGTTAAAACATATATTTTTTTTCTCTTCATGCAGATGGGGTATTGTTTTTTATCTGGAAATCTCTAGTGACACATGTGGAGAGTATTCTTGAATTTCTTCTCAGACGGCTTACTGCAAATGAGTTAAGCACTGTAAGTAATTACTGTGATATACTTCGGTGTGATTTTGCTTGTTAGTTTGATTTACTAGTGTTCATAATTTTCATATAAAATCTTCAAACACCTAGAAAGTCAATTTGCATGGAAGCACTTCTGTTAACATTTTGAATGGGCACAGGAAGAATACAGAAAAAAAAACAACCCAAAATGTCTTGGAAAAGTAGTGTTTAGTGTCGGTGGTCTATATTCCTTGTTCCTTCTCAAATCTAAAGAAATGATACAGTAAGAAATCATGAGTTTCATGCCATACTGTATCGTATCCACTATTAGAGTTTAGAGATGTTTGGAGCCTTTCAGTACTCAGCCTGGTTAACATCTTTAGTGAATGTCTTCTGCTGTTTGCTCTTTGCTGTGGCCAGTGTTTAAGTTTATACCCGAAAGAAGCCTGTGACTTCTGAAGCAAAAGAATTTGACAGTAGAGGGTTTTGACTTCTTTAAAAATACCCTGTTCAATGTCTTAAAGAGCTGCACCACCTGTGATGCTTAGGCGAGCTCAGGTGTTTTTACATGGCATTCCTTTGTGTCCAGTAAGGGAAGTTAAATAAACGTAACAATTAAAAGAAATGGAGATTTCTTTCAGAATTTCACAGTGTCTCTTCTAAGGCATGTTCCAGAGCCCTAAACTAGAAGAACCTGTGAGCTGAAAAGATTAAAAAAAAAAACAGCCCAGAAGCCAAAGCCAAACAAAAAACTCCCAAACCTCCCTCTCCCCTCAAACCCCCAAAATTAAATAGAAGATTGTTCAGCTGAGATTGACTGCTGCTGTTTTCCTTCTGCTATCATTTTTGCTATTAGTTTTCTTTCTTTTCAGTTTAGTTCTTTCTCTTAATGCCTCAGTTGACCTGTGTTTCCTCATTTTTAGGTTGGCGATCTCGATCGTTGTGATCTATACTTAGCTTTAATTCCAGAGATAGTGAATTTGTGCTTGCAAGTCAGCTGGAAGAAAATACCATCTGTCAAGAATTTCGTGTTGTCCCTGACAAATGCGTCTATTCGTAATCTTCAGGAGAGAAATTGTGAAGAGGTAATTTAACGTTATTTGCAACAGTGAATATTAGTATAAAATAAAAGAGTAAATATTAATTAAAATAAATATTTTATTTGTAATGCTTATATAACATTTGGATTATATATAAATAATTATAAACATACTAGAAGTTCAACTTAATGTACAAATATTTATATTATAAATATATTTTATTTCAATATATATGATATCATCATATTCCCTAACACATGTATGTCTTTTGTTGGCAGTATAATGTTAATGTAAAATATTTGTAGCTAAGATTTTTAGTACTTTTGTGTACTAGAGCTATGTGTACTCAAAAGCTTTTTCCTCAAATATGAACCAGTCTTAATGAGGAAGTTACTGGTAAATAAAAATGTCTTTTGTATTTATGATTTGTTGAATTTACAAGCTGAAACATACAAAGAAAAAGAAATTCCAGAACCCAGCATTGCTTTTGGTTTTTCGTATAGTTATATTCATTGTGCCATAGTTGTGTGATTGGTATAGCTAGTATATCTGAGAAATGTATTTTCAAAAAGTAAAGAAACATTAATAACTTCTATAAAAAGAGAAGATTTAAATCAAGATTTGTTAGGCAATATCTTTGGTAATTTCTGGATTGAATTATTGATCAAGAACAGTTAATAACACATTAAAAAGATTGTATGTATTTGATTTGCTAAGCTTACTTTTCTAAGGAAATCAAGAGCAAGACTTATTGTCTTTATTTGTTTGGTTATGCAAATTACATACTTCTTCCGTAGTTTCAAAGTAAAGATTTTATGGTTCAAACTTAGTGTCTCTACCAGCTTCTTTGGAATTCAGTAGAATTGCCATGTTGATTTCCTCAGTTGAGTGCACCTTCAGTTTAAGAAGAAAAGAGAAAACACTGAGTAATTACAGATAAGGAAAAAACTTTTCTGTGCTCTAGAGAGCTGAAAGTAACTTGAAGATATTTAAGTAACATAGAACTTTTAATGCTATTAGGAAACTATGTATATTAACTTTTTAAATTGAGTCTTTTTATTTCATGCTTCTTTAAATATATGTATTTATTACACAAAATAATCATAGTCGGTGTTGTGACCTTTCAGGTTCTTGGAGCATTTAGAATGTGGCATTCTGAATTTCAGCTGTTGCATTGAGTCTCTGACTATGTGGACTTGTGTCTATTATTACTTGCTATCTGGCAATATATGTAAATTGCTACCTGGCGAGATAGAAGTGTTCCATCGTAGTTGAGCTAGGTGCCTGCACTTCATGAATAAGTGACTGTAACTTGCAAGATTTACACTCCTTTCAGTGTTTGCAACTTGTGGTTGATTGCTCTGACCCAGCTGAGCCAAGCTGTGTTATGCATAGGGCAGGAAAATAAGGAAGTAGATGGGTGCAGGTGTTGCTATCTTGTAATGTCTGAGGTGATACAAATAGCAGGATTATCAAATGTGTCAGGAGGTTATTTGTATCTTATGAGAAGAAATCTGTGCCTGTTTGTTCACATATGGTTTGGTTTTAATTAGGAGCCGAAGCTTAAAGAACAGATTAAAAAAGTAGCTAGCATGGCTTCACTTACAGCAGTTTGTGATATAACGGATCAGAAACCTGAAGCACACCTTGAGTCTCTGCCTTCTTTGGATGCTCTGAAGAGATTTATTTTCTTTTCTCAATACAATGAAGTATTAAAGAAACCATCTTACGTTGAAGAAAAAAGTAGGTACGTCTATGCTGTAGCATCAGTAATTCACCAGAATAAATTTGATTAGCGTGGACCAGTGATTAAGGTGCTGGCTTTTCCTGTTCTTTACTTTGATAAGTAAAGTGGCATCTGAATTGATGAGACCAAAGGTTCTTTTGCTCAGTCCTGTAGTGCTATGAAGCCAGAGCTAACTTTGAACATTGCTTATCCTTATGTCAGCCTAAATATATATAAACATTGCATAAAGCCATGGCGTGTATAGAAACTAGCTTAAATGGAAATTAATTACTGTTGAGGAAGAGAAGCCCAGAGCAAGCCCGAGGGCCAAAACCCAAATACTTGGTTAACAAAAAAAAGACTGCCAACATGCAGTGATATTTCCACTGAATATTCTCCCAGATGTTTACAAACAGTGAGACTGTCTGACACCAGAACAACTTCTTCTGTGTTTCAAAACCTTTTTGTAGATTTCTCTTCTGTTAACTTGTCCAGTCTCCCCTTGAGCCTGTGTAAATTTTAGCATCTAGAAAAAGTATAGTGAGTTGAAGCTGTTTGCGGTGGAGCAGGAATGTGCAGAATAAACTAATACAATGTGTACTTAAGAATAATATTCTCCTTACAGCCTATGTGAAGAAACAACATCTCAAGGCTGGGGGAAAATTGTTGCTCGTTATGTCTGTGACCAGTGGATTTGCCTTCGTTTTATTTTAAATTCATTTCCAACACTGGCTCAAGAGTATGAAGGAACTTCAGAAATTTCATTATCTACAGTTGAAAGGTCAAGAAAAATTCTAGAGTCTGCATTAGAAGCCCTAACTATTCTTCCTTCAGACCAAGTTTTACCTGTGTTCGACTGCATGAAAGCCCTTGTTCCCAAGGTAAAAGATAAAATAATGGCATGATATTAATAGGTTTTGGTGTGTTTTTTGTCAAATGTAAGACTTTTTTCTTTTCTTTGTTTTCAGCTTCTGGACTCAGCAGAGTCTCTCTGCATAGAAGCGTTTGATTTGGCTTGGAAAATTATATCCTCTTTGAGCAACACCCAGCTGATATTTTGGTCCAATCTAAAAGCTTTTGTTCATTTCATCTTTGATGCTGAGGTTCTAGCTGTTGCTGCAAGTGCAAAAGGTCAAGCATATGCCAAAATAAAAGAGGTCAGTTAAGAATTCTTTTTTGGGAAGTGAACATAGATTTTATCTGGGTCTAAAAATGTATTTTACTTTTTATTTTCCCTTCAGGGAAAAACAGCTACTAGTTTGAGAGTGTTAAGACAGCCCAGATACTCCAAAATTATTTTTAAATAAAATACAGAAAAATGGATGCTTCCTGGCAATTCAAATTGCTGTAATATCTCCATATTAGCCATAGGTATCTTAAAATTTAGTCCCATTTATTTTCTCGTTGTTCTTTTTGAAAACTTGCTTAAAATGAATGTTACTGTCTATTTTAAACAGTAGGTAACCCTTCACATTTGTAATCTTAATGTGGACACAAGCCAAAATAAGATAGATATGCAAAGATGGTAAAATCTCTTCCGTTTTAGGGATCTGTTAACTTTTTCTCTTAATGAATATCTGTAATGAATAATTGTATGCTTAGTGTTGTAGGAACTGATGAGCTGTAAGTTTATTTTTCTTTGATCTTAAAATTTGTTTAAATTCTTAGAATTGCTGCCTTAACTCCAGCATTAGTATTTCAAGCGTTATCTGAGGTGTATTTTGCTGATGTTGAGAGTCTGGTCTATGTGACAGCTATCCCATTGTCTGCAGTGGGACATACCATGACAGCAGGCATCAAGGAGGTAATGAAGGTCTCCTATACTCAACAAAGGGCATCTGGTCGAGCCACTTTCTGCCCCTTCATAAGAAAATGGAAGATAAAGTTCACAAGCAAGTGCCTACTTATGTATATTCTTATCCCACTCCTTGGCAGTCTCTATTGCCATTGACGATGCCTTGTGCAATGGCTGTATAGTTTTAGCTAAAGAGGAAGAACAAATAGAACTGCCTAATACTGATATGTCACAGAAGTGTAATTTTAATTTTGTTTACCACAGTGCGCTCTGTCTTTTCAATAACAGTTAGAAGGGGTGGAACAAATGGGTATATTTGAGCAAAAAAAGGGAATATTGCTCTGGTAAATTCCAGACAGGCTTCCGTGGAGGTGTCTAGAGCACAGTATTCTTAGGCTTAACTTTTCTGCTACGTCTTTCCTTTTTCTTTGTGACTTATTCAAATGTTTATTGTTCTAGAACTGAAATTTCTTAAATTTATTTTGTGTGTTCTGGACTTCTACTATATTAATTAAACAGGTGAAAAACATTCCAGGATTTTGAGAAAAGTGTAGTAAATGCCATGCTGCTTCTCCTCAGGTGAAACACAATAGCTTGATTCTGGAGTTATTAGAAAAGGTACATTGGCTGTCTTTGCACTAAAAGAAAAGTTTGAATTCTTTGTAAAAAAACCCAGAGGTTTCTAGGATGGTTGGTTTGGGCTTTTTTTCCAAAAAGTTTCTTAAGACTGCATTCTAGTATTTCAGTTTTGGCTCTTCATGATCTTCTTGGTGCTTAATCCTTAGCAATTCAGAACAATATTCTCTATAAAATCAGAGTAACTGTCAAAGAGTTTTCAGTGTTACCAAGAGTATAATTTTGTATCAGGGAAGAGAAAAAGCTTTGTCTTGTAAGAGCTATCACGCCTTCTGGAAAACCATTGTCATGGACACCTCTCACTGATGTTGTCTAAAAAGGAATTTATAAAAATAAAAAAGGCACCTGTTTATTGTGAATCTCCCTGTCCTCTCCCAAATGCTTGCAATTTCTTAGAAAAAAAGCTTTGTAACTGAAGTTTACTGTTGCAGTTAGCCTAATGAGGGGAGTAGGAGGGGAACATTTGGGGGCAATTTTTCTTCTTGGTTTGTTGTTTCGGTTTGGTTTGGTTTTTTTGAGAAGTTCTACATAACTGTTTTGTATATCTGAAATTAAAAAAAAAAAAAAGGAAATGGTATACAGGTATTTTTCCACTCTAACTCAAATACGACCTTTAGCTTCAACATGATTGTAGTCTTTATTAAAGAGGAAAATTAGTGACATAGTACCTATGGAAGAATTTTTTTTTCTAAATTGATAAGAATTGATTAAAAACACCAGGTTTGTAGTCACTGAAGTATGCCCAAGTGCATTTGTTCCAGCTACTGGGAGATTCATGTAAAGCATCTGATGTTATATCTGTTTAAACAAAGATCAGTCCTGACTTTTGTTAATATAAATGTCCTGGGGGCCAATTGTTGCCCGTTCAACTGTCCTAGAATCAGGGAATTGTAAATAGATTGAAGACAGCACTTCCCTGGGCAATCTAGGATGCAGAAGGAGATCAGACAAATGCTAAAATAGAATCATATTGCAGTGGTATCTAATTATACTAGCACTTCTGAAAACTAAATTTTGAATATTTTATTATTCTTTTCAGATAATTTTCAAGCTCATAGATATGTCCGCTACAAAGACTGGAGTCTTCAACGTAGTCCTTAGTCATTGTTGTCGATCTTGGATATTTCCCACTGTTCATGAGAGAAGTGCCTTGACAAATGCTTTCTCAAATGCTGGAAATTATTGTGAACTTATCACTGAGGCTTGTGTCTTTGGAACTGTATTTAGAAGAGATCAAAGGTATAAAAAAAATTGTTGTGATTATTATAATTTTATGCACTTTGTTATCTTTTAAACTTTGAGATAATTATTGAAATTATTTTGGTACATTATTCTGCTAATTTTGTCACTTTTGTCTTTCATCTGTGAAGACTTATTCAGGATGTGAATGCCTTCATAGAAAATCTTGGAGAAAAATGTGCAGCAAATGTTGTTACAGAAAGGTAATGATTTTGAAGATACATTTTGCAACATTTGGTTCAAGTTGTATCTTTGTGACAATTGATACTACAATAGGAAAGATGTTGGTTTTGAGATAAGCTTTTTATGAGTATATTCATAACCTTCTATAATATTGGTAAAAGTGATATACATCATGTTATGTTCATAATTAAAATACAAAATGTACTAAAATGTTAAGTGTTTTCTGGAAAATATATGCCATTTGTTAAATGAATGGAACTTAAATAACTACTTTGTTGTCATTTTACGTCATAAAAGTGATACTTTTTAAGATGCAGGTATTTTACCAAGTGCTGCTATGTTCCTCATCATTGCAGACCAGACAGTTAAGAAACTCGGGCTTCAGTGCAGCCAGATTTGAACTTGGCTTTTTAACACTGGTTGTAGGCATTTTTAGCTTCCATATTGGCAATAGGTTCTGCCTCCAGTTTTTGAAACAAGGATGTTTGCTACTGGATTATTGAGTTATTTTTTTTGTAGCTTCACTCCCACCTTTACTCAGTGGAAGAAAGTCAGAGAAACAGTCTAATGTAGGGCTTTGGAAAGTGTTAGTAGTTGTTAAAACCTGAGTTTCTAAGAATCTACTACCACTTCTAACACTCCTGGATTTTGTCCCAGTAACTTCTTCATTTTCAAATGTCTGGTTGTGACAGTCGGCAGCTGTGTAATGTTTTGTTAACTATAATGTTATTATACCCTTGGCATTAATTATTCCAGATGTCCCTGAGTAACTAATAGGAATCAAGGGTTGTTTTCACCAAAACTATAAGCATAAAATAGTTGTTTTAAGATTACAGTTTACAAAAACTTTTCATGATGCAGCTATTTCTGTCAAAAATATTTTAAACACTTAGATGCTATTAAAGACCTCTAGATAGGAACAGGGGTGGTTATCTGGAACTCACTCGTTTTTTCATGAGCAATGATGAACAGACCTTCAAATTCTGGTTCTGGATGTTTGCATATTGTTTCACTACAGACAACTTGATGGCTATATGTTAATGTTTGGTACTTTTTTTATAATTTAGGAATTACCTTTGTCTGAAGAAGCAGAGTTTGATTTTTTTTTTTTTTTAATTAATATCTTACAGTACAAATCGAGATGATCATTATGTTCGTGTTTGTGCTATTAAATTTCTGTGCTTGTTGGATGAATCAAATATCTTACATAAGACATTTATGGAAGACATTTTCATCAAACTACTTGATAAAGTAAGTTTCATTTCTCTTGCTAATAGATGTAATGTTAATGTGATTATTAAAATCCAGAGTATTTACAGTTGACAGGATATATATTTACAGTTGTTGGTATAGCCTGTAGATTTGCCCAGCAATACACTTTTTAAATTTTTTGTTGTTGTTGTTAGGAGACAGGAGTTAATTCAGCCAAACTGAAATAGTAAAAAATGAGAGGGTTTAGTTCTCTCTTTTCAGTGGATTTTCTAGCTTCTTGGAACATTATCCAAATTTAAACCATTGTTCCATTAATAATCTTCCTTCAGGCTGCGTTTTGAAGCACCATGTTACATTTCAACAATTGCAGTCTACCTTTTGAATTGAGAGAGCTGTTGTCTCCTTGGGAGACCTTAATAAACAGGATTAATGGTTGGGGTCTGGACTTCATTTGTGTCATAGATGCTTATGCATTGGCACAGTGTAAAGTCAGTGGTAAGTTACTACAGCTGCTATTAGAACATCACCCATCCAATCTGGTACTTCAGAATTCTGCTTTTGTCTGAAGAACAAGAAATGGGTGGTCCTTTATTAATTTCCTCCTGTCAATTAACTATTGGATTAAAAAAGAATAATATTTGTGTTGTAAGATTGATCAAGTGGGAAAAGTAAGCTTTACATTTATTTCCTTTTTCGCTTAACTATGAAGCTTTAACATATAGAGTGCATTTGCATTTTAATACTAATATAAGACTTGGATCACCAAGGTATTTTATTTTTTAAAAGTTAAGGAAATGGTTTTGGGTATCGTGTATTTTGAAGGCCAAAACAGAGTACACAGAGGAAGAACCTAAGCGATACAACAACATGTATTTCAAATCTTTTTAAAGCTCCATTATCTCATCTGTTTTCTGTCAAGTCAAATACCTTACTGCAGAATATCAATTTCTGTCTCAAAACTAGAGCTGTAGTTACAAGCTGATCTAATTGATAGCATGACTAAACCCATTTTTTAAATGTAGACACTAAAATAGAAATGTTTTCATTTATATGCTCAGCTCCTCACTTAGGATCTTTAGTTCTTATATAACTAAGTGACAGCTTGAGTCTTCATGTTCAGTTTTACGTGGTACTATTTTAATTGATCATATACAGGAGGTGCTGTAAATTCGTCAACTTTCTGCTGTTTGAAGAATCCTAATACTTTACATTTTTGTGCTGTTCGCTAAAAAATAACTAAGTGGAATTGTATATTTTTTCAACTTTCCAAACTTCTCGTGGACAAGCATAAGAATTTGATTCTAAATAAATTAATATATTTTCCCTGATTTTACATTTAATGCTGATACTAGCTGTGTAGTAGATGCTGGTTTCTCAGTACTGGAAAGTATATTTCCATGTATTAAATTTTAAAGAAAGAACAGGTGATAAACCTTTTAATTTGCTTTTAGGATGAACTGGTGTCCAGATCAAGAACATGTTATTATGCAAACTCTTTACAGCATAGAATTAAAAACCGGGTATGGCAGACTCTCTTAGTTCTTCTTCCGAAGCTTGACCAGGTATTGCTCTTCACTATGAATTTCTAAATAAGTATCTGCTTTAAAGAATAATTTGGTGTCACACAAACTGCATATATTAAATTACAGCATGGTACAGAAGGCATGTAATCTCTTTGGCTGATGTGGAAGTGTAGTTTCATTCTCTTAGTCTAAAGTCATGGATTTATGATTATTTGATTTGTGAATTATGGGAGATTTGATTGTTTCTGTTAAAGCTAGTTAAAACTGTGTACTGACTATATGATTTAAAGCTTTTGTTTTATTAAAAATGTTGTTACTTTATGAACACAGAAAATTGAGACATTTTGGGTTCATTTAGTGCTTCATCATAATAAAATACTTGAAAAGTGTAACACAAATTAGATGGTTCTAAAATATTTTCATTTGAGTATTAAAAATATTTCTAATATTAAGATAAAGCTGAGAATGTTCTTTTATTTCAAATTTATTTCTTCATGGAAATAAATCTAACAATATACTAAACGATTATCTGATTTTGTTTTCTCAGAATTTTGTGTGTGGAATCCTTGACAAAGTTTTCCAGGCTGGATTTGGTAACAATCAGGCATCTGTGAAATACTTCATAGAATGGATTGTTATCTTGAGTCTACATAAGTACCCCCAAATCCTTAATAAATTCTGGGATTGCTTCTCCTATGTAAGTAAAAACTTTGGCATTTGCTTGTAATTTGAACAAAGAGTGCAGTTTGTCTTCCCATACATTATATTCTATGTATTACAATTTCCTTTGAGAAGGAATGGGTTGTTGAGCAGATTAAATTAACTTGGAAGTGAGTGTGTACTATTGTCCAAACGTGTGTACATTTGGAAATTAGTGATATAGAAGTGGCTGAAGACAAGTGAACTCTTCCAGTTGAGAGGTTTCTTTTTATGATGTGCTACTCTGGGCAGTGTAGAGCTGGCATACTGAGGCAGAGTACTCTCTTTCTTTCTTTTTCTTTTTTTTAATGTTTTGGGTGGTTCGTGAAGTAATTACCTTTAAGAGTTGGCCTGTAAAAATAGTAAAGTAGTAATTATCTCTATTGGTATCCTTGAATTTGTAACATTGTACATTTGGGCTGAGAGAAAATGTGTGTACTTGCATCTCCTCCAGTGTATAGGAGTGTATAGACATGACTTGCTGTGATGCCCCTGCTGAAGCTCACCACTCATAATAGTTAAATGTGGATGTCTTCTTGCTCATCAAATAGCCTAGTTGATACTGTAGGTTTTTTGAAAGACAAAAAGTAGGACAAGAATTAAAATTAAATTAAAAAATTTGAAAAAAAAAATACATTTTTTGCCCAAAACCAGGCAGGTTTTCAGGATCATACTGAAAAATAAGCTGAATTTGAGCACTTGAACTTGGGGAATAGAAGTGTGGAAACCCATTTCTTCCAGTGCAGAACGTGGGTGAGGCTGATGCTAGGCCATTTATTTTGCATCTGATACCCATGCTCATGATGACATGGAAAAGTTGCAAGCCCTGGGAAAAGAATTCCTAAGGCTTTTATCACTTTTTGAAGGTGATGGGGAATACAATGAATTTGGGTTGAATTTTAGCTCATTTACATGACGTGCTGTACACTTCATTCTGATTGATGTGTTTAGTAAAGAGCAGATAACATGTTAGGAAAAAATGGAATCTTAATAATACAAAGTTTGTGTTTTAGTAAATTTTGCTGTGAAAACACATAGTTTTTTAAATAGCGTTTATATTCCATCTGCAGAACATGCTGTGAAAACTTACAGGGTATAGAAACATTTTTATATATGTATATTTCTCTATTGCTTTAGGATGAAGAGAAGCTTAAAACAAGCATCTGCACATTTTTATCAGTGTTATCACACTTTGACATTGTTCTTCAAAATACATCAGAGAAGGTAAAGTTTGACTAAGTGTTCATTCTTCAATCAGTTGCAGTACATATGGATTTCTGTCGTAAAAACCATTTTTCCAGTCTATTTACAAAACCTTTTTAATACCTGCTTCCTAATAAGGTATCCTTTGTTGTGGAAAACACTAAGTCTTCTTGTCACTTCTGTTACGTATTGGATTTAGGGAAATTAGCTAAATGGCAGATGTTCTGGATGCATAGGGCCTGATTACCTGTGAGTTTTTCTAGAATAGCTATTCCAGTTTTAACTAAATTTGTGGATGCACCTGGATTGTTTTGTTTTTTTTTTGCTGCTGTAGTTGAGTCTGCATGAAATTGTGGAGAGTTAACCTGGAAAAAGGTGATCTTTCTATAGAACAGCAGCACACAAATACGGAGTTCTTTGACAATAGCTAGTCCATATTACATTCAGAATTCTTTATTTGGAATTCTTAACTTTTTATTGAACTTTACATAGAGGATGAAATACAGCCAGATGTTACATTAGGTCAACTACTTCACATCTGTAGCAATCCAGGCATTTCTCTTCATACTGTTTGCATACATTTGCAAGATCAGCTTTCCAAGTGCTAGAAAATCAAAAGTTAATAAAGGTTTCCTTGTGTGCAGAAATATAATTTTTAAAGCAAGTTGATACACTTGCAAAACACAAGAGGGGCCATAGGTGTGTGCCCTACTGAGAAGGAAGAAAAGAAATTGGGACTGTGTTCTAAAGCCTGTGTTTGCACATATAGGTACTGTTAAAGCTTTGGACTTTCTGAAAGGCTGTTTTCTTCTTGGGCCACTCTTGCTTTTCTGCATTGGTGTGTTAAGACTTAACATAAATGAAAGAAATTTCTGTATCTTTTTTTTAGAAGCCAGCTTTGAAGAAAGCCCTCATAGTTGTTCTACAGTGGTGTTTCAACCATAATTTCAGCGTTCGACTTTATGCGTTAGTTGCCCTTAAAAAAATCTGGGGTATGTGCAGAATGCTGCATGTGGAAGAATTTGAAGCTCTGACACCAGTTATTGAATCTAGCCTTCAACAAGTGGAAAACATGCATGGCACAGGGTTAGTAACATTTTTCTGACTTACAGCTTAATATTGGTGTTCTCAGCCACTTGCAGCAAGTCTAATTTTTCTAAAATTGCACATGATAATTTTTCTGGGTTTTTTTTTTTTTTTGAGGGGGTATTCTGTTTAAAAATAAATCAAGACCTTGGAATTTGAAATCTAATTATCAGCAAAGAAAATGAAGTGATAATTCAGTGTAGCATTGAAGTCTGAAAGCACTACAGGAAAAACTCAAGGCGTGTTCAAACAGTGCTCATAGTTTAGAAGTGGGGTAAAAAAAAAATACTGCCAGGAGCTTAGTTTTCTTACCTGGTGGGTTTTGAAGGTGTACAAATCATTCTTCCAAACTTCCTGGTACCAGTAAATTTTCAAATGTAAAATCTGAGATGGTTTTGGTGTAAATATTTGAAAATACTTCTGTGGGAGAAAAATTGATACGGACATTAATTTTGGGTGATGACTAAATGAGCTTTACTGAAATACTTTTCTGCTTACTGATTTGGAAATACAACAATTTGGTTAAATTTTGTGCTATCTGTATGTTTTTATCCTTTTTTTTTAAGCCCTGTTTTTAGGAGTTCTTTAAAACTAAGTAGAATTACTGATAGTGTTGTCAGTCAACATGAGCTTGGGACTGCTGCTGACAGGCCTTTTGTCCCCCACCCCCAGATCAGAGTCACTGTTAAGGCACCTGTGTCAAGACACGGGATGGAAAAAAGCAGCAGAGGAGGAGTCTGCTTTTTTTTTTTTTTTTTTTCCTTTTTGACAGCTAAAAGTTTTCACTGAACAGTGGACTAAGATTCAGATTATTTCAGAGGCTTAGATGGGGTACCCTTTCTTGTGAAAGTTGCTTCATTTGATAATAGAATTTAGAGACATGTTATGTGCCTTTCTTGAAAGATAAACTTATTCCTTGAGTGTTGTTCTTTCTTTTTGTTTTGTTTTAAACCAGTCCTTAATCAGTTGTTAAAGTATACAGTAAATACTTATTGCATTACTTTCTGCAATTACAGGAATGCTAGAAGGAACTGGCAGCGAATCCAAGATCATTTTTTCTTTGCAACATTTCATCCACTTGAGGATTACAGTCTAGAGGCAAGTCCAAGACTATTGCTATCATTGTAGTTTTGTAGTTTTACAACTATATTTTTATCTTTCTCTGTATGTTCTAATGTAAGGGGAGTAAGGATCAACTATTATTAATTTAAAACTCTGAAAAAATACTTCACCTAAATTGTGATGGATTTTAGACTAGGACTGCAGCTTAATTCTTTAATAAATACTGTGTTAAAAACCTAGGTCAATTAAGAAGAGGTATATGTGATGAATGTGACCGTCTGTGTGGGACTTAATCAGGTTTTATATTTGTAGCTGGAAAAGTTACTTAATAACTGAAGAGCATCTACTTAATCACAAGTAGTTTGTTAAGATTTTTCAAACATCTGTTGTTAGAGTGACTTGAGGTTGCTTAACTAAATTATTGTTTAATGTGAATGGGATACAGATATATAACTTCTAGAGCATCTTTTCAGCTATCCCTTTTGCTTACATAACTTAGAGCTGAATAAACACTGAGGGAAGGCAGGCAAAAATAAGGATGCAGATAAAAGCAAGAGAAAGAGGAACTAAGCTGAAAATAGAAGTTAAACCTGAATGGGAAAAGGGATATATGTGTTCTGGCACAAACAGTGCCATCTTTCAGAGAAAGATATTTTTTTTTTTGAACTGATGTTCTGTGAAATAGTTTTGTGAACACTTAAATATATTAGGTACAACTTAGCAAAATTCAGAAGAGAAAATCCTGAATGGGGTGGGGTGGGAAAGCAATGCTAATACTTATTGCTAATACTTAAATACAAGTATTTTTTAATATCTTTCCAGAGTGCGTTTTCACTTTCAGCTTAAAGGTGCTTTGGGATAAAGAAAATGTCTGATGTTTAAACTTCATGTTATGCAGCTTTTCCCTTGGCAGGTGCCTGTGTTCCTGCTTGATAGATTGTAGTTAGCTGTAATGGTGCTGCTGAATTGGATTTTAGCAGTAGATTTTAATGCTTTTGACTAGGTTCCTTTTGACATCAAATCAGTCCGCATTCATTACTAGAAATTCATAAGGGCATCTGAAAACTTTAGTGTTACACTTAAAGCACTTCCACAAGACCTCTGTGCTGAGAAGCATAGCATTAATTCTTTGGTATTGTAGAATTTCAGAACAGTAATCAATGCAATCCTTAAAAAAGGTCTAGTCAGAGAGAGAAAGAGACTAGATTTATGAAAGTTTGGAATAGCACTTTACTTAAAGCGATGATTATTGAGATATATATTAGTAAGTTATATCAAGTGCCAAGAAAAACAAGTATTAAAATCATAGAGTACAAGATAAAAGGTGTGTGTGATAAAATTACCAGAGGTTAATTTTTGATCTGTTTTGCTTGCTTTATTAGTGCTCTGCTAATAACCCCGTGTTACGTTGCAGACAATATTTTACACTCTTCCCCGCCTTTCGGAACTTGCTGAAGATGAATGGATCTCAATTGCTAAATTTGACAGATTCACTGATGTTCATTTGCCACCAACATTTCAGTGGTATCATTCTCGAACAGAACTTCGTGATCTGAAACCAAGTGACTGGTCTCAGCAAGACATGGGTAAAATACAGCTAATATATATTAAATATAATTATTTGTATGTAATAGTTGTAGATATCTGTTACGGTTTAACTTGAGCCGGCAAGGACCATACCAGCTGTTCACTCACACACCCCCCACGCTCCACCCCTTGCCCCAGCCAACTAGGGTTGGGAGAAGAGGGAGAGAGAGGAGAAGAAAATCAACTTGTGAGTTGAGATAAAGACAGCTTAATAGGACAGTAATGGAAGAGAAAATAATAATGGTAAAAGAATATACAAAATAAATGATGCAATGCAGTTGCTCTCCACATGATGATCAGTTGCCCAGCCTGTCCTGAGCCGTGATGGCAGATTCCTGCCCCCCAAGCAAACTCTGATTTATATACTGAGCATGATGTATGGGGTGTGGAATATTCCTCTGGCCAGCTTGTCCTGTCCATACTCCCTTTCAGCTTCTATGGGAAGATGAAAAAGTCCTTGACTTAATATAAGCATTAACAACTACTAAACAATATGCATTATGGACATTCTTCTCATACTAAATCCAAAACATGGCAGCTACTAGGAAGAAAATTAACTGTCCCAGCTGAAACCAGGGCAACATCTGTATTCAGTCTGATCTCTTATGTTATCCTGCTCAAGTACACTTATATCAATGCGAGCAGAGTGTGTACCAGAAAATAATAGTAAATGTCTAATGGTGTCTGCAGTATTACCATTTAGATAATCTTTACTGAAGCAGCAGTTTCACTACCACTTGCATGACCATATGACTAATACTTGTTTTTGTAGGTTCAAATTCAGTTGAAACAGATAGCCAGACAGAATGGACTGATGTTCAGAAGAAGATTATACCTTGGAAGACCAGTGCTCCTAGTTTAGACTTTGAAATGGTATTTCAGGATCGTGCTACTAAACTCGGTAAATCAAACAGCAGACTAATTGTGGTGGCTTCGCTTATCGATAAACCTACCAATTTAGGAGGTAAGGTTGATTGCACATTTTAAAACCTTTATTTTAGACCTTAGAGCCCACTTGGATAATAAGAATGAATTTCATCTTATGTTGAGAATTAGAAAATTATTTAATTACCGCTCAGAGAAATAGATCATAGTCTTGGAAAAAGCTCGTAACCAAAAGAAATACTGCCTGCTTCAGAAGAAGGGGTCTTATACTGAAAATAGTTATATTTTAAGAAAAAAAAAAAGTGCTTACACATAGCATGCATTAACTAAATACTAAATAGTACTTTGCTGTAAATAGTGCTCAGTTTCTTACTATTTTTTATATTCTTTGTTATAGTTGAGTTTTTCAACTGCATATGCAATTAAAGGAAATAATGTGCTGTTACGTTTTTTTTTTCTCTAACAATTAAACTGAATCTTGTAGACCTACTAGTTTCTTGGAATTATTGGACAGGAAAGTGCAATTTCCTGATTAAATACTCCTTCACAATATCGAGTGAGCCATGATATAATAAAACCTTCAAATGATGTAATAAATCTTGCAAATACTTTATTGCGTTGTGCTTGCGACTGTCAGCAGTTTCAGTAACAGCAGTGAGACTGTTAATGAAAAATCAGCCCAGGAGCTGGTGCTGTGTGCACTGTAACACTGTCATGTGTCATTCTCTCCAGCCTTTCATTTAACAGGTACTGGATTTAGAGCTTAAGCGTGGGTGTATGTGTCCATCCATCCCTGCCTAGGCTTTTACACTGACTCATTACTTTGTATAATTAGTATTGTAGAAGCACATTGTCAGACATAGTGCTTTCCTAATTTTTATCTTTCTGCTAAGTTACAATTTTTTTTTCCTCTGGTAAATTATATGGAACATCATGTGACTTGGAACAGACTTAAGAAGCACATGAGACTGATTGAAAATAGAGGACTCAAGTAATAATTTCTTTCTTGGGTTCTTTGTCCTTTTTCACTTGCTTAAATATTCTGGCTTGGTGTTTATTTTCTACACAAAAATGACTTCAGTTTTTCTGTTTGTAGGTTTGTGTCGTACAAGTGAAATATTTGGGGCATCTGCACTCGTCGTTGGCAGTCTTCATTATATACAGGATAAGCAGTTTCAGCATCTTAGTGTTTCTGCAGAGCAGTGGCTCCCCCTTGTTGAGGTGAATGGAAATATTTTAATAGCTAAAAAGCGTAATGTACATCTTCGGTTCATCAGATGCATAGTTCAGAGTCTTACTTTTTTCCTTTTGCAAAATGAACTTTTTTATTTAACAGAAGCTCCCACTGTTATCTCTGAGACTTAATCTTGAGTATTTTGGAATAAACTTTGAGTTAACATCATAAAAAAGAATTAAAAAAAATACCTTTGATTTCTTATTGCTGTGATGATGGTTATGTGAGCTGTCATTGTTACATCTGCTGTGATAAACGGATTATGTGTGCTGTCATTGTTAAATCTTACTGTGTGTTTTATAGTGATGTTGGAATTCAGTGTTTATTTATAAAACTTGAGCAGCACTTCATTTATCTTGCTTGGTCCGTTGCTTTGGTAACCTCATGGGGATAATCTTTGTATTTGCCTGCAGCTAATTTGTGCCAAGCTTTTAGATCCTATTATCTAGCTTAAAAAAGTGAGGGTTTCAGCCTATGTGTTTAGTATGTGGTAGAAAATGCGTTTGTGATACTTCGTAATAATCTGCTGTTCAAGATCAACTTTGTTTAAAAATCTGAAAAATTCAGTGCAAATTTCTCATTTTTTTCCAGTGTTTATTTTCAGCCTGTACAGACTTTTCTTCAGAGCAAGATAGCTGTAGTGTGTTTTACCTAGAACAGAATGCTGATGGATACACGTTGTAGTTCCTAATCTCTGTACAGAAGTGTACTGATTAGTAGAGTTTGTTGCATGAAGAAATCGGCATCTAATACAAATAAGCAGTTTAGAGAGTAGAATGAAAACAAGGAAGAAATTCTTCCCTGCAAGCTGTCACAAATTGTAATGCAGGCATGTAAGGCAACTCAGCTTCAGTACTGGCTGTTGTATTGTTTTGGGGAAGGGATTCTAGGTTATAACAACTATGCAGGAGTGATGCTTTTACATTTTGATGTAAGGTTTGTAGCTGTCAGAAGCATACAAAAGCCTTTGTTGTATTAGTGGAGTGCATTTTTATGGCATTAAGTTAACCTTTTGTGCTATTGCTGAAGAGCATTTAAAGTGGTAATCTATGTGTACCGACAGAATCTGTGGGGTTAGAGGTCATTCATCTTAAAAACTGTCCAGTTAGATTGATTTTTACAGTAACTTCAGAAGTTTACAAATGGTAGTATTAACATATTTTTATATTTCTACTTTTGATGGACAGGTGAAGCCATCTCAGCTTGTTGATTATTTACAGCAGAAGAAAACAGAAGGCTACACTATTATTGGTGTGGAGCAGACAGCTAAAAGTTTTGATCTTACAGAATATTGTTTCCCAGAGAAGTCACTATTATTGCTGGGGTAAGAACACACGCTTTTTCATAAGTGTACCTCTTGCAGTCCATCCCTCCTACTAGTCGGTTTGGTCATAGGAAACCCAAGCAACAGCTGGATTTAGAATGGGAAGTGATTTATGGAAACAGCAGAGCTTGGCTTTGTGTGCTAAGGAGTGGGAGGTATTGATATCCATACACGGTAACTTCCCTTTTTTTATGGGTGGAGGTAGCAAAAGCTTGGATTATAGTTTTCCAGGTGCGACAGAGATATCATCTGTTCACTTCAGTAGTATGGGGCCCTGTCTGCGTAGGCTGCAGCGAGCTCAGGAAGGAGGGCTGCCTGTCTGCACTGCTTAATTGGGCCAGGAGGAGTGGAGCAGAGTGGGAGTCTGCATAGCTGAGAGATGCTTTACAAATTAAGGATGAGGCACGGGACGAATTAACAAGTTTTTGCAGTACAAGCAGAGGCTGGGAGGACTTCAAAGAAAAGCAATGATTAATTCCTATAAGCAGGCAAGCCTCGGATGTGACAAAGGGGGGGGTACTTCAAGAAATCTAGAGGAAAGTGCCTACAAGTCAGAAAGCTACTGGAATTGCAGGGCCACTGAGTGACTCCAGGACAAAGGGTCTGTCTATCCTAAGTCAAAGTGGGCAGAAATACCTGTTTTTAAACTTCTTTATATGTAGCTTGTTGTCAGAATGTAGTTCTCATAATCACTTTGTTCTCTTCTAATTAAAAACATAGTTCTAAGTACAGTAACTTTGGTATCTTCTAGTGTGCTCATTCTGAAGAGGTGAAACATTTCCAGTTCAAGGCTTTGATCAGCCTTGACATGTCCTCATACAAGACCTCACTGAGTGCAAGGTGGGCAGCTGAGCTTCCCTGCTGTGCCAGCAGCTTCATTCCCTGGTCACTTGGGTTTATAGTTATTTATTTCAGTGTATGTGGGTAGTTTCAAAGTAAAGGCAGAGACAGAGTCCTTCTGTTGGGTGTTCAGCTATTCCTGGACCCATGAATTAAAGGTGGAAGTGCTCTGCCAGTTTTCCTATATCAAAGTTTAGTCAGGTCTCTTTGTATCTGTAATGTATGACTGCTTTAAAAAAAATAAATCATTTCTTGTCCTCATCAGTTATATTGAGGGCAGATGCACAGTTTGTCAAATGGTGTTTTGGTGCTGTTGTGACTTTTCCATCTCCTGCTTTCTAGAGCACCTATCTTTTCCCACATATAAGTTACTGTTTCTTCTTTGCTAGAAATGAACATGAAGGAATCCCAGCAAACCTGATTCACCACCTGGATGTCTGTGTGGAAATTCCTCAGCAGGGTATTATTCGATCACTCAATGTTCATGTAAGTGGAGCTCTGCTGATTTGGGAGTACACAAGGCAACAAGTGATCAAGCAAAAACAGCAAAAATAACTGCCAAGAGTTTCGTGCCTTATAGTACAGCTGGGTGACTTCCTGTGGTGCTACAACGTGAAATTCTGAATAGATGAGATACAAACTCAGGGTGAAGGAGGATTCTTAAGTTTTGCATGTTTTGTTCTCTTGTAGTTCAGACTGATTTTTTAAATGCCTTATTAATACTTTACCTCCTTAAATGAAACTGTTGGATTGGAAATAAATACTATTTATATTGTATGTGGTGTGTGTGATTTTTTTTTTTTTTTTTATATATATACTAGGAGAACACCAGCACAATACCAAGAACAATCCAACCTCAAAACATGGGCTTTTTACTGCAGTTACTTTGTGGTGCCCACGCTTGAAATTCTACAATTCTACAATCAAAACTTATTGTAGCAAAAGTATTTGATGCCTCCAGCATCCAGATATACTAGATTATATAATTTGTGCAAGGTGAATTCACTTAACATTATTACATTAAAGGCTGCCCCTTGTTTAAATGCCTTCCATGGTCAAGTTTACTAATCCTGCTGTGAACAGTCTGCATCTTTAAATGGAGCTTTATCAGTAAGGTAATCAAAACCACAAAATCATACAGAAGAAATCTGTGAAAGATTATACAGAAATCTCATGTGAGAATCATGGTAAAGAACTGCCATACTTCTAACAGCACTACTACTTGAAAACTGTCTGTTACAGCTAATGTAAGAATTCCTATTGCTTATGAAAAATTGACATACTCAAAATATGTGAAGTATCATATGCACAGGATGCATTAGGTCATCTGCTGCCTGCTGTTTTATAAATTGATGTCTGACTTAACTGGTATTTGTTGTTTACATTATACCACCATCTCCTTTTGACAAGGAGAGAAGGGAGAATGTATTTTCTTTTTTTTAATAGAAAAGCTGGTTCACTTACTGAAAAACAATTTTATTGTTCTTTCAAATATGTACATTAGTCTATTAAATAATCATTTATTCAGGTGAAACAATTTGACTAATTACACCTTCAAAATCTTAGGTTTGTGAACAGCCCTGCACCATATTTCTTTGACTGAAGAAAAAGTTGTCCATGACCATCTTTTTTCAGCAGGCACATGAGACCTTGCAACAAGAACAGCAGCCTGCATGTGAGAGACACAGTCAGTTCTTGAGCTCAAGCAGCTTCTGTTGCTTCCTCATGCTTCTTCCTTCCATAGTTGTTCTCACTAGATTTATTTTGAAGAGCTGAGCACCTAAGACTTCCCAGCAGCTTCTGGAGGATGATAGCCTTCTGTTTCAAGCTTTTTTTTATATTTTAAAAAGTCTCTTCTTTTGTCAAAATATTTAACCTGTTTAAAAAGAGAAAAGATACTCATCAGAAGAAACCAGCTGAGGAAAGGGCTTTGAGCATCACAACAAGACTAAGGAATAAATGATCTTTGATCACTGAACTTAAGGAGGAATTTAACCCACTAGCTAGGAGTTTCTTGCTCCCTTGAAGCAGAAGACTAAAGGGTGAGAGAGGGGTTGGGTTTTGTGGAAGTTTTTACCATTCTGAAAGTGAACTTCATTACTTCCATGGACATCTAATAAAAGGAGTCTATTGCCCTGCTATTTTAACTGCTATGAACAAAGATTATCTGTAATATGAACAAAATTCCAGCAGCCTTTCTATGGTATTGCAGACTACATGACCTCTGAATTCATCGCCACAAGCCACTGATGTGTATGGTGCAAAGCACTGGCAGACGAAACCACCATCACCAGAGGTGACATCATAGGAGAGAACTTCAGTGCTCCAAGTATAAGTCAGTATAGCAACTGTGAATGTTCCTGCTTTTTAAACTGATTTCACTCTACTAGTTCCAACAGGAACTGCTCCCACCCTCAGACACTACTGTTACTAAAAGGCAGTGCCGTTTAAAGTTAAGAATTGCAGCTTAATCTTAAGAAACTAAAAAGCACAAATGAATGTGTTAGATGTAGGCTGATGGTTCACTGTGAAATTATACTACATGAAGAATGGTATTCTTACGCACAAGAAAGTATCAGATGCCAGTCTGGTCACACAACTCATGTCTCCTCCCTTCCGAACTGGCCTTCCTTCTTTGATAACAGTAATTTCTGTGCACTTTCAAAAGCTTCTGAGTATGTTTCGGAACTTGTTTTTGTTTTTTTAATTTAACAACAAGCCTGTATGCTTGTATAGTTGCACATTTATATGAGAGTTTGACATCATACTTTCTTTTCCCTTTATACTATAAACTACTCTCCATAGTTCCTAGGCCAGCCTGTGGTCTGCTCAGGACTTTTAATTTCACAGCAAGACAAAAACTCTGCAAACCGTGTTACGTGTGACAAGGGTGCCGGGTTATCAATGAGATAGTGCAAGAGTGCACGTTCTGCAATCATGGAACCATAAAATAGTTAAGAGTTGGAAGGGACCTTAAATATCATCTAATTCCACCCCCCCTGCCCTGGGTAGGCCACCAAGCAGGAGTTGCCATCATTTACAAGGTATATGTTAATGATGGCATTATGGCATTGTAATGATGGCTGAACAGGTCCAGCAGAGGGCCACGAAGATGATCAGAGGGATGGAGCACCTCTCCTATGAAGACAGGCTGAGAGAGCTGGGGTTGTTCAGCCTGGAGAAGAGAAGGCTCCGGGGAGACCTTATAGCAGCCTTCCACTATCTGAAGGAGACCTGCAGGAGAAATGGGGAGGGACTTTTTTGCAACCGCATGCAGTGATAGGAGGAGGGGTAATGGCTTCAAACTGGAAGAGAGTCGATTTAGATCGATTTTGGAAGAAGTTCTTTACTGTGAGGGTGGTGAGGCACTGGAACGGGTTGCATAGCAGGGGTTTGGCACTCCATGATCTTTAAGGTCCCTTCCGACCCAAACCACTCTACGATTCTATGACTCTTCGCTGCTCCCGCCAGGGCGCACAGATGCGGTACCAGCCCCGGCAGGCCGGGGGACGCGTCGGGAGCGGCGGCTGCTCACCCACCCACTGCTGGGGACAGCGGGACTCGAAGGACAGCCGCAGCTTCTCGCACTTGGAGGCGTCTTCGGCGTGCTTGTCCAGGCACTGCCAGAACTCGTCCCGGGCTCCCCAGCAGGCCTTCCGCTCCTCCATCGTCGGCGCCGACATCTTCGCCGTCTGTGGACCTGGACGCCGACGGTGGGTTCTTCCACAAGCGGGGCCCAACACCGCCCTGCCCTGCGGTCCCCAGGCAGCGGGGGAAGTAGGAGCTGCTTGAGGGGAGGCCCCGGCGAAGGTCAGGGTCCCGGAAGCGGTACCGGCCGGGAGGAGGGCGGGGCGGAGCTTTACGCAGCGCGCAGGCGCAGACACGGCGGCGCGGGGTGAGATTGGCGTGGTCGGGGGGGGGGGGCGGCTGGTTGTCCCGCCCCCGTGCGCGTGGGCCTTGGTCGCCGTGGGGACGGAGCTACCGGTGCCCCTCTGGGGCCTGGTCGGGCCCGGGGCTCCGTCAACCCTCCTGCCTGCAGCGGTTCCCCCCACGGGCCTTTCCCGGGTGCCTTCCCCCGAGGAGGGCGAGCCGCGGGTCTGCCAAAGGCGTGTGAACACCCCCGGCCATACTTGTTTTCGCTGGTTTGCACGCAGCTGCGCGCACTTGGTGAAAACCGGTTTCTGGCTACGTCAAGCTGATGGTAAAAACAAGGAAGAAGAACTGGTTTACCCCAGTGGAAAATAAAAAAACAAAACAAAACAATTCCCCCGTGATAAAATGTCACCAGAAATCTGGAATGCGGTTGGGTGGGCGCCAGGTGAGCTCAGCCCAGCAGCAACACCCGGCACGAAGCCGCTGCCTGCAGTGCTGGTTAAAAAGCATCCAGGAACAATCGTTTTATGTGCAAGTTCATGGCATTTCCTCGTGGCAGTCAGTCCCCGGTAGCCAAGGAATTGATAGTCTTCCACGCCGGCCACCTGGAAGCGTGGGGCGGGTTTGCAGTTCTGAAGCATGTTCCCATAGTAACACGATTCAACTTTGGGAAGGGCCTCACTCCGCAAGAGCTGAGCCCCTGGCAGCTCCCTGGCTCCTTTACCAGGAGCTTGTCTTGAAGGTAACTTCTTAAGCCAGGTAATAACCAGACCCATCAGAGGGGACGTGATACTGGACCTGATGGTCACCAACACAGGTGAGCTACTCAGTGACTTCAAGATTGGAGGCAGCCTTGGGCTGCAGTCATCATGCACTGGGGGAGGTCACAGCCCTGAGATCAACGGGTCAGGCAAAGAGTAAAGTCAGGAGCCTGAATTTTAGGAAAGCAAACTTCTAGCTCTTCAAGGAGTTAGTCAACAGGACCCCCTGGGAAACTGTCCTCAGGGACAAGGGAGCAGAACAGAGCTAATAGATCTTTAAGGATACTTTTCGTGGAGCACAAGAGCTCTGGATCCTCAGGTGTAAGAAATTGGGAAAGGAGGGTAAGAGAGTGGCATGGCTGAGTTAAGACCTGCTTGTCAAATTAAAGGGCAAGAAAGAGATGCACAGGAAGCCAGGACAGATATCCTGGGAAGAGTGTAGGGCCGTTGCCCAGTTGTGTAGGGATGGGGTCAGGAATGCCAAGGTGCAGTTGGAGTTGAACTTGGCAAGGGACACGACACAAATAATAATAAGAGGGGCTTCTAAAGGTAAAAAAAAAAAAAAAACACAGCAAAAAAAACCCCAAAAACCAAAGTGTACCCCCACCTTATGAGCCAGACTGGCAAACTGGTAGTGGGCCCATGTGAACCTCATGAAGTTCAACAAGGCCAAGTGCAGGGTCCTGCACCTGGGTCAGGGCAAGCCCTGGTATCATTTCAGGCTGGGGAACGAAGGGATTGAGAGCAGCCCTGCTAACAAGGACTTGGAGGTACTGTTGGATGAAAACCTGGAGGTGAGCTGACAGTGTGCACTCACAGCCCAGAAAGCCAACTGTATCCTGGGCTGCATCAAAAAAATCTTGGCCAGCAGGTTGAGGGAGGTGATTCTGTTCCTCTACCCCACTCTAGTGAGACCCCACCTGGAGTACTGTGTCCAGCACTGGAGCCCTCAGGTCAGGAAAGACATGGACCTGTTGGAGGGGCTCCAGCAGAGGGCCACAAAAATGACCAGAGGGCTGGGGCACCTCTCCTATGAGGACAGGCTGAGAGAGCTGGGTTTGTCCAGCCTGGAGAAGAGAAGGCTCTGGCAAGACCTTATTGCTGCCTTCCAGAACTTAAAGGCGGCTTATAAGAAAGGTGTGGACAAACATTTTAGTAGAGCCTGTTGCATTAGGACAAGGGGTAATGGTTTTAAACTAAAAGAGGGAAGATTTAGACTGTAATTTTTTTTAGATTTTTTTACATTTTTTACATCGAGGGTGGTGCAACAGTGGAACAGGTTGCCCAGAGTAGTGGTACATTCGCCATCCTTGGAAAGATTCAAATTGAGGTTGGACAGGGCTATGAGCAACTTGATCTAGTTGAAGATGTCCCTGCTCATTGCAGGAGAGGTTGGACTAGATGACCTTTTAAGGTCCCCTCCAACCCAAACTGTTGTATGACTCTGTGAGAGCCAGTGCTTGGCAGCGAGGTCAGGGAGTGGGTGTTGCTAAGCAAGGTTTCTTCCCTAGCATAAGATAATGGTTCTGGCTGAAGGTGATGGGCATGCTTTGCGCGTTCTTCTTGCAAGGGGCTTACTTGTCTGAATACAAGGAAAGGTATTTCAAAAAAAGACCAAGAATTTGCAGTTCTTCAGCAGAGCCCCCTGCAACTTAGCCAGATTTGAGTGGACTTTGTTTATCAAAATACCTAACAAAGCTCTTGGAACGGGTACTTTACTGGCGCAAAGTGCATACAACTGCTGCTGTACACTGTACGGTATATAACACAGTCCATGTTCTCGTCCCTGCCTATTTGCTTAACTACCTTCTGTTTGCTAGACTGTGATAGGTAAGAGATAGAAATTCAGTAATTTGCTTTCCAATAGAACAGGGGGTTTAAGGTGAGTGGAAGTCACTCCAAAAGTAGAACTTCAATTATATGTTTTTGTTGAAAAGAATTAATATAGAAGTAAATTTAGATTACAGCTTACTTATGACCCTTTTATGCTCAAGCTTTTGTGAAACAAGCTTTTACAAGCATGGATATTGAAAAGAAAATTAATGTTAAGTCTCAAGACTAAAACGTGGTAATAGGAAATGTCAGTTGTGTTTTAGATTTCAAAATTTATGGTGCACATAATGTTGTTTAGTTACTACATTGACAAAATACAGGGGATAATGTGATTATATATAATTAATCACAAGGCCCAAATAGCACATCTGGGATATTTGTGATAAATAGTTTTTTCTTTAATGACCTGTAGCCCAAGAAATACTCACTGGAGACAATTGTAAATAACTCTGTGTAATGGATATTATGGAAATGTGGTGATCTGGCTTTAGAAAGTGCAGGAATAGATGATTCTATGCTTCTATGAATAGAAAAAAAAAAAAAAAAGGTCAAATTTATATAATACATTTTTAATGGCAATATTCCCATTTGGTTAAACTGCTATCGTAAGGAGGTGGATTTTTTTTGTTGTTAGTTAGCCAATTCTGAGTATCATTAGCGTCTTACTTTTGGGAAATGTGCCCAGGAAGTAATTAACAGGATATTTATAATAGCCAGGCAGAGGTAAATGTTCTAGAAAGATGGGAGGCAAAAAAATTCCAGATTTGTTAGGTGCACTGGTTGCCACAGTTGAAGCATTTGAATCACATTTCCATTTAGCAGTTAGTGAGATAGATGTTACAGAAATTGATGCCTGTCTCCCACTGAAACTCTTGCCAGCAATATGTTAAAGTGAATCATATACACAGGTTCAGCTCTCAGACTCTTTTGTCTCTGTTGTTGCTAATTGGGATACAGCATTGTGTGTGCTTTACCTTCCAGTTAACATCTAACAGATCTCTCCTCACTTAAAACCTTACTTACTCCATATTTAATTGGAATTTGACCAGCAGATTCTGTATTGACAACCATAATGATTTCTCCTTTCACTTTAGAAGCAATTAGTATATTATGGGTGGCCATGGGACTAATAACACAGGCCCTTCTTGGTGTACTATACCTGTGTTCAGCTTTGTGCTTAGACCAGGAGGTCAATTAATTTGTTTTTCTTGCATTTAAAGATTCTGATAGGTGATCCTTATCCGTAACAGATTTTCAGGGAACTGGATTTTAAAAACGAGTTCTTTAAGCAATATAGCCCTGTATCCAACTATTTATTTTGCTGGAAATAATAACAAAATCTTATCTGAGGTAACCTGGGACATTCACTTCTGTTGTTCAGCACCAAGCAGTCTTCTTGAGAAAAATTTAAAGAATATGTAGTGCGAGGGAACTATATGTATGGGTTTTCTTTCTTGATTCTCAGATGTTTATTAAGGATGTAACTGACTCCTTTGATCTTACAGTGTTTCTTGCCATGCCTGGTGAAAGAGAATAATTAAACAAAAAAAAGCATAAACAATCAGAAGGATTAAATGTGCCTGGTTTTATTATTAAAAAATTGAATAAATTAAGCAAAGAAACACCATGAACTGAAACCAGTAATCACCTCTTTCTGCTCGTCTTTGAAATGTTTTAACAGAGATTCCTTAAACAATTGAACATCAAGCATCTCTCTGAGTGGATCTCTTGAGATCCTGTGTCACCAAATTTCAGATTCTACTTTCATCCTATTATTGGCTAAAGACCCTCATGGGTTACTCTTGGCAGTAGCACCAGCTTTGAAGATGTTGTCTGCAAAGGCAAGTGTAGAAACACTCTTTGTTCCTGTGGAGGGGAAACATTTATACATCCTAATTGTTTAAAGTCTTCCTTATGTTGCTTTCTGAGGTTATTTTTGTGGTTTATTAGAGTTCAGTGAGACTTAAGTTCCCTTTCAAGTAGGTCCTTCTTTAATAGAAAAGGTAATTTTTGTCTTTAAAATAGCTTTTCAAAAATCTTTTAAAAACTAAGTAGATCTCTTGAAGAATCAGGCTTCAGAAAAGACTACTGATATTTTGAGCAATAAAAGCTTGAGAACTGGCAGACAGTTAGTGAGAGGAGGAGAGGCTGAGGGAGGGTTGTTCAGTCTGGAGAAGAGGAGGCTGGAGGGAGACATTATCGCGCACTATAACTACCTGAAGAGGGGGTGTAGAGAGGTGGGGGTCAGTCTTGTCTCCCAAGTCACAGGAGAAGGACCAAGGGGAAATGGCCTCAAGTTGCACCAGGGGAGGTTCAGGTTGGATATTAGGAAATATTTCTTCACCAAAAGGGTTATCAAGCATTGGAATAGGCTGCCCAGGGAAGTGGTTGAGGCACCGTCCCTGGAGGTGTTCAAAAGATGGGTTGACATGGTCCTCAGGAACATGGTTTAGTGATTTTTTTTTTTTTATTTTTTTTTTGTCAGAGTTAGGTTGATTGTTGGACTAGATGATCTTTAAGGTCCCTTCCAACCTAGACGATTCAATGATTCTATGAATTCCTTAGTTAACAATTAATGAGTTAATTATTTAGTAGCCATAGATAATACTAAATTATCTATGTCTATAAAGAAACCTTTCAATTTACATAACTTTGCATTTAATACCAAACATTTGCAAAGAAAGATCAGAAAGAGGCTTATTAGATTCTAAAAGTTTAAGTACTTTCTATGGCCTCTTCTATTATTTCATAAAGAATTCATGTTGATTGTTACTTCTATGAATTTCTTTTTAACAATAACATGCTTAAACTTCTTTAGATGAGTTAGCAAAGATTCAGGCTTTTGAATGAATAAAGAAAGAGGAGTGAGGAGAAAGAAAACTGTAGCTTTTGTTTGGCAGCGTTAGCAAATCAATTTTCTGAATCCCTAACCAAATGTGTATTATCACTTTATTTTTCAACTAGATGTGTGTTGGGGCTCTTACCTTGATTTCCTCATAATGCTGTCTTGGCTGAGTGTTGTGATGAGGATCCCTGCTCTAGGGAGTGCCAATGTGATGTGAACGTAGAGAATTAAGCACATGGCTTGGGACACTGAGGGAGAGACAGAAGTAGAGGCTACTGCAGCTTTCTGTGGTAGCTCTGCATGGGTCAGAGGGCTGGGTGTGAAGGTTCATCAGGTAGCAGTGGAGGGGATTTGGAAGGACTAAGCCATCTATGCAGGCTGATATCTTTAGTGATCTGAAGCCTGCTGAGATGAGGCTTGCTTGTCCTTGTGACCTCTTATGGACATCAGCAGAGTACTCTGTGGAACTGTGTCTGAAAATCACTAGGCTACTGAGAGGAGTGATGATTACAATGAAGGAAAAACAACTGCAAGTTTAGGATTCTTTTAAGGTGATGAGGTCATTTGCATTAATTATAGGCACTTGTTTTTAATGCCAACATTCCATTTTTATTCAATTGTTAGGAAGGAAGAAAACAAAAAATGCAGTATTTTAGGAAAAGCAGGCGATGGTAAGGTGGGAAGTCTGACTAATTCTTACTCTTCTGCTGGCTCCTGATTAGCAATTCTTCAGGCCAACCGAGGATGAGACAAGCTTGCTTTGCAGCAGTGTTGATGCTCAGCTTTTTGCAAGAAAGCTAGATGGGAAATTTAGAGAATGCCTGTTCTACAAGCAGACTCAATTTTTCAAAGCTATGTAAGTGGAAGAAGAAAACTTGTCTTTTGAGTTTCATCTAGATGCCTTCTGTGGCATGATAATGTACTAAATGCAAAGAAGTGGTTCCTAGTTCTCTGTGAGACTGAAACACATCCTAAAATTCTTTATCAAAAAATCCAGCTGCATGCTGCATCCAGGTATTGCATTTAATAATCCATCAGCTGCCTTGATTAGCTTATGTTCACAGCTTATGTCTGTGAAGCATAGGTGTATTGTACCAGATGGAATTGCTCTTTCACAAAAGCAACATCGTTCTCAAACATGGTATTTGTTCCCAAGATAAATGTCAGTTTTCTTAATAGCCAAGCTAGCAAGTGACATGCCATTGACCGAATCCAAAATCACACAATGAGAGAGAGATGGTTTTGATTACAAGTCAGGAAGGCATTTAAAATGTAAAATTGGCCAAAAATCACAAGGAGAGTATTACACAACTTACTGTGCAACTAGGCTGCTGTCATTGAAGACTTGGCAGCTTTAGAAGGCAGGAGAAGGCAGAGAGACAATGAGACCTGTCGCTGGGAGACAGCCCAGCTATGTTTACTCACCCATAATGTACGCTCATAGCCAACAAGGCAGGAAATCCAAGCTGAAGTTCACATTTTGTAAGTCCTTACAAATCCTGGTGCTTGGACCTCACTGGAATCCAGCTTTTAGGATTCTTTTAAGAATCTTATAAGAATCTTTTAAGCCTCTGGGTCAGTTGTGATGTGCAGAAGGAGGAGTTTGGAGTTGGTGGCTGCCTTGACTGAAGAAGTTAGTGAAGCCAGCCTTCCCTATGAAAAGGCAGAGAAGAAGTCTCAGTCTCTCAGTAGTCTTGTTCTTTCATGTTAAAAGGAGTGTGAAGGATGGATGACTTTCCACAGACTCATCTTAGCCCTTTTTTTTTTTTTTTTTTAGAATAGGAGGCACTGCACTTAGATTTCTGAAGAGTTTCTAATGAAGCTTCTTACCAAAGAAATGAAGCAGCTGTGGATCAAAACAGAAGGTTTTCTTGTGGACTAATAACTGGTTAGGGAGGAAGGAAGCAAAAAGCAGGAATAAATTATTGCTGTTCAAAAGGAGAGAGATTACCAAAGGACCTGTGCTGAGGCCAGTCTTCTTGTATGTACTCATAAATGATTGATCAAAAAAACATTTAGTGACCATACTTATTTACTGAATCAGGAGAGTCAAGACTAAAACTGAGAGAGGATCTCTCACTGTCATGTGGCCAAGCAGCAAAATAGCTGGTGGCATTCAGCATTTAATAGACATGAGGTAATGGACAAGGTGAAAAAGTCTAAAATACATAATAAGGGTCTCTAAACTGACTTTGCCACTCATCAAAAAGATTCTCAATTTACAGTGGAAAAACTCTGTTTAAGTACATCTACTTTATTTCTCTTCATTTGGGTGAAAGATGCTTTGCAGGTTGATTGATGTTCCCACTCAATGCACTGATGGTTGTCTTGAGATGTTAGGTGGACTGAATCTAAAAGTAGAGGGAGAGATGCCCATTAAGAGCTGGAAAACTCTTTTGGGTCTGAAGAGATCGTCTAGGTCAGCAGTAGGGTTAACAAAATGTCTCCGGATCGTTGCAGAGAAATTGCATTTAACAGGTTTGCTACTGTGAGCTCCACCACCTCCTTTGTTTAAGCCTTTTCCAGAATTGTAGCTCTCTTTGTATGTTTCAGTCTTCATTACTGAGAAGCTGATTGCATCCTAGTGTATCTGTGATGTGCATGGAGAAATACTGATCACTACCTTCTTTAGAATGACCTTGTGCATATATAAAGACCCCCCCTACCAGACTTTCAGGTAGAAGAAAGAAATATGAGGCTTATTATTTTCAGACACATTAGTTTGACCTACTGGTCCTGTCCTTAGGAATATGGCTTCATCTTAAAAGAAGGCTTTTAGGCTGCAGGTAGGCATTTGACTTCCTTTTTTTCTTTCACAAGATCTTTCTGCTCTTTTTTTTTCTTATTTCCCTTTCTAATGTTCAGGATTTTTAGATAAGGTGCAGGTTATTATGGAAATGCCCTAGAACATGCCAGTTGAAGAAGAAAATCTAATTGCTTCTCTTTTAGTAATGATGAGCTAATTAAACTCATCCATCAAAATCCATTACTGCTGGCAGTTTCTGCAAAGACAGCTTGCACGAGGGCTGGACTGTGAAAGAAACTTCTCAACCTTGGCTTTTGCCAAGGAGTAACTCAGGTTTGGAGGACCTGAAGGACCCCGTCCTTTCTGTAGTACAAATCAGGGACATGAAGCCAAACTCTGCATAGTTTATGACTTTACAGCAAGTGCACAGACCCCATTTTTTCATACTGGAATTGTAGCAAGGGGCAGGTGGGCATCTTCCCCTGGAAAGTATCTCCCGAAAGGCTTTTCTGTCCTAATCCCATCAGCAGCTCTCCTGTGCTCCTGCTTCACAGCAGCTGCATTGCTTCTGGCTGCTGTTCTTCCTCTATTCCTTGAAGAACCCCCCAGCCTCAGCCTTCTGAGTCTGTGTAACCCCCTGAAGTCCCAGTCTGCTTTCTGAGTCCACATAGCCCAGGCGGGTGACTGATGCTGTTCCTAGGACTTCTGAAGTGCTGGAGACCTGGGACATCTTTTTCAGTGGAGGGGTGTTTCATGTGTGTTTCTGTTGTGCAGACTTGTGAGTTTATTGGGAATATGATCCAGAGCTATGCAAGCCAATTAAGACTTCTGTGTTCACTGCACAGGGAAACCTTCACTTTTCAGTGCCTTTGCAGGCCTGCAGGTACAGTAGCACAAAGGGTTTTGATCACAAGTGGTGTCCAGCTGGCGATTTTACCTTCTCTAGAGATTGAAGATACTGTCTAATACCCTGACCAACTCAATATTGCACTAGCTTTGTTACAGAACACTCCAGAGAACTGGGGATGAGTCATTTGTCCCTGAGCTTACAGGAGGCATTAACTCAGCCCCAGAACTTGGTGATCTGCAGGTCCTGCTAGTCTGCCCTCAACCCTCAAAACAGTAAATCTACATGTTGGTTTCATTGCCTTCTGTTCAACTGCTGAGTATCGTGATTAGATTTCTGCTTTTCATAGCTTTTTTTCTGAAGACTACTGATATGAACACAACCATCCTAGAGAGGAGACTTTTTTAAAAATAAGCCCAGCTGTGACTCATGTGCTGATGAAAGGCTCATGCAGTCACTGTGGAGAGTTGCAATAAAAGATTATGATAAAGGTAGCAGCAGGAGACAACTACAGACAACAGGCCAAGGAGAAAGATGTGCAAGGGAGGGGGAGAACTGCTGTTCTTTCCTGTGGGTTCTTCACTGCTGTACTGTGTGCAGCAAAAGCTGGCACCTGCAGGGGGGTCTGGTGGTGCTATTTACTTTCCTGAGATTGGTTTTTTTTTTCATCTTGCTGTTTTAACAAGCCCACTGGATCACTGTTGGTTCCCCCTTTTGCTGAAGGAGCCAAGACACTTTGTGAGGGCTAAGTTTGGGACAGAAAGCTGAGGATTCAGGTCAGCCCTTGAACAAGGGTACACACTGGTGGCTGGCAGTGCTACGCAGGGGCAGGAGCCAGGCAGTGATGAGGCAGGAGACCAGCTTCAAAGACACCAGGCAGCAAGGTCTGATGCTGCAGGAGATGTAGTTCTGCCTCAGGAGGAGGTTTGAGGTGGCCACGGGTGGGTTAAAAGTGCTGGTTCTAGCTTGTGTTGCTCTCTCCTACAGAGCAGGTAGAGCCCTGCAGAGCTGTGTCTGTACAGGCCAGCAGTGGTCTGATTCGCAGGGTGCTGCAGGGGTTGCTCACAGTCCTTTAGCCCATGAGGGCAAGCAGGGGAGCCTGCCACCACTCAGCCTTCACCTCCGAGGCGCGGAATTTGTCCTGGGAGTCCTTTAACTATCCAAGATCAGGAGGGTTCAATATTACCCTCACCTGAAGGGTGGTCTGGTTGCACCTAATGCTTTCTCAGAAGGGCTTGCTCTCTGCCTTGTCCTTCTGGTGGGAGCCAATGACTCCAGTTCTTTTCATTCCTCAGCTTCAGATCTATGAAGCTTTGGCACTTAGAGACGCACATGCTTACTGATAGGGATGTACTGTTTTCTTGACATTCTCCTAGTCACACCCCGGGCTTCAGTGTCTGGAAGGTTTTGCTAAGCAACTGCTTGCTGCCAAGTCAGGTGCTTTAAAGCAATATTTTGCCTGAAGAAATATAGGTCACTTCATCTGAGGTCTAGGTGTAAAGTACACATAGGTCTACGTGTAGTTTAGAATTGCTTAACATGGGTAAATCTAGTTTGCTCAGCTCCTATTCAGGAGAGAGATGATTGTAATATATTGCTGCTTGAAATCCCAGCCCTTGCATGTGTTTAGCCTGTTCTCAGGGAGGATGAGCCAACAGAAGCAATGACAGTTGCATCTGGTAAGTCAGAGTTTTACTGATGCTGCTTTCCATTCTGGTGCATAAATCTGTGCCTCCCCCACCCCCAATCTGTACTGAAAGTTAAAAAATCTGCTGCCAGTTTAGTCATAAACATACTTTAGTTGCATTTTTAAGGTGGCATTTAGAACCTTTTGGGTACCTACCAAGCTGCATCAAACACAGGAAAATGGAGTGCAGTGGTGACAGAAGATGCCACTTATTGTGACTATGGAAAATAGAAGGACTGTTGTTTGTACTTTATTCTCTGGCCTTGCCCCCAGGGAGACTTGGGAGCGGTGTGGGGTACTTTGAGGATGACAAAATTATATGCACAAAGATGGAGTAAACTGTAAGCTGTGTGCCCTTCAAACCAGTTACTAGAGTTGTACCTGTGCTCCTGCCCTGTGCCTTGCCCCTCCCTGCTTCCCAAAGAAATACATTTAAAAAATTAGGTGTGTAACCCTGGATGGACCAGTGCTTGCGAGCAGCTTCCCACAGTCTGATTTTAGCTTGCACGTCTAAGCTCTGTTAGCAAATCTTTGGTGTCTATTTGGCCACAAAGAAATATGTAGGGAACACGGGCTGGACTAGGGCCTAATTATTAACATACAAACTCATGTCCCATTCATAGCCCTTAAATACCTGTTAGCATGCGCATGTAGGGCTGCTCACCCATGGTTTCAAAGGAAGGTCAGCTTTTCCTTTGATCTACTTCTGCCAGACAGGTGTTTCCTGACATGCCTACCATGACACCCCCGGACAGATTTGTCCAGGAAATCTAGAGCAGACTTTTGTGTTGAGGAGAGACTGGCCTTGGTTGCTTTGATGATCATGTCTCTCCCTTCTCATCGCTTTGGCCGAAGACTACCCACAATAACACTGGAATAAAGGTGTAGTCAAGAGAAGGAAACAGCATTGGCTGAGGGTGAGTTTAAAATCTTTTATTATTTAGCTTTGCCAAACAGATAATGGAATCTGAAGTTGATTTGCTAAAATGTTTTAAAGTGGATGCCACCCCTGCCTGAGACAAAGAGGGCCTCAGTGGCAGCAGGGACTCTTAGGCTATGGCAGCAGTTCAAAAGAACACTTTTAATTTTGTATGCAACAATGTAAACTTCAAAAATAGTAAACTATAACCTTTCCCCCCCCCCCTTTTTACATAGCATGTGATCTATCACAGATAGAAATTTAATGGCGAACCAAAATCGCGTAAGTAAACATCCTGGTGCTTACAAGTTTCATAAAAAGTGTTACATTTGATGTAAATATCTTACAGTTTTAACTCTTAACACTCACAATTATGGAGTAAAAGCAACTGGCGATTCACCCCCTTAGTCCGTGCTCTCAGACTGTACCTCAGCAACCACGCTCTTGCCAGCCCCTTTGATCGTTTTCGGTTGGAGTGTCCCCCTCGCCCCCTCCCTCACACTGGTGTTAGTCAAGCGCAGCTCCACACAGGGGTAAAAACCTGTGCAAGTGAGAAGAGACCCAGGTCTCCTGCACGAAAACTTGCAGTCCCCTGGGCCCTGCATTCCCACAGAAGCCACGGCGTGTATGGGGGAGCACGTCCTGATGTCAGTGGGAATTTGGGGTCCCCCGGGGCTGCAAGCCCGAGCCAGAGCCCTACCGTTACAAGCAAGGGCCTCACGGTGGGACCTGGTTCTGCGTGGATAAAGACAAGAGTTGTGTAGAAGGCACTGGATTTCTCTTGCATGATTTTAAACGTGGACTACAGTCATGTGCAGAATAAGGAGATCTGGGCTCTAAACTGCTTTCTCTCTAGTGCTGTAGTGCATGCATTTGTAGCACTTGAATTTTCTCCCGGTTGGAGCGCAACATGCGCTTGTCTACATAAAGTGATTTCCAACCTCCTTCCTTCCACTCTTTCCCCCATCTTCCTGTCCCCAAAAAGATTCCCTTTTGGTTCCTTGAAAACTTTTAGAGTACAGCTCTGGTCAAAAATAAATGTGTGATGTAGCATAGCATTTGTTTCTTTTAAATCACAGTGTGCAATGCATCATTCGGTACCTAATGTTCAAAATGTCTGCCCTGCTTTTCATGAAAATCATTCTTTAAAATAACCTATGCAAATAATATATTTTGACTATATATTACATTCATTTAAAAAGAGAAGAGAGGTTCTTGGTTTGCAGGTTTGTTTTTGTTGTGTTTTTTTTTCAGTGTACTACTTAAGTGAAAGGTCTGACGTGAAAAAAGTACAAGCAAACTGGACATGCCAAGACTCGATGCCTTAGATGGTGATCATATCAAAACTGTACAGGTATGTACACCATGTTGGACAGGTGTGCTTCTTCCCAAGAAAAGACCTTTGCGTCATCATATATAAGGTTAACCACAAAGTTTTGGTAAAAAGAGCATTTAATGAGCAAAAGATGACATGGAGGGGCGAGTTCTCCGGCTTTTGTTAGGCAGTCCTGAAGCAATGTCTCCATTTCCTTCGGGGATTTCTTCCTTCTTCCGGACTTTGAGACGCGTGAGGAGCTTTATTACCCAGACATCCCATTCCTCTGGCAAGAGCAGCAGGAGGAAGCCCAGGCCAATAATGATGATGGCAATTACTCGGACACTGTTGAAGACAATTTCACTCGTGTAGTGATCAACAACTGTGTGGGACATTGAACGGGTGTTATTACATGGGACAAAGCATTAGGTCAGTATCCCCTTTCCTCCCCCTTGCCTCCCTGGCTCTGAGGGCTGGCTGGGGCAGGAAAACATGACCATGGAGCCTCTAGGGCTCTCCAGTCTCTTGGCCTTCCCTAAAGTTCAGAAAACTGACAATGTACCAGTTGAATTCTCCAGCGTACTTGATAAACACCTGCAATGTTATTTACCAAGGCAAGCAGAATTGCTAATACATATTTGCTCTAAAATGTAAGCACTTTTATTTGTTTCAATTTAGTGTTAAGCCTGCTTTGCATTAAATCATTAAGAATTGATTTCTACTCATCCATGAGAAGCATGAATTCAAATCTAGGGTTTTTTTTTTTTTTTTCCAGTATACTGGCTTCTTCGGACAGTAATTGGAAAAGAAATTCTAGAGGTTATGAACATTCATGTAGCGTTATACATTACATATTTAACACATAAAGTATACATTTTTAATCAGTGTCATCTTCATGACTCTTTGAGAGAAGATGCAAAACATGTTTAATAAAGCTATTTGCTTTTATCCCTGTTGTGTATTTGAAAGGGCACAGATTTAATGTATTCATTAAGATGCAAGGCAGAAATTCTTACCCGCATTCACTGGGACACTCAGTACAATTCCAAGAGAAATCAAAGTGGGGTAGGTGATAGCAATCCCAAAATTTAGTAGAATATTGAATGCTGAGGAAGAAAGGAAAGAAAAACCATCTTTTAATACAGTGAAAAGAAGCAGAGGGAACATCACTTGAAACCTTTATACTTTATTACTCCTTCTGTATGTTATTTATATAGAAGGCAACAACTTCTCTTGTTACTCCTGGAAGATACCTGTGAAGAGTCTGCTGCATTTCTGTCTGCCTGAGACATTGCTGTTCCCAGGGAATTCTATATCCCACTGGGGTCCAGTGGCAGGATCAGGTGGGTACAACCTGTCTCTCGGTGTAACACGCAGTGACTCCCACTCTCTGCAGCGATCCACTGCCCTGCTGGAAGACTAAACACTCTTCACCTGGGAGATTTCAGCCAAACAGTCGCTTCTGCCTGGATACTTTTTTAATGGAAAAGCTGCCTCCAGCTGCAGGTTGAAATCTAACCTTCTTCCCGACAGGAACTTGCTAAATACAATTTCATGCAATGAAATTATAATATCATTATAATATCATTACAACTGAATGATTATAATATCACTCTATTGTAATACCATACACTGTTCATGGAGTGTTTTACAGCAAATTAACAATTGCTTGGACCAAATTCACCCTCGTTTTAAGGTGAATGATCAGCTTTAGCATAAAGCTGCCAATACTGACCTTGTCAGCAGCTGAGGCTCTGACTGTTTTCTAAGTATCTATACATTGCACACCCCAGCAATTGCTTGCCAAGCTCTGTGCTGCTTCCTTACAGAAACCTTCTACTGAGTCCACAGATAAGTAAACTGGAGGTACGTCTAGAGCCAAACGTTGTGACTGTTCAGGGTAAAAGAAGCTGGCACTCATGATGGAGATGGAGAAGGGCTATTTCCAGTAGAAACCAAAGTTTTAGATGTGATGCCGTCATCCAGTTTAGGAATCAACTGTGGCAGCACAGTCAACACATCCAGTTTAACAAGGAAGGGTGTCACATTTCTGATGACCATTATTCATTAAGGCTTGGATTTGGCATCTCTCCCAAGCTGGGTTCCCTTGGTGGCCCTGCAGTGCCACCTACTAAATTCCCATCAGCACTATGCAACGGTACATTTTCAAAAGTTTCCTGCTCTTCAGAAATAGCAATTAGCTATTACTGAAGTCAGCGGAGGCCACCTTGACTGGCCTGGCCTAACCTGCTTGTTCGGGGGATACTGATGGGCCCAAGGTAATGCTGTGCCTGGAGGGCTGCTCCCCGTCACAGCCCAGGCAAGTGCCACTTGTCTCTGTGAGGCAGAGATCACAAGTAGGAGTTAGGACAAGCTTTACAGTTTAGTCCCACAACACCACTGCAATATTCTCATTTGGTAATAACAGCAGAATTGGGGTCTACATTGCCACCTAGGAATGGATTCTCTGCATGATTTCTCAAAATAATAATTAGGTTGAGAAAAAGGGCAAGCAGGTCCAGTATGGCAGAGATCTGCAGTTTCCACCAGCAGCCAGTTTTTGGCATCATCCACCCCGAGCAGTGCGAGAGCCCCATGTCTACTCACTCAATAAGAGAATCGAAAATCCACAGAGGTTTCCCCAAGGAACGATGTCGAAAGAGCTCCAGTACTCCACTTTGGTAAAAAAAAGGATGACGGGAATACAGGTAACGAAGAGAACGTTGAAGACAGCTAACACGGACAGGAATAAGGCAGCTTCTCCAAACTTAGCACTGCCCAAAAGAAGTTTGAATAAAACCTATAAGAGGAAAACACATGGGTTTAAAACTCTCTTGCACCACTCCTCTGGATGCTGGTGTCCCAGATCCAGTGGCTTTCTGGCCGGCGCTTGGGGCTGAGGGGCTGGGTGCTGAGCAGTGTCAGCCAGCACCTAAGTCGTGGAACTTGCCGGACACCTGAGATTTCTGCTGGTGAAGTTGTAGAGAGCAGCTTGTGTCCCCTAGCCTTCTCCCTCCTTGGCACCCCCTGGAGCACAGCCAGGGGCAGCTGCCCAATGAGCCCATATGGAAGGGGACTCAGCACCTTTAGCCATGCACGTCCTGAAAGGGAAGGGTGCTCGCCTTAGCCTAGATCCTTTGGTGTTTTTTCTGCATGCTTCCTTCAGGAAAAGCTCTGGAAAATTTGACACTAAAACCAGAAGATCAGTGGAGCAGGTGAAGCACATTGTGCTTCACAACTGCAGTGCTGGGCCACTTTCTCCCTGGGAGCTCGTCTCCAGAAGGCAGATGACAGCACATCAGCAGCCCCACAGCCACAGCCTGACTAATGAGACCATGGGGAGGGATTTAAAAGCTTTGGTTTGTCAGTGAGAGAAAGATAAAGAGAGAGGGAACGAGGGATGCAAATGGCCCATCCAGGGAGCTCCCATGGATGGGTCTGGTCTGGGGTCTGCATCAGTTTTCCACCACAGAACTGCAGAGGATCTGGTGGATTCCCTGGGCTCTGGGTCCAGCTTTCCCCTGCTACAGGCTGCAAACCAGGAAAGCCGATGGCCTCTGACTTACTGGTTTGTGCTGGGATGGCAGGTCCCCCACCAGTGCGAGTTGTCTCTTCCCTTTGTCTAACTAGAGCCCTTCAGACCAGTCTCCCAGGGCCACTGCCCACTCCCACCACTTCGCAGCCATCACTGGCCAGTGCGGCTGCCCCGCCGGCTCTGCATAATGGAGCAGAACATCCCAAAGAACACTTACTCCTCATTTGCCACTGGAGGACAGCATGTTGCAGGCTGGGCAGCCGGCACAGACAGACTGAAGTGTCCGTGCCTGGGGGAGGAGGACAGGTCGAGGTGACTCTGCTGTGTGTGGTGCAGCTCATCTGCCTGCAGATCTGCCTGCCCCTCCGACACACACAACCCATGGAAACTGAGCCAGACTGTGGAAAGCAAGAACAGAATGGCAGCAGCAATGGCAGAGTGGTATTTGTTGCAGAACAAGCTGCACAGCTCCATCTGTACAGGTGTGTAGGCTGCACTGCAGAGTTATTACTCTGCTGGCACTGCCACCATCACCTCCCCATGCACCATCCCTGCCTGCAACTGGTGGAACAGCCCCGATATCCCTGTTCCCTTTAAGGACCAGTGGTGCCATGGGAGAAGGGCAGAGCTAGGCTTTAGCCTTGAATCACCCTCCCTGCCTGCAGATGACTCCAGAGCCATGGCGTTTCCTTGGGTCTGAAGGGCACATCTCTAGTCTGGCAAGGAAATGCTCTTTCAAAGGAAAAATCTGTGTGAAACTTCCCTTATGTATGAGCTCCCTTATGTAAAGCATAGGGCGGTCTGAAAACGTGAGCAGAAAGGATTGAAGGGATTGCAGCGCAGCGCTGAGGGACACGGATGGATGCTTCTCAGTTTGGGGAGTCTCCCCTGCTTGTGCTAAGGCCGCAGGGCTCGCCTGGCCAGTTCATGTTGGAGAGAACTGGTATGGTGGGATTCATTAGACCAGATGAAGATGTCTGCACCTCATCCCAGTCCCCGTGTCCAAGCCAGGGTGGGTGAACTACACTTTACAAGTGCTTATTCCTCTCTGTGAGCTGCGACTCCCAGCGCCACGAGCAGCACAGAGGCAAACGCACGTACGTGTCTCAGGCCGAGTGAAATGGCTCTGCCCAGCAGGGAAGGCTGCATATCATCTCACACGCAGTGCGGAGCGCCCGGCTGGTCGGGATGAGACCTCGATTCACAGGCATGTGCTTGGGAATTTAAGCACGTGATTATTTCTGTGGAAAGCAACACTTTAAGCCCAGCATAGGCTATGTATGCCACTGAAGGAGGACTGGCAAGGGGAGGTAACATAATGACTTGAAAAAGAAGCTACATCTCTGCAGGGCGCTGCCAGAGTGAGTAATTAAATCCAGCACCTACGGAAAAGCAGCCTCATTTTTCAAGGTGGAACATCTGTAAGTCCTCCTGTGGGCACTGAAGAAGACTCTTCCCAGGAAGTAGGAGTTTTTATCCTAAGTGAGGACAGGCATCAGAGCAAGTGACCACCTGAATGCAGCGTGGCAGAGTCAGTGTGTTTGTGGCAGGGCCCCTCAACGAAAGGCACGTGGCACTGAACTGCGTGGGGGTTTGCAATTAAGACAGGAGCAGTTAATGTGAGCAATGGGGGTGACCAGCATCTTTCTGGGAGGGGAGATCCAGGTGTGCTTACCTTGTAGAGAGCAGACATTGAGGCAGAGCCCACCACCAGGGCTATCCCAATAACGGAGTGGCTGTGAAACCCATCAGCGTACGTCATCATAACTATCCCTGCAATAGCAAATATAGCAGCCACAATCTGGTTGGAGACAAAAAAAGAAAGCAAATGTTACTGGACAACCCCCAACACGGAAAAACACGACAGCAGCTTTAAAGGAGAGGACAGCAGTTCTGCACCATCTGCTTATGTAGGAAACGAGTAGCAAGCCCAGGCTGGTGACCCGGGGAGCAATGCTGCCTCCCCTCACAGCTTCCCTGGCTGCAGGCAGAGCTGCGAGGGAGCTGCTGCCCCGGGGGGTCTGTGCAGCAGCCCGGACCGCAGGGCTGAGGGTCTCGGATGGAGCTGAAGGGGGAATTTAATCTCTCACTGAGCCTCCCCAGCAGCGAGTCCCTGCAGCCTGTGCGTGACAGTAATACACAAGTCATAATTCCCTGGAGCTTGCAGGAAAGGTTTTGAGTCCCGCGGAGGTTTTAGAGAAAAAGGGTTTTTGAAATAAACAGGGGAATGAAACTCATGCAACTACTTTCCAGTTTGGATGTGCCATTTCAGAGAGCAGAGGGAGGTTAAGTCAGCCAGCCAGGCCCACAGCAATGCCTGAGGGAGCTCATCCAAAGGGGGGTAGCATTCACGAAGGCAGGGGACAGGCTGCTCCCAATTCAGCTGGGTCAGCAAGAGACCCATGGCTTCTCTGGGACCGTCCTGCCGGATGCCTCAAGCCTCCCTGGGTGGCAAATCTGGGGTGAAATGTTCCCTGCTTCCTGGCTCTGCAGTTGTCTGAGGGACACCCTGCTTAGACCACATCCCTTTTGGCTGCACAGTCATGGTGACGCTTCTAAGGTGATTGGGATAAATGAGTTTATTTTCACCTATAGCTGGGTCAGTGCCATTCAACTGTCCCCTCTCTTGGTGCCAGTTTTAAGCCCCATCCACAGGCTGTGGCTGCCTACACCTCCAAGAGCAACAGCCTCCTCTCGCTTTTCCTGTTCACCACCAGAGATGCTGGGGCTGCTGTGAAGATGCACGGGGAAAGCCTGTGTGTCAAGTTCTGCTGCCACCTGAACAAGCAAACTGCAGTAGGGGGACCCCTCTATCAGCTGTAGGTCCCCATCCTGGCAGCACCAGCAGCCTCTTCCCCGGGTTGAGCTGGGACTGGTAGTGGGGGGCATCTATAAAGGTTCCACAGACAATCACCCAGCAGATCCCTCCTGCACATTACCTCACCACCTCCAATTTCCTCTAAGAAAAAAAATGCCCCATTTTTGCAAGCAGAAGGGGATCAATTTCTCCAAAGGTGTTGCTGTAAAATGGCAGGGTGGTGTAAGGGCAGAAAAAAGCCCAAATCAGCAGAAGTTGATGCTGTCTGGAAAATACAGCTGCTAATAGCATCTCAACAAGAAGGGGCTTGAGTCTAGAAATTGCTGTACTGCTATTCAAGATGCTGCATGAGCAGAACTTTGGCAGGCTATGGAGGGACAGGGTTTTCCCCAGCTGCTAAGCCCCCTGCAAGACCCAGCTGGGGGGCAGCAGGTTCTGAAGATGCTGATTGATGACCTGATCAGAGAAGAGCCTGGTGCAGGCTGTAAAGGCTGGGTGTGCACACTGCAAATTTGGAGAGGTTCAGATACGGCATCTTGGCTTGCAGCCCTGTCGGCATCAGATCTCTCCATGCACAGCTGTGAGGCATCATTTCTAAGGCAAAGCTTGGCAGTGGTGTAACTGGGCCCTACAGTCCTGGACAGGCTTCTTTTTAAGGAAAGGAGAGAAATAATTCCGACGCATGGCTCTACTGCAACGTGGGGCTGTTTCAGATAGGCAGGACTGAAGGAGCTCAGCAGCCCTCAGCAGTTCTCTCATGTCAGCATGCTGCTGCTTGTTAAATACAAATTCAGACACTCTGTGCGGCTTCAGAGGCACGAGAAAAAAGCTCATTGAATGAGACTAGCATGGGGCAGCTGCAGAACAATGAAAAAGAGATTTGTCTTCACACAACATATAATTCTGCCATAGAAAGCTTTGCTGTTGCACACTGTGGACATGAAAAGTTTACAAGGATAAACTCATGGAAGAAAAAAATCCATCAACGACTATTAGCTATAGGAACATCACTACTATCTCAGGAAGTCCTTGAGCCTCAAATTGCTGGAGGCTGGAAAGTCTCATGAGGAAATATCATTAGAGGCTGTTTAGACAGATTTTTCTAGGTGTTCACTACAGGCAGCTGCTGGAGCCACGTTCCTGGGGCAGAGGCACCTTTGCTCTGACTCAGTATGGCTCGTTGTAGAGCTGCAAAATACACGGCTTATCTGGAAGATGTCAACTCCAGCCTTTCCACATCCCTTGGGCTACAGCCCAGGTGACAAAGAGTGGCAGATGCAGCATTTCATAGAATCATAGAATCATCTGGGCCGGAAGGGACCTTCAAAGGCCATCTAGTCCGACCCCCCTGCAGTCACAGGG
>JAOTQQ010000023.1:41866592-41905421 GCA_026546715.1 Gallinago undulata
CCTCTCAGGTACTGGAAGGCCGCTATTAGATCTCCCCGGAGCCTCCTCTTCTCCAGGCTGAACAACCCCAGCTCCCTGTAGCATCTGCTCCAGGCGTGGCTGTCTCCTGTCTGAGATTCATGGGGCTTGTCCAGCTTGAGACCAGGGGGACACCACAGCCACATGCCAGGCTGTGGCAGCCAGCCGGTACCTCCACGGGTATTGGAGAAGGGAGCCTGCTTGGGTCCCCACTGATGGCTGCAGGGGAAAATTGGAGGGTGCATTAATAAACTGCAGAATCAAAAATATCTAGTTTTGCTTTTAATGTCAGGGTTGGGTTGGTCAAAGCACCTCCAGGGAGACTGGGTCTCTGCCTGGTTGGAAAGGAAGTCTATGATTTGGGATTCGATAGGATAGTTATTTCCAAGCCCCACTGGCATGTGTCCCTGCCTATACGCTGCGCACACAGGAGGTACTCGCAAGCGATGGCTCCCTTGGATCCCGAGCTGTTTTATTTAGCGGAGCATGGAGTGAAACACCAAAGTCAAAGACCAAAGCAAATAAATGCAGTTTGCAAACAGCTTTGCTGGGGCAGAGGTCCTTGCCTCTCCTATCGAGCACGTCACAGGTGTCAGATGAGTCTTGGCCTCACCTCTCAGCCCGCCTGTCGACATGCCAGGCGTGTCACAGACGCTTTCTCTGGCAGCCTTTCAGCCTGTCTATCAAGCACATCATTAGTGGCAATGACAGGCTGCTTGCACCGCGCCACACCAGGGTTACCGGCCTGCAGCAAATGCCTCAGCACAGCAGGGCTTGCAGAGGAAACGCTTCGGGCACTCACAGCTTCACCACATGGGTGTCTTCTCTGAAACCAGTATAGCAGCTTGCAGCCCAGCTGGACCATTGCTCTGGGCACAGTGACGGGAAGGGGCGAGAAATGCAACTTCCTTACAGGAGCCATAGGCATTTACAAGTGCCTGAGCAGTGAGGATGGGATTTTGTAGCTTGCTCTTATGTTTAAAGTCCAGCCAAATTGTAATTTAAGTGCTTGTAGAGCTACCAGTTGCACTTCTAAAGGCCAAGTAGGATACTTGTACATGCTCAAACCCCACTGAGATGCTGCCTCTCTTACCAAGCTTCTCCTGCAGCAGGTGTGAACAGGGACACCCAAACATGTGGTCAGAGCTTTGCTGTGGCACTATCCATCCTACTGTGCTGCCAGAGGGATGGAGTGGGAGGTCCTGCTCACCACAGGGCAATGCAGCGCCCCCCCTGCAGCCTCAACTGCCAAGTACCCTCTCAGAGGGTGCTTCTAGAAGGGTCAGCAGCTCTGACACAGCATGGCCGCGAGGAACTGTGAGCTTTGGGGTTGGGCTGTGTGCTGGCTGGCAGTCCCTAGCAGCTGTCCCTCCTCCTGATTGCCAGCCCCAGGAAGAGGGCTTTATCTTGGGGTTTATCCCAGGGCTATCCCTGAGAATGCCAGGCAGTGCCACCCTCCATCTCTGCTGTTTTTCACGTGGACTGTACAGAAAAGGGAGATAAGAGGGAAGGAATTGCATCTCACCACGAGACTCCATGCTACATGCTATCTACCCTGCAGATAGAAGCACCCCGAGTGCTCCCATGGTAGCAAACAAAGCTGGGCGGCAGGACTGCTGTGCTGCCCCATACCCTGGGGCTGCCCCATGCCAGTCTCTAGAAAGAAGCATCTCCTCACTCACCACCTCACTCACCTTTTGTCACCAGTCAGGATGCCACATCTGCCCAGGAGCCAATAGCCCAGTCCTCCTGTAAGCCTCTTCCCCCTGTGCTGAGGCCCCATGCTGGCCCGTCACTAGGGTCAGATGGCTATTTTTCTCCTTGGGATGCAGGTGGCTTCTCAGGAAGAAATCCCTGCCATCCCTTCCCAGTGCCAGGTGCCACAGCAAGGGGCTGGGATGTGTCAGGAGCATCATACAGCCTCCATCTGCTCTAGGTCCCTGCTTTGTTATTGCTGGGTTTTGAGCAAGTCAGTGTTTCCCAGGGCAGTGCTGATAGGAAATGAAGGACAGCTGGATGTGGCTGAGACCAGCACTCAGGTCTGCTTTCCTGCTCCCTCCACTACTTCTGCCCTTTGGGGAAGGGAGAGGGATCCAGAGCAAGATTTGTCTTTCAGCACATTACCTGCTGTGACACAAAACCTACCCTGGCCAGGAAGCTACCGGACAGCCTGTGATCACCCTGGATCTTCATGCATGGCCATGCACCCAGGAGAGGATGAGAAGCACCTCTACTCCAGCATGTATGTGCTGGTGTGGGTAGCCCTCCATGCAGGTCGGCTTCTCTCCCCTCAGACCACAGCCATGTCCAGTGGTGAGAGATGGCAAGTGCATACCAAGGAGCAAGCGGCCCACACAAACCAGCAGTCACCCTTCTACAGACCTCCTCTCCTGCTGTCCCACCAGCATTGCAGCTGACAGTGCCACCAGATGGCTGGAGACAACAAAAATATAGTGGTTTTTTCTACCTTTATCAAAATGGCCAGCACGTCCAGCTATGACAGCAGTGACACTTCCCTGCCTCCAGGATCATTTCAGGATACCCTGACTTCTGTACTCAAAAATCCCAGTTAATTTGTTTTCAGGGTACAGCTACCTGAGCAGATGGGTGGGCAAGCACAGACACCAGCTGGCCAGACCAAGCTTTTGGCAGGTACATTTTGCAACGATTCCCTGAGCAGCCTCTTGGCTGCCACCACCTCAAGGCTGGCCAAGCTCTCCCGCCGGAGAGGAACACTTCCCGAAAAGTTAACTCTCAGTTGCTCCATGCAGCAAGGACTAACAACCCTCTTCTGAACACTGAAAGCATTGCCCAGGTGGGTGAGCAGAGAGCTTCTCAAATAGCAAGTGCAAAAGAAGTATAATTACCATTATTGCTGTTAATAAGTGTCTGCTGGTGTAGCGAGGCAGGAGGGACCTGCTGGTGCCTTTTCCTTGCAATTATTCCTGACCCTGGCAGGATGCCCTTGGCCTGGGGGCACTGGGTTACCCACCTGGCCAGCTCTGCTGCCAGAAGACACTGCATGCCAAGGGCCACCAACATGGCAGCAGGGTCAGCAGGGAGCTGCGGGGGTTTCTGATAGCCCCTGCCCTGTGGAGCCGGCATTCACATGGGGTGTAGGACTAAGGGTGTAAGCAAACATCTGGGATGCCAGCAGGAGAGCAGCCCTGGGGGAGCAGGCCTGCTGCCACGCTGCCTGGCCCCCTGCCCATAGCTGCTGGCCAGACACAAGTCCCCATGCGCTGGCATCACACTGATCCTCCACCAGTGACACACACACGTGTTTCGGCCACGGGTGGGCAAGGGTAGCCCAGCTCTGCTCCCTGCAGCCGCTGCCAACTGACATGGGGGCAAAGGATAACTGTGCCACCCTGCAAGCCTGCAGTTGTGTGTAAGGGAGGTGAGGACCCAGTAAATTCACAGGTTTGGACCAGGAATGCGCTGCGTGCAGCAATGTGTGGTTAGAAGCAACTGGGTCTGGTGCCACAGCCTGGGAACTGTCACTCGGAAGGGGCAGGCAAAAGCAGACACATGGCCGTGGCCACATGGAGATAGCAGCTATCCTTCATGCCATGCTCTGGGGCAAGTAACCTCTTTTCTGGAGGAAAATGCAGAGAGGGAGACTGGAGGCTCTGGGAGGCTGCAGGCACCTGGGCAGGCTGCAGGGAAGGATGTGTTCCTGCTCCGCAAGGATTTCTGCACCTGCTTGGCCATCTGCACGGGGTGCTGCTCGACTCGGCCGGTGGGAGGGAAGGGGAAAAGGAAAGGCAGAAGGGTGAGGGGGAAGAAGGGAGACAGAGATAAGGAGTCACTTACCCTCACTCCCATGAACCTGTCCCTCAGAACGATCCATGAAAGCAAGAACACAAAAGCTTTGTTGCAGCAGAACAACACGGAGACATCCGTAGTGTTTATTTTCTTTATTGCATGTAAGTAAAGGTAGTTTGTGAGTGTCCAAAGAACACCAAAGGGTGCTGCCTTGGTAAAAAATACCTTCAAAGTCAAGCCATTGTCTCCAAAAAAGCGGCAGCACTCCCTAAAACAAGGAGAGAAAGGCAGCGTTATTACACAAGCCAGTCAGAGTCTGCAGCAAATATACAGACTTCTTTTCTTTCTTGCTCCTCTTCTTTTCCTTTGGGGAAAGAGGGGCACACACCTTATATAGGGAAGAAGGAAAACAACTTTCAGCAAGTTGCAACAGCGTACAAAAACATGTGGAGCCTGCAAACACGGGAGGGACAGCAAGGAAAGAGTGAGGGGAGAGGTGAAATTTCACCCTTGTCATGAGCAGCTTCACAGTGGAGATCCTGAAACAGCACGGGGTCATCCTCCTCTTTTCACCCCTCTGGGCAGCAGGATGCTGAGGCGCCAGGGCTGACAGCAAAGCTCCTTGCTCCCTGCTCTTGCTGCAGCCACGGGACCTCAGTGCCCATCTGTCATCTGCTACACAGGACTCGGAAGGAGCCTCAGAGGAGATCGATTTGGGGGTTTTCTACCCAAGGGGTGGCAGCTGGCTCAAGCCCCCAGGGCATCAGCAGGAATAGGAACAGGAGCTGGGCTGGCAGCTGCCCACTCCTGCTGGGGCAAGGACATGCACCAGGACATGGGATGGTGACACCTGGGGACATGCTGGGTTGATTGGAGCAGCAGCATGGAGCCAGGAGCTCAGGTGCACAGCAAGGGCTGGGGATGCTGCAGGTACGGCGCTGGTGTGAGAAGAGGAAACACCAGTGGTTTATCTGTGTCCCGGAGGCACTGGCGGGCAAAAGGGGACAGGAGGTGAGGGGCACAGCCTGGCCCTACTGGCAGGGCTCTGGGGAGGCAGCGGGTGAGGGCTGGGATGGGGCTGCGGGGTCACCTCTCTGGAGGCTCTGGAGCCTGTGGGCAAGCGGCTTCTGCCGGGCGGCAGGGCTGGAGCCGCAATCACGCCGGTGCAGGGGCAATGCAGGACTGCAGTGAGGCGACGCAGCGGCTGCCGGGCGCGGGGGCAGCCTGCAGCCCGCTGAAGGGGGCAGTCAGCCGTGCTGCCCTGGCCTGGGCTGGCTGTCAAACCTGCAAAACCCTGGAGCCCTGAAGTACTTCAATGAGGTGCTTTGACAAAATTTGAGCAAAATGAATGCCAAACAGCTTTTCACTGCTGCCTTGCATTTCAAGTTGTTTGTTTCCCGAGACTGGGCATGTAAGTCTCATTTTTTGCAGTCTGATGAAAGTGTGATTCTGATCCACTTTCTCAGAAGATGGATCTGTATCAGATGGTTACCTAAAGAAACCTAGACATCCTCTTCAGATTTCCCCCCATCACTAAGTCTATGTCTGTCTACACTCTCCTCCGCTGCAGCAGGTACAAGGCTGCAGGGTAGACGAAACACACATTTTTTGTATTTGTTGGATTTTCTCACCTGCCTGTGTCTCATTCCAAGCCATGGCTGCGCAGAACTTGCCCATCTCTGGATGTGATGACCCTGAGCTTTGGCTGCTGTACGCGGACACTTTCATCTGAGCAGAGGGTTCTGCATCATGTCGCTCAGTGTCACAGCCAGCACATCAGTGTCCCTTGTCCTCTATGAAATCGCCTGCTGGCAGCAGCCTATCTTCTGTCAAACCTGTTAACTGCCTCTCTGTAACAGTAAGAGAGCTACCCCTCTGCACCAGAAACCGCAGCCTGACTTCCCACCCATGGCACTGTGCAGAGCACCAACACACACCACCTTTGCTCAGCACTCGGCTTGGATCCACTCTCCCCTTCCACAGACACTATGCCCACTTCAAGTCTGGCCTTCAGCCCTGCAGTCTGTACCAGCCACTTGCCACAGGGGACACAGAGGGCACAGGGATGCAGAGAGACATTGAAAAACCCAGTCCTGAACTTCAGGAGAAGCTTAAACCTGCTTCCCAAGACACTGGGGATAGTTTGACTGCCAGGGTGTCACAGGTGGTCAGTCTAATGCTCTGAAGAAAAAAACACCCGGGCACAGTTTAAATTAAATGACATTAAGTAAGATTAATATGAGAGGGACAGGAAGGCAAATGAAAGGACCAAAATGGAATTCATGTTGGCATCCATTTTGGAGGAAAAAAGTTCCTCCTGCCAAAAATCTGTTCCCCACACATAGAATTGGGTATCACTATTTCATATACAGTAGAAACATGTGCTTTTACAGTACTGTGGCCTGACTCTCATCTAGTAGATGCCACTGGATCCATATGATAGCACAGTCTGGCACTCGCCCCCACCCTGAATCCCCCCGTGTAGCACCATGATGCCCCAAAGGGCAGCCTTGCCCTGGCATGGATCAGGAACCCTGAGCTGCATTTCCCACTTTGGGACTCTCACTGGCCTACACAATAAAGCTTCCTTTTAGTTCTTTTGGCTAGTTTCACCAGTTGGAATTGCTTCTTGTAGACCGGCTCTTTATGGCAGAGGTTTCCCCATCCAGCCCAGGCTGTGAGGGAGCTTCTCCCCAAGGACACCTGGGGCTGTGGAGGGTGCTGCCAGATGTGCACCCACATGCACAGTGAGTGCTGTCATCCAAAACGGGTGCACAGCTGAACCGTGGGCTATTTGTGGGAGGTAGCTGATGGGTTAGATGGCTGTCTTGGACGTGGCATCTTCAGTGAAGCCTGAGGAGCATTAGGGGAAACGTAGTATGTTTCATGCACCGGTATGACTGTATAGTGTACAATGACCCTCTCACAATAAATTGCTCCCCAGGTTTGCTACTGCTTATCAGGGAAACTGATTTTTGCTTGGTGCCATAGCGCAGCTTGTGAAGCCGTACTAGGAAGTGTTCGATGAAGAGAGTTGTCAGTGATAAACAGTAGATAAAGAATTATAGGAAGCAAGACAGGGCTGTGCTATAACCTACACCACAATCCCAAAACAGTAGGGGAACAAAATCACTCCAGAAAAAACAATCTTCAACTTTAAATATTTTGACAGAACATTTTGGGCATGGTTGCTCCTGCTGTCCAGTAATTTCAGTTTTGCGCACAAGGGTACATTGTACCAAACGAGAATCCTGATGTTTTATGGATACTTTTTGGCAAAAACAGAGCTTGTGTCCTGTGGTGCTTCAGGCATGCCTGACTGTGCCAGCAGAGCCTGCCTATAAATATTTTAACAATCTCATCTGCTAACGAAAATGTTACTTTTTAAGACAGACAAAACCCACCCTATACAGAGGGCAGTCTGAAAGCATTCGGCACCCTCTGAAGCCCAACTCAGCACTGTGGACCCTTGTCCGAGGTCTGACTCCAAGTCTCCCAAATCCATGGGGCAGACAGGGAGCTGGCATCGGTTCCTTGAGGTTTTACAGGACATAAACTTTTGCAGGTCTACCTGCCCAGGACAGGATGCTGCTTGCACTAGAGCAAACTGGCTGCCTTTCGGTCGGTAAGGAGATGGCATTAGGTATCTCCTTCTGGGACAAGCGTGCAGTGGCGGTGGAAGAGCTGCTGGGGAAGCACACCTCTGGCAGGGAGACAACCAGCCCCCTGCAGTGTCAACTGCCAGGGCCAGCAGCCAAGCTCTTTCATTTCCAGGATAAAATACAATTTCTGCCTCAGCTTATTCAGGCTTTGGTGAGGCAGTGCTGCTGCACAGCCAGCTTTAGCTCATCTGGGGTGAAGAGGGAGGGTCACCATGTGCCTGGAGGCGGCAGCCTCTTCTCTTTGTTGGGTTTGTCTCTGAGACTAAATCCCTGCTGTTTGCTGAAGCGGGCAGAGGTGCCAGAGTTGTGCTTTGCAAAGAAAGCAGGCAGGGATCCTGTAACCAGGCTCTCCCCTGTGCTCCCGGTGCCTGCCCTCAGAGTTTTCCAGCAAGTGGAGCCCAGTGGGGCTGTTGTGGAGCGTACACACAACCAGACCCTGTTGGTCACGGTCCTGGGATGAAGACACTACAGAAAAGCCTAAGGCATAGAGATGTTACCATTTGTATTTTTACTCTAAGTTGTTTGCTGTTTTCTTAATCTTTCATGTACTAGTTCTTGGTTTTCCTCATAATCTTTTTAGTGTGTATCTTCATTAACACAGCAAATAGCAAATTAGCTCTGCCCCATGTCTCCAGCACAAGATGACCAGCAAAATACCTCCATCACTGGAATTGAGCATCCCCAGTGAAGTAAATCAGAAGTAGTTAGCACCAAAATTGTATGCTAAGTAAGGGTTAATCATATTGAAAGCAAGTGTTGCAGTCAAATAAAACTTGCAAATAAAATATGACAGTAACACTCCATTTTTCCCTCACTGAGTAACACTATTCACCTTCCACTGCCTGTTTTATCTTTAACCATTGCTAGGTAGATGGGATGTTTCACCACTGCTTTGAACCTTGTGCAAACGGAATGCTTTTTGTTCCCATTTTGAAAAAAAAATACCAAAACACACCTATGAAGAGGAAAGGTAGACAAGAACTAGAAAAAGCACACACCGTGTGTTCCCCCAGGCTGGGGGGTTTGGTCTCTTGATACTCACTGCAGAACAAACCAATGCCAGAAAGGTTAATAAACCATTGAAGCTGCTATTACATCTTTGGGAAAGATGCAGCAAAGTAGAAAATATCTGGGAGGAATACACATCCTAAGGGAATACTTTGCAGAAGCTGCTTATTTCTCCTTTCCAGGCTGTTAACTTTTGTTACGATTTTCTCATTGTTGCAGTCTTCATACTAAGCCTGCAAAGCGGGTTTGGATCTGCTGCTGCTCCTAGCGGGTGATATTTTTCCTTTGTAGACTGTGCTTCTTACTTTGACCTTCCAAGGTCTGTACCTGCAAATTGAATTTGGCTAAATTGCTCCTGATTTTCAGCAGAGTGAGCATCGCCTCCCTGGAGCACAGCTATGCCACCACTGCGCCAGTGATTCTGGCCTCTTGATTACAGATTGGCAGGCAAAACATGTTTTGCTAATCCCTGCACTGGTTAGGCCTGCATGGATAAATAATCTGCAGATGTGCTGATAACAGTCGCACGTTTTCCATTCAATGTGTGAAAAAACAGACATGGACTAAAATGTCATGCCGTATCTTCTGGGGGAACTCGCAAACCAGTTGCAGGGAGCAAAAGCAAAGGATTGAGATGAGGTGCCCAGGCTGTTAAAAGGAGGGGAGGAAACTAAAACCAAGTTTAATTTCTCCCAGTGAAAAAAAAAATCCCAAGACATTTTTTCATAATTCATCTTGTTGGGGCCACAGGATCCCTCATGCATTATGCTCACAAGTGCAGGCAGGGAGAAGACTGCTGTGCAAATCAGACACGAATACAAACAAAATAGTCCTCAAAAATGCTCTCCAAGCACAATATGTTTCCCAGAAAACAGGTTCATGCCTCCAGCTCCACTTTCCTCCCTCTTAAGCCAGTGCTGACCCGAAGGGCAATCATGACAAAATCAGCCTCTCAGGCGGGTGGATGTCAAAGCAGCGCAAGAGAAGAGTGAGGCCATGAAACCCATTTTACAGATGTGCAAGCTAGGGCATGGAGAGGCAAAGTCCCAGGGTACCTGAAAGAGCCAGGATGAGGGCTGCCCGTAGGCTGCACCTTTGGAGAGACAGGGATTTGCTTTTCCCGCATGTTTATTTCATAGCCAGCTCCTGTTACTTATCAAGACAGCCCCCGAGCGCCTTTTTCCTGAGTCACCGCAGGTTCACATGCCAGCAGAACAGTTGCACGGAGGCTCCTGTGGCGTGCCCCAGATCAGAAAATGCTGCCAATAAATCTGCTAGCCTCAGCACTTTGCAGAGAGGTGCCCGGGATTCCTGCCCTGCCTTTTATTGTCCGGCTGGTCAGAGGCTCCTAAAACAAAAGCCCCTGCCTCCAGCTTTTCTCCTGTGCTTCCCAGCGCTGGGAGGGCACAAGCTCCTCCTTGGCTTCCACGGGGCAGAGGTCTGAGACCTGCCCTGGGTGTGCTGGTGCCCCTCGCCCACCCCGCTGCCTGCACTGCCAGCTGAGGAACACCTCAGCATGGTCACTACGCCAGAGGCACCAGCCATGTCACTTCTCAGAGACACTCCGTACTTATCCAGTCCGGTCTGTCACTGCTGCGGGCTGACCTAGGGCTGCAGAGCCCGTCCCTTCGGTCTCTCATCATACCCTGCCTAACGGGAGACTGCAGCCCAGCAGGTAACATCACCCCACCCAGTGATGACACTGATTTCTGGACTCAGAGACAAGGGGTGTCCCTTTTTTTCCTGGAAAATGCTTGGCTGTTCGACTAATACAGTTCATGGTAATGGCTGGTGATGGGGCAACATTAAGCGGTTTAGTGAGTGATTCACCATGATCAGGCATTTTTCTTTTACTAGAGCTGTGCCCGAGGAGAGCTGAAGAAATGCTTGGCTACTGTCAGAAAATCTCAAGGTTGGAGCATCCTATCCTTAGAAAGGACAGGCTGTCATAAAAGCACCATTTTTGTGGCTGATTTCACCGGGAAAAGCTTCTATAATTGATTGCTCCTGTCTTCAGGGTCAGATCATTTTGAGAGCATGTCCACAAATCTTACACAGCAGGAAATTCAAGCAGGAGGTCACTCATGGACCACGCTGTGCTCCGTCATGCCAGCGTGCTGCTCCCAGCCAAGGTCCATGCCAAGTGCATTCCCTCATGGCCACCACAGTAAGGATTTCACCTGTCCCCATCATGCCCCAGCAGGGATCCGTCCTCCCGTGCTGTCCCTCCTTGTGCTGGGGGCCCACGCTGGAGGGGGGTCCCCAGATGAAAAGCTGAGTGGGTTGCAGGGCTGTGCTCTAGCCCCAAGCCCAGCTGTGGGAAGGTGGCAGAGGGGACCTGCCATGGGGTGTGGGTGCTGCTCGCACAGGGGGTTTAGGGCTGGATATTGCCCCATGGTCACTAGCATCGGACTACCTGCGAGGGGGCAACACTGTTAGTGTGGCTTTCTGCCCTACGTGGACGTGGCTGTTAGGTTCCCCTCCTCTAGCAGAGTTCAGTGGCACAACATGATGCTCTGCCACAATGTACAATTCAAAACATTTCTTTCCAGCTTCATTTATTTCCAGCTCCAGAGGTGGGAGAGGCTTTGGGTGGGGGCAAGCCTGCAAATTGCACCCCCTTCCCACTGCCTCCTGAGAGCCCCCTGAGAGCCTGTTGCGGATGTCCTTCCTTCGGGAGGGAATGGAGGCAAACTGCAACTTACAGCCCCTTCTGGAGCTTGCAGGAGGGAGAGATGCAATGACCTGGCCAGGGATCACCAAATCCTGAAGCTAATAAAGGATGGAGAACTGGATAATTTCCGTGTGTCAGGTACCCCCATGCCTGCTTTCCTCAGCTCTGGGGGTGAATTTGTGCAGAGCCAGAATAGAGAAAAAGGCCTGAATTGAAGCTTAAAGCAAGAGGTAGATCTGGGGCTTGAAACCTACCTCATTACGAACTGAAAAATAACTGACCAAGGTATTAAGTGGTTTCTTAGAAATGGACATTATCTAAAATAGTCCTATGGCTTGTTAATACCCATCGCCCCATGCGTATTTTCCTGTAAGCCTTTTATGAAATGCAAGAAACTATCACCGAAGTCAATGCCGTGTACAGTGTCACTTTTAAATGTCTTTGTCTGCTGTTGCACTTTTCTTGTTTCTACACATGATTCGGGGCTGGTGGTCTGCCTTTAAACTTCTATCTATTCTGGGAGTTTCCAGCTCATTTGCAGAAAACTCGTTCTGATAGGCAATGAAATAAGAAAATTATCTTATCTTAAATGAAACAAAAATTTTCCAGGCTGATCTTTCTTCACTGTACTAGACAGAGAGAAGCAATTGGTTTTGCTCAGCACTGTACACGTGCCAAACTAGGCGTTTGCACAATAAATGGTCCCAGGAAATGCTTAGCTATGGATTTACATAATACACTAGAATGGCTCCAAAAGAAGCAAATAATACAAATCTTACAAACCACCTGAATACACATTTCCCAGACAAGCCTTAGCACACGCTCAGAAGCCTTAATGAGAGACTGTTTAAACTAACATTTTTTTTTTAAAAGAAAAAGTTTAAAAGAACAAGACCAAACCACAGGGAAAATTCACATACTGTAAACTCCCTTAGCAAAGCTCCCCTGGGGTGGGAGTCTCGGGGTGCAGAAGCACAGCGAAAAGCCTGCAGCTTCCCCTGTGGGATGGTTCTCCACCTCACAATTTGCTGTGCCTGGGACACTAAGCCTTTCCAATATGCCCCCATCTATTTTACGTGAAGGGAGCAGCAGTTCTAGGATACACACTTTTACACACATGACTGCAGCAAAGGCTGTAGGAAGTGGATCGCATTAAGATGAATATTTAATTTTTGCACCCAAACATACTGCACAATTTTGCATCTAGGTTGTTTGTCGTGGCAGCAGGACCACCAGCCACCTCTAATGGGACGTGATGGAAAGCGTTAAGGAGAAGGCCAAGTTGTGCAGCAGCACTACTGCACTGCTGACACTTCGGAGGAGCAGCGCCGGCTGTAGCAGTGCGAGCAGACATGGCAACAGATTTCCCACAGAGCCACATCTCTCCACCAGCACCAGAGCGAGCTGAGCTCACCCCGGGGGGTGTTATCACAGCGACAAGATGGTCCCTCTGAAGTCCCCCTTCAGCCTGCTGCGTGGGGCAGGCTGGCATCTGTGGGTATTCCATCAGGCCAGAAGGGATGTGCCGTTTTGGAAAATGTAGCAAGTACTGCTGGCAAGAAGCAGCTTTTAGTGTGACAACATGCGCTCAGCGATCAGACAGCTGAAGTTATCACATGGTGCATTATCCAGTATTTTCTGCCTTTACACCTTAGAGGTACCCACAGCCTGCGTTACTTTATACTCTTCTGGATGATCAGGTTGGCATAGTGCTTAGTGACATGGTTTAGTGATGGCCTGTTATCAGTTAGGCTGAGGGTTGGACTAGATGATCGTAAAGGTCCCTTCCAACCTAGACGATTCTATGTTACCTAAGCGGACTAGGCAATTCCTTGCAGGTGCCAGCAGTTTGGAGAGGCACCTCAAGTAATGGTACAACTCCTCAGTTACTGAGGAGGTGAGAAGTCTCCCAGAGAAAGTGCTGGAAAGGCTGAGTTCGCGGTCTGTGGCGATGCTCTATCACAATTACCCCATGTGAGCACAGCCCACCCACCCAGCCAGCCTGTGTCCCCTCTGCTCAGCAGCGGGGCGAGAGGGTACAGGCTCCCTGCTACTTCCCAGGGCTGTGCTGTGCGGCACTCAGCATGTGGTGAGGGACAGCATATACAAACTAAGGCAGAGAAAACCTAAACATTAGGCTCTCAAGGCTTTCACTGCCGGAGTCAACATCGTCACTGCTCTCCGTCATCATCCAAAATTTCCATTGACGTCAGTGGATGTTCTGGGTGTGAAAGGCCTGCAGAGTCTGAAACTGTGCAGCGATCACTTGTGGATACCTTAGGCTTGGCCTGATGTGACCTGAACCACTTACTACTTTTTGGAATAGTCAAAATGAAGCTTTCAGGAGAAGCTGGCCAGCTGGCCTCTTGTGAATTGGATTTTTGTAGCGGTTGGTATAGGCAGACAAAAAACTATGTAAGAATAAAATGCTTTTATAATAGCTGATGTCTCAGCTTCTGGAAATGGAGGGGTTTTGTATCTGTTAATTTAGAGGCAGAGTGCTGACAGGAGGGGGAATGGCATTGTTGCATCTTAGCAGAGGGAAGGAGGAAGACAAGGGGCAACACAAGGTGAAGAGAAATGTCTCAGTGATAACACTGGCTACACAAACACCCTGAGAGAGATACTACTGAAACCCATATGTATATTGGAATATATATATATAAAATACACATACATACATACACGGATTCATGGATTCATGGATGTGACAGAGTTGGAAGGGACCTCTAGAGACCATCTAGTCCAACTCCCCTGCTAAAGCAGGATTGCCCAGAGCACATTACTCAGGACTGCATCCAAGCAGGTCTTGAAGATCTCCAGAGAAGGGGACTCCACGACCTCCCTGGGCAGCCCGTTCTAGGGCTCTGTCACCCTCACTCTAAAGAAGTCTTTCCTCATATTTGAGTGGAACTTCCTATGTTCCAGCTTGTGCCTGTTGTCCCTCATCCTACTGGAAACCACTGAAAAGAGTCCAGCTCCATCATCCTTCAACCCACCCTTTAGGAACTTGTAAACATAGATAAGGTCTCCCCTCAGTCTTGTCTTCTCTAGGCTAAAGAGCCCCAGCTCTTTGAGCCTTTCCTCATAAGAGAGGTGCTCCAATCCCTTAATCACCTTGGTTGCCCTACGTTGGACACAGTATTCCAGTTCTGGGCTCACCAGTGCAGAGTAGAGGGAGAGAATGACCTCCCTCGACCTGCTGGCCACACTTCTCCCTATGTAGCCCACTCACATGCATATTTACTTTGGATCTTTATCCCTGTGGATTCTCAGAAAGGCTCTGCAGGGAGATACGGTTCCAACTGGGCAGAGCCCTGCCAGCCCATGACCCTTCTCGCTGGCGATGCCAGCCTTAGGATGTGTGCATAAACCATTGGCTCAGTAAATCCTCACTCTGTAGCAGCATCAAGCTGTAATAAAGAAAATGAGGGAAATAAATCAACCTCACAGCCTAAATACTAATCATTCAGCACCGTGACAGGATACTGGGACAGCTGGGAACAGGAAGGCATGTGAGTCAGGAGATACTGAAAGAGACACCATCAACTTGGCAGCTAGTCAATGAAAAGAAAGAAAGTTATACAAAAAAAGAAAGCCGAAAGCTCGCTGACATAACAGAGAAGCTGACATTTACGACGCACAAATTGCCCCTAGATGCATTAAATAAACCAGGATATAGAAAGGAAATAATCTTTTCTAAATACTTGTATTTGTGGTCATTTTTAGAGAACCTTGTATCAAGAACAGGTGAATCTTTTCTGTTTGAAGTTTGTTTGCCTTTTTAATTGCACTGCTGATGTCCATTTAACACAAAACCAGAGCATTCTGTCCCGTACTCCCTCACTCTCTGTCCTTCAGCAATGTCATCCCAACCACAGCAGCACAGCAGGGAGTGGAGCAGGTCCTGGAGAGGGGAGCAGGTCCTGGAGAAACCATGGAAGTGGAGTGAGGAGGTCCTGATACACTGTGATGGCAGTAGATGCCACCGTCCTCCCAGAGCTAGATTTAATAATACCCTTCAGAGGGTAGCAATTTTTGAAAAGCAGCATGCGAGAGATTGAGGAACTCAGCAGTCTTACGTCACATGAAGTGAAGGAGTACGGTTCCACAGCTGATGAGTACGGTGCCAAAAGGGTGGTGTTATAAAATATGATGTACAGCACTTCTGAGATTCATATTTCCAAACGGTTTTACTTGTTTTGACCTTTCTCCCAATAGGCTAGTCCTTCAAAAAACATGTTCTATGACACTTTGCTGTTGCTGGCTGCATTAATTTTGTTCGAGCCCTGCTAAAACCAGAGTGATATGTAACAGGAATTAAATGGCTTCTGTGTTACTGCAACATTTAGGGTCTCTCAAGTGGTATTCAATAACTGAGAATGGCTTGGAAATCAATTACCTGCTGCCCAAGAGAAATACGTAAATTTTGGCTCCCTGTATGAGCACTTTCTTGTTTGAACAGTGAAAAGGCAAAGTCAAAACCACTGATGCCCACTGTGTTTTTAGAGAAGGACCGGATAGCACAGAAATGGAGCCACAGCAGCTGGAACTCCAAGAGACTGGGCTCATGAAGAGTTAGGTAGATACAGCTCCAGTAAAGAGCAGGAGGAACTTGTGTGGTGTGGGTCTTTAAGGACACATTCTACAAATGTTGGTCAAAAAGCTGTAAATTTATATTTTCGTTCCATTTGCAGTGAAACAAAATGCGTATCTGCTGAAACAGAAGCATCTGAAGAAGAGCACAGGTTAAAAAACTTACAAAAAATACTGAAAGAGGTTTTGAAATTGTTCCTTTTGAACATTTTAAGTGAAATTTGTCTTTTTAATTAAAAAGGAGTATTCTCTAAGTCTATAGTGGAAAATAATGGAAGTGATCCAAATCAGCAGAAAATATTAAGAAAGAATAGACAAGAAAATATTTTAGTTGAAAGGTGGGTTTATTTTCATTTCCCATGTTTGGATGGATGTTCTTGGATTTCACCTTTCATCCACTTGCAACAAGATTTGTTCTGAAATTTCAAAATGCCTCCTGGAAAAAATAAAATAATTGCCTCCCCAGTCTATTAATGACCCTTGATATTATCCCTTAACAACTCTTCAATGACCGCATAAAAAGCACTGCTGACCCAAGCTTCATAGCCAACAAAATACTATGTCTTGAGGTAGGAGAGTTGTCCCTCCATAGCCTTACAATACAGTTTATAGTTATCTTCAGAAATAAGACCTATAGGAGGAAATATTAAAAGAAACCACAAACTTTGGGCCAGTGAGAGAGGAGAGCTATGAAGCAGTCCATTAGATAGTAACAGATGCAGATGCTCCCCAGCTGTGCAGGAATCACAAACTCCAGCAGAGCCTTGCCTGCTGATGTGAACTTGGGGTCCAGAAGGAGGAGAAATAGTGAACAAATACCCAGATTCAAAGTGCAGTGACCCTGTTACGCACATTGTCGTACTGGACAGATCAGGTCTTTAAAACCGGTGTCAGCTGCCAAGGCTATTAAATCTTATGCTCATCTGAATTCCAGAATGGTATAGCTCTGTTTGCCTCCCCAGTTTCTACTGGAAGTGTGGAGTGGCACATATGTGGGTCACCCTTGTGCCCCCACTGTTGGCTATTAGAGCAGCCACATTTGGTGTCGACTGTTCTTCCAGCTGCTGTCAATATCCTACTCTGAACTATTCAGCCAACATCCTCATTAGAGACAAAATAAGAACATAAATACCTAATGGAGTTATTAACCCTCAATTGCTTCATTCCGAATGAAGTAAAGCAAGCGTGATATTAAAACGAAGAGAGAAGAAATATAACGGGAGAGAGAGATCAGATAGAAATTGATTCATTCTACAAGTAAACAAAGAGATTATGGCACTAAGGTGATTATGCTGCTTAGAGGTTCAAAGAAAATGAGATTTGAAGTCCCTGGAAAGTCCAAAAATGAGAAGAGTGGTGAGAGACAGTCAGGAATTGAAAGAAGCAGAATTTAAGGTTTCAGATTTGGCAAATTTGAAAAACAGACTCAAATTTGAGGTGGTGGAGCAAAAAAGTGCTTGTGAAAAAACTTGCTGGAAGCCACGAGCACCCCTCTGAATGGGACGCTACTATTTTTTATGTGTTTGGATGGAATACTGCAGCAGTTCTTCAGAGGCCAGAAAGAAATTTGCTTCGAATCTGAAGCCTTCCACAGATACTATGCTTCAGAGAGCTGATCTCGGTGTGTTTTAAAAATGTTAAATTATTTATATGAAATATTTCATATTTTTAAGGTTTTACTCTTAGTCAATAAGAGATGGTGGAACATCAAAAATCTCTGGCCAGTGTCTAGTGCCACAGAATTAGGAAAATACAAAGCAATATGGTCTTGTCATTATGATGCGTGTGTGGGGGGAATGTCAGTGTGGTTTGGATCAGGCTGTTACAGCACACACTGCTTTCCTTCTCAGTGACATATTTTATGTACTTGTTCTTTTATATTTTTATTGCCTACTAAACTGTTTCTTTTGGTTCTGCTTTTTGTGATCCTCAGTGCAAAGAAAACAGTTCTGTTTAGAGAAGCACTTTGAAAACTGCCCCGATGAGGAGCGAGCTGGTGCCTCGTTAGCATCTAATGCACCATCCTGATCTTGGCTGTGAATTCACAAATTAGGCTTTCAACCCAGTCATCGCTGAAGGTACCGATTTACTGTGAAAGATGGGCAACCAGAAAGGAGCCTTTATCTGCAACAGCAGTATCACAGGAACTTTTTGGAAAAAGATGCATCACTCCTGAATTAGTGAATTGGGAAACCCATCTGCTGGTCCACATGCTGCACTCCTGTCTTCAGCATCAAAATTATTGAAATAACAATACAGTCTAAGCCTTCCCCTCTGCCCAGTCTGTGTCAGTGATGCATTCACTCAGGATTCCAGGACGGAGCTGGACCACACAGGAATTACCAGCCTGGGTCCAGCCAAGACCTGTCCTGTCTCCAGCAGCTGCCAGTGGTGGAGGCGCTGGGAACATGACACACATGAAGAAGTCCTTCCCCTGCGACATCCTGCCACTTTCTTGCCTTTCTCTCCCTGCTCTTCTGCTTCATCCACCTTGGATGCATTGGCAGTGCACCCTCACTCAGCCTGTAAGACAAGCATAGCTCCCTGAAGTTCCGGAGCAGTAAGAATTAGCATTTCATTAATTAAAGTGCTCTGAACCGCTTAAGGTGTAAGTGCAGAGCCAAAGTACAGCTCTATTGTAATTGACAGAATGAGACAAACCACTGTGATAAACTCCTGATCATCTGCTCAGCTCAGCTTGGACTTTGCCAGCCTTGGGGAGCGTGTTGCATGTGCCCAGTCCACCACCCAGCCCTGTCAAGTTGAGCACCTCTTCCCGTGACAAGGAACCATCCATAATATCCATACTGGGTGCCATGATGGTGCCAGGATTCACTAGGACTGCATTTCTGGAGAGAAAACAGGATCACTACTTTCTGGGAACTAGCATAGCAGACAGAGAAAGGGTCAGATTATCCAGAGTGGAGATACACCGTCTGGCGACAGCACCTGGAAAACTTGCGAGACATTTAAACGTGGCAGAGACTGACTGCTGACAGTAAACTTGAGGTGACTCAGGAACACGGTATCTGGATTTGTCTCAGAAATGTGACTGTGACATTTGAAACTGCCAAATGAAAATGACAGCTTCTAACCTGGTTTTCCCTTAATCGTGCATTTCATGCTAGAAATGTTCTGACCATTATCTGGTTCTGTGTTTATTACATTTTGATGTGCCTCTGGTAATTGCTTTAATAAAGTGTCTGGAATAGAGCCTGTTAAAGAGTTTTCCTACATTTAGATGCTCAGATACCACGGGATTGACAGCACAGATGAACATCCTTTTATGATAGAAGATTTCTAAAATAAAATGTGAGAATATCAGGAAAGACCCTCACCTGCTATAACCTGATTTAGAGTTTTTACAAAAGTAGTTTTGGTTCTTTGACTATTTTTGACTATAGGAATCAAGCTCCTTTTAATCTACATCAGCAAAGCGTGCAGCACTTCCATTTTTACCGCACTCACTTTTGGCTGAGATGAGATAGCTCTGTGACATACAGCTGCAGTTTATGGCATCTTCCTGGATTTAATGGGTAGAGGGAGTTACAGGGAGTGTGGGACTGTGATTTTCCGAGCGAGACAGTAAGGGCTGTGCAACGAGCCTCCCTCCTGCTTGCTGGTTCTGAAAGCCGAGCTGCAGCGAGGAGAGCCAAGTATTTACCAAATATGAAATTACCGGGTTCATTTGTCTTCCACCTTCCACTCCTGTGACATGCTTATTCCTTCCTTCATTTTGGAAAACGACTTTGTGATCCTTACTTCCAGGATCACACTCTGCTTCCAGAGCAGCTGCACAGACAGCAGTGAAAAATCTGCTCCCTGCTATTACAGGACAAATGCACCGCTAGGGCAAAAAGCGTGAGGTGTCCTTGCAGCCAGAGTGAGCTCCTGCTGAAACCGTGCCACCTAGGACAGAAATGGACTTTGTCTAGCTACGATTAATGCCTGCCTCGTGGGCATGACTCCTCTGTCTTTTTTTTTTTTTTAAATAACAGATTTATAAAGCCCGTGACTTAGACTATAACTGTAAAATGGCTTTTCTGGCCCTCTCCCAGATCTGCGGCTCCAGAGGCCAATCTCAGAATGTGCTACATAATTTGGAACGGATACCCTTTGGTTGCAGTTATGGTCAGTGCAATTGCAGCCACGTACAATGGATTGCCTGGGAAATGAAAATGGTTGGGTTTGTAGCAGAAAGCATGCGAGGAGGAGGAACAGCACTGCTCTGAGAATGGTTAAAAGCAGAGGAGAGGAGCAGAGTTAGTTGGCCTGTTTCGGTGTGCCTGTGAATCCTTACACATGCATAGCAGGGGGTGTTGAAAAATTTAACAGAATTACTCCTGGGGATGTATCACAGCCTACATATTCTGTAAGTGCTTTTCTCAGTTCAGACACAGATTAATTTAACGAGGTAACTTGTTGGCATTATCTCAAAAGCAGGTTTGCATCTTCCTAAGATTTCTTTCAGCCTTGGATTTCATCTATGTCTTTTGGTTAAGCCAGCCCAGCCATGCTGGGCTCAGTGCTGCAAGCTTTCTGGGGGAGCTTCACAGTGAGCCTCATTTGCCTGCTTCTCACACAGGGCGTCTTCTTTCACTGGCATTAACAGGCTCTGGGCATCTTATGTTCTGACATGAATGGGGTGAGATTGCAGCACTATGTCAGCAGAAGGCAGATCTTTGGCAAAAAAGGAAACAGGCCTTTAGAAAATCCTGGGTTTATCCTCATCTATAAGGACATTTGTAGGTATTTCCCTTCCTGTTTGTCTGCCGGGTTGTGCTACTGCATCACATGCTGCGTTCCTTAGCTTCATGGCAGGGTCCATGAAGGGGTGAGAAAAGCATTCCCCCAGTGTCCTCATGCTTCTGCCCGACTTCCCCTTGGGAGGTACTGTGGGACCAGAGCCCTCATCCACACAGTCCCAAACAGCAGCTGCAGAAGTCAGCACTCATCACCAGTTAAAAGAAAAATAGCTGATTTTGGCAGACATGTGCCTCAGCCTCGACTGCAGGCTCTGTGGCACCAGCGCTGCGCTTGTTTCCCTGTTGGAAAAGCACCTAGTGCAAGCTGCTGGTGCAGATTGGGATTTGCTGGATGCTAATTTCATACAAATATTAAGTGATAATGATACTTACATGGCTGTGTGAGCTAGGCAAAGGAGACAGGCTTAGATAATGGAGATTTAATCTAGCATGCATGCTAGGAGAGGAAGGGAATTGGAAGTCAATAAATAGAGAACAAAAATACATGAATGAGAAGTTCAGCAAGGAAAATGTGTATGGACTTGAGTTAAGGCAGTGCTGAGCACAGGGGAAAGAATAAGACAAAGATCATTAAGGTTAAGTTTCCTTATTGCTTATGGCATCTGAAAAATGTGTATGATGATGGATGTGTTGATTAGCTCACTGCATCTCAGTAGCTGAAATAGTTGGTAGGTAGGTGGGCCGAGCTATAAACCAAAACATTCCCAGCATGTGAGAGAAACTGAGCAGCAGCTTCAAGATGAGATGGGAGAAGGGAACAAACAATGTCAGTTGCCCAACAGGAAAACATGCAGTACTACCCTGAAGATACACCGTGGAAAAAAGTCCACGTAATAATTTTTGCTTTTTGGTTTTGATGTAAACTTTATTTTATTGCTATGCTCATTCAAAAAGAAAATATTTAACCTTTTCTCTTCAGGATCAATAGCACATGTAACAACAAGGATGAATATACTAAATTTAGTGTGCATGGTCAATGCAATCTTAAAAGAGAGTTTTCCCTAATTATAGAGTATAATCTGTGAAATAAAAAATGAACTATTATTGTACTAACTCCCCATATCACTGTTTACTCATGGTCACTGCCAGAACGGAGTAATTGTGTTTTATGTGAGGCTGCTATTAAAACTTAGAGCATCCTCAGAGATCTTTGAAAATTGAGGTTTACATGTGTTAGGAAATGGCTTGCAATCACATTTAATGTATACATAAATCATCCTAGAAAGTAAACCAACAGAGACAAATGATTTGGTGTTGATGAGATTCATTAAATTTCTCATGAAGATAATATAAAAAGAATTTGACAATCCATAGAGTGCACAAATGAGCAAGCTGCAAGGAATTACTGGATTTTTCCACCTTCACAGTGAAAACCTAGGAGGAACATATAAAATTAAAACATAAATTCACACACAGGTGCCTAATGCACTGACTTTTCCAGTGGGCTGAAGACTGTCACCACGTACTGATTTCAGAAGGAATTATGAGTAATCAGATTTGGATTTTAAAACAGAGGTAGGAAGGTTAAGCACAGGCATCAGCCATAGTGGGATTCCAGCTCAGGAGAGTTGAAAAGCCTTGTTGAAGGGGAGTTTTGCATTTTGGAAATGAGGACATTATCTGCGGACGGCTGTGGAGGAAGGAGCGCTTACCGTAAGCTAAGGATTTTTTTTAAATTTGTAGGAGTATGGAGAATGAAGAGGGCTGTCGAGGGCCATTGTTTTATACTGAACATGAGTGGGATGCCAAACGGTGTAAATGGAGGTGAGAGCCGCCCGTCCCACAGCCTGATCCCCCCGCACAGCCAGGGTCTGCCTTGCGTGAGGGCAGCCTAGGGTGACACTGGGGGGACGATGACAAGCCAGCTGGGGCAACCTGTGCTGCAGGCACCGCTATGCTTGTGGGCAGGAGAGTCCTGGGGGTGCCTCAGCTTCCCCTCCCAGGGCTCCAGCTCTGTTCTTTGGAGGGGGAAGGGATTTTCAGAGCAGTGCTTGCAGACAGATGCTTGAGAAAAAGCAGGCTTCCTGCTGCGAGAAGGCAGGTGTCCGCTCCTCAGCAACAAGCTGGGGCCTGATCCTGGAGGCTCTGCTCTCCCACTGAGACCCACAGGGAAAGATACAGGCTATGCAACTGGATTTTTCCACCCCGGTCAAGGGCACGTCCCTTAGAGCTAGAGAGCACAAAATATGTGGCTTCATTTTTCTTTCCTTTTCAACAGTTTGTATTCTACAGGAGAGCTCCTGATCTGCAGGACATTGTATGAAGGCTGTCAAAAGTACACCCGCCTGGCAGGAAAAGGGGGCTCAGCGTGTGTATTCAGAGGGTGCATACATACACACACACATACAGATGTACACAACCATGAGGAGACATTTCCGACAGTTTAAACTAATGGTTCACCACTCCGTCCAACTAAGCCATTACAGTTTCACCACAGTCTTCAGTAAGACTAGAGAATCCAGCAGCAGGACCCCAAAAATGCTACCCAAAATATCCTGATGCCTCATAGAGTCTCAGTAACAGTCATTTGGAGTCACAGTGTCCTGCAATATCCCTATCCTTCCACCATCCCTGATGTACACAATGCAAAATCTCTTTCATTTTACTGTAACTGTGGACTGGATAAACTGTGTTAAATTTGGCTCTGTCAATACACAACTAGGATAAAGAACCTCAGTGGCTGGGCTCAGCCCTTTCTCAAAACTTAAAGCTCTGTGATGAAACTGAGAGAGAGACGCTACTCAATAAGCTTAAACCCTTGAGAGAGAAAAAAAATAAATGTACTGAACATTAGTTCATATTGTTACTAATTTTAGTGTCACATCTGAATTTCTTTTAAGATTGTTTCCCAGGAAGAGTGACAAGAGCAACAGCATGGTTTCAGCCTCTGACCTGAAACTATCTATTCAGAAACCTGGCGAAGGTGATGCCTGTTTTGCTGCCCCAGTGTCTCCTGGATCCCCAGCAGCGAGAGAGCTGCTCCCCTGGCACAGCACTGTTGGAGCAGTGAAGGGATCTGAGGAACCTCACTGATGGAGGGGGGCAAAGCACCTCCGAGGTGCGCCCAGCTCTAGGTGGCTGGGGACGTCAGGTTAGTTATCTCCTGGGGTTGCTGGCTACTTTCCCAGTGCTGGGAAGCTAGTCAGCTTTGCCATGCCCATACTGGGGCTGCCCCAGAGGTACAGCCTACTGAAATCTCACTACAGAGCCAAGGATTTATGAGCTGAAGGTCTGCAGAGGGAGCTGGCCGGGAGGCAGGCAGGCGGCTCTTTTGCTGAAGGGATCCCACAGCAGGAACGGCAGCTCCAGCTCATGCAGAAAGACTAGTGGCTTGCTGTAGCAGAAAGCAGGTGATCCTGTCATCTAGCTGGAAACATCTTCCATCCCATTGTACCTCATTTGTGCTTGTTTATTTAGTAGTGCTGGGTGAGAATGAGCAGCGCTAGTCGAGAGCATGGGGGAGGCACAAGATGTGTTGTGAAGACTGTAAGGCAGCTACTAGGAATCAGGTGGGCATACTGAGGATGACAGTGCCATCAGCATGATTTGTATCAGGTCTTATGGAAAAATCAATTCATTCATTCTCGGAGAAGCATAAGATAACAAAGTTGCATCAACAAATCTTGTCTGGTCAGTGCTGTTTGTGTCTTTAACTGCCAGGAAAAGGGAGTGCACTGGAACACAGGAGCGGTTACAAACCGCATCCCCGGGGAGGAGGGATGGACCAGGTAAGCCTGCACTTGTACCAGGACAGGTCTTTCAGCTGTCTGCATTGTGTCAAGCATGGAGTGACTGTGTTCAAAACCTATAGGTGAGCTGAGTCTGTGCTAATGAGCTTATCTGCAGGAGCCCGTTAGATCAGCCATGATAAATCTAATTAATATGGGCTTGCATCTCACCTGCTGCTGCCACTCCTGCAATACCCTTGGTGTGTTTGTGAGGATGGATCTGCTCACACTTTACCTCTGAGACAGAAGAGAGGCACCTACGGAGGCAAAGTGTCTGCTGGAAACCACACGTAGATGTTTATGCCTGTTTGCAGGATGGGGCGTATGTGTCAGCCTTCTGTGGATCTGACCCCCGGACAAGCCCTGCCCCTCAGGAAGGAGGGCCATTCAGCATCACTGAAGATCAGTGCCAGCACCCCCAAACACCAGTAATTTAGTTAAATTATTTATTAAAAATACAGAAAATAGCACTAGCAAGGAATTGGTAGGGTTCATCAATTAATTCTTTCAATTTGGTTCATAAATGTTGCTGGGGAGCTGGGAGCCAATTTCAGGTGACTTACACTAGTCCAGATTCTTACTGTCACCGACCCCAGAGCTGCACCAACAGGAGGTATTTTTGGTTTGAAAAGAGTGTAAATGAATGGATAGTTTGGCTCGTGGGGTGAGGACTGGATAACATGATGACAGAAGGGCTTTATAAACATTTATTATTCAAGATCTCTTCTGCAAATGCAAACACGCCTAGGCAATTATCTCACTTTAGCTGCAGATGGGCAATTTTGATGCAATTATTATGCACCTTCAGTACTACAAAGCTTTCAGTGCCATTCCTTTTGAAAACGTCTGAATTCAACAGAATGACAAAACTAATGAACTATTGCATCTTTTTCCTGTCAGCTGCACAACATCTAGTAGGTGCCATCATCACGCTTCGTGCGGAGGAACTGTATGGCCACGGCTATTAGCCCAAAGGCACACAAACGCCAAACGCCCACTGAAGGCAAACTCATCTGTAGCCTTCAGTAGCCTCATTACTCGAGGAAGGATGACGCTATTGCACCTTGGGATCGTGACATCACATTGATTCCAGGATGTTATTTGTCATCCCTCTTTCAAATTTCCCTAATGAAATTTTTCTACATGTGCCTAAAATCCATGGTTATTTACTGTTCTGTGCTAGACAAAGGCTTTTTGGGTAATGAGACTACAGATAACAGCAGCATAATAGTGGAAAGTGTCTGAAGCCACACTGACGAAGAGAACAGTTTGTTTTTAGCACAATTGCTACGGTGGAAACACACTTGTCTCCAGTTTCTCAAAAATACTTGTCTCTGGTTTCTTGCAGCAAACATATCCGAGAAGCCAGCTGTTATTATTTTTTTTTATAATCCTTAAAACAAAACAAAGTTTAAGAAATATAAAGCAGCAGACAACATTTTGCGACTTGTCAGCCAAAAGTAAGGTCCACAATTAACTACACATATAACTTGTAAGATTTTCAAGATTAACGTCCTCATGGTGTCTCCTGTTTATCTAAAAAGAAAGCCAATTTGATGCTCACTTTTGAAAAGATCCCAAGAAAACACCTTTAACAGTTTGGTAAACTTTATTTGTACATTCATTCATATTAAGAAATAAATCTGTTAACGCATGAAATAGCTGTTGCTGGTATTTTCAAATCTTCCCTGGATACTCCTGAGTGATTTGTCTGGACCCCTGTAACTTGGATGGCTCTGTGGCTGCTGAGCTCTGGAACATCCCACGCTAAGAACCTGCAGCCAGCCCCAGGACTCAACACATTAGCAGCAATACTACGCTAGGATGCTGTCCATCAAAATCATGTAGGATTTACTGTTTTAGCTTGGCTCATAGAAGAGCTAAAATAACTATCTAGCTCACGTGAGTGTTATGTTCTAGCAGAACTCACACAATCTGCTCCCACAACAGGCCACATTTGCCCCACCATCTCCCATTCCCAAGGACACACGAATCACTCTTTCAGGCTCCTCTTGTTTTTCAGCTCCTGACAGCTCAGCTGCCCACCGTTAGAGAGCTCTTCCCTTGTTTCAAACACCTCACTCATTCTGTTTGATGCCATTTAGCTCTTTCCTCACCTTCTCCAAGCCATGCATGATTTAGCTGACCTTTATCCTATTCCCCTACAGTTATACCTTGCACATGAGGAAGAGTAAAAGCCACATGGAACTTGGTAAGGCAGAAAGTAACAGCATTATAGGAATTACCTGGAACTACAGAAAAGTTGTTTAAATTGTTTGAAAAATCTATGAAATCGATAGAGCTCTCCATTAAATGCTCTAAGACTTTCAGAGGGTTGGCCTTAATTGCTAAAAATTTCATGAGCAAGTGCATGTCTGCAGGTACATTAACGGTAGGCAGCTGACCATTCGTCTGTGTCTCACTGTATCCTCCACAGGGTACTATTTTTCAACATTAAGTTTTTCTACTTCAGTTCTTCAGAATCAAAAGAAACTTTTTGAAAAATAATGTGGGGGAGGTGGGTGAATTTCAGCCTGGTCAAAGCTTGAGCTTCCCTTTGAAAGAAGGAAAGATCAAACACATCTAAGTAGTTATTAACTTGACATTTTTAATATTCACCAAGCCAGACGCTTCTCTGACAGAAATCAGCATGCTGTTATGGAAATCAGTGGAGCTGTGCCAGCAAAGGTCAAGTGCTGACTGGACCCATCACATTTAATACAGAGAACTTCATGAAATACTGAAAATGATAGGTGAAAATTTGTTTGATTATTAGAAATAAGCTAAACAGAAACACTTTGTAGTGGTTAATACTTTCTTTTTTTTAATGTCAAGGTTAATTAAAAATAAATGAAATCCTGAGGGTTTGAATCAACATGTTCTTGCCTGAGGCCAGAGAAATATTTAAGCTCTGGCAAAAAGGGGCAAACAGCAACAGAACATGTATCTGCTGCTGGTACCCAGATACGTAATGGGTACGTGTAATTTAGAGGTATCTAGATACAGCACATGAAGAGCTGCCATAAAGTACACATATATTTCAATAATAATAGCTATGTCTCATTCAGTGTCTGCAGATCACTAATCATTAACAAAATAAAAAAGAAGGTATGAGCTGAGCCCAGGTCTCCAGCAGCCAGAATTACTCCATGTTTCTATGACCTGCTGTTCAGGATATCATGGTGAGATGGTCTAACAAGAGCACCATTTGTTAGATGGTGAAACTATCAGACAGCATTATAGAGCTGTAGCTTAATTTTTATTCTAGGTACTCTTAAGAGGTACTGAAGTAGAGGTGCAATTCTTGCTATTTTCTAGTGTGCTATTTAATAGGAGAACTTTTCATAGCTGAAGAATTATCTTTTTGTACTTGGAAATCTATATGCACCCAGCTGAAAGCATAATAAACCAGACTAGTGAAGAAACTGCTAGGTTCAGTGCAGAAAAAGCAAGATACATTTTTTCAGTTAGCCTGGCCAGCCTCTACAATAGAGACAGTGAAAAGAATTAAAAAAAAAAACAAAACAACCCACATTATTTTGGTGAAGCAAAACATTTTTTAGATGCGATGCAAATGCAAATGCCAGATGACAACAGGGAAGTTTTCAAAGGTATGAAGGAAATGTTGCAGCAGTCTCTTAAGTGCTCATGAAATTAGTAGCTTCAGTAAATGAATAACAGCCCTCCAGCCCCAAGGAGAAGGAACATGATTTATAAATCAAGAAACCACGAGCAACCAACACCAGCTTCACATGGGGAAGACAAGAGGCTGAAGACAAGAGGCCCAAATCACATGGCAATGACCATACAGCCATAAAATAAATCAGGCTCTTTCCTTTAAACTTGCTGAGCTTTAGTCCTGACCCCAAAGACTGACAAACAGAACAACAGGGGGATTGTTTCTTTTCTACAGCTAGGCTGAAAAGAAGTGGTCTTCACCAACTGCTACCCAAAGCAGGCAAACCTAAAAAAACCCCCAAAAAACAGATTTTGTTTGTCTTCTCCATTTTGTTGGATTCTCTGCCAGAAAGCTATCATGTGGAAAGCTGGTTTAGCACTGGAAAACACAGAAGTGGTTGTACATAGGCGTATGAGTACATTTATGAACCAGTCTGCCCATCAGCTCGTATCTTACTATTGTTTCCCTCCAAAAAACCCTATGGATGTTCACAGACACCATTATGTAGCCACTTGACAGGGTTTTCCAATTTATGATGCCCTGTTGACATACCTATGCTGCTACCACCCTTGTTTCTCCCTTTTTACCAGCTGTAGCTCTGACTAACAAGCAAGCCTGGCCAGCTCCTGTGGACCCGCGCTCAACAGGATCTTCAGCTAGGTACTTGTGCATTTATATGAGGCTGCCTTTTCACCCAAACACAAACAATCCTGGGAAATCTGGACACAGTCCATAACCACTGGGCAGCTGGTCAAAAAGGTTTTTTCCACTTCTGTAGTACTGCCAGCCTCCGACACTTCTTACTGTATCATCCGTCTTTATTGAGAGCTGTTAATTATAGCTACGAAGTCTGTTACCATACAGGCACTTTCCTTTTTTAAAGCAGCTTTAAAGGTAGCTGCCTTCAAGATATTTTGACACAGATCTGGGCTGAAAGAAAAATATGCAGATTCCTTCTCACTCCCTTCTGAGTTTTTTTGCTGTTTGTGTTGCTGTTGTAAACAACATGGGAGAACCTGTCTAGGATAGTCCACAGTTAATGAGTTTGTGCACCGGGTGTCGAGATACTTGATACGATGACTGAGGTAAAACACTTCCTGCAAAAGGACCAGGAACAAGACAGAACTCTGTCTTCCTTCATGTTATGATGACTTGAAAAACAGCATATCCGTTCTCACCTCAGCTTTCTGCTTCTTTCCCCACACAGTAAACATGACGGCGCACTCTTTTCCCAGTCCTTTTTTACCTCTGCCAGCCATAAAATGCAGTCAGTTTTCTGTTTGTGTGTGCAGGTCATGCCCGGAGGCAGGGAAAGGAGGAGGTGACTGACTTCTTTGTTGCCATGGCCTCAGTCAGTTCAGAGGGATCAGCATAGGATCAGTATTGGTGGGTTTGCTCTTGAGGTCTCCTGGGAAAAGCCTTTGCAGCATGGAAGCTCAGCAGCTACTAACCAGAGGAAGTGCGAGTTAATGAAGTGGAGTTTAACCAGAGATCATTCAGTGCTGCAACACACCACATTTTTCCCTAGCAAAAGCCACTCAAAAATACATTGTTTCGTAGCACATGCCCTGTCTGCAGGTAACAAGAACAATTACTTCTCTCTCTAGTCCTTGCCTCAAGCACCGTTACCTCATAGGAGTCATATAATGTAATTATTTTAGAGCATCTGTTCAAGCCACAGCAGAGAAGACAAAAGTAATGGAACAAGACAAAATTACAGGACACCGCTTAATTCAATCATCCTTGGAATGATTTTGCAAACCAGGCTCAAGATTAAAAAACATATGTTTCTCCTGATCAGGTAGTACCCAATTTTCACTCTTGATTAGCATTCCAAAAGGTCCAAAAGCCCAGAAGAGGTGATCCTCAACAGATGAGGGATCTGGGGAGAGCTTTTCACCAGGCATGAACGTTAAGCTGTTTCCAGAACATCATGGTCTGAAATACATACACAACCCCTAAGAGTAAACTGGGAGGCTAAATTAGAAAGAACTGGTTTACTAAAGAAGGAACCACAACTGTTTTCTCACAGAAGCTTAGGCACAAGCTCTCAAAGGCAGTGTTAGCTACCTGAATAGAAAGAATTAGCAAACTAGTCAAACAAAAGTTTAAAGAAATTCTCGTAAAGGTGTTTTCAAGAGATGTAAAATCTGGCGTAGGTTTAGAAAGGGAGAAAGCATGTAAATGCCACCTTAGGTGCCTGAGACCCACATGCAGGCTTTGCATTATGAGAGCTGCCTCCGGAGAAGTTAGGACTCAGGCATTAATTTTGGGGCATTCTGCCAGCCACTCACATCATCAGCCCAATGTAGGTACCAAGCTCCCACACCATGCACCTGAGGAACAAAAGAACTACCACCTTGAACACGGATCTGGGAGCAGTTCTTTAAGCTTTTTGATGGAAAACATCAAGAGGGAGTGCCACCTCAGGTCTAGTTAGGCACTAACTCCCACTAACAGCTAAAGTTTGGCAAACAGACTTTGTCCTCCACCTCAGCCCTTCCTGCTGTTCGCCTTATGTGCCTCATGTTTGTGTCTCCTCTGTAGGTGTTTGCTCTCCCGGGGTGTTTTAGGGGGAAACTGGGCATTCAGCTCCAAGCTGGTAGTGCTAGAATATGCAGTGGGGCACTGAGGAGCTGGCTGTGGCAAATTTCTTTGCTGATCTAACCCCTGGTACTGTCTTCAGTGTGTAGAAAAGACTAACATGAACAGGAGGCTACTGTAGAAATACTCTGGATCTGGTGGACTACCTATTTTCTCAACAACAGGCAGGCTGTATTGCATATTTTTTACAGCTGGCTTAAAATTTCTTTTTTTCAGAAGCCACAAAGAGCAAGAAACCATGACACTAATCTTTAATTACCTAAGAAAACAAGTCTCCCCAAGGAAGCAGCTGAAACGACAATTTATGTGATAATCTGGCAACAACGAAGCATAGCTGTACTAACGTCCAGGCAGCAGCAAGGAGGGACCTCCAGAACTTCCGTAGGATAATGCAGCCCTAGCCCATGTCCCACAGGGACACACTTTCGTTCACAAAAGGAAAGAGACAGCAGCTACCACAGCTTTCAACAGGAAGAGGTAATTATTTAACTTTGAGAAACAGAAGCCAACATCAGCATCACCCTGAGCTTTGAGGCTTGGGCTTCATCTGAGCTAAGCCCAAGCAAAAGCTCCATGCCCTGGCTTGATGCCGAATGCACAGCAGGCTGGGTATCGGACAGATACCCACCAGCACTGGCCCTACCACAAACACCACATGATTCCAGCAGAAGGCTTCACTACTACTGCTACTTGCTAATAGTACGATTTGGCCCCTTCTTCAGCTAGAACCCCTGGAAGAAAAGTGGAGATGCAGTGAAAACAGTGAGAAGTGATACTGCAGCCCACCAATAACACATGACCAACAGTTCAGACATCTGCTGGAGAGATACAGATGACCATGAGTATGATAAACCTCTTCCACAATATCCACATATTCTTTTAATTAATTGCCTCAATACCATGCACAAAGGTAAGTCCTGACAGACTGCTGTAGACATCAAACTGATTTAATTTGGAGTTACTCCTGGCTTGTATCTATCTAACTCAGGCAAGAATCAGATGTTGTATCTTTTAATTTCAAGGGTCCTTTTTGTTCTTTGCTTTTTCCCCCAGCAAGCTAATGGGAACGTGAATTGTAAAGTGATTTTATTTTGAGGAACACAAAGTAAATAGATATTATTTTAAGGCTAATGTACCAAATTGGACAAATAGAGTTTATAAACTGAAGGTTTTTGAAAGAAAACATGCTTCATTGGGTGACATTTGCTAAAAACACTAGTGTTCATCATGTCTTGATGCCTTCGTGGCTTATTTATGACTCTATTAATGCTGTCTGCTCTGGTGGTGAAGCTCCCACCTAAGTAGTAATATAAATCAGTAGGATGAACAAAAGTCGACCACACACTGCAACATTTTAATGCTTCTGGGTAAGAGAGACTCATGAATACAAAATGCTGAAAATCAATAGTAAAAAAGCATCCAGTCATGCCAAATCAGGCTCTGACCTTCTTCCCCTTAAAGTTTCATCATGGCCAGGCAGTTGGTTACTAGCACTGCATGTCTGGGTTCTTTGCCTGCTGCAGAAAGAGAGGGCAGTGTCATGGGGCAGGGAGTTGCATTTCTGTATGAATTGGGATCAAACTAATGGACCCAACTCCTGGAATTACTGGGGATGCCGGGCTAGTGCCCTGGCTCCTCCATGCTAGCAGAAATACATGTGAAACACATTTAGAAACTGGCCCACATTCTCCTGGACATCACGTGAAGCTATGGCACTGATAATTTATGGCTACTGAAGAGCTATCTCCACTCTGAGTCATATACATATAAAGCAAAAGTGACTCTTGTGAAGTTAGTATGTCAGTAAATCAGAGTAAGATTTACATTAGTCCTCTACCATTGTTGCCCTGGTATTTTGGTTAAGTTTCAAAGAAATAACTACACGTCGGTGTTACCTGCAAATTTTTCCTTTCTTTTCAGGGTAAAATCTTCACATTCTGAAAGATTAGTGCTAATTTGGGGGCAGTATAGAGGCAAAACTGTGATTCAGTGAAAAAGAACATGCTAAAACACGTTCAAGGTTGTGGATCAGTGCAGGTATGTGCAACCATTCTTTCATTCACCCAACACATCAGCTCTAGTCAAGGTTACGGAAGAGATTTAGTTTTATCTTCTGGAGTTTTCTTTAGCTCAAATGCTTTATGAAATAAAACTCAAGATCTAAATGACAACCAAATGAACAAATAGTCATGCAAATCATTCTGGAAGGTCCTGCCCTTTTCTTCTCAAAAAATAATTGGGTAAGACCGTACCATCAAAATAAGCAAGCTTTCTGAGATATTCTCCTGCTAAAACGGAACACAATCCTCCAATATTCCCCAAGTTCACACACAGAGAGTAAATCTTTATAAAAGGTGCGTTTTGTCCTGTGTAGAGTACACAAGGCTAAGCAATATCTTACAGAGATCTTAATTTAATCTTTCATGTAGCCAGGGAGCTTTAAGCTCTAGTGCTTTTAATTTATGTTACCTCATAAATTAATAATGTAGGTATGACGAAGGGTAGCTCATCAGATTAAATGTGTCATTTTATAAAGCTGTTTGGAAGCAAAAACTATGAAGCCAGCATTAAGTAGCCTTAAATGATCCATTAGGTGCATAAATCATTACATGTGTTATTTCTGGACTGGACAGTGGTTGAAATGAATGATAATTTAGTTACTGTAATTTTATTTTAAGCTAGTGAGCATTTGCACAAGAATAAGAGAGCGGCGCTGACCCTGGCGTGCTCTTCAGTGGCCTGCCAGAGCTCTCTGCATCACTCCCACGCACAGTCCTGTGCCAAGGGTGGGTGGCACACTTGGTACTGAGCGTGGGACAAGTTCTCCCTGAGCAGCCTACACTTGAGCACAGTCTGGCATTTGGTGGAGCTGCACAAGGAGACTAGAGCAGTTTAGATGTGAATACATAAGTCTTGGGTTGCTTTGAAGCGTGACTTTCTCCCCATGCTGTGGACATTCCTGATAATCTACTTCAGCTTAAACAGAACAATTCCTTGCCATGCAATATGGGTCATTCAGAAATTCTTAATACTTTACATTATGGCGTAATACTCAAAATCTTATAAGGAAATTGAATAAACCTGCTCTAAAATTTAATGTGCTACTATAAAATTTTGGTGGCAAATTTATTACAATTAAATGTGCTATAAAATGGGGAAAAATAACCTGTGCAGCTTTAAACTGGGTTGTGTCCACAACAGCTATGTTCTTCTGTAAAACTAAAGAACATACAAATTCAGCTATATACAGCATAGTGTGTGTGTATACATATATATATATATATACACACATATATATAGATCTGTACAGGAAAGACTATATATCTATTCACTGTTTCTACATTTTATGATCGCTCTTTTGTATATTTTTTCCTAATGGTTGCTGTTACATGCTCTTTAGCTGTACGGTGAGGTACCCCAAAGCAGTCCTGATGGCTGAGACCCCACAAAGCCACCCACTGAGGAAGGGGTGGTGGGAAGACACTGCCTGTGCTGCGTTGAGGTGATGCTGAGCTGCCCAGCCCTGCTGAGGACGATGTGGCTGCCCAGGTGTCCTTGGGCAGCATTGCTGCCAAAAAAAATAGGTGTCTGTGGATTTTAGCAACCTGTGTAGGCAAGATCTCCTACTACCTCACCGCTAAGGTGACTTAGATGTCACATTTCCACTTCCTTCCACTACCACCTTTTAATTTGTCTTATTGCAAATGCCTGTCAGAGAGCTTACAGAGTATATAAAATATAGATGAAGGTGATGAAAAAAAAGAGAAGCAAGTGATTAAGCAAGTTATTTGTTAGTTCCAAGTCAGATTTGTCTTATTTTAACTACCCAGAAGCCCATGCAACACAATGCAATGCCTCCCCAACATGTCCAACTGTGCCTGGAATGCAGGCTTTCCTGAAGATGGTAATGCCTCAAATAGAGCTGCAAAGTCTCTGTATATGTCTCTCTCTACATGCAAAAAGGGGGAATAATTAAGAGGGGATGCTGGAACTCAGCACTTGGTTTTTCAGGTGTACATGCATGTGGCATCTCAGTCATAATGGAACAGGCAGATGAACAGTAATTCTTTTTATAGTAATTCTTAATATAGGACCACTGAAAGGTCTCCGTGTAGACAGTGGACGTGCTGAAACAGACACATGGTAAAGGCAGTCATCCCTCTGAAGGACTGTCTCATCCAAATGAACAAGGAAACCAGATGTCTATAGTGACTTGCTCAAAAACACAAATGTGCAGCAAATCTAGGAACCAAAGCCATGTCTCCAATGACAACAAGAAAAGCCTCTGTAAATTAACCCTATACAATTTGCTGGTCAGACACTCAAATGCATGTTCTTTACAAAGGCTGCTGCAAGCTTACTTGTAATGATGTTCCCCTGCATCCCAAATAGACTGCAGGGCTTGCACCTGCCCTTCACCTCAACCATCATTTAATTAAATGTAAGACATAAAACTACCAACCACATCAATTAACTGCAGCAACAAACACTATAATGCTTGAGTTTTAACACCAGGGATCTGGCAAACCACAACTGCTCACCCCAGAATTCAGCAGTATTTAAAACATTATCTGAGACTAGCTGGAAAGAAAAATACTTAAAAGCCAAAGAAACGAAAAGGTAGTTGTTTTAGGCTAGCATTTGTTATTGGTTTTAGATAAAACTGTTGCTTTCTCTAACCCCCATACTCCTCTCATCTCTGAAGCAACCATGTTTGCTGCAGACTAAATAAATACAAATTGAAGACTGAAGTGCATGAAGCACAACATCTTATGAAAATGCCTTTAAACCGTTCGGATACTGCTCTAGGACCTGCAGTGAACAGTGAAATTCCTTTATCTGAAGCCCTCAAATGATTTAGAAGATCATTGCTACAGAAGGAATTGTAATGACAGCTGAGCAGCGCAATTTCAGCATTTATAATCTTAACCCTAGTCATCTGAGGTAGAACATTGCCTGAGTACCCTGGTTTCTTAGATTTTTTTCCTGTAGTGAGTTTCCAGCTCGCTGCTGCACAGCTGGAAGCTTAGAAATGTGTACTTCTTACTGTTTACTTTCTCAGCTACTTCATTAAAAGGCTGCGAGCCCCACTGTGTAACAGAAGGGAAAAACGTTCACATCCTTCCATGTATCAGGGAAGCTCTCTGACACAGGACATCTTGATGGCTGAGTCATCCCATCTGTCCCAGACACCTCTCAGGCCAAAACGAGATGAGGTGAAGGAGCGCTCACCAAGGGGCAGTCCTTCCAGCAGCCAGAGCATCCTCAGCCCCTCGCAGAGGATGGGCACTCAGGGTTTTCCAGGTTTCCCAGCTTTGTGGGTTTGACTTGCTATAAAGACAAGGTGTGCTGAAGACAAAGTGCTGCCTTTGGTTATGACTGCGCTTCCTCCCGGAAATAAACACAACAGCCCGTGTTTAACTGGGATCAGAGCTTGGCCTTTGATGTCAGGGGCATAATGCCAGGAAAATACTGCAATACTTTCTACTTGGCTATTCGAGGCACTGCACTAGTCCTGAGTTTGGAAAAGAAAACTCACTTAGCTTACTCAGAGATTGCCACAAAAGCCAGCTGTGGGTAGAAGAAGAAGATATTAATATAAAAAAATGATGTTCATAGAGATTTGAACAGAAAACTCTTGAGAAGCAATTGCAGAAAATGTGGACTTTCATTACGTGACTTGTATGTATTTGAAATAAACCTGGATTTCTTATGGTTGAAGTGAAGTTGTATTAAAAATAACAACATACCACCTAGCACAGGACACAGAAGGTATTCAGAACATCATTTAACAAACCTGAAGAGGAAAGCAAATGCAACCTTGATTTAACTGGCTGATCTGAATGAAACGTCCACTAGAAACAGAGCAGTATACAAGAGCCATAGGAGAAAAAAACAAAAGCTCCCATACCTGTATCTTTGCTTTGGAGACTGTTTTTCAGCTGACTTAAAAACATGTCCAAGATAATACAAAGGAAAGAATAAAAAGTTCCAGTTTGTTGCAAACCACGTTAGAGTGAAGGGTGCATCAAATTTCTTAAAGGTCAGTTTTGCCAGCTGGGTTGAACCCGACCATGAGGAGCAGACACCCAGGACCACAGCCACACCCCAGAAAATCTTCTTGACTTGCGTCATGGAGCATTTCCAGCAACAGCGGCTCACCCTTCCACCGCCCTCCGCCCCGGCTTGCATCTGTGCTTCGGCAGGGGCTGGAGACTCCCGCGAGCGCTCATCCCCTGGGGAAAAGAAAACACAAGGCTTACTAAGGAAATCCAGCCCGCACTGCACTTTTCAAATCCTAGGCCCTTCTGAAGAAGTCACGTGGAGGTCTTGCCAGCAAAAAAACCCCACCAGGTCTTGCCACAAAACGTCCTTCGTTTTTAGATCATTGCAAAGCCTCTGGTTCAACTGAGGCATAATTACAAGGCAAATAATAATTATCACCTCTAGATTTAGGAGCCACTGCATAAAATGGAAATGAAAATTATATGTTGCTCTGATATACGTAGAAAGGCTTAACACACCGCTTAAACTGATGCTGTTAGGACACATAAATGAATGGAAAATATGGCATTGAGTTTAATAAAGCAGCAATGGTGATTACAGCAACACTTGGAATTATTATTGTCTTGGAAAACACAGAATTGCGCCGCTTATGGCGTACGGTGTTTCTTAAGAGAGGGGACAATGCATTTAATCTTTCAGTTAAAGCATGATCACTGCAACATAAGGAGCACAATTAATACTGATCTTGGGTCACCAAGTATTTCAGTGATCCCTACACCAAAACAGGTCTCCTGAAGCTGTAACCAGATGGCAAAAATTAGACCAACCCACAGGCTGCCCTGAAGAGAATTTCAGACTAGACAACCCTAACTTTTTTTAGCTTGAGTCCCGCACCAAATGAGACCAGTCTGGAGCTTTGCCCCAGCATAACTAAGCCTAGCATGTTTCTCCACTAAAAAACCTTCCCCTTTACATCCTTAAACGTGAATTATTATAGCCCTGCTGTCGTACCACTATCAGCAGATACTGTGGGCAGCTTGTGAATGACTGAGCAAAGTGAGGTCAGGTGGATCAGTTCCTACCGAGATCAAAACATGCTGGCAGACCTCAGCAGCAGGCCACTGTCTTTAGGGCTTTCACCTGCCTTTCTTAAATTCATCCCATTCAACAACTGCTAAAGCTGTCAGTCACCCACATGCAACATTCAGCAGTGATTTCTGTGAAAGGCTGACTTTGGTTTAGTTGGGCCATTCACTTGAAGGAGGATGTAATAGTAATTCATGTTGAAAGCCAGGAACCTACACCTTCAAGTGTCCAGGGGTCATTGCGTGTATTGAAAGGTGAAAAGAGAAATATAAGTACCGCCAGAACAATGAGAGACTGCATTTTTTCCAAACATTTATATATGTTCAAGGCAGACTAAGAGATCCACACACAAAAAATCCTTCCTTATCCTGGTGAGAACCAGTATTTGGAATGGAAAAATCTCTTCAAACCTCTTAGTTCAGGTTGATCTAAATTTGTATTTACATGAGCTAATACATCATTAAAGAAAAGGTTTATTCCAATGGAGAGAAGTATTTATTTCTTTACAGGTAAGAAATGCATGATCTGAGCTAAAAGTACCATTAGTTTGCCTAGTAAAGCTGTATTTTGTAATGCGAAGAACTGTGGCTTCTCTTTGGTATCTTGAAATCTAAAGAGTGTAGAGCAGTAAAGATATAACCATCTAGTCTTTCTAGGCGGCTTTAAGAGCGATGGGGACGTTGCTGATTTCTCCACTTATTTCAGTTTTCAACAGAAGATTGTGTGGGCTGCTTCCCACATAACAGGAGATGCACCAGCAGGCCAATGAATTATCCAAAGTTAATGTGGCTATTAAACACATAATGAAAGTTTACAAGCTACCTGCTAAATGTTAGAAGAAGCTAGAAATGCAAAAAGGCTGCCTGTGAACCCTTCGTTCATTCAAAATAATTTTAACACATTTTCTTTGTAAATATTGTTTGCAACTAATGCTTCTTGCCTCACTCACTGCACAGACGTGTCAGGGTTCAGTTTCCTGAACAATGAAACATTCATTTCTTGTAACTTCACCACGGAATGGGCAGCTGCCAGCGCCTTCTTTGCTGTCCACCACACAAGTCCCGCAATGATTACTGGACTTTTCCTTTCCTCTCAGGGTTCTCTACTGGGCATTGCCACTGCAACAGCAAACACTTCACAGGCTCTCAGGGGTCTGAAGAATAAGTCTTATGAGGAGAGGCTGAGGGAGCTGGGGTTATTCAGCCTGGAGAAGAGGAGGCTGAGGGGAGACCTT
>JAOTQQ010000023.1:41905521-41922949 GCA_026546715.1 Gallinago undulata
GTCAGTTAGGTTGACGGTTGGACAAGATGATCTTTAAGGTCCCTTCCAACCTAGAAGATTCTGTGATTCTGTGAACTCCAGCATCCTTCCGACGGACCACAGGGAGAGCTGGGCACAGAAAAAAAATGAACGTAGGCAGCCAGGGTACCAGGTGAAAGCTTAGAAGGGGTTTGTGCCACTGTGTCAACACAGGGAAGAGCTTCCCTCCACTCCACACAGTCTGCATCTCTGCAACTACTTGGAGAGGTAGGCAAAAATGTCCTCCTTTCAGAAGACAGCTAGCAGGGCACCCGCTGTCCCCCTCTTCTCTGCAGTTATTCCCACAGGAAGCAGGAAACCAGGATTTAAACCCCTCCTGCTGAAGGTATTTAACACTAGGGAACATGCCTTAAGCCACCAGGGTATGTGATATCCCAAGACGAGTAGGTGCTCTGAATTACAACACTGAAGCAGTGTTATTTTTTCTAAAATAAGACTCGATCACTGAGACAGCAAGGTAACATGTCTGGCCCTCTGGGCCAGTAGTCTTGGCAATCACTGAAAAGAAGGAAAATCACAACTGTATCATCTGATCCACCGAACACTCAACATAAAATAACACAGTGTTTGGTGGACATCCCACAACAGACACTGGGAAGGATCTTCTCCTGACCAAAGGCTGAAGCCGCCCACGCTGCTCCCCACTGCACTGTGCACGTATGCGTGAGTCAGGAGCTCATTTGGACAACTCGCATGAATATCACTGCCTTTTAACTCTATTCCATAGCAATTACTTCCTATGAAATAAAGCTAAACTTTACTGATGTTTTCCTCTGCTCCATAAGCAAAATTACTTGTCCAGGTACATTTGATTTTGTGTTCAATACGACCACAGAAACATTCACTTCCAGGAAAAGGCAATACTGCGTGTATCACTTCTAAAGTGATCTTGCAGCTCGAGGCCCACATTTCTAGGGGTGTTCATTCTTCAGATGCACTTACATGCTGGATGGAGTACAAAGTTATCCTAGGCATGATGAGTTTCAAGATGATAGGTGCAATATTTTGGGGTAAAAATCACTGATCCAATGATTAGCAGTTACAAGCTAAGATCTCTTTTAACTCTCCATCAGTGAAACTGCATCATGCTCTCATGATTTCCTGTGCTGCTGGAAGACTAGATGGCAAACAGACACAACCTCTTCTAGTGGATGTGGCATGTCCTGGAGGATACCTGGGACATAATCTGCCCTTCCAAAAGCCAGACTGTGTATGGAAATGGTGGATGCTACAGATGATATACATCTATGTAGTACCATCCTCAATTTACCACATTGTGGACTTGCTTGTATGCATAACACCCAGAGCTGTTCCTTTCCCTGCACGGTCCCTGTGTCCCCAAGAGGACAGCTTTTGTCACTCAAGTCGCAGGTGCACAGATGGAGTGACATCAAACCCACAAATGGATGAGAAGCTCTTCACTGTCTTTCTAACACTGCTCAAAGCAACAGAATGCACATGAATTTAAAGATGGCAAAATGACTTTTCAGAATGGATGAGGCAAGATTTTAAAGATTTTTATTTCTGGACATCCTCCACCAGACTTTTAATGGGTTTCTTCCGTTACCCTTTGCAGCAGACTGCACCGTATGCTACTGTATCCCCAAAAAGACGAAATAAAAATGCTGAGATAGAGAAAAAATGCCTATCTTGCTTTCACTAAATTTGGCTTTTCATTCTCTCAGTTTTTTTCATTCGTTTTCCTGTTTCATAAATCCCAACTGGAACCACTCCTCTCCCTTTCAGCCAACTTCTCTCCTACGGCATTCAGAAGCAAGGGAAGGAAATCACCTCCAATGCTACTGCCAATGTCATTACCCATGAGGATAACGGTAGAAAACTGCCCCAGAAAACTGCCATCCTTTTGTTTCCTCTGTTACAGGGGAGACCCCTCTCAGCTGACTTCAGATACCTGTGGTAGGGACATCTCTACCTGAACTACTCACTCAACACTCCCAGCTGAGGCCACGGACAAAAACAGGCACTGGAAGGCCGTGCTTACCCCACTTAAGGTGGATGCTTTAGATGATGTGCCCTTTCTCACTGACTACTTATGCTTTCACTGGGTTAGAGAAAATCCACGCCAGCAGAGGATATATCCTGAAATAGTCTGTCCAGGCCACTTCAAAAGTGCTTTAAGACCTTAAGACTCCTGTGCACAGTCAGCCAGTTAAAGGCATACCATAGGAGCACACTGTACCTCACTGTAGATGTTAAAAATGCGATACTGATAAAAACCAAGGACGGCATTCATCTTCTCAGTTTGAGACATCTGCTGTGCAGACTTGTGTATCTGAGACAGTCATTTACACTTTCTGCATAGTTAGTAGACAGAAAAAAAGACATTTCCATAGCACAGTTTATCTCCTCCTATAACAAGCCAGATGAATCACCCTCTCCCAAGTGCTTGTTTCTCTCTACCAGCTCTAAACAGTCTGGGACGACAAGCTCAGAAGTAGGTGTCTATAGTGTGGGTGTCTGAAGCTGGGTGAGGTGAGTCCCACCTCCCCACCACTACTGTCAGGAACAGACAGCAAAGCCACCGCAGACAGCACTGGTGGGCACAGAGCTGGGCCCAGCCACAGGAGCATATATAGCTGTCACCCACGAACTGCTAGAGATGCTGCCGACTAGTCTGCAAATGAGCAAAAGAAATATTATAGAAGTGCCGGGTGCCCTCTGAGTGAGAAAGTGACCTTCACAGACTAAGGTCCTATCTGTTAGGGACTGAAACATGTGCCTAACGATAATGCCCAACTCCCCCAGCTTCCCCGGGCTACGAATGTGCTTCAGTGTAAGCATATTCTTAAACAGCTCTTTAAATCCAGCTCCTGGAAAAACATCTCAGAGAAGTAAGAATCCTCACAGGTCTCTCTTGACAATTACAAATGAGCCATCCTGAAGGCATGTCCATTTGCCAGTCTCTCAAATGTTTTGTAGCTGCTTGGGCATTGCACAGAACGAGTTTGTAATGCTTGCAAAAATATTATATGCTTATCATAAATAGGGGAGAAGGAGCTGAGGCAAGTCCTGTGAGACAGGACATACCTCAGTATGGGTAGAGTTCTAGAAATCTGTGACATGCAGAGGGATCCAAGCTGGACATTGCACAAGGCTTATTCTTACAACCTTGAATGTTCTTTGACTTCCTCCTCAGCCAATAATTACTACACTCCCTCAGTGGGACACCCTTACTAGTTACAAACATACCTAAGAACATACACGAGGACTTCCAGTGGTGGCTTTCTGGATGCACAATACTATTTTTCTCAGTAGCTGACACTTAAACTCCTCAAAGTGTTTTTATCCCACCCCTGTCTACCACACTAGCTATGCATTATTTAACTGTCCAGGATTTTTGAGCTAAGCTGTTAAAAAACAGCTGAGGCATCATCCTGTAAAGAGAAGATGAAGTACCATGAAGGGATTTACATCTCTAATTGCCACTGTGGTTGTCTAAATCTGAAATGATATTTATTCAGATATGTTGCCCAGGCATTTTCTTTACAGTTGGTCAGGTTAATGACTGAGGTCTTAGGGACTCATCTGTTGCCTGGCAGATCACGCAGTAGCTAGTGCAGCTTTCTCATGCCATTGTCCACGATGATCTCTCCTTTAACAGGTCACCCTGATAGCAGGTTTTACGGAACTGTTAATAAATGAACTGGCTTCATTTAGGAAGCCAGTAATCTCCATGTATCAACCTTTCCAAAGGCCTATATCTCTGCTGCACAGAACAGTAATGAGAGCATGCACAGCCTAACTTCTGCATCAAGGGACATTCCCTCCTTCTCCAAATTAGCTTTAGCTTTGTCAAGGTTGCTTGCACCAGCTGTATCCTCCTCCCAACCCTACCAGCTCCTCAGATGCCAAAGAATCTGTTTCTGGGGATGCCTAAGTATCATGACTCATAAGCAGGTTTGTGCCTCTCTAACACCCAGACCCTGTCAAGATTCAAAAGCGTATTTGTTTCCATCTCTCATCTTAAGGATCATCTCCAAGAAATATTTCTGTCCTGTATTTGTCATTGGAACAAGGCCTAGAGCTTCACTTTTTCTCCTCTAGGCAAATGCCCTCCTCACTTCATGCTTTCCCAATAGATAAGGACATATTCTTATATTCATATATTCTGAGCAGACGAGCTTTGCTGGTATCTGGGTTCCCCTGCCCTTGGAGAGCCTGAAAATGAGGGGACCCTCTGGGACAGATGGGATTCCTGCTCCTTCTAGCACAGGGGTGGGAGGCTGCTGTATGTACTGAGCTACTGGAGAGGAGCACACACTCCATCTCCACATTTTGAAGGAAGGGGTTCAGCCACACAGCTGCAGCTCAGCTCTGAAACAGAGGGGTAAGTGCTAGAGAGGGTGAGCAATAGTGAGGAACGGGCATCCTGGCATGGCATAAAGCACAGGTCTCTGCTTGGCATTGCCTACCAGGCAAGCTGGGGCCTCACCAGTGTCCTCTGACAGGGGTCAAAACAGGCACATTTGATAAATGAGATGCAGTTTCCCTTTTTTTTTAGGTTTTTAAGAGACTTCTGACAAAATCCCACTCCAAAGGGCGTTAGAGAAAACAAGCAGCCAGGGAAGGTGCTGGACTGGATAAAGGCTCAGTACAAGACAGGAAACCAGTGGGGAGTAAATACAGCAATGGGGGAAGTAGGTGAAACTCTACAGAGGTCTTCTGTGGGACCTGCACTCTTCACCATAACCACAGACAACGTGAACTGGGGGACAACCGATGAGGTGATGAAGTTTCCTAATGACGCAAAGTTAGGCGGGTCAGTAGGGGTAAGGGCCAGCTTGGAGGGATGACAGACTGCCTGAGTGGGTCATAAATCAGCAGACAGAGAAGTGTCCTGATAATGAGATGCCAGGTGGGAGTAAACATCCATATGCCGCACATGCAGCAATGGGCTCTGGCCACTGCCACTAGAGATCCTGAGCCTTCACTGGCTGCTCCACAAAAAGGGCAACTCAGTGTTCAGGAGCAGCCAAAAAAGCAAAATAACTGCCAAAAATTACTAGGAACAAAGCAGAAAACAGAGAAAAAAGTTCCTCTTCCCCAGTACATCTGGGGAAACTGCAGCTGTCAGCACACCCATGCTGCAAGAGATGCATCTCAGGGTAGAAAACGCACCTTCCCAATTGATTCCACCGAGCTGGAGACAGGACCAGACAGACCCCTTTGACAGGCCCCTGTTGTGGCTATGTGTGTGATTTTTGATGAAATTGCTCTTGGGTTCCTCTGGGGAATCTGCGAGTCCTGTGGGTGGCTGCGGGTAGGACTGCAACGACTTTGGGTTTGTCTGTGCATATTTCCCCAACTTTCCAACTATGATTGGTGCTGAAGGTCTAACAAACCAATACTACAATTTTTAATGAATACTAATCAATGTATCATAATGGAAAAAGGACAAAACCCATAAACCTTTATTAAATCAGTTTTTAAATGAGAATATTTGGCAAAAATGGCATTGCATATAAAGATAATTAGATGCTGCTTGGGAAACTGTAAAAGTTAAAAGCACTATCTTTAAATACTTTGCTTTTACAGTAACATAAAAAAATAATTTTACTTAATTTGATCATGGAATGGTAGGACTAAATTAAGAATAAATCAATATAGCAGATAGTTTTAAAATCCACAGTAGAGGTTATTTTAAAGAACAAAACCAGGGCATTAACATAACAGGTCAGTAGGTCTGAATTTGCTTGATGCTACAGAATAAGGGATGTAAGTATCTGAAAATGGGGAAAAACACATGAACACAGATTCAAAGCAAGACGAATGCCATCTGAGTTCAGCCCCTCTTCTGCTATAGGTATTCACAATATAAATTAACTAATTATACAAAATAAAGCATTACCATAGCCTATTCAGGATAATCAAACTTATCTGACCATCTCACCTTAATTGCAACAGGGCAGGAAATAGGTCTGTTGGCTTACAGGCAATCAAGATGATTTTCCTGTCCTCTTGTCTGTGGAAATCTGTCCTGTATCTCTGATCATCCATATAACTTAACTCGTACAAAATAGGCATACGTTTCTTATAACAGGTACTCCCAAATCCTAAAGTATTATTCAAAGATATATCATTTTCTATCACTAATGGCTATAAGATATTAATTTTGATTTTATCCTGTGCTTAAATATTATACTTAAGCTTACTAAGAGTTGGAATTAAATAATCTGCACATATCTGCTGAAGATACACTAAATTCCCCTCCTTAGCATACATAGTTCTTTCTTCTCCTGTCAAATACTCCACCAAGGCCTCCTGCAAAATATAGATTCCAATTCCTGCTGCTGATACAGAGAGAACTGAAAAATTATCAACTCCATACTGCAGCAATTTGGACTTTAATCCATTTAATTTATCTTCAGAGGCAACTGGTTAGAAATTCTATTAAAAGTGCTGCACTTGAATAGGCTTCATTAAAATATGATATTCCATATTGTTTGGTGGGGAGTTCCTCTAAATATTGTCCTCTTTATTATTAATCAGAATGCGTTACTGGAGTCCAGAGTGAAAATGGAAGATACTGGGCTTTTATTGCAGTATCAGCATTGTGGTATTGAAAAGTAACAGCCATAAAAGCACATAAAGAATAAACCTAACTATGAGATGTATATTCGTGATAGTATGGAAAAAGAGGGTTTGGTTTTTATTTCTCATTATTCTGGATTCCTTGGTTGAATAAAAATTGGACTGAAGCTTACAGTGAGCTATCTGGTGAGGTTGACTGGGAGTTTTGCCATTGACTTTGAGGAGACCAGCAATTCTGTGCAAACAGAACTTCCCTTACAACAAAAATAAGCTATCAGCAAAACTGTATTCTGGGCAATTTTGTGCAAATTTCACCCTGCACAAAGGTTTCCGAGATGATTGTCTGTTCTGATGAAAAAAACAAACTAGATTCTCTGCAGGCAACTACTGTATTAATTAGCCAGGCATTTGAGTGCCACGCATCTTTCTTGAGTATTAGTTTTATCTCCAAGGGAATTCAACTAATTATACTAATCTAAATAGCACATTTATATCAGTACCTATATACAGGAATTTATATTAAGAGGTAAGTGAATTAATGCTAACTATGGAGGCTATGCCATCTGCATTTTATCAAAACCAAGACGATGTTTTTTCTCCCTTACAGAGCTTTCCACACTTTAGAGCTGTTTGGCTTTCAAGTAAACACAGTTTTAGACAGAAGATTTTGCTACAGCCCAGTGGTTTCTTGCATGCTGAATTCTAACTCCAACTGATTGTTCCCTTAGAACCTAAAGGGTTAACCCGCTATTGAAGCTCAAACACAAAACTTTTTTAAGGTCCTAAGTTCAAAACAAGATAGTTGGAGCAACTGTTCTCTGACAGCCGATAACTGGATATTACAGTGGACTTGACATGAACTTGAGCGTGCTCACAGTGGTTGGAGTAATATACATGTACCCAGAGAAGTCCCCACATTATTTGCTGCTCAAGGATCTACCAGAAGGAAGAAGAGGATGCCTCATCACCTCTCACCAGCAAGCTCAGGAAAAGCAGGTTGACAGCAAAGTTAGGTTTGGCTAGACCCATGTTGGTACCAAGGCACTCAGTATAACTCCAAGCAAAAATACATTACATCCAAAAATCCTAGTTTCTATTTTCTCCCTGATATTTGCTCTTCCTCTCTGCAGTGAGAAAGGCTTTTGCAGTCTGCTATTCCTCACTTGTTTAAATCAACTCATGCCTTAAATCAACTTAAATCAACTCATGCCTTTTTCAGCCATAAGTACAATACTATCCTTGCTGAAACTTCCACTAGGGAATTTGAGGTGATTGCAGAACTGGCATTTCTAGATCATACTTCTTCACTTTGATATTCTCCATGACTGAATTACAAGGCTTACGGGACTCACGGGGGTTTTTTTGAGGAGGTTTTGGGCCAGAAGCAGTGATACTGAGCAAGAAGAGTCAATGTATAATTTTTGTGTAACCAAGGGGTGCTAGATCCAATGGTGAAACTCATCCCTTGAGCAGGACCCTCAAAATTTCTGTGGTAGGTAACCCCTGCATTATGTCCAGATAGAGTGGATCCAAATTCCTGGAACTGGGCAGGTAACATCGGAGGTGGTACCTGGCTTCTCCAATACATGGTGCCAACACATTTGGTGGGCAGCTCTGCCTAAAAGCCAGCCATCTCTGCACTGCTAAAAACACCTCATTTCCTGTTGCCTTTGATCTTGTTCTGCAGTGGCTGTCAGCAAAACCCAGTGAAGATTACAAAGTAAATCTACTTTTTTATTGGCCAAATTCCTGCTTCTGCAGGATGCTATCCAGGTCTGCAGTGGCATCTCACGGTTTATAATTAACAAAGATTAACTGGGCAGTGGACTAAAGGTTGGCGATGGTACTCCAGCCAAGCAGAGGGAGCCGTTTCATATCTAAGTGGATGTGCTGTGCTGAGTACAATGTGCTAGGAAAGCTACAACATAAATAACGCTATATATGAGGCTTATAACTTGGAAATTGCCGGGGAGTATGTGTTGAGTGATCATAGACTTTTACATTGAACTACTAGTCTTTTCTGAACTCTGGCTCTTACATTGAACTGCTTCTATACTATAAAAGCCACTGTCTACAATTGTCTGCCATTAGGAAAGAGGGACAAAATTTCTGGCAGCCAAGGGGGCAAACTGCAGCCCGAGGTGCATCAAACACAGCATAACTAGGCAGTCAAAAGAGGTGATTATCTGACTGTATTCAGCATTAGGGCAGTCTCACCGTGAATGTGTGGTTCTGGACCCCACAGCTTAAGAAGGATGTGAAGGTCCTTTGAATGTGTCCAGAGGTCGGCAAAAAATCTGGTGAAAGGGCTGGAAGCACATCCTATGAGCAACAGCTAAGGACTCTGGGTTTGTCTAGTTTGGAGAAAAGGAAGCTACCTCATTCCTCTCTACAACTTCCTGAGGAGGGGAAATGGAGAAGGGGGTGCAGATCTCTTCTCTTTGGTATCCAGGGATAGGATGTGTGGGAATGGTTCAAAGCTGCACCAAGGGAGGTTTAGACTGGACATTAGAAAGCACTTCTTAACTGAGAGGGTGGTCAAACACTGGAACAGGGTTCCTAAAGAGGTGGTCAATGCCCCAAGCCCGTCATTCACAGAAATGGTGTGTTTGACCATTTGTTGACTGAGTGTCCTGGTTACAGGTGGGATAGAGTTAATTTTTTTCCTAGTAACTACTGTATTTGGGATTTAGTATGAGAATAATGTTGATAACCTCAGCATTGATAACAATGACCCTTGTGACTGAAATAATCTATGATGATCTATTCTTTTACAAGAATTATAAAATGAAAATAGGAGATAATGAATGACATATTCTGGTGGCTTAATATTTATTTTTTACTAGTTCTTGTTTGAACTTCTTATGGGGGAAATCTATTATTACACAGATGTATTAGTAATCTGCATATTTTTTGAGAGCAAATACCTAAATTGATTCAAGATGACCAGAAAACGCACCTTACTTCATTTAGGGATAAGCGGGTGAAATGTAATGGCCTGTGATCTACAGAAGGTCTAAGATGATCCAATAGTTGCTGCTATTCTTAAGTTCTGTCACTGTAAATGAAACTATTGTTTGTCCACAGTGTACACATATTGGCTCATTTCAGCCACTAAAGTAAGGAAGCTTGGATAAATCTTTAATAACTTACTTTTCTGCTTCATGACGCATTAAATGTCCTGTCCTAGAATTAGTTTAGTAACATCAAAATGGTCTCGTTTTATTTTTATATCATTTGGGGAAGGGACATACAGTGCAGAAGTTATGAGTCACCTCCAAACCTATAGCTTATGGGTTTCCACAGGCAAGATGGTATACGAAATAGCCAGTGGGACATGATCAAAGATGAGCTGGTGGGAATCCCCAGTGAGTATGCCTAGAACAGCTAAGAGCAGCTCATTTTGAGGCTGTTTAAAGCCTAAGAAAGCACAGTGCCATTTGGGAAGGGAGCCAGGTGTTATGCAACAAGAAACTCCTCACGCGTTTGGAACAAGAGCTTGGATATCTGCTCAAATACGCTGTTGCATTAATTGAAAATACTGCAAGGAATAGGAAAATTGGGCAAAAGTTGCCCTGGGGCAAAGCCAGAGTGTAATTACTGCCTGTCTGTGCTTAACACTCAATACCCACAGTACACATGGAAGAGGGTACCACTATTCCAACAGGGCTGTAAGTCTCATTGACTTTACCCTGTAGTGGCAGAGCTGATGCTGGCAGGCACCAGGGAGAAGCAGGCACACGGCAAATTTACACCTTCATTCATTCTGGTGGCTGCACGCAAACTTGTTACCATTGCCTTCACCCCCAGGTCATCCGCTGCATCCCAGCAAAAGCGCTACCACAACTGTGGAGCAAACACAAGGTGGGTTTGATGGTCTCTGCCCTGATTGTGAATGTTCACATCTAAAACCATCGTCCCTTCCAACCCCATGTGATTCTGTGCAGGAAGACAGGCTGATCAAAAGTGAACACTTTGCCAATTAGTCCCCAGAGAAGCAAGCATGCATTCCTCGTGAAGCCACTTTGGTGGGGAAGCACACACAAACCCACAGCCCTGGCTGAGCCACCCAACCACCAGGCTTTCCTGCTCTCCAGCTGCTGACGTTTTCTACAATGCAGGAGCACTGCATATTCCTATAATGTACAGTTCTCACGTAAGAAAAGGACCAGTGGGCACAATGATAACTCCTGGGTGAAATTTTCACAGGGTCTGTTCCAGTGCTCAAAGTACAAGCACAGCCTGACTACCAAAACCTTTAGATGTCACCAGAAGAACACTGCTAATAGTTAGACAGTACTTATCCAGAGATATATTTATGCAACATTTCAGCTGATTTTCCAAAAAGGAAGTTTTAGTAGGAACCTGAATCATTGACTTCAGTAAAAGAAGTCCTCTCACATCCCTGATCCATCCATTTGTGGCAGTGCCATCCCGTGGCCAGAAAACGTGTGGGAAGTTTGGGGATCCATTCCTATCTACTGCAGGTCTTTTCTTGCCTGCTCCGTGAAAAGATGTGCTGCTTGTTTTTAGACAAGTTGCTTCATTCTGCAGTTTCTCGACTGTATCATCTGCAAAATGAGGATAATAAGAATGGCATCTTTTAAGGAAGCAGACTGCCACTCACGGAAGTTTTTGCTGTGCTTGGGATCTTTACTTTGTGCTTGCTAAAGAAGGGAAAAAGATTTATTATTAAAGTGATTACAGTGTTAATACGCTTGTAATAAATTTCCTCCAGGCCTGCAAATATATTAAAGGCCAAATTCATTTCTCATTTGGTACTTGTACAAATTGCCTGCAACTCCAGTGGTGCTGACAAGGTTACTCCAGCTGAGCATGTGGCAGAATCTGGTTCCACAGAAACTCAGTTTAGACAGTTATGTGTAATCACTGAAAGCGGAGAGGTATCATTTGCTTTATAAGCAACTCTGAATATCACTAGTCATTCTTCCTGACAGAACACTGGAGAGGAAACATGCTATATGGGAAGGCTACAATACCATTCCCTTGGTGCTGGAACCCTGGGAATAGGTACCTCTAAGTAGGGACTAATTAAGTGGAGGATGTGTTTTCTCTGGCGAGGTTACTGTCCTGCAGCTCCTTGTGAAACCTGATGTTACCTATCTCTGGAAGATCCCAAGATGCAGAGCAGAGATGGAAATATTTACCTTGCCAAGGAAAGGTAAATAAGTGCACCATACTCAAAGTACACTGTGTTTTCATATACAAATCGGGTGAAACCAATCAATTGGCTGGACTGAGAGCAATGGCCAATGTGGTATGGATGGAAACTGGTGAGAAAATCAACAACAGAAAGATGAACAAGCAGAAATCAGGCACCGAACCTACACTTCTCAAAATATGAAACGTGCAATGGTACCAGGCACAGAAAACACACGTTATGGTTACTGCCTGCCTAACTGATGCATGTAGATACAGTTGTCTTGAAAAGTGCTGGTACAGCAGGCTGAGAGCATACTGATGATTCAATCTCTGGAATAATTTGAAATGGCAGTCACGCTTCTGAAGGCGCACAAAGTCCTTATCTCCCTTTTAAAGCAAAGAAGCTACTGCACCAACAGGAAAACACAGGGAATGCTGGAAGGCTTTACAGCAATGCATATCAATGAAAGGCTCCTCTTGGCTAACTATCCTAGAGTGAAATATATTCCTAGTGGTTCTGCCAAAGATCCTTGAAAAGCCTTGATGTTGGTTGATTGGGGAAGAAATCATCATAACTATGAAGCAGAGGGAAGTTTTTGCTGTCTTACTCTCGTACCATTGGCTACACCTTTTTCAAGGGACTTGGGCTACCAGAGAATGTTAGGAAGGCAGATCTTTGCCAGAGGCACAGCAGCTGGACCAAGGGAAGCAAGCAGTCCACAGTACGCCCACTGCTTCACTTTATTTTTGCCTATAATTACATCTTGGCTTTTTCATATGGCTCTAAACACCGGCTGGCAAAATTAGTCAATATTAGTCTGAAAGGAAATGTTGTCAATTGATTTGGAAAGAGAAGCTCTCAAAAAAAGCCAGTCTGTTTCATTAAAAGGAAGCAAACAACAAAGGAAACTCTTACCTCCCTCGGTATGACCTCTGGGCCCTATCGTACACCAGTAAGGCAATTTAGATTTTGCTACCAATGATAAAGAAAAGAAGAATCTGAAGTAAAGAAGGAAAAGTCCAACTAGGTCAACAAAGTCCCTGGTGGGCGGCGATAGGGTACCTGAGAGCTAGTATGCAGAGAAGACATGGAAATGGAAATGCTTGAAAGGATTCCATTTTATGGCACAGAGAAAGATTGTGCTGCTCCTCTTTCTATATAAGGTAGGTAATAAACTGTATTTGAACTGGTAGAAGAGGAATGAGATGACCCACATTTCAAAGCAAGAACTTGGTGGGTTATAATTATTTATGATTCAAAAGGTGTGTGCAATGCACCAAAAGAGAGGGAAACGTGCTCCCTACCCAGAGGAGCCTCCAATGCAAGCCTTGAAATAAACACTCTACTATGCAGAGGGCTAACTTCAAGTGCTTATTGTAATTATAGTGTAATGAAGATCAGACCTGCTCTTGCAGTCAGAAAACTGAGATTCCCCTTTCCTATCTCTACAGCAGGTGTCTTTTATATTGGGGAAATGAAACAGCTGTATTCTCCATGAACTGAAATAACAAGCTTCAGGTACTCCTGATTTTCCGCTTTTACTTGCTGATTTTAGTTCCTTTCCCCTTCTCAGACATTGCTATGTTTTCTCACTCTCTCTTCCACAGAGCTATTGCTACCATTTTTTTATTTCCTTTCTTTGTTCCTTAGTTTTTCAATATTACTTTTTTTTCTTCTTGATGAGCTTTCTACGGAGTCTCACATTCATATTTTATCTCTTACTGTTCAATCATACCCTTTTTTGAGTTGTTCTTCCTCTTTGCCTCATCTTGCTTATCGCTTTCTTCCTCTCCTCCCTCCATTCCTTTCAGCCAACCTTTTTCCTCTCGCCAACCACATTCTCTCAACCAATTAACCACATCCCCCAGCGGATTCCCCAAAACAGTGGCTTCCTCTTTGCCCTTCCTTCAGGAACTGAGCTCCGCATCCATCCCTCAGATGGGCTCCTCTTCCTGATCTGCACCCTCCTTCTGTTCCTCTTGCTCCTGTATCACCCCCTCCATCTCACCTTCTCTGCCTCTCTAGGACATGGCCTACAGGTTTCTACCCAAAACCCCAACTTCTTGACCCAGGTCATCCCACTGGCTACGCACAGAGCTTCAGAGCTCTCTGGGAAACCCTCTAAAGAATATCAGTGCCCTTTTCAAGGTTCCCAGCCATGGTCCCTGAAAATCTCCACAGGTCCCTGTGGTCCCTGAAGGCCTGCCAACCCTCCACTGCTGTTGGGCTCCCAATGCCCCTCCTAGCCAGAGTCCTAGTCCCACTGCTACCGCAAAGCTGGACTGGCAACCAGAGGTGAGGACAAATGGTTGGGGCAGCGTCTCTCCCATCGGAAGGCAAATCTCTCCAGCATCCTCCCTCCCTCCTGCCAGGGGTCCAGCCTGGCAGGCACTTGCTCAGGGGCTTTGGGGGTTGCTCCCAGTCCCCGGGGGGAGCTCCAGGAGAGGAGCTCTGCCTTTGGAGCGTGGGAGACGAAAGAGCTAGAGCAGAGCAGAACGGGGGTGGGCGCCGCCGGGCATCGACCGGCTACGGCACCCGGTCTCTCCGAAGCATCCCCCCGTCGCGGTACCCGGTCTCCCCAGAGCACCCCTCCGTCGCGGTACCCGGTGACTCCGGAGCATCTCCCCGCCGTGGTACCCGGGTCTCCCCGGGATACCCCCGCCTCCCGTCCCGCTCCCAGCCTCGTCCTTTACCTTCCACTTTGGTGAGGGTGAGGACGGGGCTGTTGCAGGCGCTGAGGGGGGCCACCCTGGCCGAGTGCTTCTTCATGGCGAGCCCGTCGCCGGCGGCAGCTCCCCGCCGCCCCGCGCCTACATCCTGGCGCCGCCGGAGCCCTCCCCCGGTACGGCTCCCGGCCCGCCGCCCTCTGCCGCAGCACCGGGCGGCGGCGGCGGGGGCTGGGGCTGGGGCTCGCCCGCTGCCGCTCGGGGCTGCTGCAAACCCGACGTCACCGGCACGGCCCCCCCCGCCCGCCCCCAAGGGCTCCCGGGGCCGCCCCCCCGGGTCGAGGAGGCGGGGGAGGTAGGGGGGATGGCGCCCGGACGCCGCGGTGAGGGGCGCTGCCGAGCCTCCCCCCCCCCTCAACCCCGGAGCGGCGGTCGGCGGCGTGCCTTGCTCCGGGGCCACCGGAGCCTTCCCGGGGACAGCAGGAGGGGAGCCCGGACCGTAATGCGGCTGCGGACACCGCTCCTGCTCCCCGCTGCTCCCGGAGAGAGCCGGGCTCCCGGCCCCCGCGGTGCCTGCTGCCGCCGGGCAACCGCACCCCACGGAAAGGGCTCCCGGCTTTTCATGCTCTGCTTCGGTTCCTTCTTACTGTCTTACGGGAAAGGGTATTTTACACTCTCCAAACCATTTTTTGTTATTTGCCCGTATTACCTCCCTCCTTTATTCTCCTTCAAGACCCATCACTATTCTGGGTCGATTTTTGCTTTTAGTAATTTCTACCATTCTTTCCACAGCCTTTCTGTTCCTGCTGTGTCCTTTCTAAGAGGGAGACCAAAATTAGACACAGCATTCAAGATGAGGATACACCATTGACTTATCAATAACATTCCAATACTTGCAGTAGTGTACTCTACATTAACGCAGGTTACCAACTCCTTTTTGAAACACAGTACCTCCATACCTACACACAAGTTAGGTAAAGTGTCGTGTTTCACAACTGGATGCTGCTTGTATGTACCAACTTTTTATGGTGTTTTCTTTTCCCCCACAAATAATTTTCAGACCAGACCTGACATACCAAATAATTTTAAGTCACGACATACCCACGACATGTGGTAGATTTACCCTTCTGTCGATATGCAAAAGTCTAACTGTTATTAATTAACAAGATTTAGTACAAGTGGATCCAGAAGAGAAGAGATTCTAATGAATGATTATGAAACACAGAAAAAAGGTTATATCGCTATAAGCAAAGAATCATGTTGCACAAGGTGTTGAGCATGGTGAGCTCCATACCCTTTACTCTTAGTGATTTCTTCTGTGGATACTAAAATACTTGGCACATTTGCCAGGTTCAGATACAAGATGCGTCAGCAAAGACGCAAATACTCAACATTTCTTAAGATTTGGTCAAATTAAAATGAGTGCACTTTGCAAACAAGACCGGGCAGCCATCAATACTCCACAAACATTCCAAAGTATTTGTTAATTATATAAATAGTAGCTATTGAAATGCAGCACTGGCAGACTGTTTAGCAAACCGTGGGAAAACACCACCTTACTTGTGCTGTCTGGACAGCTCTTATATATTTAAGATGTGAGCTTTCTTGATGGGTCAGATCTGGCTGGTTAGTTTGCATAGGTCTCATCTGGTGATCTGCAGTCTGATGAAGCTCAGAGGTGGTTTGCATTTCCTGCATTGCCCCTTACGTGTCAGCTTTTGGGATAAGCTTTGTCAAAAAAGTCATTCATCTCCTTTCAAAGTGATCCTTCTGGAGAGTATACTCGTGCTCAGTGCTAAGACCACAAAAGCTCAGCTTGGTCAAATGAAAAAATCTGGCTTTCATGGTTATTTCCAGATTTCTTGGTAGAATTATCTGATCCATTCAGCTTCCTGCGATGTTACAGATCATAGACATGTTGGGAACTGTGGGCCTGTCTTGTTTCACTGCACTATTTCATCTTGGAGTCCAATTAGTTTCTGATCTTTGAAAGAAGTTACATAAAAAGAGGCAGATCTCACCTCAAATGGTTCTGTCCGTGAAATATTTTGCAATGTTGCAGTGCCTTTTATCTGAAGATTTCAAAGCAAGTTATAAAATATTCATTTTACACTGACTCTGTGAAGAAACTTCAGGCTCGCAGGTGGCTAAAATGCAGCCACAAAATGTGAGTGAGTCCCTCAGATTCAGATGACTATGTAACATCAGTGAGGAACAGGACCCGGATAACCCTGGCTGGCTTCTGCTCTGAGCTTAGCTTCCAGGAACATCTGAGCCTCTGCTATGTAAGCAGAAAACTACTAAATCAGCATTTTACATCCAAATTTAACCTACTTTTCCTAGAGGTAAATGACTGTGTAAGGCAGGACAATCAAATTTCTCCACTGGCTTTATCTTATAATCAATGGGACATTCATAAGAATTAAAAGGATATTTATTAAAAACTCTTTGTTGCTCGGCACTTACAGTCTTTTCTTTCTGCAAGGTTTCTGTTCTCATATTTTTTAAAGGAAAGTCACAGCAATTGTTTTACACAGTATATTGTTTTACTTGGAGGATGGTGCTGCTCACCTACAGAATCACATTGAAAACAAGATACTTTTTTTTTTTTTGCTGACATGTTATTTTACCTCTGCATATATTTAATACTGCAGGATTTGTAGAGTTGTTAACATGTTTCAGGCTTGCAGTGTTTTATTTAAGCCTAGAACTCTAAAGGTCAAAGACTTGTATGGCAGTAACTGTCTCCTGCTGCTGGCTGGACCTCTGCTTGCCAAGCTCAAGCTTCTCCAGCTTGAGGGTTATAGCCAACTGCTATGAGGCATCCAAGACTTCAAACCTCCCATCCTCCTTCCTCCTCTGATCATAGAATCATAGAATAATAGAATCATCTGGGCTGGAAAGGGACCTTCAAAGGTCATCTAGTCCGACTCCCCTGCAGTCACAGGGACACCTCCAACTAGACCAGGTTGCCCAGGGCCTCATCGAGCCTCACCTTGAATGTCTC
>JAOTQQ010000023.1:41923049-41936692 GCA_026546715.1 Gallinago undulata
CAAAGGCCTTACAGAAGTCCAGATAGATCACATCTATAGGTTGTCTCTTATCTAGTGACATAGTCACTCCATCATAGGTTAGTCAGGCAGGACCTGCCCCTAGTAAAGCCATGTTGGCTGTCCTGAATCAGCCCTTCGTCCTCCATGTGCACAAGCATGGCATCTAGAAGGATCCATTCCATGATCTTCCCAGGCACAGAGGTGACGCCTTGCATGACCACTCAAGACTCTTCACTTCAGCATTCAGTTTACTCACCCCAGAGAAACTTTCAAAGGTACCAAGGACAATTAGTAACCAAGTAAGACTGGTTTCAAATTGGGGATAGGACATCCAACCACTGCGAGCTTTTGGAAGTCTTCTGCCCAATACATAAGTGCAGTATAGCTAACTGGGGCTGATGCAGTCTGATACGGCTCTGCCTGACCCTGAGCCCAGAGCATTTTAACTACATCAGTCTCTGATTTCTCCTGCTGCCCTTACACCAGAAATCCACACTTAGGCCACTGTGCATAAATATATCGGCTGTGTATCACAATAACAAAAAGTTGTGTTTATTTAATGAAGTCTAGAGTGCCTGAGATTTGTATTCCAAGGGCTCTGCAGTGAGAGCTGCAGTTCACAGCAGGCTCATTACTTTCTGAACTTGTATCATGCTGCAGCCTCCTCACCTCACTAAGCCTTAACACATTTGCTGCTGGATTACATTTAGTTTAATTTACAGTAAGCATCTTATGGTATAAGCAATGCAAAACTGATGCACTTAGGGTAAAATTTCAAGTTAAATTTATGGCTTTTTTCCTTTGCAACAACACTCCCGTATTCAAGAGGCAACGGAGGAGAAGCTGGCGGATGTTTGGGCTGTGGACAGCTTACAAATGTGGAAACTCTCAAAGCTTGAAAGCTCGAGAAAGCAGACTTTTATTTCCGATCACGAGCAAGGCTGCTTCACACGAAAAAGGCAAGGTTGGATTAAAAATTCAGGATGAGATAGTTAGAATATGCCCAGTTTGAAGAATTTTTTGGAATTTGTAGTTCAATGGAACTGGTTTTGTTACAGTCAGTTTACACTTCTTCATTTTAGATTAAGAAAGCATAGTCTTGGGTTGGAGTTTTTTATATGTAAAAGTATATACGAGTGTGTTAACACCCAGCATCATGCTGCTTTTAAGCTCATGTATCATCACCACTCTTCTGAAAGATTTCTTATTTACATAGAAAGGTAGATTAAAGACAAAACTAAATTCTCATAGTAATGTGTGCTACCACCTTTGACTTTTATCCTATTAGCTAGTTTGTTTAACCAACATGAAACATGTGCCCAGTTGGTAACATGCACAATTGATATTTTTCCAGTTCAGACATATTCATGTTTAGTGTACTCATTAATAGGACATTTATTAATTTAAGTGCTTGCCTTACCACTGAGGGCAATAATTGTTGTGCTTAGCAACCCTAAAGGAAATAGAGTGTAGACTTTTACTTGTGTAGCCAATTTTCTAATAGGCTCATGCCAGAATCAATTCATCTGCCAGGAGTCAGATACATGCATGAAACCCACACTGCCCACAATCTGTCAGGAACAGATCATCCTTTCTTCCAGTTTATTTGAAGTTATTCGGTGATATTCTCCACAAACAATTATTAGTCTGTTTGTGAGGAGCTTGTTCTACTCGAATGCCAAGTCAGTTTTGTTTGGTTACTGTCTAATAACTTTCTAATCTGTTTTTATTTCCCAGCTAAAAAAAAATGTAGATGTCAAAAGCACATTTCCAACACAAATAATGGCTATTTTGGAAGTGATGTTTGCCCTCCTGCAATCATTCTGAAATCTGCATTTATATTCACTGTCTGCTGACCATCTACCACTATTCTGTTTGCATGCCTCCTACATTCACATCCTCCACTCAGAACGAGTTCACATTTTTGTCAAATTTACATACAGTCTTTCCCTGCAATATTAGCCTAGCTGTAAGGACGATTTCTTTCTAATCTTTCCTATTCCACAACAGTTCAGTTACTTGCAGTATCACGTCTTGAATTCGCAGAACCAGGCAGTAAAGGGAAGAGGAAGGATTAAAACCCAACTGGTTAGAGGTGTTCTCCAGACTGCTCCGAACAGAGATTGCTATGTCAGAATTACTGCTACACCTGAATACCTTCTCTTCAAATTTTGTCAGATATACAGTGCTACAGGTAACAGTCCAAAGGCTGCAGATTGTATCTATGACCATATATCCAACAGTTCCTAGACACAGATGCAAAGTACTGGTGAGAACATGTTCCTTATGGGTTTTTTTAACCTTTTGTTTATAACTGCTGTAAGCATTACTAGAGGAGACAGCACTAATGAATTTTATTTCCAAATCTCATAAAATATTAACTGTTTCCAATATTTTTCCTGGTTTTGCGCATAAAGAACAGCTGCATTTCAAATAATACTGGTGAATTCCACAAAATGTAAGAAAAAAAGCTAGTTTAAATCTCAGAGTTTCAACACTGGACTATGTAATTTTAATTTTCAGACTTGTGCTTTAGGATTTTGACAGGAAACATTCATGTCTTAACCGTGTTTTGGAAGGGAAACATTTTGTCAATTTTTGTGTTACTTTGAATTTTAAAGAAAGGTGAATTTGGTGCCCATGGGCAGGTATGGGATTGTGAAGTTTAGTGAATGAAGCCGTACATTTACAAGGGAATCAGTTGTTTGCCAAGCTGCTTCAAACCTGTCCGACACTGCTGGGGGTCAAGAGCATCCCAAGGCACTCATTCTCAGTCTTCATTGTCTTTGCCAACACAGGGGAAATGAGCGGTGGTATTAGTCCAGGGCAATACTTTCTCACAAAGGGACATTCAGGAGAAATACAACAGAGACTATTCATTTTCTGAAGGCCATTGGGTCTCCTGCGACTGACAGCAGATTGAGAACAGGTGTTTAAATGTGAACAGCCCACAAATACAATGCAAATTTGCGTGGCTCTTGTCACAATTACACAATGCCCACACAGCTCCTTCAGTGCACTGTCTCTACACCTTTGCCTCTCTACAGAGGTGAGGTGCAGTTTGAGGGAACTGCCCATTTTGGACCAGGTGGCTCAGGAACAACCCATCATCTGGCTACTGTGGTTGTTCACCTGCAAGGTTAGCTTTTAGGAACTGTGACTTATAAGGAAATACAGTGATCGGACTACCTACATATATAGCATTTCCTGATACTAGTGGTGGGAACACAGGAGAAACTGAAAAGGAATAAGCCAGTATAACACTTCAGGTGCCCATTTGTCTTTCCTGCATTTTGTCATTCCCTGGCAACTCCAGCAGGCCCAACAGGTTTGCCTGGTAGAAGCTGCTCTTTGCTAGCTGCTCCTGACAACTCCACCAACCCTCCTTCTGTTTCTTGTCACTTTTTAGCCATTTCAAATGTCGATTCCCAAAGCTAGCAGTTCCCTGTGCAGTTGTGGCTGGAGATGAGAAAGTCGTGTTCTCATATCCTACCAGTCTGGCAGTTTTTCTAAGGACCCTCCTGGCTTTATCAGGCAATTGCTTTTCCTTGTATATTTGCATATGGGATGCTGTCTAACTACGAGACCTTAATGACCCCAAATCATACAAAATACATCATTATGCCATCAATATCAACAATTCAGTAACAACTATTTCTTAACCCTCTTATTATCTAGCATACATACAGTATTAAAAATAACAGGGCAGCACCTCTACATTCTTCACCACTAGCTCACTCCTGGCCAGTCGTCTTTATAAAGCACTGGATGAGAAGTGCATTTACATGTAGTTATGCGTGTTTTCCACCACCAGAAACAGAGTGCAAACTGTGTTAAACCTCTACTGCTGTAACATCCCAGCTTCGGAGGACTTGACTCCTCTAGTAAAGATGCAAAGGCCAGGAGATCACGTTTGGTAGTAGCTCACACTTCTAGCATTGTAAAAAAATAGGTGAAAAAAAATCTCAAGTTGGAACATATGAAAACAGAATTAAAAAAATCAAAAACCTAAAAACAGGATTAAAAAAATCTATTGTTCAGACTCTGGGTCAGAAAGAAAAGAAATAAATTCAATCTGTGAGACAAGCTTTTGTCCTCAAGGAAAAGGTTCTTTCGGCATTGACTAAGCAAATAAGCATATGCTCCCAGCCTCAAGCATACAAGCAGAGCCCATGAGAACTGAAGACAGAAATACATTTTTTTTCTCTTTCTCACTTGGATATTTACAGAACTCTGCACTGCCCTCCCAAGTAGTATCAGGAAGGAAAAGAACAAAAAATAAGATGAAAAAGGGACATCCAAAGATCTTTCAGAAAATAACAATAAAGGCCTTTCTGAGTAAATATATTCTGTATTAATGGACAGTGCTCTGGGATGAAAATCATGACATCTGTCAAATTTAAGTTTCACTGCCAGTGGCTTGAACCAAAGATTAGGTAGGATGTAAGCACTCCCAGTGGCCTGAGGACTGGAGGGGGTTTTAGCCCACATAAATAACTTGCCAGATATTTGCCAGGAAGAAAATTCCTGCCTATATAAAATCCAAAGACACATAATAGCCAGCAGGTCCAGACTGAGTCCTGTGTTGCCTTTTTACCAGGAAGACTGATTTTAAACACTTTAAATAATTACATTTTTCCTGTTCTCCTCTGTATACTCTGCACTTTGTCTTTCTTTTTACTTTTTATGTCAGTATTTCTTGAGTTCCTTTTAATTTACATTGTCTTTTCCTTTTCTCTTTCATGTCTTTCCTTTGTCAAACTTTTCACAGTGGTAATACTAAGAAGCCTGCCATATGAACCGAATGCCACGTCCACTTACAAAGTTACACAGAGAAGCAGAAAAAAACATTCATCTGTGGGTTTGTTGTTCGGTTTTTTTTATTGTTCATGCCCATCACAACCCTTCATACCTAGTACTGGGATTTTTGGAGGTGTTGTAGATCTTACCATTCACAGCTTCAAAGTAAATTCACTGTAGCTATCCAGAAGCTGTGCACCTCTCAAGGTCTCCTAACCTTTGCTCTGTGATTTTAAGTTTCTTCCTGTGCACACCATCAGTGCTGTGTCTAGAAGAATTCAAGATGAGGATGACAAATAACGCCCTAAGCACAGCCTCTCTCCAAATTTTCCAAGTCTGCTCTTGTTCCTTACAGGAACTCCAAGTGAGGTCCAGAAGAGAGGGACTTCTGGGTTAATTCCCAGGGAAGCAGCAAGTCAGCTTGAAGCAACAGGTTAATTTTCCTGGGACCTTAATACTGAAATACTTAAAGTAAGTAGCTGTGCTCTGATTGCCCTCAGAGAGGCCATTCAGTTTGGCACACTGAGTTCCTCCTTCAAGTGTAGATTTTATTTAAAAGGAATTATATAGGATGAACCTTTTAGCACCAAGTGCTTTGTAATTATATCCTCTCTACCCTGCAATCCTAATCACTCTAGTCTCCCTCTCTTGCAGAGGCTAATTGCTTCATCTTGAGCCCACTGGCTACTTCTCTGTCTTTTGGGGGCTTCTCATCTTGCTTCTTTCAACTGCTATTAAGGGAGAAATTCATATAGTTGGGCCCCAGGTATTTTAATATTATATGAGACAGCAACATAAACCTGCTTCCTAAAAGAATTTCTGCCTTCAGATATGGGGGGAAAGGAGAGAATGCTGGGGTGGGAATGTCTATTAAAAAATCTAAAACTACCTATGGGTGTGTGCTACGAGCAGTGGTGGTGTGATCCTCCCACTCCATTTCAGGCTCTGCCATTACCGTGACACAGGGTGTGAGTTAAGTTTCTGCCATAAGTTACTCATGAGGACCCTGGGACTAACTTAGCTACTTCCTTAACGTGCTTTTGAGTTTCTATGCTGAAAAGCCCTGAAAAGAGCCAAGCATTACTGTTATTAAACACTTGGGAGTACATCTAACAGGCTTATTCTTTATAGTAATACTCCTGACCTGGACAGACTGGAGTGTTGGGCAGAGAGGAACCTGATGAAACAAGGGCAAATGCAGGGTGCTGCACCTGGGGAGAAATAACCCCCTGCACCAGTACAGCTTGGGGGCTGGCCTGCTGGAGAGCAGCTCTGAGGAAAAAGATCTGGGAGTCCTGGTGGACAACAGGATGACCATGAGCCAGCAATGTGGCCCTGTGGCCAAGAAGGCCAATGGTATACTGGGATGCATCAAGGTGAGTGTGGCCAGCAGATCAAGGAAGGTCATCCTCCCCCTCTACTCTGTGCTGGTGAGGCCCCATCTGGAGTACTGTGTCCAGTTCTGGGCTCCTCAGTTCAAGAAGGACAGGGAACTGCTAGAGAGGGTACAGCAGAGAACCACAAAGATGACTAGGGGCCTGGAGCAACTCTCTTATGAGGAAAGGCTGAGAGACTTGGGTCTTTTTAGTCTAGATAAGACTAAGGGGGGAATTTGATCAATGCCTATAACTACTTAAAAGGAGGGTGTCAAGAGGATGCGGCCAGTCTTTTTTCAATGGTGCCCAGCGACAGGACAAGAGGAAACGGGCAGAAGCTTGAACATAAGAAGTTCTATTTAAACATGTGGAGGAACTTCTTATTTTGAAGGTGGCAGAACATTGGAATAGGCTGTCCAGAGAGGTGGTGGAGTCTCCATCTCTGAAGACGTTCAAAACCTGCCTGGACTCTTTCCTTGCAACCTGCTCTAAGTGGACCTGCTCTGGCAGGGAAGTTGGACTAGATGATCTCCAGAGGTCCCTTCCAACCCCATATCATTCTGTCATTCTGTGAATTTATCACCCTTTCTAAATAAAGAGGATGGATTTATTACTAGTGCAGAGGGTTTGTCACTATTGCAAGAATAATTAAAATCTTTGGGTCATACACTAAATCTGAGTTTTTGAAATGACAGTGAAACAGCATTTTGTAGACCAAATTCTTAATATTCTAGATGTTCATAAATTGACTCATAATGTTATATATCTTTATAGAATGAATGACTTTAACCTCACAAGGGCATTGCTGTACAATACAATGTCAGGTGAAAGCCTACAGCAAAGGTATATTGCCTCATAGTTATGGGAAACACCACAGAGAAAGTCTAAAGTCCTTTGTGCTGCTTCAAGGCCATGGGAGTTTTGATTAGAGAACGGGATTAAAGAATGGAAACATGCTCAAGGTTGTGGCTGGAAAGTTAGGAGGGCTACTCTGTCCCCTTGGAAAGGAGCTACTTTATATGAAGGACCAGATACAGTCAGGAGATTCATAACAATGTAAAACTAGAATTATTCCACAGAGTTCAGTGCAGCCACAACAGATGAACACACAGGCAGCAAAGAGTATAATTTACCCCAAATATCTTATGTTTGTAGTAGCCTTCAGAAAACAGTCATGAGACCAAGGAAAACTGGAAGTTTTTTCCAACAGGAATACTTCGAACAAAAAAGGCAGGATTGCAATATTATGTTCTCTAATTGATAAATGTTTTAAGTTTAAAATCAGCAACAACTTTGTAGCGTTTTTTAATTCTTCAGGTTGGAAATTAAGAGAATATCAGTTTAGTTCTAAAATATTTCATGCATACTGACCAGATAGTAATGAGATGGTCTAATAGATTGCCTTTGATTTCAGCAGATATAGGGGAACCACAGACTGAGGGTCTGTAAAGGAGGTCAGAAAAAGACCAGGGAGAAAGCAACGGTTTCTCCTAGTCACTCTTTTGCCTCTCTCTGTATTATGGCACACAAATTTACTACAGATATCTTCTTTTCCCTCCAACCCCTCCAGCAGAAGGTACGTCTGCTGTTTGTGGAGATTCTGTATGATACACAACCTTTATCTTTTGTCAGCTTGATTCCTGCCAACTTTTAGGAGCTTTCAGTTTACATATTGTTGCAAAAAGCAGAGATTTCTACAATCTTCCTTGAGAAGTGAATGTCTATTGGTGGATCTTGCCTGTTTTTCTCTTGTAACATGAGAAGAAAACAGGTATAGTTTCTTGCTAGCCAGTACTTGCTAAATCTGTACAGATTTTGTTAAAATAGGCATGACGATTTTTTAAAATGAAGTAGAAACTTCAAGTCTCATGGTTATGTGACAATGGCTGTGAGCATTGAAAAATTCTATGCTATAAGCCCTCTATTTTACACAATAACAAGATAGCTCTTTATAAAGACCCACTGCTGCTTACCATTAATCCCTCAACTTCTAGACTGGATTTGGTTAATGCTTTTGGGGAATAAATCTGGATCATTAATTAACAGTACTAGGGATATCTGTAATAAGATTACATACGTGGTTTTACATTCCCATGACTCAGTCGATTTTCTTTTGAACTTTTGCCATTGCACTCAATGCACTCGACACTGGAACTGTCATCGCTGATAAAACAGTAATAATAGAACAGCTAAAAAAGAAACTAAATTTTAAAAGTAGACAAATTAAAAATATTAACTTATAGAGTAAAAGGAGGGAGAGTCACAATGATCTATGAATCCATAGAAAAGCTATAAGAGGGCAAAGCATGAGGCAGAAATATCCAAGACAGAGAAGGAAACAGAGGACCATCAGACAGGATAAGCCAAAGACAGATGGACAACAGAGCAGGCAAGCATCAGAACACAAATGCAAAACAGAATCAGAAAGAAGAAGAATATTGGGATAATTCAGAAAAACTGAAGCACCTGCCTACTGAGAGGAAAGTCCATGAGTGCTTTGGATAGAGTGTGGGAATTGAGCAGATCCTGTTCCTTTCAGCTGGAGTTAAAAACAGGCTGCTAAAGTACAGATTTTTATTACAAGGAGGCTCCTTGTCCTATAATATGTTGTTTGGGGTTAACATTCATCCTTGTTCAAAGAGGCTTTCAACTTGTTCTTTAGCTACAGTTTGATCCATACACCAGGGCCAGCAGGACACATTCTTTGGAGAATCCAGCTGATTTGTGTTCCTCCCATCACGCAAAGCAATCCTGTCAGATACAGGTCATTGGATGGCTATGAATGGATATGAACATGGCTTCACATGGATATGAAGTAGAAGTGGGAAGAAGACTGGTACTGCATCTGAGGCTCCCCTGGCTGGTACCGTATGGTATAGCACAACCCTGCGGGAAACATCAGCTTCTGGTGTCACAGCAGGATGAGTTGTGTTCTGATCTTTGTTAGGAGCTGGGCAGATGCCTGGATGATGGCAGGATAAGGGACCCAAGAGCAAGAGACAGCCTATCCATCTCCCTCTCAACTGTACTGAAGCTCCATTATGCAGGGCAGGCTCTGCACTGATGGCAGAATCCTTCTCCCGAGATCTGAACAATAAAACTTCCCCCATTAGGTGGCTGTTTGTGCGCCTCTTCCATCTCCCACTCTCACCAGATGCAGATCTGGATCTCATGTTAAATTTCCACTGAACTGTGAAGCAGTGGGAAAGCAGATGTATATCCCGCATGTTATTTCCACCAGCTTTCCCCCAAGTGTATATAAAACATTACTATAATTCTGTCCTAGGGCTCTGTTGATATTAACAAATCACTTGAATTTTGCTCTAAGTAATTAAAATTACAAGTACCTTTCATTGCAGTTACAGGCAGGAGGCAAATGTGGCTGGAGCCTTGTTATTCAGATATGTGTAATAATTCAGGCAGCAGCATATATTTCTTCAACTGCTTTTCTTTCATAGCACAGTCTAAAGCCTTCAGCAATGCAACACACAGTTCCTCAAAGCTTCAGAACATAAATCTAGGTCCCATACCACCTAATGCAATAAATAGCACAAACACCAAGCAATGTTTTTCTGATTAACTATGTCTAAAACACCGTGCAAGTAAGTTATAGCTGCTTCATGTAGTAAGTCACTGAAAATAAATAACTCTTCAGTGTCAACTTAAACCTGGCTTGGATATTAGCATTTCCAGTGCAAAATGTAAAATAAACTGAGTATTACTCATGGAGACCTAAAAACTCAAGCTTTAGACTGAGTCCAGGCTCTCTGGCTCTTTTAGACATCTCTAGGAATAAACCAGTGCTTCATACAAAATAAATATAAGACTTGCTGTGTGCTCAGTCTTTCCCCCTCTAATGGCATTTCTCCAGGATTGACTTTCTAGAGAGGATTAAAACAACAACAGCAAACACATAAAGAATCGAAGGGCAAATCAGTAAGCAAATGCAGTTATAGGAGACTGGAAGGTTATAAGGCCTCTCAGGCCCTATTCGCTGGAGCATTTAATCACTGTATAGGACACAGCTAGTACATTTAAAGGAACTTTAGAAACGCTAATTGAAATGACTTATATACTCCTCGGGGCAGAAGACTGTATATGGGAATTGACAAGCTTCTTCTTGGTTCCTTTTTCCCATCAAAAAGCTTATCTTGTGCTCTTTTGCAGATTGTTTGGATGAACATGGAAGGTTATGAGTAGGGAAGCAGTATGATGCCTGGAAGGCTTGCATGAGAAGAATTAAAACACAGCTTTAAGTCTATAAGGAGCTAAGGCTGCTGCATGACTAAGCTTGAGATAAGTCATTTCCAGTCAAACGCCTGGGAAAGACGCCTGGTTTTATTAACCAGGAACTCAGAATAGTTTTTGTAATCCCAACATTTAAAAGCTACTCATATAATCACTGTGTAAAATAAGGTCATAGAAGGCGTATCCATGGGCGACATTTTTTTGAATGATATTTTTGTGTCTGACAAAGCAGAGAGGGCATCAGGTGAAGATAACAATCCAAAGGCAGAAGACAGGCAGAAGCATACAGAACTTATTAGTGCAATTAAGGCTACAGAAAGGGAGGGCATAAAATACTAACGAGGCAAATGTTGGGAGTGTGAGTTGGCTTTGCTGAGATAAATGCAACAGAGCTCAGTCTAAAAGAGCATCCAAACAGATATTCACAGATAGCCTGCATCCATTTCATTATTTCAGGAGTGTAAAGCTTTACTTGAAAATTACTTTAAAAAATAAGAATGTTTTTGCTGACATGGATCCCTTAGGCCAGTCTCTTCCCATTAACTGCTGAAGCACTACAGAGAAATCCCCAGCCCACAACTCTGTCTTATAGGATACATTTAGATGAAAGGGGACCATTAATTTCTATGTTTCATTGTATGTAAACCAATAATAATAATAATCATCATCATCATCATCATCATCATCACTGCTTCATGTAAGTTAATGCTATGTATTTTAAGAATTCTGACCCTACTCTCCCTCCTCTGGCAGTGTATAATATTCATAAAGATAATAAAATAAGCTGCTTGCACTTTGTCAATCTATACCACCCACATCAAGCTTCACCCAGTTTAACTGCCAGTTAATGTTTTACTGCTGTCTAAATCCCTAAGCAGCAGGATTGGTTAAGTCCTTTCACTTAAAAAGCAGCCTTCATTATCTTGTAGAGGTATCTTGTCATACAACCTTTGCCTTTACAACCACTCCACCAGGTATTATTTATCAGTGAAGTCAATCCTAGATAACGACATTCTATCTGATCATTGTAAGTACGCTGGCATTGAGCCAAGCTGTATGTTTTTATCTCCCTACATCCTTATCTCCCCCATATCTAATCAAACATTCTTTTTCATATTTTATTGGTAATCAGGGAGAATCTTAAACACTCTTATCTGTTCATCGCATGCTCTAATAATTGAATATCACCAAAATTGGTGTTCAGCAGCTTGCATTCATTGAAAAGGCCTATAGCCATGGTGTGGATATCCCATTTCCACCTGTCATTCCCTTCCTGGGCCATTGGCTGCAAAGTGAAAAACCTCTTTATATTCTCTTTCACAGTGATTTTTACTGTTCCTACTGTTAATTGTTTGGGGGTTTTGGTTTGGAATTTTTTTTGTTGGTTGGTTTTATATTTATTTTGGACAGCATGTCCTGAAAAGAGTCTTTAACTGAAAAGATACCACATCCTATTGCATTACCAGCAAAATTACTGCATTTCAGTGCACAGAGCTGCATAATAAGTTCAGGCAGTCTGGTCTCATTTCCAGACAGTTTGTAGTTTCAAAATTGTTTTCTCTGTTTCAGGGGAAGTCACTCAAAGTCACCAAAGGCCTTGCTGTAAATGTTCATGTGCATGCCACTATATACTGGCAACAACCAGGATCATTATGTTCTGCCTTTCCTATCCATCTTTCGTTTTTTTTACCCCATTCAGCATGAGATTCAGGAAAGCATTTAAATCTCCTCTGTTTTTTCTGTGTTTCAACAGGAGAAATTATGCTTTCTTTTTTATTTCCAACCCAAAGTAAGTACAATGCATCTAGTATGATCAAATCGCTAGCCAAAATGACTGCCAATGACTGCCTGATCAGTGTTGAGGGATTGGGTTTCTGGTTTGTGGGTTTTTTTAATATTTGGAAAACTTTGGGGTGAAAGGCACCGAAAAGAAAATAGAAATCATTACTGCTTCTCTTGTCACTTAAGATACTAACATTCTGGTATTTTCATGCCTGCTTGCATACTGCACACAAACATGAACAAACTAAATTTTTAAAAGAGATTAACAGAAAAGTGGTACCCATGAAAGTACCAAATGGGGGAAGGGAGGCTCTTTGCAACTCCACTGGGTGCAGAATGCCAAAAATGTAACAATTTGCCAGTAATAGAGGGGAATGCAAGACTACCTGCTGCTGCAATAGGACCATCTCAAAGAAGAAACAGGATCATTTATAAAACGTTAATGACTACAGAAATTCCATAATTAGAATCACTGCTACTTCTGCTGCAGTTAATACAAATGGATGAAAGGGAACAGAGAAGATCCTTCAGGCCTACGGGATTTTTTGTTGTTGTTGTTTAGCACTAAGGAAGATTATGAGAATCCAAAGCCTAAGAGAGAAGCTGAATAAGTAGTAGTTAAAATACACCTGGATATGAAAGGCAAAACAACTGTGGATAATACCTAAGACTGTGTCAGAATGGTTTATTATTAATCTCAACATAGGGCCTATTTTATTGTGGTTTTAATTTTTCTTTTCAGACTTTCCCTCTTCAGCAATGTGAAGGAGCCTTAGGGATTTGCCATGGATCCCAAGAATAACTTGTACTGAGCCTCAGATTCACAAGAAAGAAGTGAGCATAGCACAAAATCATTTATACTATAATCACACGAATTAGCATATTGTAAGTCATCCAATTTTATCTCCCATGTCAGTAATGTGCCCTGATTGCTGATGATAACCATATACATTAGCAAGCTGAATGTTTCATCAGCTGAAGCCAGGACAATGGCAATGGAAGGATTGCTTTCAAGTGTTATGTCTTTTGACGTATATGCTTAATGTGGTTTTCTGCTGTGTTTCATGGATTATAATTTCATGGTTTATAATTTCATGGATCATAGTATGCTTGCTATTGACATTACCACTCAGCATGTTTCATTTGCAGGCCTCATACTATGCTCATAGTGTGCTGCCCAGGCACATAATCAAAGCACCAAATAATGAAGCTTCAACTTCAACTGACCTGAGCATATCTTCAAAGCTCTGAATTTGCTTATGAAGTGATTTGTTGAGTGGGGTTAAGTAGATATTTAAAACTGAGAATGTGCATTGGTGCTTTACTGATGATTAGTCTCGCTCCCTCCATGTCACCTATTTGATTTAATCCTAGAGCACACGCATTTCCCATTCTTTCAGCTGACGTTGTTAAGAATATGGTGTAATTCCACCCACA
>JAOTQQ010000023.1:41937189-41955571 GCA_026546715.1 Gallinago undulata
TGATTTAATCCTAGAGCACACGCATTTCCCATTCTTTCAGCTGACGTTGTTAAGAATATGGTGTAATTCCACCCACAAAATCCCATTCTCTCCTGAGTCCTACTGAACTCGTGGTCTCAGTATTTATCACAGGAGTCCCAGAGGTTAGTTTTGTCCCCATGTGAAATATACTACTCTCAGTTTCACTGCAGCTGCCTGTTTTACTGGGTAAGTAATCAAGAACAATTCTCTTTTTTCTTGTTTTACAATAAAATTAAATCAGGAGAAGTCTGAAACATTGTTCCTAAACCATTTTTCATTTTGCCTGCACTCACCTTTCTCTCTCCTATTTAACACATCTCTAAATGAAACAACTGTCTTTCTATCCTCTCTTTATTCTAGAACTTCTCTATGACTCTAGTCTTTCCCCCCCCCTCATGTTTCTCCCCTACCTGCTGAAGATGGTCTGTGAAAGATTGGCTAAAACTGGCCACAAAAACTAAATTTTATGTAATAAGTTACGGATTTATCGTTGTGGGGAATTATGCTACTTCAGTATGAAACCCAGAAAGGCTCTGTCTGTTTATTTAAATTTGGTGGTCTGACTTAATGTGATTAGCCCTGCCAATAATTCTAACAAAAATCTGAGAAAGAAAAGAAGGAACTCAAAATACTAAGTCATATTTTAATGTTCGTAATGTTAAGGGAGATAGAGAGCTGGCTCTGTGTCTGTCTTGTAAGCATATATGTGAGATCAAAATGCTGTGCAGGTATTGCCTTTCATAATATGTAAATTGCATTTTCCTACAAAAAGGAGGAAATGTTCACATTACAAATCATTCTGCCTAGGACAGAAAGTGACTGCAATGTAATTAGCAGGAGCTCATGGCTGTTGTAAAAAGTCACATCTCCTATGAAGAGAGGCTTTGCACAGTCCAATCTAGACAGACTTGAACAATATTTACTAACACATTCATTATATCCATTATAATGCCTCAAGCACATTTGCAGCCAACCCAGGCTGCAAATAAAATACATTTCCCTAAATGTATTAATAAGAACGTGGAGGTCCTAGAATTGCTTTGACATATCATTTGTACACATTGTCATCCTGGCAACTCTTAAGTATTAGAGAAACTCCAACACAGAGGCTGTGTGCAGAGAGCCTACAATTTATTACAGTCTACAATGCAGCATCCTCGATCCGTTGATTAGCCCTTGGCTATAACAGCAAGAGATGTCTCAGAAAAAGTCTAGAAGACAGCTTAGTTAAGAGAATGTTTCACATATATCTTTACCTCACATCTTCCTTCTTTAACATTCTTATTTATAACTATGTTTTCGGGTCTATGATGAAAAATATCGCCTATTGCTTTGCTAGACAACACTTGTTTTAATTTACTTTATGCCTGCCCACCCTTTAAATCTCGTGAGACAGATGCATTACTTTCTCAGAAGAAAAAGGTTCAAATAAAGTAGTACTACAGTCAGACTCTGGATGCCTGCAAACTAAGAAATGGCTTGGACTTCAAACAACAGCAGGTGAGGAAAGTGTGCCCTGCTGTAAATGACCTGTTATACGTGCAAAACCATGTGGAAGTAAATTACAAAAAATCTACATGGGCACCTTGCACTCTTTAGAAACCCCATTTGTGACAGAGCAGAGGTGTGCCTCGTTCCCCCAGGCCAAGCAGGGGTACCTGGTGGAGGCACAAGCCTCTCGCAGGCATCTGGGGAGTGAGGAGAGGAGATGGGGGGGGGGGGCGGATGTGGGAGCTCTGTGAGCACAACACCTTGCTCAGCTGTGAAGACCTCAAGACCCCTACAGCATTTGACAGTGATTTTAGGCAGAACTTGTGAGTGAGCACTTCTCTCTCTGCCGCTTCTGTGAATGTGTTCAAAGAATTTCAGTGAAGCAGAAAGGCTCTGTTCTCCCCTTTGGAAGCTCAGTTTGTTACTTGCATGAGGAGACGTCCTGACTTTCCTGAGTGTATCTGCACAAACCGACTGTGTGAACTGCCTCCACTGATCCACAGTCTGGTCTTAAGGATGAGATCCAAATTTCACAGCAGCCAACAGAAAGGCTATTGCTGATATCTGTTGCACTCCTGGCTTTGGTGACTTTGGGTAACCCACCAAATGCCGAGTTGTTCTATTCCCACTGAAGTCTATTGAATTGAAGCAGAAGCAAAAATGTCCCAGAGCTGGAAGCAATTGATAAAGTCATTATTTTTTCAGCGGTGATTTAGAATGTCAGGAGTGCTGGAAAGTGCTGAAGGTGTTCAGTGGGGATTGAAAGACACAGAGCAAGGGATTAAAGAGCCCAGGCTTGTCTCATCTGTAAACAGCTACCTGACACCTGATCTTCAGATAAAATAATGATACAGGAACTTTATGAAAAATGTGTAGGTATTCAGAACATCGTATTTATAACCTGTACATATGACATCTTAAAATGTATTGTAAAAAAATCTTCATGTAGGCCCATTATTGCCGATGACACACTGAATAGTGACTTATTTTGCACTTAAGACACAGCCTATCTCAAATGCTTTGGTTTGACCCTTACCATAAAGGCAATAGAAAATGCTGCTCTGCCTTTTATAAAATGTTTTTGTCAAAGCAGTAGAATTGGACCCTAAGCCACCAAAATGCGTTAGACTTTCACACAAAGCATGATAGGGCTTTTGCTCCTCACTCAGCCATTTTAGCTGGCTGTTACAATCACTTTGAGATTGTTCTGATTTGGCTCTCAGTTAAAGCATTTTAGAGCTCAGACGAGACATTCTGCTCACAGCATTACTAGGTGTATTTGGCATTTGTTGCAGTCAAGCACAGCTGTTGTTAGCGTGGATCCACATAAGCGAAGACTCATCACAGAAAGGGTGATGCTATGATTCTGATGGGAGCGAGTCCCTGACCGAAAATGGAGGGAGGATGGTGCATGGAAAGAGAACCGGTAAGAGCATCATGTGCATTGCTGTATGTTGTGTGTCTTGTCTTCGAATAACCCAAAACAAGCAGAAAGCTGTGAGTTTGTTAGGATATGCATAGTGAATACTTCAGATATTTATAAATATGATACAGTCACCTTCAGTAACCAGCACAGTTATTATTTCACAAAAAGCAATAAGCATTCAAACTTGAAGAAATGTGCTAATTAAGAAACAGAGTAGGGTTATAAAATACAGAAGTCTGGGGAGAAAGGAAGGTCCCACTAGCTATATTTACATTTTTTAATTTTAATTTCAGAGCTTGGTGCCAGAGAAGAAGGCAAAAGGCTGCTTCACCACAGCCATTTGCTAATAAGTACAACATTTACCTGCTGGTGGGTGTCAGGACTGAGATGACAGATCAGAAGAGGGAAATCCATCCTAAAAAGAGGAACAGGGTAGATTCAAGCCGTAAGGCAGCTCCCAGAGCCAATCAGAGTGGCAAAGAATGTTGCCTATTCTGCTAGGTAGTTTTGGAAACTCACTCCATGCGCAACGGATTGCTGCCAAAAGGACACCTTGGCTATCACTGCCAAGTCCACACTCAGAGCCCCGTGACCATGCAGATGGGGTATTCCAACACTGCAGTCTGCCCTTTTCTGCTTCTCTTTTTGGTTTTGTTTTCCATTACCCAAACATGTCATTTGTATTTTAGGCTAATACTTGAAAGAGATCTGGAACAACCTGATGCCCCTTGGTTTTCCTACCTCCTGGGTAGCCAGGAATCCAAATCAAGAAGGGTGTATGGAAGCCTTCCAGCGCCTGCAGCCTGCTGTCTATGAACCTGCAGGCACTTGGAGGTGCTTATTGCCAAGGGGTAGGGAGAAATCACCCCTGCCATTTATTATCTGCTGCCTCACAGGCAAAGTTATTAAAGGACGTCATCATTTAACACTTTGGGTGACCCTCAGGTTAACAAAAGTATCTTCTCACGGAAAGATACATGTATTCCAGAAACTCAGAAAAGGGGACAACCCTGTAAGGCTGGAAGACAAATGAGTAATCTCTCCTTACAACAGTAGACAGAAGCAGAGTTTTGTTATTCTGAGCTGTTAGAGGGTATATCAACTACATGGCAGCAAAGGGTAGAAACACTTCTGTTGCTGACACTATTAAAAATGGATCAAAAGATCATACTACAAATACTGTAAAGTGGGATTTGAGTTTTAGTTGTTCTGAAGAGCTGTTAGCAGAGGAAATTACCTCTCTGCTGTCTCCCAAGACAATCTTTTCATGCAGTGAGTATGATCCAGAGCTAATTAGCATCAGCGGAAGAAACTCTTGGGTGACATTTGTGTCTGCGCTGAAGTGAAGATGAAATGCTTTAGTAGCGGGGGAAAGGATTTCATCCAATGAGCATCCAGTGAAAGGGCTATAACCAGTAAGCAATTCAGACAGGAATAACACATCTCCCTTCTCCTCCCCACCTCTTCTTAAGTTGTCTCTCAGACACGATCAGGAACTTCTGAAGATCTTGGAAATAAAGAAGTTTCTTAAGAGTGATAGTAGGTGGACACCTGCAGTATGCTTCTGGGAAGGTTTCTCTTACAGGTACAGTCAATCCATGCTTGAGTGAGCTATAGAACTGATAACATTTACACTAAGAAAATTATCTGAGGAAACAGGCTGAAAAGTGTAATATTGCCCCTCCCTCCATACCTTAAACTAAAGACTAGTCATCTTTCTCCATATTTTTTTTAAAATAAGGTATTTTTAGAAGCAATATGAAGCAGAAGTAATTTTTAGCAGCACCATTCATAAGTTTGACAGCTTTTATAGGGTAGGAAAAATAAGTACTGTGAAGCAAATGCATGGGATAGGAATAAAACTCCAAAACTGCTTAATGATCAGCTAAAAATATATTTTGACTCATACTTTTCAAGGCGTAAGAAAACCAGAAAGATTTCAAGAAGAAGGTATTTCAACTGGGCTATGAACTCTGTAAGATAAAAGCTATCAACTAGCGCACTGGGTTATATTTGTCGTATTTTGAATACACTGTGGTATCCTCTTCTGTCATCATTTGCTTAATTCCATAGTCAGCCCCAAAAATACATGTAGTCATAAACCAAGTTCTGCTTTTAAGAACGAGTACACTTGACTTCTAATTTCAGTGGCACTTGGGTGCAAATACCTCAAACCCTGCATGTTTAATAAGTGTTCTTTGTTTTGTTCCCCATCTCTAGGCTATGGTACACTGCAGGGTCCAGAATTCAAGTGGATCTTTAACTTTCCTTGTTTCCTTCCTCCAATGTTACCAAGACACAGCAAAGTGATTATTAAAATACACATTCCTGCCCTGTTCCTCAATCATTTAAGGTGAAAATGCCAACTTAAAATTCTCTTTGTCTTACTTCTACAGAGCTGGCACACCTTTAAGGGCATCCATTTGAGATTTTCTCCTGTTTTGCACTTCATCAACAATCCCTTCCAGGTAAGTTCCACTTAAAAATATCTTTGTGATGGGTAACTGTATTACAGGTAATTGTGTCATAATATTTGCAGCATAAGGTCGCCAGTGACTTTATAGTTCAGAAAGAAAAGAACATATTGAATATGAACTTATTACGGAGTTTCCCTTTCCTACGTGGGCTGAAGCCTTGCAGGGAAGATGCGTGGACAGATTAACAGAAGTCTTTTAGTCTTTCTATACTTTGGAGAGGAGGGAGAAGGGGAAACTTTCACCGAGAAAGTGTCTTGACACATTCAAGTTCGTTAACAAAACAAACAGCTATCATAAGTTAAAGCTTTGCCCAACAGTGTCAATCCTGCTCTTATTTTAAAATGTCCTCAAACAGTTAACCTACACTGACCTGGATTTTTAAAGATTGCCAATGAATCCTCAGGCAGAATCAGTGGTACCCCTCTTGGATGTGCTGTATGATGTTACCACATACAAGATCTGAGTCAGTAGGTATCTCATCCTGTAAGGATGATGCAAAAGTTGCCTTACTACCAAAGGAAGGAGTTTCTTTTCCAGATGAAGTTGCTCACGCATGAGAAATGCTGCTACACATATCAGTCCTTCTGCTGCATAAGAATCCAACATACTGAAATGTCACAAGGCTCCCTGTCAAAAATACAAAGCTTATTTGCCAGTGATACCCTCCTACTCTGCTACAGCCCACAAAATGCTTAAAATAACCAACCAAAGGTAAGCTTCGAAGCCTTCTGCCTTGAGCTTCAGTTTCAAACAAAGCAACTGAAATTTAAACAGAGGAAGTAAATGTTGTTCTGTTCATGATTTCACCCTTCAACCAGAAATAAATACAAATCCCCTTATTCATTAACTATTTCATGAAACTGTGAATCAGGTGAGTGTTCATGAAAGTGTGAAGTATTAGAAGTTACTAAGGTGGTGTGATCTTCAGCATGAAAACAGAGCACTTGGGTGATCCTGCCACCTTCAGTCACCTTGTAAGTATAGGAAAGGTGTCAGAAAGTTCTCCAATGCATCTCAGTATTTTCTCTGTAATACTGCCAGGCAAGTACTTAATGGTGGAGGCAGTCAAATCCTGAACAGTCTTCACCATAAGCTGCTGCCTTCAGTTATAGTTGGCCAGCAGGCTTTACCTTCAGATCCCCAGACTGGGGAGAGAGAGAAACAAGGAAGAGCCTATGTGGCTGTCCATAACATTTAACTGTATCACACTGGCAGTTTTATGTGTTATGGCTCCCTGTGTCCTTTCTTTTGCCTGCCCTTTCTAGCTTTTATCCCTACTTTTTGATCCAAACACAGTGGAAATGGAGCTCCTGCCTAACTTTCCTCTGGACTGTCCCAAGGCAGGACACGGTTTGTGCTACATGTCTGCTGGGTAACCTCTTTGTGCCTCAGCCTATGACAAACATTATTATCCTTCATTTTGGTCCCATTCTTCTACTGCATCACTGTCCCTTAATTTCAAGTCAATGATTTTGCAGCTTGACCCTCTCCTCCTCTAATCCTTCCCAGGTTACAAGGGTTGAAAAGCCACATTTCCTTATAACTGAGCAGTAAAGAGACACTGCTGAATGTGCTGGGAAGCACTCTGGGGTAGCAGATGTTAAAACTGAGATTACTAAATGTTCTGGCTATGTTGGAGTATGAATGAATTTGAAGAAAGGACATCCTAGCTAGTTCTGTTAGTGACATGAGAAGAGTTAACTGCAGTTTGGGTAGCACAGAGGAACAATTTCAAAGCAAGAAACCCTGAAATGTCAAAGAACAGAGTTATCAAAACAGATCATTGTTAACAAATGGCTGTTTATTGCTAACACAAAGCAAATGCATGATTTGAAGCTGGATTCTTTCCGTAAGCATTTACTAGAGGAAGAGACAAAAAAAGACATTTGTATCCTATCAGTTGTTCGTAAAACTCACAACTGTTTCCATATGGCCCCCTACTATACTGTTTTATGACTTCCCATTTTCAGTCTTTAACAATGATCCACTGAGTGAAACACTCTCTCAGTATTACCGTAGGTACATCCTATTTGCAAGACTAATTTTTTAGAGAAAAATGAATTTGAGATAGTGACTGGAATAAACATCATGCACTTGAAGTTCTCAGAATATCATGCGTGCCTGGACAAAATTTACCATATCACAGTTGACTGACAATGACAATACACTTGTAATTCTATTGGTAATTGCTCAGTTTGGGTTTGTCACCTCAATTTTCCTGTCTAAATTCATATGAATATGTGTGTGTCTTTTGAAATGCCCTGGCACCTCTTTTGTGCTAGGAATTAATCAGTAGTACATAATGCACGGTAGCAAAACCACACTGCAGAACATGATCTCATGAAAGCACTGCAGAGAGGAGGGACTCAAGTTATTCAGTCAGTTCAAGGAAAATACCTCAGGACTGCTTTCAGGAAACTCTCTCCAGAACAAGTTTCACTATAACTAATTTCAGTTACTGCGGCTTTTTTCTGCATGTGTTCAAGTAGCTAAAAAAAGGGCAACAAGCGCACACACCAGCTGAAAGCCTCATTCCTTTGCTTCTGTGCAATACAAAGGGTGATCGATTTAATGTTTCTGAGAGCTAGGCTCTCTGCTCTCCTCCAACAAATAGTGGGAGAGTCAAAGGTAGGAAGGAAGAAACCTCACCTTGGCTTTCACTGGCAGTCATGCAGATACAACATTACAAAGTCACATATGCCAACATTCATTAAGTGTCTTTACTGTAAATAACTTTTTTTTTTTCCTTCTGGCAAACAATCTCACCCCACTGGAAGTGCCACAAATACCTTCCTGTGTAATTGAAATAACATTTGCAATGCCATCAGAGCAAAGGCTTCAGCTTGAAACTTATTAACAACCTAAGGATGAAACAAAATACTTAAACTGTAATTTGAGGGGTGGGTAAACATCTAGCAGCCTTTCATGGCAAAACAAGTGCAAAGGAGCTTATCAACACTTGGCCCGCGTTGTGAGAAAAGACAAAGCAAACTAGAGCAATGCTGCCTGGCTACACTGAAATGCATAAGGAAAAAATCAGCTACCCAGGGGGACAGTGCGAGCTCACAAATCTTTAAAACGCATGGACTCAGTGAGTTACAAATCACAGCATTGCACAGGCAGAGCAGAAAACTGTTTGTCTCTCCTGGCAGGATGCTGAGGGTTTGCTGGCACCTCGGAGCAAGGGCAGGCTCAGCCAGGCCATGGACAGTCCGGCTGGGCTAGCCCAGGGAACAGTGGCAGGGAATCATAGAATCATAGAACCATGGAAAGGTTAGAGTTGGAAGGGATCTTAAAGATCCTCAAGTTCCAACCCCCCTGCCATCGGCAAGGACACCCCCAACTCGACCAGGTTGCTCAAAGCCCCATCAAGATCTACTTTTAAATTCCAAGTAAAAGAAGTCCATTCAACCCACTGGTCACAGAATTGTCAACTGCCAAAGATGTACGTCTCCTAAACAGTGGAAGATTTGACTGCTGGAGGACAGGATTTAGTTTCTGGATTACACAAACAACTAAGGACTCCAGCTAAAATCAGTCTGCAAAGGTGGGGGCAAATATATTGAGGCTGGTGTCAAGACAACCAGAAAAAAGCCTTCTGAGGCTAAATGTTTTCTGTACGTCAATATTCCAGGTGTTTCACGTAAGCATGAACCGAATGCACTCAAAATTAGCAATTCATACAGCAGTTCCAGAATTTGCTTCATGCTGAAAAAAATGGAGTTGACCATGATATCAGGCATTAGGGCCTCTTCTCAACAATTCTTTGAAAATTGTAAGTACCAGGGAAAGCTAAACTCTATTACACAGCATGTGACATCAAATGTTTGAGATCTTATGCAGTTTTCGACATTATTAATTTTCTACCTGATGGCAGTGTATTCTTCTTATTTTTGCCTCCCACTCTTGTCCTGTGATGAAAACGCTGCAGTAAAAAAATCAGGTTAATTCCTTTTATTTTTCTGCCTCCTGCTGCTGTTCTATCTGTAGGAGCTGCTGCAGAAAAGAAAAACTGTAGCAGAACAGCCTAATAAAAACATTGCTCTATCCCTTGTGATATTAATATTGACAGAATTTCACAGCTCCCTGTCTCAGACAGTAAAGAAAACAGCTCTTAATTCTCATGTTCCAACTATTATTTTCCCATCGTCATGGGGTAGCAGAAAATCAAAACCACCTCCTGCACAAAAGCCACCCCCAAGAGCTGCACAAAGAACACTGTCATCTTTCAGTGACTTCAGTGATCCAGTTTTTCTGACTTGGGTGGGTTGGGGTTTTTTTTCTGGCTTTCTACATAGCTATTACGATCCAGTGCATAGTTAGAGACAAAGCAAAATATCACTTTCCAGAAGGCAGAGGCTTCTGTAGCCAGAAGGGAAAGATGCAGTCACCTCTGTACAAATAAGCCTCCACCATCTGATCTGGAATCACAAGACAGAAGGGGATGGGGCCAGAACCAGCCACAACATGGAAAGAGCAACATGGAAAGCCTTGTTAAGACACAATAACGTTACTTAGTCGTGTGTTTTATAACATAGAACCAAGAGTGAGTGTCCTTTGCAGCTAATACCAGAGATTTGTATGATTAGCAATGGATGGATTGCTAACAATTCAGGTAAGCACCTAAAAATGTCGATCCCCATTACAACCTTTGAGCTGTAGGCGCTACTGTTGAGATTTAGGGGACTATATTACGATATTGCCCTCTAGTGTCCACAGACAAGAGAGAGAATATCTTACTACCACTTCACCTCAGCACTTCTATTTCAGCAGGCAAATTCACAAGTTTTATGCCTATAAATACTTAAAGGGAGGGTGTCAAGAGGAAGGGGCCTGTCTTTTTTCAGTGGTGCCCAGTGACAGGACAAGAGGTAACAGGCGAAAACTTGAACATAAGAAGTTCCATCTAAACATGAGGACACGAGGAGGAACTTTACTTTGAGGGTAGCAGAGCACTCGAACAGGCTGCCCAGAGAGGTGGTGGAGTCTCCACCTCTGGAGACATTCAAAACCCACCTGGACTCGTTCTTCTGCAACCTGCTCTGGTAGGGGACCTCCAGAGGTCCCTTCCAATCCCATGTCATTCTGTGAATCTGTGAAGCAGGTTTGCTATTGAAAAGCACACATGGGGTTCACAGTAGTATGTACTAGATGTGCCCAGCTCAGCTATCACATGTGTTGAACCTCTGCGATTGCTGCATCAAGGTTGTACTTTCATTAGACCAAGTGAAAACTAACAGAAACACAGTTGTTTTAGACCAAGCTGACAGACGCAGCTTATGCTCATCTGTTCTTTTGCATGGGGAGAACAGCCACGGCCCCACTGAAGCTGGCTGAGGCCATGCAGGTTGCTGAGACCTAGGGCTCTGCAGTAAGGTGTCTTAAGAGTCTAGTCATGCTGGTAGTCTGCATGAGGACCTACAAGAGGATGTGAGATTATGCAACATCTTCCTCGGAGCAGCCAGTCTGTAAGGAATCTCAGAATCACCACGGTTGGAACCACCCAGCCCAATACGCTTGGGGAGGAAACTCTTTGGAGGAAAGACATACATAACACATGAAGACATACATAACATTGTCTCCAAACAGAAAAAAATCCGAACTTTCTCCTGCTTATCTTCCTAGCATTCCCACTGCCTTGAAAGCAAAGATGCCCTCAACAGAGAAGTGTAGTAACTACAATAGTAACACTTTGCAATGGTTTTATCTAAGCATAGATATAATACCAGATGTGCAGAAGCCCAGAGAGGTTAACCTGGCTTGTTCAAGGTCACAGCACTTGCCCACGAATAGATCCAGACCTCCTGGCTCCCAGGCCTGTGGTTAAACCACAACAGAGAGCCTTCCCCTCAGCAAATGTGCTGAGAAGTTGCACAACCTGAACTTACTGGTTATGTGTCTTTCTGAAGTTCCTGACAGCAATCCATAATCAGATACTTCAAACTCAGCATTCCAACTGTGATTCGCCGGTGGTGATGTATACACTTTGACTTTTCTAAGTAAGTCTGATGCTGTATCAGGTCTCTTTTAGACAAAAATCCAATCAATGATTAACAGCTGAGGTGTACTGTGTTCTCAGGGATCTTTAAGGGTATACAGTGACTTTCAGTATTATCCATGAGACTTAAAACGTGTTACTTCAAGATCATTTTATTGCCAGAAATAGTTTAGGTTAGTACTACTATTTATTGCAACTTCTGAGTTGACAGAATCCTATTCACTTACCTACTTTTGATTTTCATCTTAAAAGGTGACAGCTAAAGTTTCCTGGAGATTTTTTTTGATGGGGTCCTCCCTTCAATGCAGTCTGCTGAAGGAATGATTCTCCCTCCCCTTACTGATTTTTCATTCACTCCAATTATACAGACACACTCAAGACTGAGCTGCAGCAGCATTTCTTAACTGTCATGAGAAGACTATTTTGAACCTTGAAGTCTATTATTTCAAATTGCCTCTTACTGCAAGTTCTTCTTTCTGATTGAAAGAACTGTGTGAAACAAGTAATTCAAATATCTTCCTGTCCATTTCTTTTTCTGTTTTGAGCTGGGGGAGACCAGGTATGACTTGGGTTGTCATCTACTGAACTGCTGAAAAGGGCTTGCTGTTAAGTTTGTAACAGGAAATGACCAAACCCCAGCAGAGGAATGAAAGAAAGCAGACTATAGATGGGAGGGTCTAATCAAGCCATCATTAGACTTGGCTTCCAAACTGATAGGAACAGATTTTGGGGGAAGTTCAAAAGAAATAAGTCACTGAATGAAATTCAGTTTTACAGCAGGAAACATAAAAATGTGGTTTACTTTTCAGCATATGAGTGTGCCACAGTATACCCAGGGTTTCTCTGCAGCTGCAGTAGAGAGAAACGGGTGGCTATTAAAATTGGCTCTGCATGGTAGGTTCTGGGCTAAGGCATTCCAGTACGTGCTCTGTATAGAATATAAATGGTCTTTAGAAGGAAAATTTATTTCACCCTTTTTTCTTAATTTCTCCACCACTTATGCCGTCGTCTTTTCCTCTCACTTCAAGGGTTCTCACCTGTGAACCCTGATTACCCTCCAAGCAGGCACAGATTGCCTCCCAAGGACAGGAGAAGCTGACACTGCAGCACGAATGTGAGCTCCTGCAACACCTTCACACCCGAGAGCTGCTTATTCCAGGCACAGCATCCTTGGTGAAGAGAAGTCAAAGGGACCGAGAAGGACATGCTGATGAAAATCTTAGTATTGGTGTCCTAGTATTTCACCTTCCCATAGGGAAATGCTGCAAGATCAAGTAATTGCAACCCTAATGCTGATCTTGCTGAAAAGAATTTAGAACGACTAAGTTCAAGGAACAAATTACAAAGGTTAGTTAACCAAACACAAAGTACCTTAAGGGCCAGACACTTAAAAGTCAGAAACCTGAAGGTGCTGGTATGTATAGATTAGGAACTTTAGAAGCTGTTAATCTGCCCAGTTTTCCCTGAAATTAATGGAAATCAAAGAGGCTCAGAACCCCAAAACTCTATCCATAACAACAGGTGTCTCCCTGCACCTTTACTATCTTTAAATGCCTGGTCTAAAATCCAGCTTTCAGCAGTTAGTTCCATGTGTTAGATGGATCATGCACAAAAGCTTTTCAAAATATTTCTACAAAAATTATTCCAAAAGTTACAAAGAAACACATTGTCAAATGTGTTTAGGAGCCAAATATTCTTTGAAAGTAATAATAGCTGAAGGGCAAGGTTTTCAAGGGTATATAGATACAAGAGATAGACAGATGCTTATCAAATTAATAGAATTGTGCCTAATACTGTTAAAAACAAAAATATCAACACAATTTGATTATTTTCTTATAATCAAACATACTCCTCAAGCAGGAGGGACTGTCGTAGTGCTAGTTATTCTAATAGTATTTGCCACCAATATTCCTCTTCTAAGTGTTTTGTAGACAAATAGCCCATTGCTTCAATACACTCGATATACCTGCTAAATGCATTCTGGAATCAGCTTTATTAGACACTGGTAATAGTCTAAATATTGACTTTTGTAATCCTCTTTAGCAGTTGCTGCTTTCTGCACCTGAATTGGCATTTCTCTTAGAACAGAGTATACCAATGACTATCCTGTTTAGAAATTATTGCATTATTTAAATCCTAGATAAGATATAAAACCAGAAATGAAATGTAAAAGAGTAAACATTAGGCTTACAAGCAACATCTAGCCATGCGAAACATCCATAATTTATAAATATCCACATAGCTTCTCAGCTTCTTTCACAATAAACCTTTCAATTCAATAGTTTTATGCTTCATACTTATCGTCTTAGTTGAGTTGCTATAGAACTGATGCACAGTTCCATAGACTTAAAATACTTAATGCAAAATCATACTTAACTCATGAAAAAAGCTCCAAACACAGAAAACTTAAAACAAAAGAAATGCAGAATTGCTGAAGTAAAAGAAATGCTGGATTTTGCATTGTAGGTGGACAAAAAGTTAATTACTTTTTATCTGAAACCAACATGAAATTGCAACATGGATGACATTCTCTGCTCTTCAACAAAGCAGGAATAGTAAAAGCAGGATAAATTCCTTGCAGTATTCTCTACAAGACCGTGGTCTGTAAGCCCATGCATTTGTCAGCCCTGACACTGCTCCCCAACCAGGATGCCCCTACCAGCCTGGGGAAGAGGCAAACAGGGAAAGGAATAAACTAGGCTGGAAGGGGATGTTCCTGCTTACTCATCTCTGAACTGGAAGGCTGCTGGACAGACTCTAGACAGCAATGCATTTCTGGCCCGTATCAACCTCTGCTGTATGCAACTCTGTCAAGTACTGTCTCATTTCAAACTGAAGGCATTAAGAGAAAGACAGAAACAAGTTCCACAGTGCCAAAGAAAGCAATTCTTACCTTCTTCCCAAGCTACTACCAAACTAGTCCAGACAATTTATGGTGCTGAGCAAGCCACCCCATGGCCAAGGGTGGCTTGGCTGCCTTTCACACTGGGCTCTGCCTGTGCAGCACTGGTCATAGCACAGTTTTTTCATCTTTTGTTTTGTGCATGGACTTCATTATGATGACAACCTTTTTTAGAATGAAGAATTACTTTAGAAAACTCTCATAACTAACCCTGTTCAAAGTAAGAGGAACATAGCAGTCTGATTGTGGTATTCTTTACTATTAATTTTAAAACTCAAGTTTGCTCTTTCGGCTCAAGCTTTTTCAGTTGATAAAGTTAACCTATGTCAAGATGACATCTATTCAAAATAATTGGCTTAGAGAGCCATGTTATCCACCACCTTTGGAAAAACAGGTTTGCCTCATACTCCCGAAATGCAAAATTCTATTAAGATTCACATTTGTATTTAAAAGTTTATCTATTTTTCATTTGTCACTTGTTGAGGATGTACTCTCACATCTCTAATTGGAAAATATTGCTGCAAACTTATTTTTAAATTACCAAGATTATAACACCAACAAAACCCTTACATCTTTTTTCTGTCAATCAGAAGCTGTTGTACAAATGGAGTTTTGATTTCTGACAGTGTTCTCCTTGGACCACTATAAAAAACTTACTCATCTTTCAGGTGAAGATCACGTGCATATGTACTGCTGCTGAACTAGCATAAAAAGCATAATTCATTTGTTATAAATAATACTTTAAAGAATATATCTACCCTTTATAGTGAGGCAGATGTGTTGCCTAAGAAAAAATTCTCTTGCTTTATCTGGTTTCTAGGTAAAACAAGTTTTCTCAACCATTTTTGAACTGTCTATGCCAATAATGGCATAGGATAAAACAGCCTTGGTAACATTTCTAGGTGGCATTATGGACAGATCATGTCCTACTTTCTCTTCTACACATGCTTGTGGCATGAGTGCTGCATAAGCAGATCTTTATTTGCTCATTCCATTTTTGCACCCAGTGAGAGATTACCTTTTCAATTACTAAAGTAAAATTTACCTTTTCAATTCAGCCACTGAGCTGAGGGATAAATACCTACTTAGATGCTTGAATTCAAGAAGACAGGATTCCCCTCTGGAGGACTTTAAAGATTTCCATTCATTTGACAGGGAATACAGGTGTTTGTTTTAAGAGGCTTTCTTCACTAGACGTCTAAAATTCAGATCCAAGCTAGACAGTCAGACGCAGAGTTGCAATACCTAGATGCAAGCTGGGTAGGCAGACTGGATCTTATCCCACGTGATTAACATTTCATAAAAGTAGGATAGCCTTAAAGTGACATCTCTTTCCCAGTTGTCTTTCTGCCTTCAAATATGTCCATTAAAATCCTGATCTACTTTCAGCCTTTCTATATGATTTATTAAATATTAAAAGTTTAAGTAGGTAAGGAAAATTACAGTGCATTGCTGTCAGTATGAAAAACAGCTTGATACAAAAAGTTTCCAAGTCTGGAATTCAGAGCTCTATTTGAAACATCACAAGCAAAGTAACGAGGCAACTTCATTCTGGAACTACAGACAGTAAAAGGAGGTAAAGAAATATGAAGGCCCAAATGAATGAAGGAACAAACACTGAAGAAAAAGAATGAACAATTGCAAAACAAGAATTTTAAGCTGAAATTGGAAAGCAATTATATGATACAAATTTTGGATGACTCGAGCATAAAATACCATGACTGCAGTAAAAGATATACTAAACTTAAAAGCTAAAATAGCAAAACCAAAGGAAACACTTCACAATTAGTAAAAACAATCTTTTCATTCAATATAAAAGTACACATATTCTACATGTTGCACAAAATGTTTTGGTTTTGCAGCAAGAAGTTGTGTCAGAGGTTTCCAGTTGAGTAACTGCTATTAAGATGGTAGCAGATGACCAGCTTGCTGCCCAGACCTCTGCTCTACCCCAGGTAGCTCTTGTTTTGCCGAGGCTCCTCAAGCGTTGTTCTGTCACGCCCCACAAATCACAAAAGGTTGCACTTCCCACACATTTCCATTTCTCTTAGACGTTACGCTGAACACTTATGCTTATGCTCATGGGCTCACAGAAAGAAGGCCTATGCATCTTTAAAAGATGGCAGCATTAGCATCTGTATCTTATATCGTTAAAAAATTCTTAACATTTCAAATAAAATGAAGCTATGGAGTGCTGAAACATCTTCCAAAGCAAGAGAAAGAAGTATTTGAAAGTCTCATTAATAACAATTGATTAGAGTCAATCAGAGGTGCACAATGCTTTGCAGATAGTTTTGTCAACCAAAAGCTGCTATGCTATGAATACATCTGAATATGCTTGGCACTTGGCGGTGTGTTTAATCATGATAAATTATGGAAGATGTAAAAATAAGACTAATCACTCTGTGAGTATGAAACAATACTCACCAGAAATTAATGCATATTCTGGGAAGTAAATTAATTCCTGATGCCCTTTCTGAAATGCATATTCTTAGACTTCCTAATTTTGAAAGTGACTTTTCCAAGGTAAAATATTCAAACACATAAAGTATTTGCTAGTCCTCTCTCATAAAAACAGATGAAATATTTAAATATGACACAATTTGTATCACTGAAATAATCTCCTATTGTTGGTAAGCTTTTAAAACTTAAACTGCATGGGAAAAGCTTTCTAGAAAGCAATTAGTTTCATGGAAGTAAATACTCAAAATCTAAATTCCAAAGAGTGATTCTACATTTGTATGTAATTTTATTTTGCATTAGTCATCCTGTGGTTGGAGTGAAGTTCCCCTGCCCCAACTGTGCTTTTCAAGGACAGCACTTGTTCTGGAAGCTTCATCAGCTGCCTAACACTTCACACGTCTGGTGGCTCTTCACATGTCTGCAGTGGAGACTGCAGAACAACATCACAGGCGCTGCCTTAGTCTTTAAGATACTTCAGAGGTTCCCCACTTCTGTATCTCCTAGTGCCCTGACACAGCTGAAGCCCCACCAGCAAGCCTCTGAGCAGTCCACTGCGCTTAGGCTGCCAACAACACAAACTCATCGCTCAGTACGCAACAGGGTGTAAAACCTGTCTTTGCACACGTGAACACACAAACACACCCGGCTGAGGGCAGAGCAGAGCGGGTGCACGAGATGCCCACACTCAGGGGGTAAAACTGGCTACCACAGCGGTTACCCAAAAGAGTCTGCTTTTTGAATTCATCCAGGTGGTTTATTCCTTAGAGATTCTGATGCCTGCAGAATGAGCTCTTTAAGAGCTGTGAAAGACAGCTCCACTGGAGCCAGAAATAAAGGAATAATAAGAACAGTTTGACCTAAGGCAAGTCTTTTAAATTTGATGTGGGGAAGGAATCAATATTAACAAAAATATTTAAATAGTGAAAATTAAGTGGTTCAGAAAGCGTAATGACTCATAAGAACAAAAGCAATACAGTGCTAAAAAGGTTAATGACTTACCTAATTAACAAAATAGCTTCTAAAGAAGATCCTGAAAGAAAAGAAACAAAGCCAAAACCTCAAAAATAATTCTAGGGTACGGAAATTCAAATATGTCTTGTAAACCTTGTTTAAAGGCATCTTAAGAGCTGCTAATTCACATTCTTTTACTCTGTCACACCTCGCTATTTTGAAGATTAAAGCAAACACACTAGAACAAGCACCGACAGGATCCTGCTCTTTAAAATGACCAATCAAAAAGCATGGACTTTAGCTGCAGAGATTTTGGCCACTCTAGTATTTTTTCCTTTCTCTCTTTTCTTTACTATTTTACCCTCTCAGTCGCTTATTATGGGCCAATTTCCCTAAGCAAGTCCTCAGCTCCATGTCAATAACAGTAAAGACATCGTAGTATTGCTCTCTGGGTACTTTGGAAAAGCTGAATGGACTTATCTGATAAGCACATTATGAGAACTACTCCCTGCTAACTGAGATGGAATAATCAGGTCCCTGTACATGCTCTTCATTCATGGGCTCCACCATTCATGTGTGGACTGTTCAGTGGATAAGGAATTGGCTAGATGGTCACATCCAGAGGGTTGTACTCAATGGCTTTAAGTCCAGTT
>JAOTQQ010000023.1:41961073-42059979 GCA_026546715.1 Gallinago undulata
TAGGCAATCCTGCTTCAGCAGGGGAGTTGGACTAGATGATTTCTACGGTCCCTTCCAACTCTAATAATTCAGTGAAAAATTCAGTGAAAATATTCAGTGAAATTCTCCAGGCACTCTAATTTTTTGAGAAGTTCTAATTGCTGATATTTCACCTATATTTTTTAAAAAAATCCTGTAAGTTAAGCCTACCAATATCACCTTTTGAGTTTTATTACTTAATAACCAGGTATCTCCTTGCAAAGCAGAGAAGCTGCAGATTGAAATGGATGCCACATGAAACTCTTAGCTGCTCAGAGTAAGCTGAACCTAGTATTTCCAAACTGTCTTACACTAATGGTTGCTGTAATTAGCATGTACGATATGAGACCACGCTAGGTAATCCTGCTTTAGCAGGGGAGTTGGACTAGATGATCTCTAGAGGTCCCTTCCAACTCAGACAATTCCATGATTCCATGACATATTAATTTAGGTTACTATGACCAATAGGAAAATTAGACAGTTGAAAACAGCATAAAGACCAAATAATCGGAATGCATCCCTTATTTGTTAGGTAAGTAAGAAAAATAACTTGGTAAATACGTATTTTTGTTCTGTTCTTAACAAGATAATGTCAAAGACACTGTCAACTCTTGATACCATAAGGGACAAGATGATTCATTTCAGCAAGGACTTTATAGTTAAACACTTTAATAAACATACATAAATTTCTCTAGGCTTCATTTTCACATTTTTGGAAAATCCAAAAAAATAAGGAATACAGGTTTTGTATTTATTTTTAGTTCTGCTGCTGTCTCATTTCAATGTAGTTTGAGGAAAAAGCATGCAAGTATTCAGTTATGAATCACTCCCAAACCCATATCCTTCCTTACAGAGTTTGTCCAAGCCTTCCCAGCATGTGTCACTGAGCCAACATCTGCTGGACAAATGATTTCCCGGGCACTGAGACCCAGATCATGAAAATAAAAAGAACAGAGACAGTGCTTATATGCCAAATTAGTACTGCCACCTCCTTCAAAACTAAACTGCTGCTTCACTGTCACAGGATCTTGAGCTGAGCACAGTGTCCTCAGGACTAGTGCCATCTGAGAGCAAATAGTTGTTCCAAGGTCCAGCATGAGCTACAAACCCAAAGCAGGACTTCTCCTGTGAAGTGGTCCATCTCTAGCCTTGCTAGTAAGCCTGAATTTTGTGGGTGCCTATATAAGATGCAGAACAAATTATGTAGGACGTGTTTCTTTAAGAATCAGGAAACTCACTGGACATATGGAGTATGACACTCGAGCCCTTGCTCCAAAGCAGCTATCCACATTCAGACCTCCCATGTCCATCTGAGTCCAAGAGAAAACCTCTCTCAGTTTCTCCATTTTACACAAACACTGAAGTGCTTATTGGAAGAGGGATTTGACCCTGTTTCTGAAAAAAGTGCCCAAAACACTAGAAAATCAGAGTCGCTTTCTCTGACTGAATGGTCTATTTATTAAAACACTAACTATGAATAGTCTAGCTATTTATACAACATCAAATAGCTTCAACAAGGGAAGATGGCTTTCTTCCATACGCCAGAAGAAGTACAAGCATTTCAAGCATATTGTGTTTGGTGAGATAGTGCCTTGATCGTGAAGGGCAGTTCATCTCTTCTGAGTGTTTGTGGCTGGTGATTGGATCAGTCAGATCGGTATTCATGAAAACCTTGAGAAAAAATACTGGACATACCCACCCTAAATCCTGCATGCGCATGGTACATTATATGCCATCCAACAAGGAAAACAGTGACCAGATGTTGTGTTTTCATAATCCCCACGTGACACAGCAATGAAAGAATGAGCAGCTCTTCAGAAAACCAGCTGCAAAGTCAATAGAACATCTTGTTCCACTACATTTGTAACCAAAGAGATGTGAAATCCCCAGACCTGAGTTGACAATAAAGTTGTCTTCAAGTTATGAATTTTTAACTGGCTATCACAGACTTGCATATATATTGTCCTTCAGATAAACTTGTTGAGACTGGTAATAGCTAAAAGCATGTTTTTTTTACTTGGAGCTGATGTCTATTTTAATAGCTTTTAGAAGTTCTCTCAGATATTGGATAGCCCTGTGAGGGGCTATAAAAAGTATAATGAAAAGAATGCAACTGGCCCAATGATCTCGCAATTTATGTGTAGGGCAAAGCAAAACAGAGAGGACCAAGAGATGGATGATAAAGAACATGAAAACAAGTCCATCAAGTCAACACCCGGGCTGCTTCTCAGTCTCTGTATTTTCCATTTAAAAAAAAAAAAAAGAGAGCTCTCAGGGTGGAGAAGGGATTAATATTTGCTTTGTGTTTGTTCAGATTTTTCAGAGCAAAAGTTCCAGAGTCTGTGATCAGCTGAGTCATGCTGCTGTGGTTGATTCCTATTCATTTTACAGTAAATATGCCTATACTAATTCCTGAAAACATAGACATGAAAGCAGAAATACTCTCTGTGGCCTATTAAGAGCACCACAAAAAGCATTAACTCAGACAATGAATTAAACTGTAAAAAATTACTTCCTGCAGTGCCACCTCGTGTTCAGATACAATTCCAAATCCTAAAAACCCTTCAACCTTTATTTGTGCCAATGAAGCCTTCCAGCTCTGGAAGTTCATTCACCCTAAGATTAGTTTAACAACAAAGCATCTCCTTGGATATCAGAGCAGCTGCTCCTCACACATTTTAGCATTAACTCATTCCTGGAACTTCCTGGAATCCCAGGGACCTCAATTCAGAAGCCAGATTCTTCTAGAGCTGGGAAGCACTTCAAGCTGCACCAGTACACAGCAGTCAGGACACTCCATGATAAAATGGGAAAATGGAAAAGTTCCTGGAGAATGGATGAACTTGCTGTATTTTGAAACTTTCAAGAAAAGGGTATAGCAAAAAACCATGTAAGTAAATTACATTAATCTGATTGCAATAGATCACAAAGATCTATATATGATAGACCCAGATTTCATCTCTCACTACACATAGGAGTGTTGGAATTTATAAGCAGCTCATTTCTAACTGCAAAAACTCTAGCGAGAAAAGGCAATAAGTCACTCTCTATGCAGTACAACACTAAAGTAGGTCACACTTATTCAGTAACAGAAAACTTGCAGAATTCCAGGGCATGTCGGAGAGAAAAGTATAGGAAATAATTATAAAAAAAACAAAAAAAGCCTCAAAAATTATCCTGAAAGTTGCAGCGTAAGTGAGAGAATTCCACTGAAGTTGAGCGTATTATTGTCATTGCAAGGAACTACATTCCCTTCTCAAACCCAGAAAGCAGTAGATTTATTTATGTATACATGTATGTTATTTACATTTAGAAATATTTTAAAAGAAGTTTAATAACCACTGCTCAGGACTTCCTGATCACATATGGTTTACACAGACAGCACAGATACCAATGGTGCATCTAAATTGGAGGTTATGGGTAGGAGATGCATCTACAATACAGCCTTGGGAAGTTGAGGGTGCACACAGAGGCTTAGCTGGACACAAGGCACCACTTCCTACTAACCTAGGATTGGAGAAGCATTAATGGTTCTATTAACTGCTCTCTGTCACCCTTTTCCTAGTGAGTGTCACTAGGCAGTGCTCATCCCTGCTGTGCTTTGTGAAGCTGCTTCATCAAAAGGACTCATGAGCGCCTTCCCTGCCACTGACCTTCCAAAACAGCACATCCAGGAACACCTGCCATGACCTGTTAACATCCTCACACATTACTGTGATATGCTGTCATTTAGTGAGGATGAGGAAGGACACAATACAGAGCAGGAGGCTCCAGGAGATGGCAGCATGATGCAAGATCGTAAGAAGCACCTACACCAGCCATACTTTGACTGTTATCGGGTGCATGAACACCTGATGTTGGAGGATACTGCTAACTACTGACCTGCTGTGTCTCAGAACTTCTGGGCCCACAAAATGTCCTCATTCAGTGACAGTCTGTTCCGTGCAATTTCCAGCCAGGAGGACTTGAGTTAGGTCACTAATTCCAGAATGGGAAAGGCTGCTTTCATCAACAACTGACAGAAAGGCTGAAGTGGGATAGGACCTCTGGAGACTGTCTAGTCCAACCCCTGCTCAAGCAGGGGTTGAGCTAGCTACAGCCAGTTGCCCAGGACCATATCCAGATGTCTTTTAACTATCTCCAAGGATGCTGGCTCCAGAAACTCTTTGGGCAACCTGTGCCAGCATTCAACCACCCTCACCATAAAGCCCAGTGTGGCTCTCCAGGGCTTTGTCACCTCTGCCAGATGGGTGGGAGCACGCCCAGACCAAGCAGCTGAGACAACAAGCAGTCCTTGCTGCGCTGCACTCCACTCCAGAGTGCAACTTACTTCCTCATGTTTTAAGAGGACTTCAAGTATTTGAAGTGTGAATGTGTGAGCCCTTCCTTCACCAAACAAAACAGTTATTTTAAAGAACTGTGAAATTAAAAAAAAAATGGAGTTGAAAAAGCAAGATGGGAAGACCAGAGGCAAGATAAAAGATTTAGAGCCTTCAGCTACTTTGAGTTTGTGTTGTGTGGAATCCTGTTGCAACTGGTAGGATACCATTAATATTTGCCCACATGGATATGTTGAACCGAACACCCATACACACATACTCCCAATCCAAGCTCTAGAAAACTCTTTGCAAGAAAGTTGCCGTCTTCCCTCTCCCTAACCTCGGACCGAGGCAATAAAAATAGCGTTATTCTTGAAGTATGAAAAGCCTCCTGACACGTGGACACTCAACATTAAGTCATGCTAAAGATTTTGCTACCCTGGGCGTCGGGATGTTTTGACCGGTCATTGACTGGCCATGGCCAGAAGAGGGAGCACAAACCCCTCTGTTTTTATTCTGGGACTCCATCACCAGTAAAGATGCTTATTTGCTTTTATTTTTTTTAACATGACATGTCCCGTTTTAAATAATTTATGGAAGCCATTTGGAAACTCAGAACATTTCTCATCACAGAATGCATGAAATCTGAAGATAAATGAATGATTATTTGGGGCCTGAGAAATGAGAGATCAAAATCAGGCAGGATTTACAGTTGCTTAAAAAAACAGGGAAAGGGAAAGAAAACTAGAGTTATGACTTTCAGTCCTTGAGCAAAATGAAACCTGGATCACTAGATACTTAGTGTCTAACTGAATGCATGTGTATATGTTGCATATATATGTATGTATGTATGCATGCATGCATATGTATGTTTTCCTCCATCTAAAAGGAGAGTGAACATTTCCACTCCTTTAGAAAGAAGGATGGAAGTCTCCCTTTCACAGGTGAGGACATTCAGACACCAAAGACACAGCAGTGACCTCGGGCCAGGCAGCACCAGTGACCATGCTGGCAGGAGAATGTCAGGGTTTACGCTCAAGGCTGGGTGCAGACCACCGTGCATCCACTAAAGGGCTCAGCCTGAAGAACCTGGCCACAGTTTACAGACTGAACCACCTTCAATTTGCTGGGCTCCGAGCCTGGGCAGAGCAGCCACGTGGATGCTTGAATTGCTCCGGGCTGCTATAATCTGGAAGGCTTGTCTCCCACTCTGTTGTCATAGCCTTAAAACCATATTGTCTCAGTGATGAGAAGGCATTAAATTGTCTTGTCTAGTTAGAAAGGAGACACGCAGGGTATATTATAGCAATAACATCCTATGGGGATGCTTTTGCCTACAATATATAGGGGCCTGTGAGGTGTACCTTTGGAAATCTCAGATTTTTAAGATAAAATTAAAAGAAAACAACTATCCGCTAGTTTACAAGGCAGAGGGAAGTATTGATGCATCTATAGGTATTGTGATACAGTACCCAAAAAGAAGCATGTGCTTTTGGCTGCAAAAAATCCCAGTGCAGTGATAAACTCAAAGAAATCTTTGTGCAAAAAGTCACATCAGTTTGAGGGAAGTCTATAGCATTGTCAGTTCTCCCAATTTCACAGAGATTCTCAAGATACCTGCTATTCTGCTTCCACCCCAATTGTGAACATGTCCCTGTGAGAATCCCTAAGAAAAACATTCTTAGGGCTGTTGGTTACGGGGAAGGTTGAAAACTTGATGCACGTGCATTTTGGGATTCAGCCATAAGATGACAAAATTAATAGATAAAATAAAGAGTAATAAAATGTTATTTTATTATTATATCTACTATTTTCAAGCTCTCCCTCTCATAGAATTTCTGACGGGCAGTTCTGGAAAACTTAGTGATTAAAATATTGAACATCTAAGGAAGTAGCAAATGCAGGTACTGAATTTACTAGCACAGGTTAGTAAGTGAAATAGTATAGTATAGTATAGTATAGTATAGTATAAGTGAAATAGAGGACTAGGTATATAATCCCAAAAATCTGGGTCTGGAGAACCAGCTGACTAGAAAGGCTTCTGCCCTCCAAGGAAATGAAAATCTGCATCTGCTCTTTCACCACAAGCCAAAAGGTATGAGAGCTTCAAGTTCCTCAGAGAACCAGTTAGCCAGAAATGGAATTGAAAGACAGATCCTCGAAGCAGGAGGAACAGCATGCCTTCTCATTAGTGGTATTCCCAGCCCCCAAGCCAGTAAGTACCAAGAAATGGCAACGGCAGGATAGCAAGGTTTCTCACTAATTCTCAGACTTCAAGACAATGCTAACAAATCCCACTCCTCCTCACTCCCCCATTAATTTTTCATCTCTCATCCTAGTCAGCTCCTTCAGCCTTACAGCTAGAAGTTACCTGGAAAATAACTGCAAATCCTGCATCACCATTTGTTTAAGTCTCACAGATACTAGCCCATTTTTTCACTTTGACTGGGAAGGTGATTTCTAACAGAAACCATGCAACAATCCCACCTCAAGGAGTGTCAGGGACTTATTGACCATAAGGATTCGGGATTTGGAAGGGCATGATATTTTGCTCCTGTATTGCACTGTAATGTTTGCCAGTGTTTAGTACTGCTGTTCTCAGAAGAAAGGAAAAGTCTCTGTTTCCCCAAGCTGGTGTCCAGGAACAGAAATGGGAACCTACACAGTTAGTGTCAGGTCACACATGACCCATTTGGCAGCCAGCTTTAGACAAGGAGAAACACATTTGATCCTGAGTCAAACAGAGTTAATTTCCAAGTGCTTACGTAGGGTGAAAAAGTATAGCAATGAACAAGAACCAGGTTTTCATCTATTTTAAGGCATTCTTGAAACTGCTAGGATGCTGCATTCATTTCAGTGTAAATGTCAATGGGCTATATCAAACTACTGTTCCTGGGAAAAAGTAGTTTGATATAGCCCGTTTTCTATGCAAGTAGAAGGCTTGAAAACACCTCTTTGGAACACACAGCTTGAGCTCCCGACGTATCTTTAGGATCAGAGAATCTAGTAAGTTAGTTCTCTACATTGGTCTATGAAGTCTTCTACTAACAAGAACTTGAACCATTTCTCCACTGAAAGTCTTAATTACATTCATGCCAGTTTCCTTCATCCCTTTATATTTCTCTGGGTGTAAATTACATGCAAAGATATTTTCTAATGTTTTTTTCACATTGCTAGAATTACAGAAAGAAGTTTTAAGATGAACGAGTACAACACTCAGGCTGCCTTAAATAAGTTATATGTGCTTTTTGATAGAACATCATACACTTTGTTCTGAATGGTGTTTCATATATCTTTCATACCACCATCACACACCAGCAACACCACTCATTTTGAGAACACTACTGTGAGATTACATAGTAAAATGGAAATTAAAGATGAAAGAGATATGAGACAAATCCTATGAATTTCAGCATAGCCTTCAAAGTGTTGTAACCCTGTACTCTTGCCACCTGACCCTTGCTCATCTTCCCAGTTATCTATTAAGAGATTGTGTGTGCTACTTTCCTGCAAACACTGTATGGAAAGTCAAAGGAAGGTCTTCAGTGAACTTAATGTGGGTCATCACACATGATAACAGACATAATGTACTGCTTTGCTGTGTGGGTGGCAATATCTCAACAGAGTCGTGAGCACTGTGTTGGGAATACCCAAGCCCAGTGGCCCAGCCCAGTGACTGTACATAAATGACAGGGATTTCTGCACAGATAGATATCTGGTGAGACCAAAGAGTATTGAGTCAATAGGTGGATTATCAGCTCCATGCCCTGATGGGGTCACGAAGCCGGAGCCTGGCACTGTGCTGAAGTTATTTCAGAGCTCCCGACTCTAGAGCAGGCTCATCCAGGGCTACTGTGCAGCCCTCTGCCTGCTACTGGATTGCCCTGCACTGACTGCCCCTGTGTGCTTCAAGGTATGGAGTACAACTTCACAAACTTTTACTCCTTTTCTCTCCTGCTGATCAAGCGTATGTTATCAAGACTGAGATATATTAAAGCTGTTTTATTTTCTGATTGGATTTACTCTTTCTAAGCTTAAGACCAGGCCCAGTTACCTCAGTAAGTGTCAAATGGCAAAACAAAAAGGGAAGAAAATTGAAAACAGACTTCTAGGAAGCTCCCAATGTCACAGGTTTCTGTGAAAACAACAGGAAAAGCAATTCCAAAGTGGGTTACGGTGGAAAATTTTTTACTATTAGCTGACATCAAAAAGCAGCTTTGAGAGATTTAATATAGTATGAAAATCCCAGTACAAACATCAATAATAGAAGTGCTAGGAGATAAAGTAACGGTTTTCACCTGCAAAGCAGTCGTACTAGTAGAAAAGTCTCTACTATTGATTTGGTTAGTGACAATGTTTCTTAGGAGTCATCAGGAAGTCAGGTCCATCAAACGTATTACCACCGGTGTGTTGTGGCTAGGAACGTGTGCTTACAAGGAGAACGTAGGACTCCACGGTGGGCAAACACTTCACACTCATTGGCCCTGCTAGTCTGTATCTGTAATTAAAATCTCCAGCCAGGCAGGGTCAGTGGTAATTAAACATAACATGCAACCTGCTGGCCTCAGAAAGCAGCAATTATTAACAAATCTGAAGAACTTCCTTCTCATGCAATTGCCATTACTAAATCCATTTGCTGCCAGGAAGGAACACAAAAGTCAAAACTATCTAATAATCTTGAGGGAAAAGAAAAATATGAACAAAACACAATATTTAGCAACTCATGTAATACTTCATCATGACAGAAAACTTTCAACTCAGAAGGACTCACTGATTTGCAGATATGTCTACATCAAGCAACAAGAAGAAAAAAAAAATCCTAAGATTTCTTAATAAAAAACACGAAGTATACAGTTCTGCCTCACAAAATCTAAACAAGAGTCAAGAGAATTTCTACTCCACATGATGGAGTTTAGTGGAGACATAAGAACTCTTAATTAGCTAAACTGGGTCCTGGGCATGGTATTGGCACTTGAATACGGCACCTAAGCCAAAGAGCCTGTCTGACAGGCAGGGTAAATCAGCCTAGATAGAGCGCTCCATAAGCATAGCTATAGGGGACTTCCAGACCCTACACTAAACTAGACACATATACACAATTTCTTTAAAGCTGAACAGGTATAATGTAGCTCATGGACACCAAGAAATCTACGTGTGTGCCAGTGTGCCAACAGCAGTGACCTGAGACCCTGGAAAACAAGTAAGTCAACTGATGGCAGGGTAAGATTTATGTCAGATAATCCCTCTGCTTGAAACTAAGAGGTGAAGAAAGCACAGTTAAAAGTTGTAATTGCTGTAGTTCACTGACTGTTCCCTGGGGCACTGTATTCTGAAGCCTGGAATAAAAGCTATCAGCATCCTGAATGGAACTGTCAAGCCACGCTTGTTAGCAAAATTGGTTGAGAAGATGAAAAATCCCTTTTCACTTGCAATTGATAGAGTCAATAATTCAGGCTTGCCAGAAGAAGCCTCTAACAGCGATGACATCTGAGGTAATTTGAAACCATCTAGAACTCCTTGATGGGTTTCTGTGAATTTAGCTCCCAAGGGAGGTTCAGAGATAAGCAGAGTCTTGTATAATAATCTTTCCAAGGATGCATGTTTATATAGCACAAACCACAGTATTTCCTCCATGCCGGGTATGCTGTAGAAATGCAAAGAAGTTGGATGTGGAAAACTTTGGTGGTCAACACTCATCTGTTTGTCCAAGTTCATATTTCTTTTTTCAATGTGTCTTGGGATGATTCTCAAAAAAATATTTGAGAGCCCCCCCCCAACAGCTTGGACAAAACCAGGAAATTCAGGACATACATCACTACAAAAATCTTCTTGCCACTCCAATGCAAGGCAGCAAAGATTAAAAACCCTAAGGCTTTTCTCTGCTAGGAAGAGGTTTTCCTGCTGTTGTTTCTGACTAGAAAAGGTCTCAGCAGAGGCATTTACATCCACTGGATGTATATGAGTGTTAAATGTAGATCTGCAGCCAGAGAAAATATATTTTTACCTGTTCATGTCACAAATGTCAAAGTTCCTAAGAAACCTCCTGTAAGGGCCTAGGGAGCTTTAGTGTTTTTTCAGTAAGCCACAGGTAAGTAAGCTCTCATCTGATCTCCAAACCATGAAGCATCTCTCTTCTGGATGACAGGCTACTCACAGTATGTATCACCATCCCGGGATGCAGATGCCACTCACAAAGATTTACACATTTTCTAATGGAGTTGCTGCTTTTCTTGTGGAAGCTAGTAATTCCCCTTGTGAGCTATCACTGCTACAGAATCCAGTTCTACTCCTTTTAGTCTACAAACAAGACTTGAAGACCAGAAAACATTCAAAACACATAAATATTGTTCTCAGTGGAACAATTCATAGCTTTTCTCAAAGGATACTCAAGATATTCTTAAGAGAAGCCAAAGTACCTGAAATGCTCAAGGACAGAAGAATTGCAGGACGTTTCATGTCATGCATTTATTTTTGCAAAGGTTGTTGATCCATGCATTGGACACAACCTATTTGTCTCAAGGTTGATAGTGTCTGCAAGGCTTATTCATACATATTCCTCCTGCAACACAAGCACAGAGACAATTTTTGTTAGAAGTGTTTAAAGAAACACAGAAAAATGATGAATCATTTTTCAAGAAAGTGAATGCACTCTCTGCTTGTCACAAGAACAACCACAAACAGCATTGCTGGAAATCTCTCCTGAAGTCAGCCCAAAGAGTTCACAGAATCCAAACTTGATTTGAATCTCCACTTATCAGTAATGCATCTAGTCAACAGGTAGTCCCTAGGAATAACAAAAGCTTTTCTGGCTTCAGTCCAGATAAAGATCTAGGTATGAGGCAAGAAGTAACCAAAGGTTACAGACAAAGCTAGGAGTGTGCACACTGTAACTTACTGTTGGTCAGCAAGATAGGCAGTACCTACACAAAATAGGCACCAATGACTTTTGCAGCAGTGACAAAGAAAGCAAGCATAAAGGATGATGAGAATGAAAGTACTGAGGCAGTTTGTACCTCTCAAGCAAGTGAAGAACAACGTGCTTGTCTCAAAGATGGAATCTGTGGATGGATGGTTGGCATCTGCAGCTGACTCGGGGCAGAAACAGCCACTCAACACCAAGAAGCACTTCGGAGTCTGTTTTACCACCACCACTCTTCCTTAATAGAGATACCCCACTGTCAAGAGAGTCCTGCCAATGTTTTATAGATGGATATTACATTAAATATACCTGTATTTTTACTTGCTTTCATTAACAGTGTGTTTTTTATTATTTCACAATAAAAAACTATGCTGAGCTAACAAATAGCTCATATCTCTGTTCAAGCGCAAACAAAACTCCCACAAGCTAAAACTTGTGGCTGAAACTGGGCAGCTCTGCAGTAAGTGGTTCTGCAGGAATCCTGAGGAGAGCTGTTTGCTAAACATAGCCAGTTTAGATACCAGCCTGTTTTTTCCTTTAAGGAAAACCAGCATCTGGAAGAGTCGTATTTTAAGGAAGGTAGCCTAAGGCAATTAATTTTCTTAAAAGAAGCCCAATCTAACACATGAAGTAACTCGGTTTCAATGCAAAATTAGATCTCAAATGTCACAATCTAGCCCTTCAGGCATAAAAAGAAATGTACTCAAGTCAAAGAACTCCTCTGTCTAGAGAGGCCCTTGACCTTGCCAAGACCCTTGAAATCTGCCAAGCTGAGAAATAATACATCTTTTTAAGCCTTCTCCCTCTTGGGTGAGCCTCAATATCACATGGTCATCAATGAGGTTTCTAAGCCCTGATACAGGTTTTTCTTTATCAGCTGACATAATCTGAGGTGTGGTTTCTAGAAAAATATCTGTAACTTCACCTCTAGAGACACTCTTCTGAAATCTGACTGATAAACTTGCAGCTATTATGACCAAACTTTTACTATGAAATGAAGATAGAAATTATTTTCTCAATAGACCTTTAATATTACCAAATTCAGCACAGATTTTCCTTTCTAATGATGAGAAACTAATCTCCATCTTTCAGAAAGATCAGACCTTTAGTTGAGATCAAGAATTTACACAAAACCTGACCACTTTCTCCAGCACCAGCTCTACATGGGAGTTGAGTGCAATGTGTGAAAAGTGCCAGCTAGTAAGTAAATTATGAGGGTAAAATCACTAAGTTCTCACTGGCCTGAAGCACTGAATGTACTTCTTAATGTTTTTTGCCTTAGCGAAACTTCTTGGGTCTCAGAAGCATCTCCACATAATCTGAAAAGACAGATTCTAGCAAGCCAAACCAGACTCATTTTAAGTCTACAGCAGCATGTTTTCCCAGTGGAATCCTGCTAAAATCAGGACCATGTACAATTAGTTTCCTCCTTTCAATTTTGGTTATTGCATTAAAAAGTAAATACATGTATGGTGCAGCTCAGAAGTTAATACCTTCTGCACAGAAAACCTGCAGCCATTTGACTTCTACTCTTGTTGGTCTGCGGTGATGGCATTTTATCAGCTTTCACTACCTCATTAATTGCCTCATGTGAAATCTAGCATATGATTTATAAGCTGTAAAATATAATTTTTGTGCTCAAGAAATGAACACAAGTTAACAAGATACCTCATTTTAGCAGGCATTTGGTCTGCTTAGGTGATTGTAACACATAACCCAAATAAGGAAAAAGTGCTCCCTTAAGGCAATTCTCACCATGTCTTCTTGAATGCTTCCTCTTCAGGCTATTTGTAACCCAGTTCTAAGATGTCAATCACCTATCTGGAACAATCTCCCCAGGGACATGGTGGGAGGAGTCCCAATCACTGGAAGTTTTCAAGAAGCAACTGGACAGAGTGCTAGATAATGTCATCTAGACTCTCTTTCCCATGAAAGGTTGGACCAGCTGACCTTTTGAGGTCCCTTCCCGTCTGGGCTGTTCTAGATTCTATCTCACATCCAGTGGTTTCAGGAATCTTAAGAGTGTGAAGTTTTTCAAGTTTAATTCGCCACATCCTCTCTGTACTTTTTAGTAGAATTTGGTAAACATGATGTATTCCACATAAGGTGTGAGTACAGAAGTGGAAAAGTGCCACTAAAGTTCTTCAGCTAAGTACACGTGAACTACAGTAATTTTTCACTGCTTGAGCACTCTGGAGCTCAAATATCAAAATAATTTTTCTGTTTTGTGAGTTACTCACATTGAAGGTTCCAGACAAAGATTTATAGTTCTGCACACTGTATAACTGCAATTTTCCAAATAGGGACCTGCAAGTGATAAGACCCGCTGCTTTCACTACTCCCACAGTAGACTCCAGCTCTCAGAGAGTGCAGGAGACCTTGTAAAGGACTGTGATTTACAGACGTGTGGTCTTTTAAGGAGAGCAGAAGACGAGATACACAGAAGGAGCTGAGGCATGAAGAAAAAGCAAATATAAATGCAGGGCAATTTACAAAAGGACTTGGCTACAAACAGAGGCGATGCTTTCTTTGCTTAAGTGTTTTCAAATCCCAGTGGTGCTTCTATGGCCTTAAATGGGTTTGAGTACCTTTTGCAAATACAGCCCAACTTTCACAAAAGATTGAAAATGTATAGCCCTCATGGTTAGGTGAAAAGTGCTTTTGGAATTATCTGACAGAAGTAGTCAGAATCCTTTTATCTAGCAAACTACATGATGTAAAAACCCAGCACATATCATACAGAACACCTGCATGGAGGTATCACAGACCACATCCTTGGGTTTGTGGCCACCTCTCTGTTGTCTGCCCACCAGCTCATACGCAACCTGCAGTTCTGCTTTAGCTGCAGAACTGCCCAAGACAGGCCATTTTGTACCACCAAAGAGTTTGTTTCTTGCTCACATCCAGGATTATATATATATGTGATAAAAAAATATTGCACATTATGGAACATTTATCCTCATTATTTCAGAGGGTTGTCTACAGATAGCTGAAAAGAAATAGATAAATAAGATATAGCTATAAAAACAGATAAAATAAATGCACCAATCAGGGTAATGCCAGGAAAGAATCAAGCTATCACTATGCCTTTTCTTTCTTTCTTTCTTTATTTTAAAACAACAACAACAACAACAAGACACAAAGCAAAGCAAACAACACCTCAAACTTAGTATTTTTGAATGTATGACTTTGGACACCACTCTTTAAGATTCATTTACCATACCCATTTCACATTTTAGTCTTCGCTGATTCAAACCTGTATGAAAAGTCCTGTAGCTCTGTGAGTAATGACTACTTGTGCTAGCTCTCCTAATCAATTGAATTTTTTTTTGTTTTCTCATGTGAGCAATGACTGCTTTCCTGTTTCCTTCCCTCCTGTTTCTCATTTCTGTTCTTCCTCCTGAATGCCCTTGATCACTCCACCAGATCTGCTGTTTTTCTTTTAAATTGCTGCCAGAACGACCCTGTATGAAACATTGCCTTAAAGGTTTCCTGTCAATGTATTAAGCTGCTATGCTTCAGATACTGCCGAGTTTACTGCATCAAAAATATGGGGGAAAAAAACAATAAAATAATGTATTTATAGGTGTGACATCATGAGCTTGATATGGTTGAGCGATAAGTCACAGCATGGCAGACCTTTCAATCAGAAGAATGTGAGAAGAATGGCTTCTGAAAAGGTGACAACCAATGACTTGCAAGATCCTAACTAACAAGAAATGAATGCACAGAGTAAGGGTTAGGATTTGAGGAATCCCTGAAGATAAAGACATGTCACATAGAGTTAAGGGAATGTAGCATGGTCACATTTAGAAAATACTTCTTGTTTTTGTAGATATTTCTGGCTCCAGCATCACTCCCAAGAGGGAGTTTCTTTCAATATGGAATCATCTTTATCTAAGTGCACACTTGGCTAATTGTTTCTGCTGTAGTTTTCAGATTTCTAAATTCTGATTCTTGATGCCTTTGTGCTTATACCACTAAATGCATTTTATATCCACCTTGAAACGTGAACGTAACATTCATGTCATATTCTCCATTGCCTTACACTCTTTTTGCACAGATGTGTAAAGTGCATAACGTGCAGTTTCTTTTTGTGTGTGCACACAGTGTATAAAAATGGTAGTATCCTTCATGTTTAAGAGAGAAGGTAGGAAGAGAGGAAAACCAGGGTAGGATCTTCTATTCACATTCATAAAATATTTGGCTTGTTTACATTTAAAAGACTGTAGTAAATCCTCTCCCTCTCACATCCTCCCTGTTTGGGAAGGAGAAAGACAGCTACGGACTTGTCTATCCAGGTGGGTCATCTTTGCAGGCAGTGCAGATGCAGTAGCTAATGTGAATTAGACAATAAGCTACAGCCATTTCCAATGAGCCAGGTGGCTCTTACCCTTCTACAGGGCTTTCCTTTTCACTGTTTGCAGCAAATTATGGGGGCAAACATCCCACAGGGCTCTGCCCCACTGCTGGGTCTTATATTGAGGGGGTGAGACAACTGGACACACTTGAAGTTCAAGTGACCAGAATCTAATAAAGTATGCAAGGTCCAGAATTCACATCCTGAAAACAAGAGTGTGACAGATGCACATACAATTATTTTTTTTAAAGAAAGCTTTTTCTTAAAATCTTAGAAAATATAACATGAATGTGCACCAATGTCAACAAACACAGCAGCATCTAGGCACGTGGACCATGCCTCATGGTGACTGACTAGGTTCAGCAACCTGCTGTCTCCTAACCCACATGCACACTCATGATTCCTTGTAGGGCACACAAGGTTCCGTAGACAGCTGTGTCCTAATACGTGTGCAAGAGTTCTTGTAGGGCAGGTGCCCAGGCAGGGCTGTGCGACATACCTCACGATGCCTATCCAAGGCAGCCGAACACAAGGATACGCTATGTCTCAGAAACTCCCCAAGCCACAAACTATGTGAGCTGGGGAGAAGACTCTGGGGAGCTACAGCTCATGCCTGCCCCGTCTGCACCTCTGCCCGCACAGGCTGCTGCCGGCACTGTTTGAGAGAAAATACAGGGCTGGACAGACCTCTGGTCTGAACTGGCACAGCCGTTCTCATGTCCTAAAGTCGTGTTGATGGCCTCATACGTTCCATGCTCACTAATCCATTTTGACAAGAACCTGTACTAACACTTCAAACTTCAAAACAGACATTTTTTTGAAAGATGTTTTTAAGCCAGCGAAATAGTCTTCCTCTTCCCAGCTCTGGCTGTTCTCAGCACTGCAATTGTTGGAAAAGAAACCGCATTTTTAAACTTTATTTCCATCTGTTGTCCAATGACCCAGTTCGATGACGTGGACGGCAAGTTAAAAACCAAAAACAGGTAGAAAAAGGCAGAAACAGAGGTTTGGAAGTGTAGCCCTAACCAATGCACATTTCCGAAAGTTCCACGGGAGAGTGTATAGGGGCACTGCCATGGTAAGGCAAACCACAGGTGTCAGTAACGCTCCATCTGCAGCTGGGAAGATCAAGATTAACTCAGCCTTCCCAGTCCTGACTTCCAAACAGCTCACACACACACACACACACACACACTCACGCACGCACACACACACAGGCACACATCACCCCCAAAGCAAAGAAGTACAGTGCTGAAGCTGGAATGACAGCCACAGACTTGTGCACCACAAGCCACAACACTGCCACTGCAAAGGCCAGATGCTCCTGTGCCACCTGGCAACTAAAGAATATTTTTGAGCTCATAGAGATCAAGAAACTTACTAAATCATCAGCCCAAGAAAATAAATGACGACTCAGTTTTTTCATTCAGAAGGCACAGCATAATTTCTACTGCTTTTGCTTGTTACCCACAGCCTAGAGGTAGCACCTCAGTACCTTTCAGGTTAGGATGTTGCCAGCTCCTCACCTAAACTCTGGTTGAAAAACTACCCAAACAGCAAGGCTAAACAAGATGTAGTTGTTCTATTCATTGAAAAGATGTCTTCCTTATTTTCATAAATAATAACTGGATAAAGGTTGGGACATACATGGAAACGTGTTTAGGTTGATCAGACTCCCAACTCCCTAATATTGCGAAATGTTCATTGATTATAGAAAATACATGAACATACTCTGGCCAGCTTATGAATTAAAAACTGATAGAATATATGAGAAAGAATTCAGTTTTGGAAGAACAGAGAAAAATGTTTAAATATAAACTAATTTTAAAGGAAAGGTGAATTTTAAATCTCACTGATATTTTTAGAAAAAAAAAATTAGCTACAATTTAAGTCTGATACCTCCAGGTAGTATCTGCAGTTGTGCTATTTATTTTCTCATTTTTTCTCTCTTCCCCATTTCTTTTGTAAAAAAACTCCTGTAAAAAAGAACAGTTAATTATTGAATGCACAGGCTATATTATAAACCCTATATGCAAAGTGAGCATATTCTGAATAAAAGATAAGCTTATTTTCCCCTTCACTACCTTTGATTACAAGTGACCTTCATTGTTAGTTGAACTTCTAACACTACAAGATTGAAAAAACCATGACAAACTGGGACTGCTAACTTACACATCTAGTTATAGGTCTCACTTTGATTTTAAAAAGTTTAAGAAATCACTACATGTAGGGAAATTTTTTAGCCAGAAATAAAGTTTTGAAGCCAATGTATTTCTCCAAAACAGGGCCAGATGAAGTAAAAATAATCAAGACAGGTCTTGCTTCAGTTTGTATTTAATTTCATTTAGAATAAGACCATTTTTATAGAAAAGCTTATAAACTACACAGATTCTCTAAAAACCTTGATTATTATTTTTTTAAATCACTGTCACTTGAAATAAATTAACTTATATTCTCTACTTCAGTAGAAAATCTTGCTTTATGTCCTCCAGACTTCTTAATGGGTTATTTTATAAACATCAAGAAATAAAGTCTAAGCTAAAGCAAGATCAATAATTAACTTTCACCAATAGAAAGTTGCATTGCAATGCAAAGGGAATAAAGATATTAAAATCTGAGTAAAATCACAAATCAACATACTAGTATTTATCATTAACAAGTCAATACCTCCAGCAAAACATTTCAGTGTTTTCAAGCTACTTTTTATTAGCAGGCAATAAAGTGAGTGTGCAAAGAAAATATTTTAAGAAAAGTTTTAAAACACAGTGACTTATTTAGCCTTTTCTTGTAGCTCTGAGCAGCTGAACACTCTGATACTACATTTTCATGAAGAATAACTTTTGATGGTCCAAGAACAATTCAAATGATCAAAATGAGGAGCATTTCCTGCAACTGCTGGTGTTTCATTTTCCAATAAAAATTAAAAACCCACTCATACAACTGCTTATTCTAAGATGTAAGACTTATGCACGCACACACACAGTTCCAACAGGCTCAAGGTGGCTAACTGTACACAGATCTGTTTGGATGCTGACAACTTAACTATTCATATATCTTAGAAAAATTATTCTGTTTGATATTAAGCCAATTCACTTGCAGGTTGTACCTCTTGGACTAGCATTTTAGGACACTAATTTCAATAATAAATTCATTTTAATGTAACCTTGAAATGAATGTCTGTTGAATAACATTATAAATCAAGAGATGGCTCTTTGCTACTTCAGCGTGTTATGAAATCAGGCTTTTGGAGGCTGTTTGACACAGAAGTTAATGAAATAGACCCTCAGCTACTATACATTGTCACAGATGTATTGAGGAAAAGAGTACAGGGGACACAGGGTCATTATTTCTCCACACCTCCTCTTTGAACTTCATTTTTGCACTACAATCTCCACCTATTAACCTTTTTGGGGTGCTTGGATGCAGCTCATAAGGAATCTCCTAACATGGATGGCACTCACAGGTAACTCGCATGCATCAATATATTATGTAAGCTTATATGTACAATCATAGATTTCAATGATCATTAATTAAAGTTTCGGGAGAGTGTGATAAAATGGCCATCAGAGTAAATTTAAGGGATTTGAAATCTGACCTAAACTGAGAAAATTACACAGTTATAAGGTCATTCATGTTAAAAAGAGGGATTTTCTTTCCTGTCAAAAGACTGTTAAAAGTTCATGCTGTCATGCAGAATGGGTAGAGAAGAGGAGTGTTATTTCACAGATGTCATTTCACCTGCAGGTAGAATAGCTTTGGCCAGCTAGCTGAATATGAAATTCTTAGACCAAATCAACTTTGATAAGAAACTGCCCCTGACATTTTTCAGGTACAAAATGGACACAGGATAAATCTCATGGTCCTACCGGATCCATTACCAAAGATCCCTTTTCTGTAATCTCAAAATTGAAATTTAGTGACCAATAGCTGAAGCAAACTTTTCCTTACCTCAAGAACCCATTTCTGGGTAGGAGATTAAAAGAGACTTGCTCTTGTGCTGAGGGCACTTGGCCCCTTCTCCTGCACACATAAAAGCTACTGATTCTTTCCAAGGAAAGAAAAGGTGTGTGCAGATTTTTTTTTGCTAAAAGTCATGCTGTGAAGACTCAGCTCACCAAATGCCAGCTGTATTCCCCCTCAATATATTTAAATCAATATTTAAAATGCCAAGATACAGGAAAAAGGCCAAAAATCTTCCCCCTATGTGTTTATAATAATGAAGATCTGACACTTAGATTAGCAGAGCATTATGAACTCCTACCTTCTCCCTCTGATAAGAAACAGGTTAGTATCAGTATCAGTGTAGCCTCAGACAGAGACACTGTTGACACAAAGAAAGCAGGCAGAAGGGGCAAGGAAATAACCTTGAACCATACAACAGAAATTAAAAGAAAAAAAGAAAAATCAAATTCTTTTTTGCCTATATAATTTCCAGTCATGTTTCATTCTGAACTGAAGGACTGAGAATAAAGATGAGAAGTTCAATGGATTATGCTGTCACTGGCATTCAAAACAGCAGCAGAAACATGAACATACATTCCTGATTGCTAACAAGAAACTATGACATCTCAAGAAAATGGATGTCACAGAGGTAGACTCCAAGAAGTTCTAGCTTGGGGTTTGTAGCATTTTTTAATCCCTGTATTACTTTCCAAATTTAGTAAAAGTTCCAGCAATAGCATGAAGGTTAATACTGAGAGGATATACAGGGCCTACATCAACCATTACGTATCTGTTGTCTTAACTGCTGCAATTTAAAAGAAGACCACACTCAAGAGGAAGCCCATCAGATGTTTTCTATGCTTCTCTGCATCATTGCAGGGAAAATACACAGACAATAATCCAGTGAAGAAGTTTCTCTATGAAATGATCCTGAAACCAGCATCATCTAGCTAACTATTAGGAGCATGCTGAGGAATAGCTTTATAAACAGCACACAGATAGGATTTTCTGAATTATAATGCCATACATGACTTTCTCTAAAAAAGGGAATGAGTCCAACGAAACGGAGATGTGCACCATGATTTAACTTATGTGGTTAAGGAGAGATAGTTACCTCTTTGTTATAAATCATAATTATTAAGGCAACTCTAATGAAAGGTGTGTGGGGGGGTGTTTAAAATTATTTTTAGTGATTAAAATTCAGCTGTGTGCAGAAGATCGTTTTTCATAGTAAAAAGACATTGAAACTTTGAAAGTAATTTGAAAGACATTGAAAATAATATACCTTTATATCATTTTGAATGTAGTTAAAATGATGCTATTGTGGATGAAATCTGTTTTTGTAGTGTTCGTGGCATGTAGAACTAAGAGGACTATGCAGGTAGTAGACTACAGACAATAGTCTTTGCTGTACATTCATAAAATATCCAAACTGAATTGATCTACGTATAATATTTGGGAGCAAATTTAGAGATTCCCAAGTTATGAATCTAAAAACACGAAGACAATCAGATAGCCTTTGTGTCTATAGAACAATTGATTCAGCTTTATGGCACTGTCAGAAGTGAATCATGTTTCACTGTCTTCTTTCACTGAGGATGACTGCCCTGGGAGGTGTAAGACAGACTGTTCTGTTGACATAAATGGAGGAAGCAATGAACCCAGGCTTAGTAAGAACTTTACTGGATCATCTAGGAAGGAACACAGTTATATAAAGTCAAACGTGGAACAGGTTCTTGTTGTTACTAGTCTGATATGTGTATTTTGTGTAGAAACGACACTAAGAGAATTTCGTTTAGAAAGTGAAGCAGCATCTCCCAAGGCCTTTGCTTCCTTGGGAAGGAATTCTGTGGCTGGGGTGGGTACTAAAGGGGTCCCATAACAGCACACAACATGGTTTCTTCTGTTTTGACTAAACTCTCTAACCACCTGTCTAAATACAAATTGTCCAGAATTTTTTTTTTTAAATGATGCTGCCTGGGATATGTAAAGCTATTTAGCTATAATCACATCTTAATTTTCATTGCTTTCACTTGTACTGAAACACCCTTAAGTGCGGAGCTGAGCATGCCTCATATGAAATAGCTACCTAAGGATACCCTTTGGTGCTATGCCTCCAGAGACACAGGACGGCATGCAACCCAGAAACTCGGGACTAAGTGGCTTAAGGACCCTTTGGGGCCTTTTCGATGCTTCCAAAGGGCCACAAAGAATCGCTGAAATAATTACTAGGGATGGAAGCCTAGAATTTGAACCAGAGATGTCATCACCAGAATCTCTGTAATAATGCCCAGAAATCTCAACAGGGCTTCAATGCTGCCCTCTGCCCTGGGGAAGAAGTTCTCAAAAACTTGTTTCGTTCATACCAGATACAAGCATGCTACAAGTGAGAAGCTCAGCTCAACAGCATAATCCAGCCATTAGTTCACTTTCTTCATAGACTATACCCCAACTGGAAATACCCTGGTGCAAATAAGTATTTTCCACTTTGCTGCCTGTGCAGCTGACACAGCGTGTATGATTTTGAGGTCCACATTACATATTGTTTCAAATTATAAACACATCCACTTCATCCCTAGAGTAGCAGCATTCCCTCAAGAAAAACAGCATGACAGAGAAGACAGTCAAGTGGGCAAGAAATGGATGCTTACTAAGTTTTATTCATGCATAATGAAAAGGCTTCACCTTATTTTTGATTCCTGGAAATTTGAATTAATGAGTTGTCTGAAGTTTTTTTAGCTCCTTTATTGTCTACAAGGATGAGACACATTCTGTACCAGTAGAGTTCAAGTCCCATCCCAAAGAATTAAAAAAAATTATAAGTGCTATAGATCTACAGAATACAGATTGTCCATTATTAGCTATTTGAATGATTCATGGGATACCATTAGTTGACAAAAATAGTCTTGCTTAACAACAACCACATAAGTCTGACATTACAAGAAGGCTTTAAAATGTCTTTAACCTGCATTTCTCTGCTTTCAAAGTTTAAAATGTAGTTAGGGTTTGCTTTACAAAAGGATGCTTGGTACGATGCTGCTGGGCTTTCAGAGTAGAATCCAGCCCATGAGCGCAGAGGGGCGGGGGAGTGACAGAATGGGGTGCACAGATGAGCACGGGTCCTGAAATTAGGCACTAATTAACAACTGAAAGGGAGGACAGGTCACTGTGTTGGGTCCTAGTGGCTCAGTCCTTACTGCACTCAGCACAGCCAGAGTGAGGTGGCTTCCCAGTGCACAGCCCAGAAGAGTGCCCTGACCTTGGCTTACAGACAGTTCTAGAATCAAGGTGAGGATTTTCCATTCCTATCTGTAATATGTTAACATTTTGTGAAAAACAGAGCCATGTATCCTTGAGACATGGAAAAAGTTGCATAGGCTAGAGAAGCTAATGCGCTTACATAGGAGGATAGATATGTTGGATACCGGAGACTACTCAGATTCACTTTTTTTGGTCTTCTTTCCAAATATATCAGAAATTCCAAACAAAGCTGGACAATTTCCTATAAGCAGCCCTGGAAGCGGAGGTGAGTAACTTTACTTTGATAATTAGTCCTAAGGAAGCAAGTAAGATGCAAGGGCATACTAATGTGCCTAGACTCTGAGCATAAGAGGAGTAACTCTACAGTCTCTTGTTTCTTTTCAGCAGGAAGAGTTAATCTATTTTCTTCATCCCTTTTTTTGTTTTGTTTTGTTTCAAGGCAAACTTCATTATTAAAGACAACCCAGCTGTTCATCAAATAACACCAGCATGGTTTGTTCTATTTGAATGGATATCATGCACAAATATAACAAAAATAAAATCTGTACAGCAAATCTGAATGCAACTAATAAATGAAAAGATCTGGGAGAGTTCAAAAGCTTGAAAATTACTTGCAGATGTGGCCAGGTACTTCACGGTAATGGACACTCGTATCAGTAGATACATCAAAACAAAGAGTGGGAAAGTGAAACAGTCTGTGCTAAAATAAATTCAAAGGAAAAAAAATATTTTATGCTCAATTTGTATAATTTCTAATCAGACATCCAACAAAAGAGCATACACTAGTCAAATGAACAGCAGTACTTCTTTTATGATCATGAAAACTTCATTTAGAAATGGACTTGGGGCTTAAGAACACAATTATGCTTTGTGCTTTTTGTTTTTTAGCCATGGATGAAATAATATTCTTTATGTTCAAGATAAGGACTCTGAACTTTTATATCAAAAGCATTTTAAATAATAATGGTAGAAGAATGAGCTTCAAGTTACATTTATGCTTATTTTAAGCCTTCATTACACTAGCTGAGTGGTGCAACATGGATATTGAATAAATGAGAATTAAGGTCAAAGTCTGTTTAAAACAAAAGTAAAAAACAAGAGCTAGTTCTTTTTCTCAACTGAGTCTGAAATTATTGCAATGAATTACCTAGTCCATGGTACTCCACAGCAACTAATGGAGACTTACAAAAGATACTTAGACAATCTGTTGAGATCCAGACAAGTGGCTCAGAACGGGTCAGTGTTAGCTAACTTGTTTTCCCCACTAGCAGTGACCTGAGCTTGACCTTCTTCTCATGCAGGTACAGGTTAGTACCTTTTTCCTAGCCAGCTGAGGCACATATTTTGGAGAAACTCCAGTGGTTTCTAACTACTTAGGTAAAAGTGCTCATTTTTCACTATCCTAATATGATGGGTAAAAAAAAAAAAAAAAAAAAAAGAAGAGATAAAATGTACTAGCCAACTCCAAATTCATCTTGACTTATTTCAGTACTCTGGACAAATCCACAGGATATCTACAGGGGACTATCCTTTAATAGCTCATGTATATTCATGTACATAAGTGATACATATGTCAAAAAACAATCCTAGCTTCACACATAAAATGAAATTCTCTGTGCTGATCATTATCTGCTAGAAGTGAGATTCTGAGGGCACAATAACTCATGAAAACAGCTCAATGCTCACCAACAGGCAAAAAAGGCAATCCACTATTTGGATTAGCAAGAGAATAGACGGGCCATTGCTATGCCACTATGCAAATTTGTGGTTGCTGCACCTTGAATACTGCATGCAGGTTTTGTCCCTTCATCTGAGAAAGGAAATGGTAAAGCTGGAAAAGGTTCAGAGAAGGGCAAAGGGGATATCAAAGGAATGCAATATCTTCTATAGAAGGAATAAATATCTAAGCTACACCTTTTCAGCCAGTAAGAGAAATTACTTTAAAGAATGTGAAAAAGGGTCTACCCAAATCATAAATGTCATGAAAAGACTAGAATTGGATTGTGTCCACTGTCTCTTCCTGAGCAGGAATCAAATAAAGCTATTAGAAACCAGGTTCACAACAAACAAAAGGAAGTGGTTTGTCACACACTACATAGTAGATTTGAGGAAATCCTTGCCAAAGGATATTGTGGGATGTGCAGAGCCTACGACAATTCAAGGGGAAATTGAGCAAGCTCATAGAAAATCTTCCACCGAATGTTATTACATATAATAAACAACTTATTGCCCAGGAAGTTGCTGAGATGCAGATACAAGATGTTGGCAGAGTATTAGAATGAAGTGTCAGTAAGGACATGTCCTGACCTTACTCCTCCCTAGAAAATTGTTTACAGTCATTGATGGAGTGAGGAAACTGAAGCGGACAGACATATGATGTGACCTAGCACACCTCTTCTTGTACACATACTACAGACTGGATGCACATGCTTTCACTCTCTCAGATCTGGGCAAAAAAAAAGACCACTGACACTTAAAAAGTAACAGAAAGTACAAGGCAAAATTTAAAGAAATGTCTTTTGTCAAGTGTTGTACATTCAGACATCCTATAAAATGAAATTGTGAATGTTTTTATGGTTTTTCCTGAAGCTAAGTTTTGGGTTACTTTGCTTTATACATTATACATTTGCTTTTGTATACATTTAACATCCAGCAGCATTTACATTTAATATCTACCAGCATTTGAGAGCCTGAGATGCAACTAATCCTGGACAACTAAAACACATAGAGCAGCAGTTATTTATTTTCAAGACATCAGTTATACTTTTGCCTTCGGCTAAAGATGTGGAAGCTATAGCACACAAGAAGTACTCAAGATGAGACAATATGTAGGAAAGAGAATAAATTAATTTAAGAATATAGTGTTCTGAAAAGAATGCATAGGCATTATTTGCCCCAAATTTGACCTACTTAATGATCACTGCCTGGTGGGTAATGTATTCCCAAGACCAAATACCTACAAAAGAGATGTGAAGGCGAGAAATATTGACCACTCTGTTGCCAGGAAACAGTAAAATAAAATCTGAAACAAACAGACACCCTTTAAGTTATAGCTACAATATGTGGACTTCCATTTCTGAAAATCTTTGCAGTCAGAGAAGGCAACATAAGTTAAACCATACTCTCAGAGCAGTGTGGACATTGTTGGCTGCATCAATTATTATGTCGAGGCTTTAGGAAGGAAAGAACTACAAAATTGGCTGAAGTTTTGGCTCTACGGGAACACGGGAACAAATCAATAGCAAGACAAATGTGACAGCGTGAAAAATGTCATTTGGAAGTTTCTAATGAATCATTTCAAGCAATGGGGGAAAAAACCAAACCACAAATAGTTACATATCAAAAAATAGGGCACTGCCTATTGTTACAGAAAAGTAATTGTGTTGTAAGTGTGCACAGGTCTATGAAGAAAATGCATCCCTGAGTGTAAAATGTATTAGTACGCTCCTGGTATCTTGCATGGGCAAGAACGGGGGCCTGCTAGAGTGTGCTCAAGTTGTCTTTGCCCTGCCATTACCCGTGCCAGCAATGCTGCTGAGCCTCACCGATGAACCACCTCAAGCACAGGGGAATCTCTGAGCCGGGAAGAGCCATAGCACTCAACAGTCTGTGGGGACAACCTATACTCAAAGGGGTTCTGCTATCATGATGTTTTACCTAGCAGCTGCTGTTCACAGCCATTTCTCCCTTTTCACACCATCAGGCTGCTTCCATTCCACCCATTCATGTGACATGAGGTACTGCTGTATTCTTCTTCACTACCAAACCCCAAAGACCACAAGAAAATGCCTTCCAAGAGCAGGCAAGTCATTCCCTGCCAGGAAATCCCCATTTTATGTGTGTCCTGTTCTTAGCTTGTTCTCAAAATATCTAATAACGGCCACTCTGAGAAGCAACACTCTTGGTTAGATGGATCTATGATATGGCAATTCCTAAAATATCCACGCACTGAGTCAGAAAAAAATTTGACAGGTTTGCACAGACTACAACATTCACCTCTGTATTGCTCTAGAGACATAATTTCAGAGTTATGGCAAACAAGAATTGCCAAAGTATCCCAACAGATCAGTTTTCAAAAGAAAGCTCTCAAAAGATACCATATATACGTGGCGATTACAAAGCTTAAGGAAGGTACCTGAGAAACACTATCAGGAAGAAGCCAAATCTATACTGAAAAATACAGTTTGTTCTTGACAAATTTATCATTTGTCTATGCTCATATTTATACATACCTATCACTGTCAGGTCTTGAAAGAAACTCATTTACTTAGACTTATCGGAAAACTGAACAATTATATATAGTAGCATACAAAAAAGACTCAAACCATCCATTGATTGGTTTCTAATCAAATTCCAATGGAATGAAGCCATTCTAGAATTCACCAGTTATTCAAGCAAGTAGTATTTCATTCCAAAACCTTAAGATTTCAGTGAAATGTTAAAATCAACTATTATACTAAAAATGAAAATACACACCAAAAAGCATAATCTATAAACATATTTTTTCAAGTTAAGCAAAACAGAGAAGTAGACTTTATCTGCATAGAGAAGGCTGTTTTCCGTTCTGTTCTCTAAAAACACATTAAAACAAATTCAGAGATTTCTGGCCCTTTTAAACTTAAGTCACCCTACAGTACATTAGGGGACCACTGAGACATTAGTAAATTAATGGCCATCATTATATTAGCTATCACAAGTCAGTCTACGTAGCCATAAAAATAAGACCCAAAAGCTTGGGGGTTTCCCCACAATTTTATTGGGATATCAATATGTGCTTTTGCAGAATACATTCAACCACCAGTCATAAACACAAAAGATGCCTGAAGTAAAAAATACCTTCTTTCATATAATTCTTACATAGAGTCTGGGTTTATTAATCCCTAACCGTTGCATAGGAGGGGTCAGGAGAGTAAGTCTTATGAGGAGAGGCTGAGGGAGCTGGGGTTGCTCAGTCTGGAGAAAAGGAGTCTGGGGGGAGACCTTATCACGCTCTATAACTACCTGAAGGGGGGGTGTAGAGAGGCGGGGGTCAGTCTCGTCTCCCAAGTCACAGTAGATAGGACAAGGGGCAATGGCCTCAAGTTGCACCAGGGGAGGTTTAGATTGAGTATTAGGAAACATTTCTTCACCAAAAGGGTTATCGGGCGTTAGAATAGGCTGCCCAGGGAAGTGGGTTGAGGCACCGTCCCTGGAGGTGTTCAAAAGATGGGTTGACATGGTCCTCAGGAATATGGTTTAGTGATTTTTATTTCTTATTTCTTTTTTTTTTTTTGGCAGAGTTGGGTTGATTGTTGGACTAGATGATCTTTAAGATCCCTTCCAACCTAGACGATTCTATGATTCTATGACTTCTAAAATGTGAGGAAAGTTGGGAGAACAGACATCTCATTAAGCTCAGTGGTGACTACCAGTTAAAAATCATACTAACTTATTATTCCTGACAGAAATATGTTACTTAGTCCTCAACTTTACAGACAAATTACTCACTAAGAAATGCCTATGGCACTTCATGGAGATGGGGGAGAAAGAAGTGATTAGAGAGGTATTGAGCTTAAAGGTAATGTAAACATCAATCCAAGTGATAAAACATTGTTTGCCCTGATTAATTCAGATTAGAATTTTAAATTCTTTTGAATTAATCTCAGAAACTTTACCCATCTATAAAAGAATCCAGAGCTCATTAAAACCTTTGGGGTCATTCACGCAGGGCTCAGACTTTGCCTCCCTGCCACTGTCTGTCTCTGCCCTCCATCACTAGGAGGCCACATGTACTTGGCCGCTACGGCGTGATGCTCCTTAGTGGGGACACTTTGGCTGCATGGTGTGCCACTGCGCCCAGCTGCAGCACAGCGACTGCTGCCTCCAGTGCATGGGCTGTCTTTACACCATGATGTCTGGCCCCAGCCAGGATGTCCAGGCCCTGTGACACTGGTTGAGGCTCTTGGGTGCAGCAAGAGACTCTCAGGCATGTTTATCCTGTGCTCAGGTCACGCTGGTGTGTAACAACTGCTGCACAAGCACTTGTGCACCCACCTCCTGCTGCTGAGAGGTAGATAGTGCCTGCTTAAGCAGGTCAGGTAACTTCTCTCTACAGGGATGCATGCATAACAAGAGATAGTAAACCCACCCTATGCTGGTATTAATCACTGCAGCACCCATCAAAAGTAAGATTACTATCCCAATGTGCTGTCTGCCAAAGCCAGCTGATTGAGCTATAATGCTTAAAATCAATGATCTAATCTTATTCTTTGAATAAATTTTGATGTGCCTACCTTGTCCATGAACTTCCCCAAGATCTGTGATTCAGCCCTTAATCTGCAAGTCTATCAACATTAGGTTAACAACTCAAAAAGCTTCTGCATTTCTTTTGCCATCTAAATCAAACTCTTACTTTGAAGAACAGACCATCTTCCTGCTGTTTCCTCAGGGATTTCAAACTCTCATCCAAAATGTGGCTAGATTAAGGTCATGACCTGAATTCAAATAACTTATCCTGCACTCTTCTGCTTTCTTTATTTCCTCCAATTCTGTAGCTTCCACTGAATTGAATGATTATTTTTTTTTCTGTTCTCAAAGCTCTCTAGAAATTATCACTAGGTGTTTGGGGTGCTGCTCTTCTAATATATTTTCTGGTCTCAGCTCCTGCCACATTGTCACCAAGGATAAAGGCCCTGTTGGTATCACAGAGACTGAGAACAAGGAAAGATAATTTAGGAGTAGAAAGAAGAATACCTAGGGAAAAAATTCTCCATTCAAGCCATCTCTGTTATCCAATTGAAATTAAACTAAACAAGGCCTCTTTACTTCATTTTTAACTCAACAACTTTTCTCTTGCCCTGCCATATATCCATGTAGTTCTTATCCTCTAATTTCCCCTTAGTGTTCACTTCTAACCACAAGTTTCCATTCATATATACTTTTACCCATTCTAAAATGCCCTGTTACTATCTGTCAATTCCTGTTACTATCCCATAATATCATCCTGTCACAATAACAGTAAACACACATTGAAATCCACTATGAATGTTTTTCAGTCATTTTGACAGTAAGACTCAGCATGGCTGGTAGTTTAGTGAACTGATTTGAAAGAAGAGGAGACAGGAAGATTTGGAAATAAAGCATTAAAAGCAGAAAGCATGTTTCAGGTAAGGGCAATGTTATGGCAAGTAATGCCAAGGTCTCTTCAAGGTCACTTCCTCTCAAGCTTCTCTAAAACCCCCCTTTTCCATAGTGTAAGACTGCACTGAAAGCCTTGGGTTTTTCCAAGCACGAATATGGCAGTAATTCAAGTTCCTGAGCTGAAAAAAGCCACAGATCGGTTTAAGGAGCTGACAGAAAGTTACCTGATGAACAAATGCAAAGTATAAACACATGGATTTCCAGGCTTTACTCTGTCTTTAGCTAGTTAGGGACAAGATGAACACCAAGGGCCAAATCCTAGTTCCGCTCAAGTCAGCTGGAGTTTTGCCATTGGCAGTATCTGAGCTGTGTTTTCCCCTGAAGTCAGAATTCATCCTCCACCTCACAGGAAGAAGGCTGTCATACTTGCCTGATGTTTACATTAAATGGAAGTTTCACTGGAGAGTGAGGTGAGATGAGACGTACCATATACATCTCTTACTCTTTTAAAAAATAATTTGTTGGAGAATCTCGTCAGCAGGGATGTTTATGACAGCAAGTACAAGAGAAGTTAGATCCAGTGTGGGTGGGGTGTTGCGTAAACAGAGGTTTCACACGCTTCATCTCCTTCACAGTGCTGTCTGTGATGGTCAAACAGAGGATTTAAAGTCTGTTTTCATTCTTGAAGCTTTCCGGAGGACAGCTGCAACTAGAGCATAAATGTATTGCAGTCTGTATTGCCTTTGCAATACGGCGAGAGGTTTAAAGAAGACTAATATGAGAGCACCAAACTCTCTTCAGTTGTGATTTACTCCAGTCTGAATCTCAGGCAAGAAAGAGAGAGAATCTGGAGCATAAACTCTGCTATTTACAGTAAGTCAGTATCTCTGCACTCCTATTTTCTCTCCCACTTATTTAAAAAAATGGTGGCAATAATTTCCTCATAAAACATCAAAATACCTGTAATCTAGAAAAATATTCTTAATATTTTCCTTGCCTAAAGAGGTCATAAAAGCTTCAGGCATGTTCTGATTGATGCAACATATTTGCAGGTGTGCTCATGAGAATACTGCTTAATCTCTTCTGATAAACTACAGCATCCACCTCATTCATTTTCAAATTCCTCATCGTATTAACTTGCATTTTTCAAAGAGGATTTTATTTTTCCACTACCTCCCACTTGTCTCTCCTTGTAATAACTCATAGGTCTATCACCTATAATCTCCACAGACACAGCATTTACTCTCTTCTTATTCAGCAAAATATTAAAGTTTCACGTCTTAAAAAACATCCTCAGTTTCTGTATTATCTTTGTTTGACATTTCTTCTGTGACAAGAAAAACTAATAAATTTGTTTGCAAAGTGAAATAAGTAAGTTGCAAAAGAGAGAAAAGTTTCTTGGATTTTTTTTTTGTTCTCATTTATTCTATATCTCTGAAAAATTAATTATTCAGCATATGGTAAGTTAAGAAGTGCATCGACTTTTTTCTTTAAATACAAAAAAATATGCCATTGTGAATTCAGTTACTTTTTCAGTATCAGCCTCAGACTTCAGAAATGGAAAATTGTTCCAAATATTACTCGAATATTACATTTCTAGAATAATTACTACTTTGACAATCATAAGGCAGGAAGAAACCCAGTTTAAAATGTCTTCTGAAGAACTGCACCTAAAAGTCTGCAAATACGACAATACACATTTCTCGTCTTCTACACAATGGATTATTTCTTTTCTATTCCTAAAAGGGTCATATAGAGTATCAGAAGGGTTTTTGAATTCCAACTGTGGTCTTAAGCAAACAAGTTGCATTTAGAAATCATCTCTAACCACAAAATCACTTCCTACCACTTGTATCAAACCTAGTCAGACTTAGAAAACCTCTAGAGTTTGACTGTGCAAAAAACAACAAAGCAACACAGAAAGTTCTAAAATTGCTTGCCGAAGGAGAATTAAAAATCTGAATGATCAACATTTGCTTCATAAGCAAGAGACCAATATTGTTATGAACATTTAGATTACTTAAAGCTGCAAACTGGCTTTACACACAAAGCTATGTAAATAAGAAAGCGTGTTCTTCTATATAAATATGTCTATTTATAAAGAAAGCATGTAATCATGGGCTAAAAAAATGAAATAACACAGCACTCAGTACAGGGATGTAGGGAAGCTGCAAGGCATGCCACATAAGAAATGCTGAGACGTGGCTTTTTTCTTTTTCATTGCTTTCATGCTGCAGCACCACACTTCTCTAGTGGTGCCTGCTTAGCCTTCCATCAAATCTGATGGTCTGCACTCTCTAATACCCAGCCCAGAATGTGCCTTTTAAACAAATTCTCCATTTAGTTTACCTGCTCAAAACTCCCATTTTGCTACAGTGACTCTCTAGCAACAGCTCTATCTGTATCTCGTAAGCAGGAGGAGTATATAAAGCAAAAGGTAGAAGGGTGCTGCTGGAAGCCTGCACTACCAACTCCTCCCAGAGCTCACTGTTGTAGTGGCACCTTGGGACAGAGGTATGAATCTGCATCCATTGCTGTATGAACACCCTGAGCCACCTTCCACAAGCACGTAGGCTCTACAGAGCTGCTCAGCTTTCTATCCTGCAAGTAGCTGAGTGGGTAGTGAGAAAATCTAGCACCTCTTCAGTAAGTGTAATAACGCTGTTCTTGTACCTGCTTCCTGGAGCATCTTAAATGGTGGCTGCAGTTCATTCCTGTCCTGGAGCAATGGACAGACGTAGCAAACAACCCTGTCATAGATGCAGACAGAGCTCTGTTTTCTCCCTCCTCTGTGGTGTGCTCTAGGGGAAATTTAACTAACAAATTTTTGGCAACTGCAGGACCTAAAACACAAGCAGTGTCCTCCACCTCTTGTAGAACACTGGCGCATTTTTTCTGGTTCTTTTCAATAGGTCTCAAGGGTAGACCTAATTGGAGGGTAATTACAGGATCAGAAGTGTTTTATGGCCAGTGATGAGTGAAAGCACGTGGAGAAGGTGTAAAGTGCACTGTTATCACCTAATCAGCTACTCATTGCCTACCTGAGGCTGCAGTGGCCGAGATTCAGCCTGAGGACTCCACCTACACACACTGGGTCACATCCAGGTTGTACAGACAACTTGAATTCTGGCATTTGCAAATTACTCCACTTTTCTGGGCAGCACTGGAACAGGCTGCCTAGACAGGTGGTGGATTCTCCTTCTCTGGAGACATTCAAAACCGGCCTGGACAAGTTCCTGGGAAACGTGCACTAGGTAGACCTGCTCCGGCGGGGGGGGGTTGGACTAGATGATCTCCAGAGGTCCCTTCCAAGCCCATATGATTCTATAATTCTATGATTCTGTCTTAGTGATTTGAATTTAAATGAGCATTTCTGTGTATTTTTCTACTTCTAAAGTGAAAGCAAAGCAAGAAAAAAAAAAAATTAATCTCACAGCATCCTACTGAAACCTTAGTCATCAAGCCAGGTGAAATATTTCTGGATGCTCTCTTTCTGTTACTTGAACCAGTAGAAAAACTGACACAAGGTACGTGATTAGCACAGGTTAATTAGCATGAGGCCCACACAGGTTTTCATACTTATTTGCTAACTTGGAGGAATGCCGAATTCATAATTCTTGGTTTAAAAGGGAAAATATTACCAGGACCAGACTTTTCTGCTGGGTTGTTTTTTTTCCCCCCCCAAGGACTGCCTTCATGTCTGACTTTCCATAGCTTGGGCCATTCATAATTGTCTCCAGATCCCAGACTCATTCTTGACTGTGCTACCTCAGTCACAGTTCTGCTAGCTCATTTTCTGAATCCTAGTCTTTCCTTTTCCTCCTAAAAGCAATAAATGAAATAATTAGAAAGTAAGTTCCTAAGTCTATCTCCTGTCAAAATCAACACAACTAGTATGAATCAAGGGATTTTTTTCCTGCCAGATTATTTGAAAGAGAAATTTGGCTGGTAAATAGAAGTAAACATTTAAGAGCACATCCAATTTTAAACATTTAGGTTCCTGAGAACAGCCAAGAATTTTTAACAATAAAAAGATAAAGGTGAATAGCAGAATCAGAGAAAATGGAATAACATAATACTGAGATAATAATTCTGGGCTGATCATCTGAGTTTCTGTAATAATTGTTGCTAAGAACAAATGCAAAACCTTTCAGACAACCTCTCGCAAAACTGATGTAGATCACGTCAATTACTCAAAAGATGAATACAGAGTTTATATCACTGATCCATCCTAACAAATCCAGCAGCAGTCACAAGAAAGACCAGAAGATCAATTTAAGCCAGCTAAATACAAATCTGGTATTTGTCAGAATCCATATGGACAGTTGTCTTTGGGTTGTTCTAATTGCGTTGCTCATAATTTTTCTTTAGAAAAGTATACAATGCATCACAATCCAGTGATCCCAAGGCCCTTTTTTTCCCAATAGACTTGGTTATTAAATGCTTCTATTAGCCCGATTTTGTTATTGCTATTAATATTAATCAGTCTTTTACTGTGTCTAAAGAGGAAAAAAACATTGCATTATGCACTCTGTACACAGTGAATAGACGTATTGTCTTTGCCCATAGGTACTGCCTCCCAATACCCATTACGGATGAAAACACCTTTGATTGTTTGCATTAGCAACTGCTCCCATCACCTACTGAAAATAATTAGGATCATTTATTGAAAAGCTGATCCTACTGAAGCATCTGCTTGTATCCCAGTTCTGTACATTCAGGAGCAGCACAATGATGCACTCTACAGAGGCAGGGCCTATATACTAAAAAATCATTCCTTTAAAAGCTACAAAACATTTTGTATGTTTTCAACGTTTTACCCTTGAACAAGAAGAGCAAAAGAAGGATCCTTCAAAATGTGCTGGGATTATGAATTTTCAGCTCACAAATCTGCTTCTCCCCCTGCAAATGCTCTAAACAAACACACTTTAATAAGACTTAGATTTATAGTCATTTGTGAGCGTAGCAGACAAATTACAACAGAAGAATTTGTTTTTATGCAAAAATATTTAGTATCATCTTTGAACTTGGCATTATGTTACTACCTGAAGATCAGGATTACTTATTTTTGTTGTTTGGTCACATGTAGTTTCCTATGTATTTCTCCATTATCTATCACATCTCAGCTTTTCCTTTCCCAGTGAGTGTAGCCGATTCACATAAACAGTAACAATTTGAGATGACAGAGTTCACTCTGGATAAAAGAATTAGCTATTGCAAACTGTTGCAAATTTTCTGCCTTGCCATATGTTCTGCAAGATTTCATGGAGGCTTTAAGCTAAATCTCTGCTATAAGCTCTGTAAAGCTTTAATTGGCTTTTTGACCATTAAGTCCCCACCAGTCTTTTTCTTCTGTCTTTCTGGATATGCTGGCTTTTAAGTCTAATTCAGGCTTCATTCTGCATTTTGTATGATTGCTGCTTTTATGCATATGGAGCTAGTCCACAATTACCTTTGTATTCAAATATATAGATCAGTACAGCTTTTCCATACCAACCAAAGAATTGCTAAAACTTCCTTCTATTATTTATTGCAGGGTGGCTACCTCTGCAGAGCACTCCCCATCCCCTCTGGACAAATGGCCATTGCTCATTATTTCCTGCAGCAAAGCTCAGGTCTGCAGGAATCATCAAGCCATATCAGCTGCAGACAAATCGGATGGCAATCCCACTCGAATTACCTTGCCAATAGCACTGCCTGACCAATTTCAGTGAATCAAAATGTTTTAAGCCACCAAGACTATGTGCATCCCCTGTTGCAGACAGCTTCAATATTACTGCCATTATTAGTACTAAGTCCAAAAGCAAAGGCACAGCAAGAGGGAGATAACCTGAATAAACATCTGTCTTCAGAATACTAGAAAAATGTTTAAACTTCCTTTCACAGTTCCTCCTGATGGCTCATCTCCTGGGGAGAGGCCCTTGAACCACTTGGTGGAAAGACAGTAGACACCGCACCATGACTGACCCAGGAACAGAGCACCTCACACTGCCCCTTGTGCCCTTGCAGCTGCCCTCCTCAGCCTTCCTCTTCCTCACGCGTCCACAGAACCACTGTGGGCAGGTGGGGAATGACAGGTCCTGGGAAACATCTGGTCTCTGATCCTGACCTATGTCACCTGCTTTCTCTCGGAGCCAAGGCAAAGGGCTGCACTGGGAGACGGCGCAGCTTCTGCTCTGGGCAGGTCTGCTTGTTCACCTTGAATTCCCCGTGAGCTTTCTGGCAATGCTATTAAAATTGCCAGGGAAACTGCTCTGACTGAAAATTAGCAGCAGCACCCCAGGTATGTCTGCACTAGTGTGGATGTGACCTGATCATCAATGTGCTCTTTCCACTGTTGGGAAAAGCAAAATTAATTAAATCTGCTACTCAACACACAAGATCACCTATTCAAAACCACCTATGAATAATCTCGTTAAGCAACACAGGTTTTGCTTATCCCTGAATCACCTTCCAGAGGGCAGATGCCAGACACTTTATAAAAGAGTTTATGAGCCTACAGAAGGCTAGATGGAAAATCCTGCTGACCAGTTACAAGAGATAACACATCACAGCTGCTGAGCAGCATCTCCTTAAAATATTTGCCAGCCCTCAATGCTGAAGGACATCAGGACCTCTGACAGGTCCCATACTTTCAAATCAAAGCTGCAGCAGACAAGTACTGCTTTTGCAGCACAGTTTGTTTAAGCAAATCAAAAGAATTGGCAATGCTGCATCAGACAGCAACAGAACAGTAAAATGAAGATAGGAAAGATTACAGCAAGTGGTGGACAAAGAAAACAATGGCCAGCAGTGAACAGCAAACAAAACAAAGGCTTCAGAGGAGGCAAATGACTGAAAAAAAAACATAGCACTGATTGCACCTAATCAGCTCCAATTTTTTGAAATTATGTCACTTTTAAAAAATAATTTATCTTTTTTTTTTCAAATGCTTAGAGTACTTGAACAATTGTATTGCTCCAATTTGAGATAAACTTCTATATTGAAAGAAATTAGAAAGGCTGTGTTTCTTAAAGGTTTTTATTGCTGGATGTTAGCTCAGTTTACAAAAAAAAAAAAACAAACCAAAAAAAACCCACACACAACCAAACCCTGTGAGCAAAAAACAGACACTACTGAAATGTTGCTTACATAGTTATTCCTAAGGTCTTCCACAAACTGCTTGTGTACTGAAAATCAAGCATGTGTATAATTACTGCAGCATCAGGAGCTAAGTTTGTAATTTTTTAATTTTACAAGATTTAGTTCCATCACAACAAAACAGCACAGCCCTAAGAAAGTAATCTTGATTTTTAGCCTTTCAGCAGAATTATGGTGAACTTTTGAAATACAGACAGAACATATTTGTTTAAGAGCCTTTGAGAAGCCCCTGAATTCATACTCAGACATGTTGATGAAAATTTCCAAAACCACTTAAGTGACATGGAAGCACAAGCCTCAAAGCTCTCTCCTGCAGATCTTGCTGGAGAGTTGTAAATCATCAGCTTCGCTGACATGCAGAAGTGCAGGATGCTGCATAGCAATTGTGGCTCCAAATACCGCTCACACTGTTTACTTCTCAGCTTTCTCTGTACATTTTTTATGATATGGATACTAACAAAGCCCTGGAACTATATTTTGTAGTTTAGACAAGCATTTTAAACCAAAAGTTAGAAGGAGAAAGCCCTCTATATGGTCTGAAGCTTTAGAAAGCTCTATACAATCTGAGGCTTTCACAATTAGAAAAGTTAATATATAGGCATTACACATTTCAGTTTATAAAACACAGAAAATAATGAGTCTGCAAGATTCTTTTTTTTTTTTTTAATTACAGTTCTACGCAGGCTGTGAAAGTGTGTGGAAAGAATTCACTGGGAAAATATAAAGGCCAATTATGAAGCACAGGCTTATGAAAATGACTGCATTGTGGTGCCAGGAACAAGTACCCACTTGAGAAGCTGGTTGTTAAATACCAGCCAGAAAATTAGGAAAGTTATACTGCCCCTGTATATTTCTCCTTCTTACCAGCAAAAGAATTATCCTAAGGTATGCTTTTTGTCTTACTCTACCACAAAAAAAAGGTAAAAATAAACTTAATAGATTGTTAAAAACGAAGAAGGAAGGGTTGATGGCAGCATCAAACAGCAAGTACAGTAGTTGACCAAAGCCTTTTTGCACACAGACCAAAGCTTTTCTGCATACAGACCTAGAAACCACCCTGACACAACTACAGCAAGATGCATTGGGCTTTAAGCAGGCAAAACCCCCCATATTTTCAACACTGCATACACATTTCATTTGTATTTCCCTGCATACAAAATTTCATTTTCATTTGTTTAGTGTATGAGAATAATTTTTTATATCTCCATTATATATCTTTCTTCAGGGGTGTCCAGTGACAGAACAAGAGGAAATGGGCACAAAGTTGAGTATAAGAAGTTTCACCTAAAAGTGAGGAGGAACTTCTTTACTATGACAGTGACAGAGCACTGGAACAGGCTGCCCAGAGTCTCCTTCTCTGGAGACATTCAAAACCCACCTGGACAAGTTCCTGTGCAACCTGCTCTAGGTGGACCTGCTTTGGCAGGGGGGTTGGACTAGATAATCTCAAGAGGTCCCTTCCAATCCCATATGATTCTATGATTATTTTCCACCATTTCAGCACTCAAACTGCTCCTTGGGATTAAAGCCAGAGCAGAAGAATCTGGCATTACTTCTCTGAATCACTAGGCACCTGTTACATTTCACTCTCTCCCCTTCCCTATGCAGTGGCATAATTTCCCTGGATGATTATGTATTTCACTTTCCCATCTCACTTGGTACCCAATATACAATTTCTATACTGGGGAAGGCATAAACAGCTGTCCAAACACAAACTTAATTTGTGCCATCTCACCAACCCCTTGACAGGAAGGCTGGATGCTGTTCAACAAGCTTAAGTGCAAGATCCTGAGCGCTGGTGGGAAAATCCAGTAACGCTAATATGGAGTAAGTAGCATTTCTGCAGAAACATGGGCTGCTTTGGATCATGAGGTGAACAGAAGTCATCGAGACCATGCTGTTGTCCAGGACATATAAAGAGAAGGATAGTGATGAAATAGAGACTTAGAGACATACTGGGTACACCTAGCACCAGTATGTTTAGAGCGCTTTGCCCCACGGTGAGGCTCTGGCTGGCAGGGTGCTCCCAGGCACACCGAGTGACCCACCTGCAGTGTCCTCCAGCAACTAGAGCTCAGGATGTGTGAGCCTGGGCACAGCGACCAGCACGCACTCCGCTGCTGGTTGAAGTGCCAGGTGGGCATGCAGTCCTGCATCCTGAGCAGACTGCAGCAGGTCCCTCTTTGCGCTGCAGCAGTCAGGAAAGGAGCTGCACACATTCAGCACAGGTTAAGGTCGTAGCTGGAGTAGTCATCAATAATAATGCAGACCATCTGGACAGAATCCAGAAGAAAACATTGAGAATGATCAGAAGTCTAGCAGCAGTAAGCCACAAAGAGAAGTCAAAGGGATGCAAAAAACACGGAGACAAGACAGAGGTGAAGATGTTAACACTCTACCGAAACATGAAAAGCTTCTGCAAGGGGTAAGGGAATAATGGTCTGCAATCCATGGGGGGAAAGATAAAAAGAAGTGAGCTTCAGTGACAGTCACATAGATCCAGGTTTGGTATTTGTGATGAGCTATTCATCACCCTGAGAGGTGGCTATGTGACAACAGCTAGCATGGGTGTAGCCCAATTAAATGTTTAGAGGCACCAACAGTCCACAAAGTCCAATGAACTTTCTACAGAGACAACTCCCTTTCCATGCATTCTCCCTAGAAAGGCTGGCTACACAAGTAGTAATTTGTGCAAGTGCTTCTATGGCCAATTGATCTTTTTGCTAATGATTCCTGCCTTCTGCAAAGGTTAACAAGTCCAGAAGGAGGTGAATGTGTTCATCTGAGCAGAAACCTGGATTAGTAGAGGTGGTCTTCCATTTCGGACTACTGCCAGTGATCATGAAGCACCAGTGCTCCCCACCACTAGTGAAGAGCAGTGTTCACTGTTTGCTTTTTCCTTCCCTGGTTGCTAGGCAACCACAGAATCTTTTACATCTGTAAATGCAGCAAATACCTTATTTTGAGCCATTTTAATATTCAGTATTCAGCCTGGTGAAGAGCTGATTCATCGGCACTTTTCTTCAGATGGGTATAATTAAGCCTTGCACTGTAGTATAAGCCTCTGGAGTTGGTAGTAGGTTGAAATTACAGTAGATGAAACAACAGTAGGAAAAAACACAGGTTGAGCATGACTAGAAAGGGGACTGACACATTTCTTATTCTTTATCCTCATGTGGACCAGGCCTGTATCACAATGGCACTTCATAGAATGGGATTCCTTGGATATATACGTAAAGTTTTTTGCATGCTTAAGTTATTCTATTTCTATCTAGAAAACATGTACAAGAGATGAAAAGACATAAAAGGTACATGACTGATGTAACAGTCATGACTAAATTTATTGGGAGTGTTGGGCATGCATAATTTCAATCCTGTTTAGTATCTCCCAACATCCCTTGAAAAAAACAACAAACAAGGCCAATTAATAACCATGTAGATATATACTTCTACCACTACATGGCACCAATTATATGATCAATTGCGGTGTTATGCTCTATCAATAATCTCACCCACTATATAGTAAATAACCAAGCTCCTCCACAACTCATCCTAAAAGTACCAGCAGATGTTTTGTGACAATCTTGCTGCAGTGGTGTAAGATTTCACTATTCCCAGTTCTTTCTCCCCACTGTGCTGCCTGCCCTACCACACAGCAGTAGAAAAGAATGCAGATTTATGGCTCACTTGCTCCCAAGCAAAGCTTTGGTTTTAAGCATCTAAGCTGAAACTGCCGGTGTTTGACACTGGGTTTGAGCAAAGAAAATGCACCGCAAATGGGACTGTGCTGAGGGGGCTTACAGACCTACAGCTCTTGTCAAGTTTGCCACAGGTAGGAGGCTATGAGTGACAACATCTAAAACTTCTGCACAAAATATGACTAAGATACGACCTAAACCTCTCACAACTGTCTAGTGTACTAAGAAGCTAGTTGGGGCAGTTTGAGATGAAGCCCAGTGAAGAGAAAAGGATTTGTTTGAGCCCAATGAAGAGACAAAGATTTATGTCCCAGACTTTTCTTCTGAAGGCATTTCAATGTCTCCAGTCCATTCTTCTCCTTCCTTTCACAGAAATCCTTTGTATCATTTTGTAAACGGCAAAGAGGCAGATCTAAAATACAAGAAACATCAAAAAACTGACTCCTCAGAGCTTTTGCCTTTATGCCCCTAGCTGCAGAAAGAGGTGAAAGCAACAGAAAGAAGAGCTCCTGCTTCTGGAATAGGATCACATTTTTCAGGTCCTCATGACAACACCACGCTTTTCCAAACTCTCACTGTGCTAGATAGGAAACAGCCTTTTGGCATATGGGGCCCAATTCTCAGACACAACTGGCAGAAGGGAGGTCTCCTGGTTTTTCTAAGGGTAGCCATCCAGGTCCTGCACCACATGGCAGAATTCAGGAAACATACTGTTCTACACTTCTAACCTGATCCTTGAAAGAAGGGTCACTGAAATGAAACACAGAAGTCAGTTATGCCATCTCTGGGTCTACCGCAGTTCCTTTTCCATGTTTTCCACGGCATTGAAACTGAATTTTTGCACAGCAGAGGCTCCAGCATATTATACTGCAATATTCACAGGCCTCATTTACTGCAAAAATGAGTTGACTATTAGTTAGGAAGTGAACTAAAGTAATAGGGAACCTCTGCAAGGTTGCAGTGAGAATAACATCTTCTGGTCTCAACCTCAGGACAAAGAGGTATGCCATCAGTCACGATTATGAGTAAAAAGTCATTTTCATTAAATTAAATGGTCTGGAAAACAAAGTAAGCTTGGCTATTTGCAGTAAATGCCCGGGGAAGCTCCCTCTTTCCTTAAGTTGCTCAGGCTTTCAATGTCCTTGATCCATTTGCTTTCTGTCAGCCCATACCACCTGGATATAAATCTTTTCTACTCCTTAAGCTGCCTTTTGAAAACTTATAAGACCCTGCAGAAAGGCACGACTTATTTACATGCCCAGAAACAGTGCCGGATCTATTTTTTAAACATGCCATTGGTAGTACACATCAACAACTCTTCAAGGTAGTTTCCTGCACAATGCAGGGCTCAGTAGTTGCATTACAAATGATGCGGTGACTGCCGGCAGACCAAAGATGTACAACTCCAGCAAGACCTCCTCAAGCATTTCCTTCCAGTAGCTGTGATGCTTCACGGGCAGAAAAGCACATCAAATATGCTCCTGTTTCTCTCAGGTAACACCGATTGTGATAATCTATGTGGAAAACAGCAGAACCATGGTCCCTTTACCATTTCCAGAGATGTGAATGCTAAACTAGAGAGCGCCAGCATTGTACTTCTGTCCTTTCTTTTATTTCTTAATCAAACTAAAAAATGTTTAAGCAAATATTCATTTCTGCTACTCTCCACTTAAAAGCTGGTCCCATCCAGCCATCTAACACAAATATGTTTTTTCCATTGGGCTCACTCAAGTTTGACAACATAGCAAAGAAATGGTGTCCAGAACCGAACTAGATATATATTCAGTTCAATTCCATCATTGCATCAATTGCCTTTTTCCCAGGATGGGCTGATGACACATGAACAGTCACATTTTTCCCCATCAGTATATCCCATTGTAAATTCACATCTACAATAATTTTCCTTCTGTCAGACCACCCTCAGTACTGTTGTCTCTCAGGCTTTTTCTCTTTCTATCAAAAATCTGTGTTGAAACTCACTTTTTTGAACCTGTATTAAGTAAAACCCTCACAAATATGGATGTAACCTAGCACTTTTCCAAATTCAGCTTTGTTTTTCTGCCCATATTTCTAAATGGTTTTGGTCCTTTTATATTACTTCATTGTCCCTACTGTTCTGTAGAACTAGTGCTAAATGTGTAACCCTATCAGCAGTATATTACTTGGTGCAATGATTCTTCTCCCCCTTTAATCAGAGATGTTGTGCTAAATGATGAAAAGTTTGATGAAAAGATACCATTCCTTTTAAGTCAGGATTTCCTACCTTCTGATAACATGTCAACCAGAGAACAACTAAAGCACTTTCGCCAGCACTGCTGTTTTAAAATGTTGGCTGTAACAGTATTAATTGTTTTCTGTTACCTAATTAGGAGATTACTTTCACAAGTACGAATGACTGTATAATAAAATATTTTAAAAATAACAACACTGAACAAACAACAAAACACAAAATAAACAAAAAACCACCATACAAAATCCAGCAACCCCCAATTTCACATAAACGTAATCTGACTGCAGTACAGAACTACATCCTCCACATTCCCTTGACTACTTCATAATAAAAAATATGTTAAGTTATGAAAAATAAACAATTCCTTTGCACTATTTGCAAGTCAATGATTTCATTAGTTCTAAAACTTAATTTCAGAAGTTCTACACAATAGTTTGGGTTGGCATCTGAGAAATAGTCAATTAAGCAATGATATTAAAACCTGAAATGATTTGTAAAAATTAGCAGTGCTGGGTAAGTATAATGGTACCAACACTCCTATGTAGCAAAGAAGTAATTCAGAATCCAGCACTTGACATGCAGGTCAGACCTGATTGCATTAACAGCACAGATGCATTGAGACTAAAGATTAGAAACAACATCCCTGAGCCAGATGCAGTTTCTGAAGAAAAAACCTGTAAGAGAGAAGCAGAAGACTGCAACAGAAGAGTGGTCATAATGCTTAAGATCCACTAGGATCATAAGGACAAGTACGTATGTGCTTTTTTGAAAATGCGCAGATTTAGGTGTGTATCTAACTGCTTCTACAAGAAAATTGCTCTATGCGTATAACATTGCCTGCAGATTAAAAAAAAAAAGTAAATCGAACAAACAAAAAAACTATTCAGTAAACCCTAAATTTTAAGACATTAAAGGAAATAAAGGAGGAACAACTAAGGTTAGTCCAAGAGAAAAAGAAGGAAAGCAATAGGTGAAATTCCAGGTGAAATTTTAAGTAAAAGTGTATTTTATTTTTGTTCCAGTAATTCAATAGACTACCTATGCTGTCTGTTAGAGATGATCCTGTCTTTCCCTATTAATTTAGAAGAGTCCTTACATCCTGGGTTCCCCACGTGCCTAATGAAAATGAAATTACTGATGCTTTACATAAGATGGAAACATGCTGAGGCAGAAAAACAGGAGGTGCTAGGAAAAGTACAAAATATAGCAACAGAGCAGAAATAATAAAAAAGGAAAAAGGAACAAAACCAATATCGGATAAACATATAGTCACAGTCAAATTATTGTAATAACCAAGGGAACAAAAGGCAAATAATTTAATAAGAAACTATAGTAGTAAACTAGAGGCACTGTTCTATTGCATGTTTTCTTATTAAATCAAATAACGTCACACTTTATATTTGAGCAGTATGGAAAAAACTGAAGATTAGCCACATGGTTGCATTTATTTAAATCAGCAGAATTTTTGATAACTTTATTGAAACTGTAGCACTCCTTTCAACAGAAACCAATCTTTTCTTATTGTTCACAAAGCATTGCAGTGATGTGGCCAAATAACAATCATCTCTGAGTTTGCTGCTTTAGCCAAAAACAAAATGAGTAGAGTCTTCAAATCCCAAATAAAGCCAGAATAAAATAAGGTATTTGACCTATAAATCGGCATTGAAACCCATTTGCACTTACCTACAGAACTACTCTTACCAAATGGAAAAAAAAATAAAAAAATCACCTACACAACTTAGCCTGAAAGGGAAACATTTTCAGGTACTGACAAAAAGAACCTGGTAAAGAGTTGACTAACATGGCAGAAAGCAAACAAAAAAGATGGTGGTGTCTTTATTCCTTCTTTACAAAGAATGAAGGATGCTTAGAAGGAGGTGTTACATAAAAGATCACAAAGGGTGTTTCTCTTCACTTACATTAAATATAGCTCTAGATTCCTCACATTTTGCTGGATAACTGAAAAATAATGACAGCATGAAATCACGATAGAATAAAGCGCAGTGGCTTCTGACTTGTGCAGTTTCTCATTAAAGAGAAAGAATGTTAAGATAGTTTATTAAAAAGTCCTTATTTACGTTTCATTTCTGCTTAAACCTGTTTAATTTAAACCTGTGACAACAGATGGGATAGTGTCTCACTATGAACAAGTTATTGCAGTACTTCAGTGGGTCCTTCAACCAAAAAAAGACAGTCTTGGTCTTCTGATCATTCTTACACAGAGAGCAAGGCAAAAACAAGCAGCAGAGAGAAGGAGCAGAAGATGAAAGACATCCAGAACTGATTTATTTTTCAGATGGAGAGGTTATGAAGCTTGTAAGGTAATACAAGCAAAACCTGGTTTTCCTTGGACTTCGCTGTTAACTCTCAAATCCAGTAATTTCCACAGATCATGCATAACCATATATAAGCATCAGTAATCAAGAGAAGGGAAATGACTAAGCCATTTGACTCCAGTTTAAGCAGGAGATAGACGACTATGGTTTAAATGGTCGAAGCTGCCCTGGGCGGGGAGTCCAGAGGCATTCCCCCTACAGGCTCCAGAAGATGAGTGGAGCTCTGGGTCTGGCAACCATTTTTTCGATCTCAAGAACTAAGGAGACAGGCAAAGTCACACCTAGCCCTTGCAGCAACATCTGCCCTGTGGGTGAGAGATCACCCACATTCCTCCTCAGTGGACTGCATGACCTCCAGCCAGCTCCTTCTGAAATGGCTCTGTGGAAACACCTCTGTATGGTTTTGCTCACACCATTTCCTTTTTCTTCTGTCACACCCAGACATGAACTGATGTCTCGATGCCAGGAAGGCGGCCCACATGGCACTGGAGCGTGCCAGCACATACCTTGAGCTAACTCCACAGCCATGGGGGACAGGACCTGAAAAGTCCCTCCATGGGGCAGCTGCTCCAGCACGCTCACAGCACAGGTGATGGGAGCTGAGAGAAACCCTTCAGTGGACAAAGGGAGCCCTCAATGCATGGGTACTTCAAACGCACCAGGCAGCATCATCTCTGTCAGCTCCTACACATCTCTGCACTTTTTCCCTTATGCTTTTATAAATCCCCTCCTCATCTGAGTTCCCATCAAACTGTGGAACTATCTGGGAGGAGAACTGTTGAAGGAGGAAGGTACTGGAGTGTGTCCAAAGAAGAGCAACAAAGTTGGTGAAGAGTCTAGAGCACAAGTCTTATGACAAACAGCTGAGGGAACTGGGATTGCTTAGCCTGGAGCAAAGAAGGGTGAGAGGAGGCCTTATCGCTCTCTACAGCTACCTGAAAGGAAGTTGTAGCAATGCGAGTGTCAGGTTTTTCTGCAAAGTAAAAAAAAACATAGGTCAAGGGAAATAGCCTCAAGTTGCACCAGGGGAGGTTTAGATTGGGCATTAGGAAAAATTTCTTCACTGAAAGGTTTGTCAAGCATTGGAACAGGCCACCTGGTGAAGTGGTTGAGTGACCATCCCTGAAGGTATTTAGAAGACATATAGATGTGGTCCTTACGGACATAGTTTGGTGGTGGACTTGGTAGTGTCAGGCTTAGGGTTGGACTCGATAATCTTAAAGGTCTTTTCCCACTAAATAATTCTATGATTCTCTAATTCTTTGTTTTTGTCTGTCGATGGGCAGAGCACTACACAACAATGTTCACCCAGATCCTCTGAGGCCTCCAGGGAGCAGTGGGGGTGCTCTGTCCAAATATCTGTCCATCCTTTCCCTCTCCTTTCCCATTTTAAAATTAATCTTCAAGCTTCCTCTTTTCATTTTTATTAATAAAACACCAAGATGGATAAGAAGAGGGTTTGTTTGTAAGGCACAGCTGGCATCTGTCCCAGTGGGGAAAACCAGTATGATCAGTGCCCAACAATAGATGCCTGTTGAAAAGTATAGAAAACAGCATGAGCAAGCACAGTGTGCCTACTGTCTCCTCACGTGTTTCAGGCAGCAGACAGCTATGGATTCAACCAGTTAAAGGTTGCATCTAGACTCACACCAGCAACACAACCATTTTCTGTAAATCTCTCGTTCCAACACATCGTGTTCCATTTTGGCTCCCATATATCCTGGGTCAGTGAGGTCCATAACCTTATGACAAGGACACAGAAAAGAAATGAACTAAAAAATCTAACTAGCTCAGATGAAAGATGCATTATAGTTCTGATCACTTGTGGTTTTTTTCTTGAATTACTTTAAAAAACCCACAAAACATAAGTTATAGTTTATAAGGATATACAGTCATTTAGATACTGATGTAATTTATTTAGATTCTTAATTAGTTATAGAGTTGCTGCTTAATGTTAATGATGATTAATTAACCTTTTATATGTTATCGTTTTATCATTCTGATTTTGGATGTAAACAGAAATTTGACATAGGCATTGCAAAACCAGCGTAATTTTTTGTTGTTACTTTTAGTTAAACTACTGTAAGTGAAATGAATTCTTTGGGGCAAAAAGCTAGCTTACTATAACATATTTTGAACTTAAAAATAGTTCACTCTACACAGAAATCAACTCATTGTAATAAACTGAACTATGACAATGGTCTGTGTCCAGTCTCTGTCTCATTCAAGAGTCTAGAGCTAGTACCTCCTTTAAAAAAAAAATAAAAAATCACATACTGCATCTTCATTTACAGACTGGAAAAAAATTTGGCTTTGTAATCTGATCTTCAGCTTCTAAGCTTACTCATTTGATTTATTCAGTCAAGGGAAAATTCTTTGCACTCCCCCAGAAAAGACTACAAATACCAAAAGTGGGCTCAGCCATTCAAAAAAAGCAGTCCTGGTTAAACAGCCAGGGATCTCCACCTCATTCATGATCAACATTTCTTAAAACTTCAGCAGCAAAAAAGCTGTCGTGCTGATTTTTTTAAAAAACTCACTTGGAATTACCTGAATAGATTATAGTGTATTTTCTTCGGCATAATTAAAGTCCCACAAATTTTCATAATGAGACTTTATTTATACTTCAGAGATATTTTTCATAGCACTTTAAATAATGAAAGTTATATATATATTTATTTATTTATATAAAGAAAAGAAAACTTACTGAAGTTACCATGTTCATCACTAACAATCCTAAGATTCACGCAAGAACGGACTGTGCTAGAGTTGAAGAATGATTCAATTTCATTTAAGAAGGTGAGGCAATTCAATAAACTTCCAAAGGCACCAGTGAGATGTGTAGCACACAGTCCCCTAAAAAACAATGGGAAATGCCAGTACTGCTTCGGGCTTTTGCAAATCTCATCCCTGTTGTAAAATGAGGAAAATGCAATGCAGTGCTGCTAATCAACAGGTCTGTCTACTTTCACCAAAACACCGGAATCTCACACCCTCAGTTACATCAAAACACTTCTGAATTGAAGCCCAATTCCATCATTGCAAAGGCTACTTATAAATTTCTTCAGCAGACATATTGTTACCCTAAAGAGACCAAAATCCTGGAACATGCAGCATCTGTTTCAACCATATCATAGAGTGGATGGTTAAGCCTGACACAGAACAAGAGGGATGCCTTCCTTGCAGATGCCATCATATTGCAGAAGCATGAATACCAAGAAAAGACATCCTCCCAGAAATTCATTCCTGGCACGGTGTGCTCCCTTCCCTGTGCAATGCATAAAAGAATTAAATTGTGGGGAAATATCATACAGGAGGGAGACACGGTCAGCAGTATCCAGAGATGGAAGAGGCCATCACTCAAGCTGCTTACTTCCCTCGCCGGGTTGCTGCTGTTTCCTGCACTTACCCATTCACAGGCCAACTGACCAGGTGCTAAGAACAAACACTGCCAAGAGCTGCACTGAATGTAATTCCCTTCCTCTTGAACTTACTATTCATGGAGAGTGCAGAGATGGCTTTAGTTTGCTTATAAAAAAATAAGACTCTTGTCTGTCCCATCACTAGTCACTTCATAACTCAGAGTCTGAACTGCACAAGGCACGATGCTATTGATTTATGTTCTTGCAGTTCACACTTCCACCCTGGGAAAGAACACAGATTGTCTAATACTTCTCGGTAATTTACATCATATAATCTTTCTGAATGCAGTAGTCACTTTGGAATCAGGGAAACAAAATTAAAAAAAAAACAATCTGTAGAAGATCCAAGTTTCAGAGTGGTATGCAAGTGAAAGATCCAGGCTGTTCCCTGGTTTTGAGATCCCTCACGTCACAATGCAATCATCACATCTCCTGCAAGCTGGCATGTAAAGATCCCACAGGACACAGACGAAAACAGAACAGCATTCTTCTGCTAGTGGTTATCTAACAAGTTTCTATGGCAAATCCAAACACCCCATCTCATATTTATAGATGTTATAAACAGGAAAGTTCTCTCAATTACCTTTTTCTGTTAAAGAGAAACATTTATGCAACTACCACAGATGGTTTTTTTCCAACAAAATCAGGAGAACCCAAATGCTCTGTCTGACTCTGTGAGCTCGTGCCCATTAAATATTAAACCACACAGAGTCCCTCCTTCCCAGCCGTGTCACAACATGTGCCATTTCACTGGTTTGCAGGTGTGCAGCCTCCCTGTGTTCAGACAAGAACCCCACTGACCCTTGGCAGTACAACCAGTGGGCATAACTTTGTAATATTTATAGAGTGGTATACACTCAGAATCCAACTTAACTGGGATCATCAGTACTACATACAGTAAAAGCATGATTATTTAGATTACCTTACCCTGACAGCATACAAGCTACGCAGGAGAAAAGGAGAGCACAAGAGGACAGACAGAACAGGACTAGGGAGGAAATGCAGTGGCAAAATCACAGAATATACCCAATTCCTGGCCCAGCTGGAAGCAATGTTCAAAACTCATTCCTGCTACCATGTTACAGGTTTTTTTATAGGTAGCATAGAAGAGAAATATTGAAGTTGTGCTTTCAATACGTGAATAAACTAGCATAGAAGAAAGGGTTTAGGTATAACGTGACCCAAAAACGTTCGGAAACATAGCAATAACAAGAGTTCAAGCTATACACTTCTACTTAAAAGAAAATTCACCAATGCACAAGTACATTTAAATCCAATGCAATTCTAGGTTAGCTTAATAAAGCCCTGAATAAGAGAAATGCTAGAGAACTTCATGGATGCTAGAATCACAGAATGATAGGGGTTGGAAGGGACCTTCAAGCTCAATGGAGTTCAAGCACACTTACAGATAATTGAAAATCTGAACTCCATTAAAGTCAAACTTGTTAGAGGTTTGTGAATCAAGGAAAATTTTTACTTACATTTTACATTCAAAGATCTATCTGTATGTTTCAAAAGTTTAAGTATGTGGCCAGTTTGGTTTTTACTTAATGGGGATGAATACCCATGCGATTGGACTACATACTTTTGTACAAGCCTACCAGTTTCAAAATAACACACACATATTTTAATTAAATTTGATACATAAACCAAGACCAAAATAAGTCTATCTTCTCTTGATACTTCTGAAAATTCAAAATTACCTTCTTCATCTTCCTGTTCTTCATCAAAACTATATGGGATGTCCAGGTATCAGTATAATTACTTTTTATATTTCCAAAATACAGAAATACTTCAGGTTAAACTCATTTACCTGGATCACCTGCATGTATTCCTATTTCAGACAAATTTGTTTCTAAGGTAGAAGGCAAAAAGGGGGATGACATCATGTTCTGATATTTATTCATTGTTACTTTGGTAGCCAAGCTTCGCTCACAGCTTAGCAAAACATCATTTCATTAACAGCTTGCTGTTATCATCTAATCCTGTTCTATCTTTTCAGTCATTTGATAATTCTTAAGTAAATCAATGACCACCTTATAAATAAAGTCCATTGTCATTTGCATGGCCAAAAATAATTATTCCATATCATTTAACTTAGCCAGCACAGTATTTTTTATCTTGCAGTTTAATTACATATAGGCAAGCTGTTGGACTATTTTAAGGCTATATCTGAACCTATAAGACACCAGCTGCCAAAACATTCAAAAATAGAATTTAAGTATGTTAACTCCTATTTTTACCAACTAACTCCAGAAAAAAAAACAAAAAAAACAAACCCACCACTTTTTGGACCTGGACAGGCTTGAGAGCCTCCAGGTCCCAACTCCAACTTTCTCATTCTAAGTGTACTGTCTAAGTGTACTGTATTCTCACTCTAACTGTTTTTCAAATTACATTTTTATTCATCACCTGCTCAACATTAAGCATCATTAATGTCACAGAAAACTTTTGCAGAATTTTGAAATAATTTTTTCAATGCATGTTCCAATTTCTGCATTAAAAAAAAATATCTGCCTTTCAGTTTTACTGAATACCCAAGCCTGTGATCTTAATACATTGTGGGTACTCACAGTGCTTTAAGCACAGCAGCTAAAACAGACTAAGGTTTAGTCACAGAAAAATAGCACAAATTTATTTTTTGATGCCTTCCCTCTATTTTTCAGTAGAAAAGTTTACCTAGTACTTCAGTCCAGGTAAAAAGCATAGTACATGCACTTTTCCATCAAACCCCTTACTCATTTTTCCATTTCCCTGTGAACACCACTCAAGGAGTGCTGTGTGCAGTTTGAAATAACTAGTTGTCAAACTAGAATATTCATTGCTGCAACTGTAGAAAAGGCTAAATTAAGATTTCTGTAAAATGCCTTAGATGAACAAAACCATAGCTGTGATACAGATGATAAATTCAGTGCAAAACTAACAGACTTTCTACAAGGAAATTAATTACATTGCTAGAAAGGGGGGGGGAAATGAACTGTAAGAACAATCAGTCAATGTAAAGAAACCATCCAAACATGTCAGTGCAGATCATTGCATAATGTTCTCTCAGGGTACTTGTTATGAGGAAACGTAGCTGTTTCTGTTCAGGGACACGGTTTTCACCAAGGTAACAGCTAAATCCCAACAGCGTTGGCTAACACTGCACACACATGCATTTGGTTTGCATGTGTTTGAATCATGTGTTTATATTTAAAACAATGAAAAAGTACAGATCACTGCAACACCAGGATTACAGTCTTGATTTGGGTATGTGTGAATTTGCACACATACAGGCTCAGCCACTAAGCAAAAGAAGGTGAGAGGACTGTGGATTCCAGTGTTACCTTGTCAAGAACAGTTTATCTGGAAAGGAGGGGGTGGAAAGAAAGGATACCTTTCTCAGCCAAATTCCCAATACATGGCATATCTGGAGACAGAACAGATCCCATCAATATTGGACTCCATCCCCTCTGTTCCTGTGATCCTGAAGTGATACAGGGCTGGGCAAGTCTGAACAACGTTAGTAGAAAACAACATGTAGGGATTTGCTGCTTGTACAAAGCAGCACCCAGTTCTATCTCATTTTCCTGCCCCTAAAATCTGCTTTTCTTGGAAGAGCTGTCTTTTTTCTGTCCCTTATGAGGAACAGGTGGCCAAAGAGTTTCCAAATCAGGGAAATATTCAAACAGCAATTAAAACCCCAATACTATTAGGCAACCAAAAAGCATTACCAAGATTTGGCCACTATTTATTTTGTGTTAATTATAGGTGCTTAGGATTTAGCACAGAAAAAAGGAAATGTTAATTTTGAAGCAATCTTCTTGACATTCTTCTTTAGCACTTAAACGGCTATAAGCAAAGATAATTTCTGATTGATGCTGTCTTGTCTTTTTTTTTTTTTTTTTGGTTTGTTTATTTCAGATAAGGTGCTTTCTCCTCTCTGCCTACCTACAAAACAAAATAATACAACAATTGCAACCTAGCCCCACTAGCACTCACCTCTTAGCCAAACACTCTGGGGGTACAGTCAGTTCATGTGTTAATATTTGAGCTCATAATCAATTTAAATAAGAGTATGAGAAAGATATAAAGATAACACCAATCCTGACACTTCTTAGACTTTCAACAGAAGAGAAACCCAGTTTCCTTCCTAGTTCTAGCTCTTCAGACCTGTTTGAAGCTTTTGTGACCTGTTCTATGCCTTTGCTAGTCTTCAATGTCTTTCTTATACTATTTATTTCCTTGCTAGTTTTCACAGATGCGAATTTGGCTGCCTGCAATCCAGTGCTCCATATGGCATTCTCACCCACGTGCTCTTACACTTCCATAATAATCTCTTTTACTTTGTGTTTTATTTTGCTTTCTATTTTTTATTTACTAAATTTATTCAAAATGTTTTCCTTATATTTCCATATTTTATCCCTGTTGTTCTTGCCAAAACCTTTTTTGTCAATTGCCCTGTTGTATATGCATCTGGATACTCCAGCACATCATAACTATCAGCACCACAACTCAGGTGAGTTACGTGCCATTTGCTTTGTGAACTGACATTTCTCATTACACCTGCAGGAGCTGAGGGAAGGCCAAACAGCCGGCACAGGCTCTTCAGAAAAAGCTGGCTTAAAGGAGGTAGACAGCTTCAATATAATTTACTACATTCCATTCTTAAGAGATTACTGACTGCACACAAATAGGTTGGGTAATATATTCTTCTGCAGGACAGATACTACTTTATATTCTTAATATTTGTATTGGTTCACAGGAGTTGCACAGATCCTGTCATAAAGCACAAAAGCCAGAGCTGACTTTCAGCTTGATACCAACTTGAAATCCCCTTTTGTCATTTACAAACCTATCTTCACTCATTTTAAGTGTTAAAATTAAGTGGTATACCTCATGATTTCCCAGCATTCCACCTTGACATTTCACCCAAACTGCTTTGAGAATTGTCTTTTTGGCATTGGCCACCTTGTCACTTCGGGCTTCCTGTAGAAAACTCAGAATGTATTCACAGTTTTTCTTTTTAGCTTATCAGTGCCCATGGTGTTGTTAGTCTCTTTAAGTCTCTTTTTTCTAGGTCTATCATTTTTTATACATGACTAGCACTGAAGGTAGTAATGCAGCTGGCTGTCAGAAGAAAGAAAGAGACCTAATGGTGACAGATGAGAAACCTAAATAGATGAAGGAAAAAATTCAGCAGCAGCTGAAAGAGAGAAGACAGGTGAAGTGGTTAATGGGGTAGAGACAACAGAAACGAAGGAGAAGTTGAGTGCCTGGGTGAAAGAATGACCTACAAGCTAGGGATCAAACGTGGTGCCAAATCAGGCAACAAAGTCCCCCTCAGAGAAGAATGACATGCAGGTAGTGACAGATCCCAGGCTACACCTTAGAGAAACCCCACTACCATGAAAATGAAGACAAAGGCAATAGGACGAACCTAAGGCACAGATCCTTATATTTAAGCATCTAAATCTCACTGAAGCTAACTGAACTTAGAAATACTAAAACTTTTGGGGACCTCAGTCTTCTGCCCAACCATGCAGAACCTGAAAATTAGTCTAGGTAATTGAAGCTTAATTATTTCCAGCTTTCCAGGCTGCTGCTGGCTGGCACTTATCTGAAGCACTGATAAACTGCTGTGTTTGATCTAAGAATAAAAAAACTGGTACCCTTCCTTTTCTTGCCACTGTCAATTTCCTCTCCTTGACAAAGTCTGCACCAGGAAGGGCAGCCACACTGCAGCGCAGTTCAATTAGGAAAATTGATTCTTATTTGCCCGTAGTTGTATATTACAATCAGCTAACATACCCACAGAGAACTTGCAACTGTACGTCACATCAACACAGTTACCTGTCTTCTAGGAAGGAAAAAGAAAAAGGAAGTTGTGTAGAGTACTTTGTCCTGATGTTCATGGGAGTCTTTGTCCAAACTTTTGCATTGCTTTCATCACAGAACCCTCCCTTGCTTTTCACTTCCCATGCAAAGCGAATAAATCTAGCACCTGAGCAAAAAGGGCAGTGGCTGGAGAACAGAAAGCAACAGTACCAGTTTCCACCTAGAATCATATGGTTTGGATTGGAAGGCACCTTAAAGAACACCTAGTTCCAACCCCCCTGCCATGGGCAGGGACACCTCCCACTAGACCAGGTTGCTCAAAGCCCCATCCAGCCTGGCCTTGAACACTTCCAGGGATGGGGCATCCACAGCTTCTCTGGGCAACCTGTTCCACTGACTCACCACCCTCACTGTAAAGAATTTCTTTCTAATGTCTAATCTAAATCTACCCTCTTCCAATTTAAAACTTCATCCTATCACCATAGTCCCTGACAAAGTGTCCCTCCCCATCCCTCCTGTAGGCCCCAGGACTCATCTCCCATTAGCTAAAATGACTTTCTCTCCCCTCTCCCCCCATTCCACTTGTTCAAATCAGAGATAATCATATGCAAATAAAGTGTAATTAATATTGGATCCTTAAAGATGACAGTACCTTTGGTGAGGATTATATAGAACATGAAACGTGTTCTATATGACAGACTGTAAGTCTCTTATAGTCTACAACACCTGTGTGCGATACTTTTTTTTTTTCTTTTTCCAAAAACCTGACCCAGAGTTAAATTTGATCACAAAAAGTTTGGTAACTGTAATTTCTTGTCATATGCAGCATTTGGGACCCAGGACATCTGAATTATCACTTTTATCAGCTAGATATTTGAAAATTTAATGCTGTTTCCCCCAAACTCCACAATTGATAATTGTCATTATTTGTCTTTTTCTGGCTGCTTATTTTAAGCTAGACTCTACAAGCCTGTGCTGCTTAAGTAGTACTTCACTGACATCAACAGAGAACCTATTTAAATAAAATGAACAATGTGTTTTACGCTTAAGGAAATGGTGCTTCTTGAAAACAAGATATCAAAGATTTAATTTCATAACATAGCAATATAGTGTTTCATTGCTCACTCAAGAAATATTACAAGGACAAATATATTTTTCTCAAATAGACCAAACATCCATCAAAACACTAATTTATACAGTTTTTAATTTGCATTAAATAAACTGCAAAGAAACACTGTCACAAGGATTTTTGCTTATAGACAGACCATTGTGTCAAACTTAATTGCTCAGCACACATGAATTACTTTGGATTATACCACAATCTGGAAAAATTACAGGATCAATTGATGAAAAGAATTAAAACAAACCTATCATTATTTAGGAAAGGACAAAAGGATTAAGAGAACTGAAGTATTTTGACACTGAATGGAATTATTTCTGTTTGCACAGAAAAAATAATTGGTTTATTCACACAAATATTGACTTACAATGTATATATAACAGCAATAATGAAAACTTCTAGATCACTGTAATTAGCATATACAAATAAAAATGATATTTTATGTTGTGAAGAGTATTAAATTGGTATTTAAAAAAAAAATTACATTCGCAGTCAGTAGAAACCAGCTATTTGGGTCAATACAAATAATAAACAGCCTAATAATATATACAAAGAAATAATTTTAGTCACATAACTGTTGAACAGCTTAAGTTACTCGTATATAATTTTGCAGGGGCTTGAAACTTGAGTATCAAAGAATTGCAGAGTCATTACCTTGGAACTCAGAAGCTCCAAGGAAATATAACTCCCTCGTTATTTAACTGAATAAAAAACACTGAAGACCTATCTTTCAAATATAAAGCAGATGCATGACCCTGTACTTACACCCATGGGTATTTTCAGGTATTACTTTGGTTACTGAATAAGGTTCTTAATATTTTAATAGTGTAACATTAATACAATAAAAAAATGAGAGATGAATAATAGAATAAAATAGAATAGCTTCAGTTGGAAAGGACCTACAATGATCACCTAGTCCAACTGCCAAACCTCTTCAGATCTGACCAAAAGTTAAAGGATATTATTAAGGGCATCGTCCAACCGCCTCTTCAACACTGACAGGCTTGGGGCATTACGTTATGGTAACTACTATAAGGTTTAAACTTCATTTATTAGTTCATCCAAAAAGTTTATAAATGCAAAATTATTTGAGAAATACTATTTAAAGTAGGTAGTGGTTGAGAATTGCTCTAATTCTAACCCTGAAAAAAGCTAATAATGACATCATCCTTATAAGAGGACAGAATAATTTGCCTTATTAGAAATAAATCAACAGCAACAAAACAGCAAGAAAGACCAGGACTTGCAAGGTTGGTTATTGTCAAAGAAATTTTCCAGCTTCAACACTGAGCTCAGATTTATATAATAAATTTATTTTAGTAAAATTAGCTGCTGTTGCACAAAGCAGATTAGAGTGCGACTGGTTTAACCTTATACCAGCTGAGATCTATGCATCTCAAGTGAAAGAAACTTTTCTGCAATGTGTTGATGTTATTGTACCTTCCAATTTTTCTTCAATGTACAGTAATTCAGCTAGAGCAGTTAATATCCAAGGTATATTATATCTCTTGATCTAAATCTCTCTTATTCTTCCAGTACCATTCCTACAGCCGGACATACAACTTTGGCTAAGGTTCTACAATCCTCCTGCCAAAAAGGTGTTTCAAAACCCAAATTGTCTCAATTTGAGATCGTTACCTTTCTGTTTTGAACTGCCCCAGATAGAAAGTTTCATTGCTCTCATGCTGTCCTCACCTAGCATAAATAAGAAAGACCATTTTCTTATAAATAATTGGAGGATCCCAAATACTTCCTGTCTAATTGCCTTCTCCATGGAAACAAAGTGAAGAAAACAAAGGAATTCACAAGAGGAGTGCTCTTAGCTAGAAGTGAATTTACTACACATGTTTACATCAACAGATAGCTACAACAGGAATGGTCTCAGCTGGAAGCTGGGACCAGATCCAGCCACTCTGCACTTCCATTTGAAAAATGCAGAAGGCATTAGAAGAGGAAAAGAGACTCTGGTCTTGTGCTAGCATGTTGTCTCTGTAAAAATACTTTGGCTGGTTTACTCCTGGGACTTTCTAGAGGTTTACGAGTGGCCAAGGCTGCCAAACTGCACAGCCTTCACGGTTAGATCAGAACCCTCGCTCCCCTTCAGGACCACACTATTCCTTCACAGCTTTAGTTGCCGTTTCAGTAAGGCAAAATTCCTCTTAGCTTCTATCAGAGTTTTACCAACGTGAAGACTGAACAATTTTGGTCTTGCAAAATAAAGAGGTAATAGGTTAATGCACTCACCCAATCAACTAGTTTCATTAGATGAATTTTAAATTTTACCTAGGAGTTTCTCCAAGCCACAACCTGTATGTCACTCGTATGGCTTTGTGGTGGGACAGTTTAACAATAACAAAAAAACCTAAGCTGTGTGCACGGCATTTTGTTATTTTTAGCATTTCAAATTTCTCCAGGAAACTGTAATTCCATTCCACTGCACACCCTCCTTTGTCTATGTCTGTGTTTTATATATTCTCACTCCTCAGCTGACCAAGTCAGGGCTACCAAAGCCTAACTAGTTTCCAAGTTATAGCTTGTATAATGAGGAACTAGAATGCATTCTGTTATTGCTTTAAAAGGCTCCTGCCTCAGACCCATTCAGTGTCCCCACACGAGTACAGATGCATTCTTTGTCCTCATCTAAAGTGGAAAACGTGAACAAGGATTTAGCAAAAATGAAGGAGTTTGGTCTTGGGGAAATATGAATTTTCTATCAGTAACAGACCTGTTTGAGGACCTTCGCCTTCTAGCCCTGTGCTTCTATAGTACACCCTCTTAGAGGTCTCAATTCTCAACTCTTAACCCAGAACTGCAAATGTCTATATATGTTCTTTCTCCTTTCAGTGCTTTGGCTCTGGGTAGTCAGCTTTCTAGGCAATGGGAAGAAAGAGTGGTCTCTTCTTAATTGCTGTAGATGGTCTCTACCCATGTTGGGACAAGCTATTAAGTACTAATTAAATACCAAGTTCAAGATGAAAGGAAATTAAAACTGCACATCTATTAAAAGAAATAATTATTCTGTAATTGAAATAGAGCTCAGGAACATATAATAAAGACCATGTATGGGTAGGTGTAATTGGATGCAGTTGCCTTAGGAACAGATGTTCAGCATATAAAGCAGAAACCCTGCTTAAAAGGCAAACTCAAAGACTTAAGCCTGGTGGGTGAAACCTGGCTTGAGTGAATTTATGGACAGAAGTGCCATGGGCTTGATTAGAGTCGGGGATTCACCCCAATAGCTTTTCTAATTCTCTCATATTTGCAATATTATTACATGTGCAGAGCTGAATAATATATTACTTTGACCCAGAAGTGCTTTACTGGAGGTTCATTTCCCAGTTTCCTTTGTGCAATAAGTTCATCAAGAAATGAAAAGTACCTAGGGAGCCATAAGAAAGTCTAGTTTTACACTCTAGAGATTCTGATAACATTCCCACTTCCAATGTATTTTTATTATATAGAAAAGAGATATTGTGCTTTTAGAGAAGAGTTATTGTAGGATGTAAAAGAATTTGACGTGCAAAAAGAAAACACCGTCTGGTATACGAGTGTCATTTTAAAGTAATATTAATAGCAAAGATTCCTATAAAGATGTCATGCAAAAACCTTTTCATTTTCTGAGCTATCTAGAAAAAAAATACAGAACACCTAAAATTGCGTGCCAGAAATTCCAGTAAGATTCAACTTCTACTTATGTACGTCACAAAAAGAAGGTCCAAAGTACTGCTCCAAAGTACAAGATTCAAGATGTGTTATTGTCCATGTACTTTTCTACAAAGAATATAGTTGTTGCTTCTATGACTTACTGCCCATTTTTGTTTCCATTTGGAGAAATATTATAAAACACAAAACTAGTTCTCACCCTGCATGAAGTCAGAACATGTATAGAGCCCTCCTGATGTCACTATTTGCAAAAGACAAAGATTTTTCTACAGATATTGATCTACACATTACTAAGGTATAAAGTTTGAAATAGCAGAGTTTACTACATTTTCATTCTATCTTTGAAACAAGAATAGCAAACGAAGTTGTTCATTAAATAAGTTAAGAATCATTAAATAATTCTTCCCAAAGACTGGGAAGTAATTTTATGAGCAGGAACCAGAGGCCAAATTCTATTCTGCATCCCCTAAGAGGATCATCAGAAGTCTAACAAGCCAACTGTGAGAATGCAGTGATTTAAGATGTCTTTGTACACTCTTCATATATTGTTCCAGGATTACCTGGAAACCATCCATGAGTCAGCCACCTGAAATCCCTGAAGCCATGCATACAGTAGCTCTGTTCCTCCATATTAATCTAGTTTTCATTCCAACTAATTCATTTCCCCATGATATTTTGAAAAAGGGCTTTACTCCCTAAATATTGGGAGAAAGTTGTGATTGGAATTCAGGAATCCCACAGTATATGTACAATACTAATTAAATGCGGGCTTACCTTCATTTTCAAATCAAGACCCACCTGTCATTCCTATGACTACAGAGAGAGCTTAAATTGTATTGGAACAATTGCACCTGAATTCACCATTATTTGCCTTTTTGGGGCACAATCTCTGGCATGCATGAAACCTGAGCTCCAAAATTCTGAGCTACAGAACACACCTGTAATATACGTAAGAAATAGCTGAAATATAAGAAAGGCCTCTAGTCACAACACACAATGTAGAAGTATCAGGAAGACGAATCTATAGAAAAAAAATAGCCTTTTCTGCCCTCTCTCACTCTTCTTCCTCAACGTAAAAGTGATCCAAACTCCTAACTGTGTTTACAGACATTTTCCATGGCTCTACTGACTTTTAGGGGTTTGTTTCTTGCCTGCCTTTTTCTTTCTACCTTTACATTATTTTGTTGTTTCTTCTCTTTAACTAGCCTCTAAAAATCAAACCTAAACATATTTCTTTACCCTATGAATATCTTGTTTCTGAAAGGAAGAAAGATCCACAGCTGAGAACTTATCAGGCCAGTGGGGCACTGTAAAACTAAATGCTATGCAGCAAAAAATGATTTCAGCAAAACTCCAAGAAATAATATGTTTTCTGTTACTCAATTCTGTTCCATGGAAAGTACTACCTAAAAACGTAAGCAGTAGCTAGTGTCTAAGCTGAAAAATTAAAAACGATTACCATAAGTCTATTACCATGTTAGTTTGCCTGAACAAATAATAGTATAAATGGCCACATATGTTATTAAATCAGTCTCAGAGCTTTCAAAAGACCAGGAGAGCCAACAGATTCATAAAACCATGAAGATGTATTTCCTGTTTCATGGTGCAAACACCACATGGTTGATGTTAATGTTGGCACTAAGTATTTCAGCTAGGGCAAAAAATTGCAAGCAGACAATCCCTACTGACCACCTGTTGAACAACACTGTCTGGATACAAGTTACTGTTTGAAAAACTCCAGCTGTTGGAGGACATGACCATGAAGACACCATCATCATCCTCATACAAGCACAACATCTCTGAAAGGGCAGGTCCTCAGTTCACTTCCCACCTGAGCACAAGCCTGTGCCCTGTTCACACAATTGCATGCATGGCAAAGCCAAAGCAAGATACCCTGGATGAGGCAAAGTCCCCAGACTGCCGCAGGGCTCACAAACAGCACAACTGCCAGCGACTTCGAGTCAAATGACTCGGCCTGCTGTCCATACACAGACAATGGACAACAGGCTCAACTGTCATGCTACGCCGGTACTTCAGCCAGGGTGAGGAAGAGATAGTGAGGAAAAGCATCAAATCTGTGCTATTTCCATTGTAAAAGTCAAGGAAAAAAGGAAAAGATAAAACCTTTTGGGTTGTCGCTATCGGATCAGCTCTACTACCTATTACTTATATTGCAGTGGGATTGCTAGGACTTTGCCCCACTATTCAAAACTGAAGATTTGGCTGCTCCCTTCAGACTTATAAGGCCCCTTTCATGAACTATTGCAAAGAGACCAGTTACAGGAAAGCAAAAAGAATATTTAAATGCAAGATCAAGGCCTTATATATTTCACTGGCATCCAGTTACATTCCTTTGTCCTAGAGAAGCTCCAGGATTCAAATTTCCTTGACTCATATGACTGGCTTGCTGAGTTAATATATCCTCTTGGCTATGTGATGTCATCCTTATTTGACTAAATGTTAGGCCACCTAAATTCCTACACTACTGGAATAGATTTTCTCAGAAAAAAAAAGCCTAATTCTTACATTGGCCAGATACCCTCATGGAAACAAAATGAGAAGAAGCAAAATAAGGCATATTTGGTACAAAAATGAACCTCATAAGTCTCTCAACTTCAAGAGAAAAATAGAGGTGTCTGAAAGCACTTAGATGCACTTTTTTAAAAGGTAAGCTGGCTGAGTGCAGCACAAGTTTGCCATAGTTTAAAGAAAATGAAATCAGGGAATACCACTCCCCCGCATCCCTCCTTTCTATGACATTTTTCATGGAGTGGTTCATAAAGCAAATAGTTCTCTATGGCCTTCCATGCAACCACAGCATTTTTTTTTTTTCCACTGATATGCTGAGGAATGAAGTAACGTGCTGAGTGAAGATAATCAGAGAATCAAAAGCGCTCAGGGAAGCAGGTTCTACAAGATATATTGCACAAAAACTAGCTATTCCCTAGGTAGGAACCATGATCTTCTGATAAATTTCTTTCTCCAAACATGAATGTTCGTTGTATTGCTGTTCTCAGAGTAGTCATCATTCACTAGCAATACTGGGAAGCCCATGGCTTCAGCTTCCAAAATAAAGAGAGGGACAGAACAACACCGTCAAATGCTCCAGGCAGGGCAATTTGCCAAGGGGCTAAAGTTGCCTTTTTGTAACTTTTCCGTCCCTCTCTTTATCCTCAGTCTTATTTGACCTCAAGTAAATGGCAGCAATTATCAGCAGCTTCTGATTTACTAGGATTATGAAATACAAACACCTAATTACATTAAAGAGAGATTAGGGCACAAAAACTCACCTTGAAGACAGCCCTGACATGAGCAAGAATCTGGTAAAATTAGCTATTAGGCTAATGAGCATTGAAATAACAGTAGTGATGCACTAAGTAATTTCACGAGGGACAAACATCTGGGACCCAGTCTTTGTCCTTTTGTGGCTTTGTGTTTCAGTAACACTCCAGTTACACAACAGTATCTGATATTATGGTAGACCAGCACAGACTTTGCAGCCAGATTCCAATGCCATTATTTCATGCAATTAATTGCTTTTATTAAACAAATCATTGATTTAAGTTGCAAATATACACCACACAGTACACTCTAGAACTGTTACAGAAATTTGCCCTGGTGAAGGAATAAAGACAGTTCCAAAAATAAGTATTTGTTCATAATTCTTGATAGCGTCCAAATTCTTTTTTAACAAATTAACTTTCTCCCTCATTATTACATATGAATACAGATTAGGTTGTGTTTTTAGTAACAATCCATTGTTATGGATTCAACGCATTGATTAGTGAACATGTTCACATTTCTATTTGAAAAAAATACGGTTGACCAAAGAAAGGAGTCTCAAATCCCAGATAGCACTCCTCTTCAAAACTAACATGGGCTCTGTCTTCACAAAGACATACAACTAGCTTTAGTAGTAGCTTTTCATGATGGAGACTTCAGTGGTATATTCTACTGAAATAACAGCATTCAATGATAACATTCATTAAGCATATAAAATGAATACTGGAAGCCAAGAGACCCCTAATTGCTGTCCATTGACTGTTTTGCATAACTGGCATACTGTAGATGACCTGCAATTAAAGCTGCACCTAAAAAAAAAAAAAAGAAAAGTTGAAAGGAACTAATTAATTTGTTTAAACAGCAAACAAACAAAAAAAAAGAGGGGCCATTTTGTAGGTGGCAATTTTTAGTTTCTTCCCTGTGAAAACTAGATACAAAATATAAAATATTTATCCATCTGCCTAGGTAAAAGTGATGGTTACTTAACACTACACAATTAAAATTGTTTAGTAAACAAGTTGCTAAATGTTCACTAAATGTTTACAGTTTACTAAATATTACTAAACATTTTGAATTGTTTAGTAAAAGCATCTCAAATTACAATTTTCTTGGCTTACCAACAAGCAATTTCAAGCCTAAAATTTTGATTAATGAAGCTCTATACTGTAACAGGAACCAGTCTTCTGCTTAGCATTGGCCAAAAAATACTTTTCTTGCCACCTGTCAAAAGCCAAAGAATCCTCATGTCTCTTCTCCATTGGAATCATCTTGAAAATGAAACTTCTGAAAGGCTGGCTATATTTCAGTTTCCTCTTTTCATATCGTACATTTGCAGCTGCTGAGTATTCATCACCTGTACTCCTCTTCCCTGTCTCAGGTGGCAAGATTGTGATGTTCCATACCTATTCTCAATTGCAAGACCACCCAAAGAGTTAAAGCCCATGGGGACCAATGGGTTCACTTTCCAACAAGAAGTGTGTCCTGTAATATTTTGGGATATCCACTGCAGGCTTATGATTAGGTCTGTGAAATATTTTAAGAGGCTGTCTCTGGAGACAGTTCTTCTCAGTTACAATGAGCACTAACACATGGGAAAATGGCTTTAGGAGATTTTGAGTGAGCTGTCATGTGGATATAAATCAGGAATGTCCCTGGTTTATGCACAACCATGGGTAGGTTGAGCTTGCAGCAGACAACTATTGCTGACATTTCAAACAACACCACTACAATACTTTTAAATCTGTGAGGCAATTCATTACCATGGCTTCCTTCCCCCTGTAGGAGTTACCATGTTCTCTTAGCTTTTCTCCCTAGCGTTAACAATGAGTTGCGTTTAGTATTGCCAATGAAGAGCACTAGAAAAAAAAAAATTAATCAGGCCTCAGACACCGTAAGCCTAGCTTAAAATAAGAAGGTAAAGCACATATTTTTACTTGTCTTCTCAGCTTCTGGGGGGCAACTGACCTATAGGTTGACCCTGGGGAAGCTATCCAAGTTTCTCTCCCAGATCAAGGCATCTAGAGGTTACTCTACATGTTTTCACCTGAAAAACAAGATTCTCACATAATCATTTGACCTCAAGAACAGCAACATGAACAGTGTCACCAAGTTTTGCATTAGTTAAAACAGAGCGTTGCATTCAGTATTCATGTATTGGAAAACAAGTATTTTTAAATTAATCGCTTACAGCTGGCCGGAAAATGGCTTTTCCCAGAGAAAACAATACTCTTCAACTTCTGTCTTTGAACTTCCGGAGATTCCTATACATCACCTCAAAAAATAAGTTAAATTCTTGCTCAGATGCAAATATGTGAAAACAGTATTTGCACAAATTTCAAGCATTACTATTTTTATTCTGATTAATATCCCACTGGATTCGCTTTTAGCAAGCATGAAAGTTACAGCTCAGGAGGAAGAATGTTGGGGATCACCTGGAACCACTGGTCTTTAGCTATTTAACTGATATTCCAATATTTACAAGGCTCACACTTTTAATTAGCTAAAACCAACATTAAACTACTACCTTGAAAGGCTATCAAAGTTCAGTAACTGGGGCATTTTCATACACAGACAATTATGCTTTCTGAAAAATGTTCAGGACATTTGTAAGCCATTGTGTTCCAATATGCTACTTATATTGGTGATAGCCCTTAAATTCCACATCCAGGTCAAGACCTACTGTGGTACGTGCTGGATGAGTACTGCATTGAAATTCTGGTCATTAAAACTGTATGGTTTATTTTGTTATGATTGAGATATCTATAAAGAAACATTAAAAATAGAAAATCAATTTTTAAAGTAGCACAGAGAAGCAGAGTGAGAGAAATTCAGTTACTAGGCACAATCTTTCCCTTTTGTCTGAACAACAGCAAGCCACTTAAAAGTTGTCACCAGAACAACCTGGAATTATTCACAAGCTCAAAGTCTCATAGAAGCAATAAACCACAGACTGTAGTCGATTCCTACTAAATAGAACTGAGAGAAGGTAAAAATATAGACCATTCTCTTAATATTCTTTCTGCGGGTAGAGTAACATCTGTAAGCACACACAGAAGGTAAGTGAATAAAAGTTGGAGGCCAGGTGGTCTCTTGGGCATCTAAAAAGAGGGAGGGACCAATATAATCCTAGTTTGTTGATACCAAGTCTGTATTTGGGAACACATGCTAAGGATATTTGAAATTCCCTGCTTTAGAAGAAAAAACCTAAACTTAAACAAGGACTAGAAGCGGGTGCTCTGTAGGAAGAGGCAAAGATTGCAAAATAGGGATAGCTGGCTCAAGCCCATATGAATGTATTTAAAATACTAATCACATAATGACAGACTGTGATATTGAATTGCCACAAAATAGACCTAGTTAATGTAGAGAAAAATGAATGTTTGGCAAAGGTGCTAGCTGTGCACATTTCAGGTGGAAACAAGCACCCTGCCAATTGCTACAATAATTAAAATAGACAAGTCTTCCATACAGATCAGCAAGACAGTTCAAGAGGTTGGTGACACCTGTATTTCTCAAGTACAGAAAGCCTCCTAGGGACTATACTTCTAAAAATATTTAGAAACATTATTCCTACTGATAACGGTGCAAAATGGAAACTTCAAATACGGCTGATCACCTCCAGACCTGTCTCTGCTATTAAACTGAACTCACAGCCTTTTAGAGGCAGAAATGATGGCAATTTATTTAACCTTCATGGAAGAGAACAGCACTGCTAATACAGCCCTAACAATGGTTTGATCTCCATACAACAAAAAGGCTGTCACTGGTATCTACAAACTTTTTGGTGTTTTGTTGTTGTTTTTAAAATATGTTAATTAAGAATATTTAAAAGTCAATTATCATACCTCTTGTTGCTAACTAGGATTCCGCAAGTATTAAGCTCTGTTATTGACATAGCTGCATCAGAGTATGATGCTACAATCTGACTGCATCTTATGTGTGTTTCTTCCCCTCTGCCTTTGCACTTAAGAAATCAAATCAGATGCTGCAAAATAGTCCCCACAGGACAAATATGAATATATGATTGAGACTGGAGAGCCGTTATTCACATAATTAGTTACCCTGAAAATCAATACTGAGAATTTCAGAAAAATAAGAACTGCTAGATTGGATCCAGACACACTCCTATCCTGTTTCTGAAGGTGGGCAGATGCTATGGAGGAAAGTGCAAGAAACCCTCAAGAAGAAGCGCTTTCCCAGCCTAAGAGGGACTAATTTGAATTCTAAATAATGAAGTTTAATGTTCTCTCCAGTATTTTTCACAACTTACTACAATTCTACATCTCATCACTGCTATCAACAACAAGCCCTTAAATTCTTCATCTCAAGAACAAATTACATGTTTTCTTAAAAAAATATTTTTTATCAGTTTTTAATTGATGGCTTTTCAGCTTCATTGACTGTCGACCTGTGTCTCTCTTACGACACAGTAAGAAGAAAAGCTCTCTATTTGCCTGAGCAATACGTGCCAGTACTTTCTATACTTTTGTTTCAACCACATTAAGGTAAACAGTCAAAACTCTTGAGACTTTTTATAGATTGTCTGTACTCATCCTCCTTACTCATCTCAGAGCATTCTGTAATCTTTTTTGAGAAGAGATAACCAATATTACACAGTATTTCACTAGGCTGTACCACTAAATTCTCTGAAGGCACTGTAACACAGAAGTACATCATGTTATTCCAGTTTCTAAAATCTGGTTTGCAAGTGCAGTCAAACAGCAGAGGTCTTCCCTGAGCTACGTACAGACCCAAGCTACTCTCTCTCACCAGCTGATGTAACGGTCCAAAATTTTGCATGTAATTTTACCATTTTCAGGAAACAAGAGGCTTTTATTTGCTGTAACTGAATGTCACTTGTTGACATTTGGGCTATTCACCTGGCTGGGTCAGGTCTCCCTAGAGTAATGAAATGACATATCCTTTCTTGTTCTGTCCGATCCATATCCGTTTGTGTCTTCACCAGATTTTCACTTCTTTCTCCCCTCTTTCCATCTAATTTATAAGTATATTAAAAACTTAAGTTGGTACATAACCTTGAGGTATCCCAGTATACTTTAAATGATCTTTACTACAACAAGTTTCCAAGGAAGTTTCGGGGTCATGGCACCACTAGCTCTGATTATCTCTGGTCAATAACTCCCCTCTCTCGTGGAGCTTTGTTTAGAATAGCTAGCAAAAGCTTTCTGAACATCTCAAACAATTCTATACATATATACACACAACCAGTCTAAATAAAGTATGAGTGGAAAACACTCTGGTGTGAAAAAAAAAATAATCTGACCCTGTAGGTGATTTTGTTACAATAAAAAAGAATGTCACTGAGAGAGACAGACCAAATCTTAGATCACACCAGACTATGGATTTATTTTCCAGAAAGCAGGTCCATCATTAATGCACTGCATAATTATACACACAGTGCCAACAGCACCTAGATGTCTACAAGCACACACAGTAAGATGACAAAAAGTACCCAGGATGCAATTTGAACTTAATAATTTCCTCACAGGAAAGTCACAAGGAAAGTCCACATCCCAAAACTGGGCATAAACCCAGCCTGAAGGAATATTCAAAGATGTTTCAAACTAATTGTTACAAAGTTGACTTCTCACTTTTGATGATCTATGCTATTTACATGCACTCAGCCAGCTTTTTAGCTGATACAGATCAACACATTTCTGCTTCAGCCGTGCCATATTATGCCAGCTAGAGAGATGGGTCTTCTGCCTGTTCTTCTACATTACTAGCAACTCAGATTTTAAATGGACAATGACTTCACATAGCCTATTATTTTTAGAAATACACTTTTGAAACTCAGACATTATGTGTATTTACCCCCCACCATTGCAACTCAAGTATGTCATTTTGTTATTCAGAATGAATTATAAGAGTAAACGTAAGTAGAATAGGAGGCTTAGGCTTGTCATTAACTTTTTCATTTGTAAATTTCAACAAATAGGTTATAATTGAGGAGCCAGCATGACTTTTATTATTTCAGAAGGTTCAGCCATGGCAGGTCAGTGTGACTTCAGCTGGACTATTAGTTACTAGAAGCACTAACATCCAATTCAGTCTGGCATCAGCATATGATCTGATCCTGAAAACTGACCTGAATAAGCTTTTACTCTCGAATGGTCCCAATCCAGGCAATGGAATTGCTCTTAGAGAAATCTCATACTCCCTATGAGTAAAGTAGCAAATATCAGATATTTCTGTCATAATCACAATCAAGAAAAAGGCTCTTACAGAAGACGTCTTAGAATATTTATTAGTAAACTCCTATACCAGGCAATAAGGAGTGGCCTCACAGAAAAACTGAACTAGTACTGCGTACCATGCTTTCTTGTATCATTCTTTTCCATTATTAAGCACACTGCCACAATGACAATCCACAAGTAAACATTTCAGGATGTTTACGCTTAATACTTAGGAAAGTACAACAACAAAACAATCACTTTATCAGACCCAGTCTTCCCTGAAAAGCACTGATTTCTATTATAGCAGAATCATTTTTACAACAAAAACCCCAGTCATGTTACAAACGACATTAAGATAACCAAAATATTTCTATGATTTCAGGTAAATTATTCTCAGAACTTGTTAGTACACACAATTGCCACTGTGGTGATGAAAAATAGACAAGAAATAAAACATTACATGCAAAAATACTAGTTGATATACTAAAATGACTCAAGGTAATTGCTTCCTTTGTAAATACATACAAGGAGGAATACAGCTACGACTCTCTTCATATTGATATCACGGGAAGTTTCTTTCTGAAGCAGAGATATATGGAAGAAATAGTTCCACTTGACACAAGAAAAGGCTTAACATTCAGATCAAGTGCTGGGAAAACCTGACAGCCCCCTAAAACAACAGAAAGACTCACTGGTAACGTATTACTTGTGAAAATAGTATGGGCATGAATGCACTGAGCCTTTTACACAGCTGTCACAAACACGGTAACGAGCACCACTGAGCGCGCCTGCAACATTAAGGCAAATATTTGACCTATTTTCTTAGCAGAATTCAGCTGTCGTGACTCCTAGCACTACGCTCCTGCGAGCCAGCGACTGCCTGAGGACTAACACGGGCACAGAATTCCGCGCAGAGAGCGAGAGCGCTTCCACCGGGCGAGTCTTCCCCACGGGTAAAGCGATGAGTCCCTCGCACCCACACTCCGGGCGGCCCCCACGCAAAAGCCCCGGTGCTTGTTCCTCTCCCTCCCCCCCCCCACCTCCCCCCCTCCGCGCCCGGCCGCTCCGGGGGACTCACGTTTGTAGCTGGCGGCCCAGGGCTGGTAGCCGTAGTAGCCGGTGATGCGGAGGATCCGCTCCTCGATGGAGGTGAGCCCCACGGAAGCGCTGGTGAGGTCCTCCACGGAGCGCGACCACTTCAGGTCCTCTTTGATGGCCTCATCCACCACCAGGTACTTCAGCTGCCGCAGCTGGGGGCTGATGTCGGACAGCCGCCGGGGGCTGACATCGGGGGAGCGCCGCATGCCGCTGGGGGCCGGGAGAGGAGGGTCAGCGAAGGATGGAGGGCCGGGGCGGGGGGGGGTGGGGTGGTGGTGGTGGTGAGGGGGGAGGGCTAGCAGCGCCGCCGCGGGGGCCACCGCCCTCCGACGGCCCGAGGCGAAGTTGGCGGCGGGACCTCCGCCGGCAGGTGAAGTGGAACCGCCGCCGCAAACTTTCCTCGCCGCCCTCCGCCGGAGCGAACCCCCGGGGGGGGCGGGCGGGTGGCGCCGCCGGCTGAGGTGAGGTGGGGTGGGGTGAGGTGAGGTGGAGTGTCCCCGTCCCGCCCGGCCCCCCCACCCCCCGCGGCGGTACTCACAGGGTGGCAGCTTTGCCCCGCGCGGAGCCGTTGGGGAACTCCCGGATCCCCATCGGGAGCAGCAGCAATGGCTGGGGGGCGCCCAGACTTCACGGCGGGGCGAGCCGGCGGCGCTCACCGGCCGGGTAAGAGGCGGGAAGGAAGGAGGGGAGGGAGCCGGGGAGGCGGCGGCCCCCGCGGCAGAGGGTCCCCGGGCTGGTGCTGTGCCCCGGCGGGCGGGAGGCAGGCAGGCAGGGACGCCGGGCGGACCGCCGCTGCCGCCTGTGAGGCGCTGCCAACTGCGGAGCGCCGGCGGCGGGGGCCGGGCAGGGCAGGGCGCGCTCCGCGCCCCCCACCCGGCGCACTGCCGCCGGCCGCCAGCGGGGGGAGCCCCGCGGCCCCGCCGCCGCCGCCAACCGCCCGCCCCGCTCGCCCCCTGGCGGGCGGCCGTGAGGTGGGGCGGTGGCGGCCGTGCCTCCCCCGGGCAGGCCCAGCCGAGGAGCGAGGCCAGGGGCGGCCGGGACGCGACCGGTGCCCGGTCCGCTGCTCCTCCTGCACGGGGGGCTCCGGGCGGCCGGGCTGCGGGAGCCCAGCTGGTGGGGGCGGCCGCCGCCCGGAGGGAGCGGCGGCTCCGGCAAAGGGCGGCGGCGTTCTTCGCGGTGTCCCCTCGTCCGGGGACGGGGAGAGCCGTGCGAGGCAGCCAGGGCACGGGTGGGTTGCACCCCCGCGGCGGGCGGAGCGGGCCGGCCCGGGGAGGTTGCAGAAAGGGCGGCCGTGTGTGAGGCGATGAGCCGCGGCCCTGGGGCGGAGGGGGGCCCGGCTCGCCGAGGGGAGCTGGACGAGGCTGAGCGCCCGCGGGCTGTGACAGGTACGGGCCCGAGGCGACAGGAGCACCCTCCCGCTTTCCCCGTCGCGCTGCGGAACCGCTACCCGTGACACCCGACATTTTATCAAGCAACGTTTTTCTTTTAAACCCATACAGTTAAGCTTAAGGAAATGCGTGAGCGTAGGGGCGCGTGGAACAGCAGGGATTGGAAGGGACCTTCGGAGATCTTGTAGTCCAGCCGTAAATCTGACTCTGATAAAAATAACGTCACTAAACCATGTCTTAAAGCACTATGTCAACCCATCTTTTGAACACCTTCAGGGATGGTTCCTCAACCACTTCCCTGGGCAGCTATTCCAACGCTTGATAACCCTTTCAGCATAAAAATGTTTCCTAATATCCAATCTGAGCCTCCCCTGGTGCAACTTGAGGCCATGGCCCCTTGTCCTGTCGTCTGTGACTTGGGAGAAGAGACTGACCCCCATCTCTCTACAGCCTCCTTTCAGGTAGTTGTAGAGAGCGATAAGGTCTCCCCTCAGTCTCCTCTTGCCCAGACTGAACAACCCCAGCTCCCTCAGCCTCTCCTCATAAGACTTATTCTCCAGCCCCCTCACCAGCTCCATTGCCCTTCTCTGGACCTGCTCCAGCCCCTCAATGTCTTTTTTGTGGTAAGGAGCCCAAAACTGGACACAGTACTCGAGGTGGGGCCTCACCAGTGCCAGGTACGGGGGGACGATCACCTCTTGGGTCCTACTCACCACTCTGTTCCTGGTACAGGCCAGGATGCTGGTATGGAGTTCGGAGTCTGAGAGCAAGCAAAGGTTCCAACAGCCAAGCAAGCAACGTTGTTGACCAGCCGAGTAGTGACAGCTGCTGAGCACTCACCTACCTGGTGTAGAGGAGCAGAGGCTTAGTCAGACCTGCTAGACATTTTGTGTCTATCGCTGAGGTATTTAGCTGCCCACTTCTGTAGCACTAGAGAGGAACCACAGAAGTCAGAGGCCCTGTTACACAGATAACCTCTTTAATATGCCAGAACCATCTAATTCTTCTGTCCGATAAAGATTGCTTTTCTGCTGTTTTATTCTTTCCCAGCTGCTGTCATTTCAAGGTGTAAATTAAATGATGGATGGCTGTTAATACTCTATCCTGTCCTGCAGGCAAGTGACTTCAGACAGCTTGGGTGGCAGTGCTGACAAACTTGAAGTGAGCGTGCATCTTGTAAGAGAGAAAAGAAATGCATGGGAGTCAAAATTTTGAAATCCACTGAGATGTTTCAGAAAGATGACATTTCAAAATTACAGGCAACCTCAATGTAGCTAGCTCTTAGGATGTTATCAAACCTTTCTGTAAGTGATATTTCTTCTTAAAAAACAACAGTTGCTGGAGACATAGAAGTGAAAATTCTTCTGTGTATTATTTTAGTTCTATTTAAGCATTGTAGCTAAACTGAAACATGACAATATCAAAAGATAAAGTACGGGATCCCATGTGATTTGGAATTTTTAGATTTATGGAGCTACTTAAGATTTTTAATATGAGGAGAGAGAAAGTATTGTAGTATGCTAGCAATACTACTAAGAGTAAGGAACAAGTTGAAAAATTTGTTAAACGGTATATACCTATTTAAGGAGTAGTGGGCAAAATGGAGCAAGATTTAACTCAGAGTTTAGGTTGGAGCCACCTAGCATGGTATGCAACACCAAGCTGGAGACACTATAAACAGCTTTTCTGAACCTCTTATTAGTGCATTATTTCAATAAAACACTTACAATCATCCAGACACGGAATAGTTAGGAAATACTATGTTTTTTAAAATGGCAGAGCACTATAGCAAGGGAACAATTAGTACTTTTTCCATAGTGTGGTGGCTGACTTCGTCCTATTAGATACACCTTTATATTTTTTCCCAGACAGCATGAAAGTGTATACTTGACTGATAGTCAGCTCTTAAAAGACACGGCCACTAAGATGTATTAGCATTATGTTGTCTACAACGTGATGTCATGTCAGAGGAAAATATAATTTACACTGTATTTTCACCTCCCATCAATACTAGCTTGCCAAAAGTTTCTCTGTGATGGAAGTTTACACTTATCAAAATATTACTTGTTTCACAAGAAAGAGAAGTGAATTTTTGTATTTCCCTCCATTCCTTCCACCCTCCCCCACCCAAGATAGAGTTCTGTGTTTAAAGGATACAGCAACATTAGTAAGATAAGACAGCAAAGGTATTTCATTGGGCAACAAAACCACAACTGCCGAAACTACAGCATGAAGTTGACATGTTCCCTCTTCTCTAGTTTATAAAAATCACGCCTAGAAACTGAGTCTTTAGAAATCAGCCCAAGTCCCTCCTTAAGCAAGTACTTTCCTACGAGAAGCTTCTGTAGCTGACGTATGTACCTGCTTAGTATTTTTTATGCTTAGCACTGAAGGTATATAGCCGAGCCATTAATCAGATGTTCCCACCCCAAAGGGTTTTGGGTGTTAGGCAGAAATACAATATACGTGATAAAAGTTCTATATAATATATGGAAATGCTTGTACAGCAAAACTATTAATTTTCTCTAGCTAGGGTCAAATTTTATATCCACAGGAATATAATGCTACTGTATCTCCAAAGTTGCTCTGGCTGAATCAGTGGGACTAATTTTACTATGTTATTCAGGCTGAACAGGAATACAATTTTGAATAGAATCTATTTCACACAAAATATTTTGAATCAGCAACAAAAAAAAAATATTCAGAGCTGGAAGCTTTCTCGTCTATTCCGTATAATCTTGCTTGCATTTATGTTTTAAAATATTTAGCACCACCTTAAATGGTTTAAATAAACCCAGAGAGCCAAGATAAACTGACAGAACAGAGAATGGCCAAATGCAAGACTGAATAACGAGCTAAAATCAGCACAACCACCTTCAACAGACTCACGCTTGCTCTCTGGTGTAGAGAGAGAGAGAGAGAGGGAGGCTGAGAGAGCAGTCAGATTAATTTAAGACAAGTTGCAACACATTTTTCATGTGAGCTCCCACCTTGTTCCAAGACCCCTGCAATGCACAGACAAAACTGAACAAGCATCAGGATTTCCAATGTGACTCCTTGCTGAAAGCAACTGGAAAGTTGTAAAAATGATGATGTAGCTGCCTGTGATAGTGAGGAAGGTGCATAGAGAGTCAGTGTCCTGGTTCCTGGGAAATATGCTGCTTGATAGAAAGCTGATTTTAATCTGCTACTTTGAAGCTATGGAATATAAACTGTTCAGTTTAGTTTTTACCAGTTGCAGTGGAAAATAGCAGTCCTTTATATTTATAATTGAAAATAGGCCTATTGGTTGTTTTAATAGTCATTGTTGCATGAGAAGTGCAAAAAATGTATTTTAGAACATCTCATCAGGTCTTGGTGGTGTATGAGCCCTGCTCTTGCCTCTCTTCCCAGTTCAAATAGAAAACTGAAATGCAAAGAGCGGAAAAATAGTAATATTTCCTTCCTCCAGTAAGAGGCCCCAAAGGGACTGTAGGTGTCAATGACAGAAAATACAGAACAGCAGACCTCTTCAACATCTCATTTTGAGAAGTGCCAGAGGCTTGAATCTCAAAGTCAATCTGCATTCTGCATTGCCTTGGTATCCATTCATGTTCTGCCATTTCAAGTAATTTGTATCAGAAATAATGGGCTACAAAACAGAGGTTAAGAAAAGACTAGATATTGTCTTTCAAGCTTTCTATATTTATCTGTGTATCATTCCTAGTTTGTTCTTTTCACATCATTGACCATAGATAAGAGTTCGGCTGAGGCATGAACCAAACAATCAGGGAATAAGGAAAAGAGGGAATCGTAGCAACAGCTATTGCCCTGACTAGCCCATGAAAACCCACAGCGGGGAGGGGGAAGGTGCAACAGCCACAAAGATACAGTGGAGAGAAAACTTCAAAGAAAACTTCTAATGGATTTGTGCTCAAGGAAAGCAGTTGCTTCAGTGAATCAGAGCACAACATCCATATTACATTTAAAGTTGCTTATCTGGAAGGTGTGCTGGCCCCAAGAAAAATCTGATAATTCTCACCCTTCAGATAAACTTTTTTTTTTTTCTGTTTTTGAAGGTGGTTTTTAAAGTTGACATTTTTTTTTGGTGGAGAAAACATGTCTCTAGCCTTGAACTGTGCAGTTTTCTCAGCAGGAGAAATTTCTGACGAGAAAGAAATACTTGGAGACTGATTTGACAGACAGTTTTTACTATTTAAAATTAATGGCAGCTGTTTGAAGCTGCTCGTGTGTCCAAAATGTTAAAAATCCCACAGGTAAATTTTTGATCTGGGGGCAGAGAAGATCAAGGAACATTACACTGTTGCCATATGGTTCTATGGAGTGGGCCATAGCCACTTACTTTTATGTATACAATGTGAACGCTATTTGTAAGTTAGCCACACTTACTTTTCCAGATCTTCTGTAAATAATTTTGCAAACTACTGTAAATATCCTGCTACACCAACCCAGACTCCACTTCTCCCCACAATATACAAAAATATATCATCCTATCATAAAGACTGTATCTCACTGCACTTTTTTTCCAGCTGCTTTTTGAACATAAAAGACTTCATTAAAAAAAAAATCCATTACCAGTATAAATTTTTAATGAGAGTAACAGTAAGAAGCATGGGCAGAGAGTTTGCAGAGGTGCTATGCAGGTCCCTCCTGCCCCTACATACTGTATATACCCACTTGGGGCAGATGTTAGCCCTACTGTGAGCCTCAAGGCTGCACTGCTTCTTAGTATAAAATGATATAGCATTAAAAAATGAGTTCTTTCATCTTGTAGATTCTTTTATTGTGGTGATAAATTTGGAACAATGAGATTATTTCATTAAACTTTCTCAGTCACTGCTAAATGGACTACCCTGCTTGTAGAATTAATAAAAAGGCCAAGACACCTCATTGACATGCTTGGTATTGAGCTGGATTGGCAGCGGTGCAGTTTAATCCTGCCAAAGGGCATTTGTTGGGGAGAGTCAGAAAGCTTTTAAATCATATTCTTAAAGGTCGAGTCAGGAGAAGATGACCTTGCAAAAGCTATAGTCCTGAACTGTCCAGACTTCCCCCCCAGCCCATTCATGCTGGAGCTGCTTACTGCACAGAACAATATGTTAAATAATATGGCTTCTCCTTGTGTAATTCAATGCATCAAGCTTGATTTTGCTCTGCATGCTGATTGGGAAGCTAGATACAAAAGCCAAGTTTGAAAAAAGCTGTGTGCACTAGCATCCTCTGGCATTTTTTTAGTAGCTGAAAGTACATGAGCATCACCTGATGGTCCAAAGGTAAACTTTCATTTACGATAAGTGATATAGACCCACCATACCACTGTCACCAATGCCTCACATTCTGTATAAGCGATTACAGCTCAGAAAGACATGGAGAAAGTGAATGAAAAGCACAAGCTGTGCATATTCATGCCTATCAAAACAAAGACCGTGATTAACGTCATCACTGCTGTTTAAAGTCATCCATCTATGGCAGACAAAACTACAGAAAGTTAAGTTGTCGAATAAATTGCATTATAATTCTCATACACAACAGCCTATAAAACAGATCTCAAACTTCTGTTTTGGAAACACTGCTTAGATTTACTTAGACATGTAGGGTGAAAGCCCCAGGTAATTAAAACGTTTTTAGAACTGTTGCTCTGAAGAATTATTTGTTGTCCAGATGGATATAGTTTTTTTCATCTGTAGACACAAGCAGCTGCATTTCTCAACAGAAATGAGAAGTGCTCAAGCAAACTAGTTTCAAGTCATTAAGATTTACGTCGAAATTATCCACCAAGCTCAATTAATCTAATTTCTTTTGTGCTGGTGAAACTTCACCAGCTTAATGGATTTGTCTCCCATGTATAGCTTCTGAATTCACAGGCAGGGTCTCATTTTGAGGAGTGGCATGATTTTTGTGGTCAATCACTTTATCATATTTTCAAAAGAAACGTGACTGCAAGAAAATTTTATTGCAAGTATCTTGACTTCTTACTTTGCTTAAGCAAAGCACACAGTAGGTCCATGTGTTCCTTTGTTGGTAATGTTTCTTCTAAAACGCATTTTTATATTCCTTTTTCTAGGCTACCTTTATTGATTTTGAGCTGAAGGTTTTCCTTTATATATAAAGCTTTCCTTTGTTGGCCTATGGAAAATTCATATTCAGGTAAAAATAACGGAATGTGAGAATATCCAGCAAAGACAAATTAAGTCATATTAACAACCCGATAAACAGGAGGCAAACTAAAAAACATTTACAAAGGTAAGGAAGAGCTCACATGAGGCTTAGATATCTTAACTAGGAAAGGGACACTCACTTTGACTGTCTTGAAACACAAATATTGTCCTTGAAATAATTATCTAGAGACAGAAATTACAAAAGATTTCCTAGGCTGTAGGACTCCATAGCAGTACAGGAAAGGACAATGCCATGTGAATCGGAGAATCTGTGAGAAAAAGACTGGAGGAGAGAAACATTCTTCAGGCTAGTGTGGGATTTTTAATCAAGTGTTTGGCTATAAAGATAAGGAAAAATGCTACCCTTGGTATTCTTTTGTTAGAATTTGTAGTAAATAGAAAAAACAAAGATATCGCATGCTTCCTCAATAGGATTTTTTTAATGCTTGCCAGAAATACAAGTTTTAGTTGAATCAAATAGCTAAAGAAAGAAAAATTAGAATAATTCATTTTTATTTGATTTTTTTTCCTCCTGCTACACAACATATGGATGAAGCAGTTGAAATTTCACACATTAAAGAGTTGAAAAGTGGCAACACTTTGTGCTTTACTGTGCAGTGAAGAGGTACTCACCCTTTGTACTCACATGGAATTTTTATATTGCCTTCATTGTATTTTTTGTAAACATTGATTCCAAGATTGAAAGGGAATAAGAATAGCCCCTATAAAACAGTCATTATTACTGCCTGAACACTGAGCTGCAGGTACAGTTCTGTAATCTTCCAGTACTCACATGCATATATACCGAGTGTTTTAGCTCTCAACACCTACTAAAATTAATATCTTGTAACCTTAAATATGATGATTCTCTAGTAAAACAAAATAAATCCTCACCACAACAGATTTTAGCCTGCCTTTTGGCACCAATTATAGAACATCATTGTATTCATTGCTTTTGTTGTCATAAATAAAAGGCTTTTTTTTGTGGCTTCTCCTCCCACCTACTACATTGTCAGTTACTATGATGCCATTTGAGACAAAAGCCCATTTGCCCCATGTAATTACTGAGGGGGTCATGTCGCTCCCCACCCCACAAGTTCACTTCGTGCTGCATTAGTCCATAAAACACTACCTTGTCCTTGCAGAGCCGAGCAAGAGCTCCCTTCTCTCTCCTCCAGCAGTTGTGGATGCTCTCTGCTTTATCAGGTGTAACACCCCTTATTATTATACACAAGCAGAGATATTGTAACATACAGGAACTTTTTTAAAGCCTAATCTAAACAGTCAAATTAAAAAACCTCAACAGAAATATACAGCTCTGCTCATGAAGTTAAGGAGATATAAAATAAATATGCAAGTTATTAACAGCGATTTTTCTGACATTATAATAATCTGTGGGCTAGCAGGCTAATTCTAGGCTCTAGTGGTACGTCTCCCACTAATGTTTAAATATTCATCTTACTTCTGTGATCAGTTGTTTCTGTAGCACTTTCTTCTTCCAGCATTGAGGTATTTTGTGATAGTAGGACAAGTGGAAAAAAAAAATTCTACAAAGTAACTGATGAAGTTTCCATTGACTGAAACAGGATCTTCAAATTAAGTTGCTGAACAATGTTTTTGCTTATCGAACAATTTCGTGAGTTAGCAAATCCGAGTCGTGACTTTATTAGACCATTCTACAATTAGTGACTAGACCGTGCAAAACAGAAAACAACAGAAATAAGAACATCTGCAGTAGGAGAAAATACACAGTAATCCTTGCTGCCTCCTAGATTTTCCAGAGTACACTTACACTCCAAAGAGAAAATCTCAGTGCCATTAAGAGAACCTGCATCTGTCATGACAGCACACCACCAGATCATATGCAAAGGTTTATGGAATGAAAACCCCCCACACTCCCCGTGGGGTAGCTTACGCATGAAAGCTGTTTTCTAGGCTTGACCATCAGCAGCAGGAATAAAGGTTCACCATTTAGGAGATGCTTACCACTTCAAGGAAGGAGAAAAAAGGGAAGTTGTTATGAGAAAGACAATACATTTCTTTTCCTGTTTGCCCAGGACAGAAATAATGAGCTTCCATCTCAGCAAAAAATTGTCTGTTTAGATACTGAGCAAAACTTTTGGTAAAGATAGTTACCAACAGAGAAGTGCCTCCTTTTGCTGGAGCCTCCATTGCCAATATGCCGTCAGGGGAGGAACCCTGCCTTGTCCATTGCTCTTCTCCGCAGCGTAGGCCTCAGTCTCCATTGCTCCCTGGCAGCAGCCGTTCCATGTGCCAGGCCAAAATCATGCCAGCAAAAACACAGACTCAGAATTGGATTTCTAGAGAAGTGTTGCTGCAGTTGCTCCTATTATTCCATTTAATGTTTATTGTGATAGTCAATAGCTACCTCATTATTTGCAGCCTCCTTGGTTCATCCATTTTATTACATTTTAGTTGTCAAACAAGAATGAAAAGTCAGGGAGCTTAGGTGATGCCTTGTTTTCCCTCTTCTGAATGCTCATTCTCTGGTTAAGAACGAACCCTTTTTCCATCCCTCTCCTGAGTTAAGCTATCATTACATCTGGTAAAATTGAGCTACTCCTGATTCTCATGCCTGAACCGTGGATGGTCATCCCCTCTGTCGTGTACGAGCCAGCTCAGAGCTCGAGACTATTCTCTGTGTTGCGCCTTTCAGAAATGCGGTTTGTAGCACTAACTTCTGAAGAGATTCTTTGGTGACATTTTGTGAAGACACAAGTGAAGCACAAAAGAGACTTCCCTGCAGCCTGCACCGCAGGGGGCTGCGAGGGGAGCGCTGCTCACCTGCTTCCCTGGCTCCAGTTTCACCACACGAAAGAGACAGTCATCAAAACGACAGCAGCAGCCAAGTCGCAAAGGAACAGTATCCAGATAAAGGATGAAGGGTGGCCCTGATTTCTTCATCAGCCCCTAATGTAAGTAGACATCACCAAGAAAGACAGGGAACATCCTCCCACCACTCAGAAATGGGACAGGAAGCTTAATGAGAAAAAAAAAAAAAAACCAACCAACCCTGAATGTTTGTAAGGAAGTCAGAGTACCATGGAATCTAAATTGCTGTGTATCTGACAAGAAGGGTTATAGTTACCTACCAGCAGTAACAGCACACCATTTTCTTCTGAAGTTCAGCCTGCCCTCTGTTTCCTTGTTCTGGAATAGGCAAGGTGACTGCAGAGCACCCTCTTCTCACCTTGAAGTCCAGCTGGCTGCAGATGTACCCAGCTGTGCCACCTGTGTTGTGGCATTGTGTGACATAGACCAATAAGACAAGCCTATACACAGCAGAGAAGTCTACAAGAGACCAACTAAACTGATTTACAGAAGATGTATCCCCCCCTCCTGGGCCCCAAACTGTGCAATTCTGGGGTGTGAAACTGCCTAGTGCCAGCATATATGTGCTCTTACCCTCCATTAGTGCCTTCCCAGCAAGGTGTGTGTGTCTGCAGACACACACAGCTCCAGACCATGGCACTGATCCGCTCATTCCCTGAGCTGCTGTACCAGCCTTGGGCCCTGCTGGAGGCTGCTCACTTGGGACTAGGGCATTTTTGCTGTCTTCTGGAGGACCTTGACCAGGCTCCAAATAGTCAAAGGATCTAGCCGTAGAGGTGTATAAGGAGACTTGTCTTCCCTCCCTTCCTCTATCTAGGATCAAACTTGAGCTTTAATTTTTAATAGAAAGGCAGTTTTGTAGTCTCTCCTCTTTGATCATTGAGGAGGTTTTAAAAAACAACCCATTGGTTCCATTCCTTTTGAAGTCATACGCAGCAGGATCATTAGTGGTAGGTAAGCAGACAGATGTAGTATTCAGTGTTAGATTTCCACTGTCACCATAACAACATTTAGTAGGGATGCTGAGCTACTATCATTTGAAACCAGACCAACAAATGCTGCAGACTTGTGGGCAGCTGACAGAGCTTTCATTTTGAGGCTGTTCTCTCCAGCAGTGAGCTGAGAACCCAGAGAAGGCCCTGTTCCTTCTGGACAAGAGGCCAGGGAATCTATGCTTCATAGAATAGTTGGGAATTTTAAGCTCTGTTCATCTTATGAGAAGAGATGAAGCTTTTGCAAGCTTTGGTAATTCATTGTGCAGCTTCTAGTTCTGGCTAGTTTGCAGCTCCTGCTGTAATTGTCAAGCTATAGAAAAGCTTATGAAAATGGTTCCCTTCTCTCCCCTCTCACTTCCCAAATTCTATGAAACGTTATTAGATGTAAATGTAATGGGCTCCATTCAAAATTGCATAAATGCTTGTGTTAGATTTTCCTTTTATAACCATAGTTTTGGTAGAAGGTGGTGGCTGAAAAGTAATATAAGAAAAGTTTCCTTTTTCTCCAGAAACCAGGCGTTGGACTAGATGATCTTAAAAGGTCCCTTCCAACCTAGGTGATTCTGTGATTCTGTGATTTAACTGTGTTTAAATAACTTTAGGCAACTACAAGTGTTATCCACATGAGTTCACAGTCCTAGCTTATCTGCAACAACACCCCATGGTGTTCATTAAAGTCATAAATCCATCCTAGGGGCAGCTCCTTCATCGTGAAGTACAATAATCTTTCATATTGGTTTCGTAGGTCTAGACAAGCAGGCAATACACATGGTTAATTAAGGACCTGGTTAAAACTGCAAAAGAGAGTTGTTTGGAATATTTGTTTTAAGGTGAACTAAAGCGATTCCTAAATTTCTATCTCCTTTGAAGACAAACAATAAGAGATCACTGAGGTAGGACACTGGATGCTTTGTGTCAGAAGGTACTGAGAATTGGCAGCAACCTGCACATCACCAATACTTTTATGACACTTTCTATCCAAGATCTTGGATGAAAACAGCATTTTTCTGTGCTGCAGGTAGCTTCAACTCTTATCTTTTAGATGTGACTGCACAGCAGAAGAGAGATTTAATTAACATCACCAAAACTTTGTAGTGGACACAGAAACAAAAGTCCAATTCCTAATTCTGAAACTTAACCCACAACGCCCAATGAATGATAGTGAAACTCCAAACATGCTTTTTTCACTGCAGCTGACACTAATCCTATCCACTTTGCTATGAGATTAGCTTGTGTAACTTGTCCAAACAAAAAAAATAACCCACCCAAAAATTCATAAGTCTTCTCAGATGAGCTCACATAATATTGAAGATTAGCAGGTAAGAATAGTTTGACATTCAAACAATACCACAAGAGCTTCCTCTCGGGAAGAACAGAGGGGAAATAGAAGAGGACCTTAGTTTATGACTTGCTCACCATAGTATTGTTGGCAATGTTATGCTAAGTTTCTGTAAAGCATCGTTTCTAGTGACAGCAGGTACAGGTGGCAAAAAATAATCACAATGGAATGTGTTTTGGTGATAAATAGCACCAAGTTTCTAGGCTGTCTCAACAGGTGTAAGCGAAAAGCCACGTTTCTTTCTGCTTGGAGAGGTTTGTTTCAGAGAAGCCTGTGGCCTCCAGGTGGTGCAAAAGCAAGGCTTTGAACAGGTGAATTGAGCACAAAGCTCCATGCAGAAGGTTCTGCTGCTGCCACATTTTGCCACACTAAATTACTGGCACTTTTATCTATTTCCCCTGGTGGCTCTATTTGTCCTCTTTTTCCTTCCTCGTAATGTTTTCTTATTGTTTATACAAGCTTCAGGATGGGATAAATGACTATGTTTTTGTGGAAATATATTTCTTCTTGTCTGTATAATGAACTCAATTCATTTATTTATAATGTTATAATACTAGTTTAGCTATACATAGCTATAAGTTTCAGTGTCAGAATGAAAATGAGCAATACCACTCCAACACAAAACTCTTCACTCCATCAGGTACACGTTTGTTAGAAAAATACTTACTTTATGTTTTCCATTATATCTGCATCTATAGTTTTCCACTGCTTTGCTGATATGCACACATACAAAACTCTGCAAGAGCTCTGCAGTGCAAAACACACATACTAATATTGTAGCTGGAATGTCAAGGGGCTACTTAAGGGTCTCAGAGCTAAAAGAATCTGAGCCTTCCTTTTAGAGTAAATTAGAAATATGACAGAGGCTACTAGAGATCTAGTACATAGACATAAATACAGAGACTAAGGTCAAATAACTCCACAACTGTAAAAGCCAGCACCCTGTGCTTAGACCAAAGCAAACTCTGAGCTCACTAATTCTTTGTCTGCAATTTCTACTTCTAGTACTATGAAAACTTGGAATCGTAAAATCATATAGATTGGAAAAGACCATTAAGATCATTAAGTCCAACTATTTACCTACCACTGCCAAGTCCACCATTAAACCATGTCTGTGAGTGCCACATCTACACATCTTTTAAATACTTCAAAGATGGTGGCTCAACCACTTCCTGGGCAGTCTGTTCCAATGCTTGACAACCCTTTCAGTGAAGAAACTTTTCCTAATCTAACTTGTAGGAATCGTGAGCCTCAGAGCAAGAACACTGGAGCAGAATGACAAAACAGCATACTTGTGCATCTCAGTACACAGCCGTTGATCAGAATAATCTCTTTGACCAGCAAAATTCTCTGGCCCAATGGCCTACATAGTGCAGTACTATAACCACCAATGCCCCTAAGTGTAACAGTTGTTTTTAACTTTAATCACATGGACATCATCTGCTTTCATTAGAGTTTTCAGGCTGCGTCCTACTACACATGCCTTAGAAACTTTTCAGAGGAGAGACTGTTTGCCAGGGTATGTAGATGACTTAGGTCAGGTAATGTCTGTACCGCTTTTAATTTATCACTGCAAAAGGAAGAAGAAAGAAACAGAAATTTTAGACTCCACTTTAGTATTTTCAACTATAAGAGCAATTTATTGGCCTGGGTCCACACACTTTTGTACTTCACTGAATATGAACTCTGTACTTTGGGGCTTTTGATTACTAATTACAGTGAGTTCATTACAAGCGTTATCATCTGAGTGCAAAACAGTGCAAGGAAGACAGAGAAAGGTAGAATTCTAGACATAAGAAGAAAGATGACAGATAAAAGCCCTAAGAAAGAAAGAAGGCAAAGATTGCAGAAGACACAAATCTCTGGGATTCCCAGGCTGGCTGGGACTGTCATGTGTTGATCATCATGCCAGCTGGTTTATTTCATACCTCCACCACTGCTAGGAAAAAGCTCACCAGAGCTTTCTTACGGACATGATGGTGTAAACAATTAGATCTTCTGTTTCTCAAGTGCTTGTAGAAGAGGCGGTTTTATGTTAGTTCTCTATACCCAAAGCAATAAAAAAACTGTAATAGAGCAGAATACCTCACACCTCCATTCTGACATGAAGGTAGTGCTTTTAAAATGTACTAAATATACATAAATACAAAGCAGTGATAAAAGGTATCATAGCAGTGAGCTATATTTAGCCCCTTTTCTCATGACCTGTCTGTAACTTTGACTTTTTCAATATTTCATGCTTAGAAAGAACAGGACACAGGTGTCCACCTGTCCATTCACTGGAGGGGAGCCTAAAATGAGACAGTTTAGAGTTTCAGAATTATGTTCTTTTCCTTTCACCTCTGTCCCCAATGGCTCACTGACTGTTACTGAAGGAAAGAACCTAATGGGCTTGCTTGGATGAGCTTTGCTTTTCCTCAGCATCTCAGACTGATGGCTATAGCACTGTCTTAGGGAAAATATAAGAAAATATGAAAACGCTCCAGCAGTTTGGATATGAAAACACATCTACCACTTCAGCTGCTTTTATCACAACAACATATCAGTCCTGATACTTTAAAATCAATGGCCAAATGTCCATTTTCTGGAGGGACTGGGGTCTATTACCCAGGTTCTGAAAATTAGCTACTGCCCCCCTTAGAAGACCAACATTTCTTCTGGATTCCAAGGAGACTCTGTTGTGAGCTAGAGGCGGAGATGGACAGCTGAGACTTCTGACCAAAGGAGCATGCACTACCTCAATAAAGGCAGTTTCTAGAATATTACAGTTCAGTATCTGCTTTTCTGGCATATTCAGTGCTTTAATCATCATCTTTATCCGTCACAGAAATTCGATAAGAGCTTCAGAACTGATCCCTGATCAGATTATAGAGCTAAAAATCAATGCAAGCAGTAATCAATTTTCTGCGGCTGGTGAACTTGCAATTGTTTATCTTGGGGACCACTATGGGCAGACATATGAAAACACTATAGTATTTTTTTGCCCCAGCACTTGCAATCCTACTTTAAGCACTTTAATCAACATCTGATCTTGGATTTCCAACACTATGAAGAAATTTTTAAGGATCACCTGGTTGAAAAACATTAAAGATAAATTCCAGATGTCTTTAAATGCATGAAGGGATAAAGCCCCTGAACCTGTAATAAACAAGTACCAAAGGATTTTATATTTAATTAATATTAAGTATGCAAAGATAAGAGCATCTTCTTAACTGTATTATTCTGTGTTCATGCATTTTATAGTTGGCTTAAGAAATAAAAGCAGCACCATCCTTAGCAAAGAAATTAATTTGAGGTGAAAGTCTTGTTTTGTCATGATTGTTTTCTTTCTGAAGTTACCATATCCTCACTCAGGGCACAAAATGATCTTGTGATAAATGCTTGTACAAACCCTCCCAATCCTTAACTTACTTTCGAAGTCTGATCTGTCTCTCTGACCTTTTACTTCCATTTGTCCTACTCGACTGGCTCAGTGAAACCAGAATCAAGTCTTAAGGATGAATCTTCAGCAAAGAGAGCATAGAATAGGAAAAACACATCACTAGTGTGACCTGCTGCTTCCCCTACCCCCCCAATATATAGAAGGTTCCCCAAGCACAGAGGTTCCCTAGCTCTCAGTTCATTCACATGGTGCACTCCGAGTCATCTCCTGATGGTATCCACATGTTCTGTACTTACGGACAGCACTGCGCACACTGCTTCCACTAAAAAAAAAAGTCAATTACACAGCTCCTCTGGCCTCATGTGTCCTGTTAGAAGCCAGGCTGAAGATGCCTGACATCCAGTTCCAAAGCTTCTTATGATTTACTCAAACTTTACCTTTGAGAGAAATGGAAGTGAATGCTTGTCAGCTCAGCCATAAACACAACAGAATTCAGTATTGAAAAAGTACTGAGCTACCTGAATGCTTAGATTTTTTTTACTTGATATAATGTCAAGGCTGACATCGGCACATGCATAGTTGTTTCACTGATAGGGAGAAGATTCATTTGAAGAGCAGGGAAAGCGAATCTGACTTTGCAATACTTTCCAAAATACCACAGACTTGCCTAAGCTATATGAGGTTTTATCAAGATCTTAAAAAAAAAAAAAAGGCAGAATTTCTCTCTTCTTACATGCTTTGATCAGTTGTGAGGAAATTTTAAAAGGCTGTTGTTGTTTGGCTTTAGCCCTAAAATCCTGTTGAGATGAATGGTGCAATTAATACCTCTGAAAGTATTTAGTTGATCATTCATACAGTCCAGATATCTCTCAGAGTAAGGGGGTTTTTATAGTTGGCATTTATAAATATTAATAAATGTCAGAGACATTAAGTAGAAAATATTTTCTCATATACAAAATGTAACCTACAGAGGATTGGTTTTCTTGACAGGGCCACAAAGCTTTTCACTATCTTGGCCTGAACTGGAAACTCAAATATCATCACCCTGGAGCTAAAAAGATTGCATCCAAGTTTTGATTTTCAAAGCATTTTAGCTTAAAAATAAAAGGCAAAACCTTGTTTTACTAATTCCTCAATTATTAATTTTAATTAAAAAGCCTTGTTATAGTGCAGTAGAATCAAACTGTTCTTGTATTAGTGTTTATCTACTCTTTATATTAAGCAGAAGATGCACAAATATGGAGGAGAACTTAGACAGGTATTGCAGTTATGTAAGAGTTAATATTTGAGCTTGTTTAGGTCTGAAGCAGTTTTTGGAAAAGCTCAATCAGCAGGGCTGTTTGCCCATATCTTTCAGAAACAATGTATTTCTAGATATCCTAATATATCTTGTCCTAAGATAGGAAGTTCAGAAAATATAAAGTCAGCTGCTTTTTTGTGTGTGTACATCTACTACTGTCTATTTAGGACTACTTCAGAAGATGAACTACTATATTCAACGATAGTCACCTACTACAGTTCATCAGTCAGAAGGGGACATAGGAAAGAGCTCAGTGCTCCATCATCGTGCGTTGGATGAGGGTGTTGCAGTTCCCAAAAAGCGCACCTATTGGCAGATAGATAGAATTGCTGGGATTTGAAGCCAGGCATATCCTCAGAGATCCTTGAGGAGATAATTAGCCCGGACTCAACAGGCTTCACAGGGCTTTCAGAATACGTTTCTGTAGATTATCTGTCTTCAGGAGCAAGGAAAAAAAAATTAAAGTGACATCAAAGGGGTCTGGCAATTTTACCTCCTGCTTTTCTTGAAGCACAGGAAGAGAGGGCAATCTGAGAAACCAGTATGCACAGGAAAATAAAAGCAGACTGCTTAGAGAGGTTCCCTTTACTGAGCTTTTCTTGAAAGCTGTCATAGCTCCACAAGAGAGATATCTTAATACTGCAGTTCCATCAGATCAGTGTTCACTACTGCAGAGATCTCACTAACTTCATACTGTTTATAAGACACAGCACAACACTTAAGTTTCCAACCACAGGATCAAAAACAGTTTACCCAGATGGCTTTAAGTAGAATGGGTTATGGCTTAAATGGCTCCCTCAACAGTGATAATAGAAACCTAGAGCATCTCCAGCCAACACTGAGCACACAGGTCACACGCCAAAGCAAGCCTTAACAGCCCTATCTTATTCCTCCTCACTCCAGGTGGAAGTAAAGGCTTCAACAATCACCTGCCACTGTTAGTGAGGTACACATCACTCTCTCACTCCCACTTTTCCTCTGTGAATATCAAGTTATCTTATGCAAAGAGGAAAGAAGCAGGACTTTGGAGTAAGCAAAAGCTTCAGACCTACAATCTGTTTTCATTTGCAATGCAGTTCGAGACATCCGGAAGGTTCCTCATTACTAACACAGATTATACGATTTCTATTTTTTCACATTAAACATCTATACTTTAGTATCCTGCATTATAAAGAAACATACCCTACTTCTTGTTAAGACATGTAATATTCATATTCCAGTAGCAACCTATTATAGGTTCTGTCAAGATGAAAAGAAAGATACGATATTTATTTCTCTTGTTAAGACAGTTAAAAAATTTGTTAATGTGTCCTCCTGTTGAGCCAGATAGACCATAACACCAGCAGTGGTGTAACAGAGAGTGTACCTGTTAGAGATCACCAATTCAAAAGCTTTTATAGCTCAGTTATGCATTACGTATGTGAAAAGTGACTTCCCCTTTCAGCTTAATCAAGATTAAGCATTGGGACCACAAATGCCCTCTATTCGTGTATTACTGAAAACAATTACGCAAGTACAAATAAATTTCATATAAAAATTATGTAGCTGAAAATAGGAATCAGGAATTGTAGTAGAAACCAGTTAATATTTAGTGGTTACATAAAACATCTTCCAGGGAGCTAGAAGCATGCCCAAAGTGTGTCAGCTTCCAAGGGACAAGGTCAGTAAAAGTTTCTCTTTATAAGGGTTGCTTTAAAATGAAGACTTGGGAGTTGTGGTTTTACTAGCAATTCACTTTCTTTCCGTATTTTCCATATCCTAGATTCATTATCAGTATTTCTCAGGATACCCCTAATAGACCTTCGGCACAAGATCCCCAGCCAAAACTCAGATGAAGACATTTTCAGGGAATGATTCCTCTGGGAGACCATCCTTTCCTCCAGCAGCCCCATTCCAGCCCCATGCAGGCTGGAGCTCCAACCTTTCTCAACCCTCACCAGCAAGACATTTTTCCATTTGTTTCCTCCATCTTTCAATCTCTGTGCCCAGTTAGATGATCACAACTGTAGACATGGATTACTTCAGCTGAAGCAGAACTCCTAGTGAGAGTATTCAGAGACAGCTCTTTCTACTCTGAAGATGATATCCTTTGATAATAAAGTGTTAGTACAGATGCCATAAATCCACGGTATATTCCGTGGAAACATAAAGCTAACCATTATTCTTCAAAGGAAACTATACATCAGAGAGTGTCACTGTTATGAAGAGCACAATTCTTATTACATGTGTTTTCTGAAAAATAAAAATTAATGCATTACTAATAAAGTATTGATTTGATTTTCTTTAAATCTTATTCTTCGTATAAATTATTTAATTTAAAAGGTTTATAGAGAACTGGTATGTTTTATGATCTCTTGGTCTCAGTACTATATTTTGTAAGCAACACTTTCATAATAATTAAACGGCATAAAAGGTTCAACAGCTTCAGCCTCCATAGGTTACAATTGGAAGTCTTGAGATAATGGCTGTTGAGGGAGAGGGAGCATTGTGGAGTTTGTCCTTTCCCCTCTCATAAGTAGATCTTATGGCATGATTGCACATCAGGAGAGGTCAGATTCCAAGGCTGGCTTAAAATTGTCTGCGTTGAGGGGTGCTTTACTGTGATTGAAATATGTGCTTATGTCCTAGAAGGCCTTATGTTTGCATGGGGGAGCCGAGGTACCATCAGGCATTGCCCGGTTGCTTGCAAGCACTAGATCTAGATCTCTCTGCATGCTCTGGGCTATGATGCACTCTTCAGAAGTCTCTAAATTACCACTTTCTCTCCAGAAATCTTTTAAGAGCTACATGGGAAGGAGAATGGGCTAAGGTCATGTTTACTGACATTAGACCTAGGAAAAGAAAGGACTAAATTCCAACTTCACTGCTCTGACTTTATGTTGTCCCATAATTGCAGAGGTTCATTTTCTGCCTATAAATTGAAAAGCTCATTGCAATACATTTTCACAAGCATAATCACATACCCATGTAATTCAATCCTTACTGTATTTTACAGTGCGCATTAAATGAATTGCATTAGAAAACCAACTCAGTGGTTGTTAGCTGCTAACACATTTAGAGAATTAAATCAAGCTTAAAACCATTGCGACAGCATTTGACACAAATCTCAAAGGCAAATCTTAATACAAATCTCTATTATATACCCAAAGAGATAATAAGGCACTATGGAACAGAGTAGAAGAGGGAGTGCATGCCAATTTACTTACAATGACAAGAGCTTCTAATAGAGTTTGCACCCCTCATAAATAGTGTTTTGCGTGCACCTCAGTAAACAGGGAGGTGGGATGCAGATAAAAGCCTCTTCTCCAGGGAGTCAGTTGGCTGCAATTCATAGAACCACGTGGGGTTGGCAGGGACCTCTGGAGATCATCTAGTCCAACCCCCCTGCCAAAGCAGGTCTACCTAGAGCAGGTTGCACAGGAATGTGTCTAGGTCGGTTTCAAATGTCTCCAGTGATAGTGACTCCACCACCTCTCTGGGCAGCCTATTCCAGTGTTTTGCAGCTCTCAAAGTTAAGAAGTTCCTCCTCATGTTTAGGTGGAACTTCTTATGTTCAAGTTTGTGCCCATTTCCTCTTTTCCTGTCACTGGGCACTGAATAAAGACTGGCCCCATCCTCTTGACACCCACCCTGTAAGTATTTATAGGCATTGATCAGATCCCCCCTCAGCCTTCCCTTCTCCAGACCAAAAAGACCGAAGTCCCTAAGCCTTTCCTCATAAGAGCTATGTTCTAGGCCCCTAATCATCTTTGTAGCCCTCTCATGTACCCTCTCCAGCAGTTTCCTGTTCTTGTTGAATCGGGGAGTCCAGAACCAGACACAGTACTTCCAATGGGACCTCACCAGGGCAGAGTAGAGAGGCAGGATAAGCTCCGCCGACCTGCATTCCAAGGACGGCAACCAGCAGGGATAAACTGAGGTGCTCTGCACATCTAGAATCCTCATCTGCACGTGGTCTGGATCTATGGACAGTGCGACATAAGCCCATGAAGCTCTAGGCACCTCTAGTCTAACTTTCAGAAGAATAAAGTGCCGCCTGTGGGCTGACAGACTATTCAAGAAACACCTGAGTAACAAACCAGTTTAACAGAAGCCAAGGACCGTGGAGATCATACATACAGAATGCGGCAAAGCCCATAATACACACTCAGCTTCAACATCTGATCAGCCATGTGTCCTACCCACATCCCTCCACCAGCAGCACCTACCCCAGGCATGATCTTTGCTTCCCCTGAAACGTATACTCGTGGAAGAAAATGTATTCCTTACTGCCCCAGTATATGCAGTTGTTTCCCTCAAACCACATCAGATCAATTCTTAAAGTCACACTATCTCAAAATTTCCCTCCATGGGTTCTTGCTATGCAAGGGAGGCACGACTACTAGAAGTGGGGCCTGAACCTCTGAGTCTTACACAGTCCAGACAGGTACAACTTAGTTCTCCCCTTTCTGGTTCCCTCACAGATTTCAGCTTACTGTCTTCTCTTGGTCCAAGTGAGTTTATAGACACATTCTTCACTGGCAGATCCAGTGAAGATCCACATTTCACCCCTGGCATGACTAATGAAGCGATAGAGTACTAAGAAACTTTGCAAGAGTGGTCGGCATTCTCCAAGCCAACGAGGATACACTTTGCTTCAAAACAATTTGTACGATTTTCAGAGAATATTAGGTGAAGAAGGGAGGGAAATAAAAATGTGAGTTATCTTGCTACAATTTGCTTCTTCATCATGAGAGAATCAATTATGTCATTGTTTCTAGATCTGTGCAATTTTTTTGTAACCTGGACCATTATTAGAGCTTTATGAAAGACAAAAGAAAAAAACAAACCATAACACTTTACACAACATAAACCGTGACCCAGTAGATGAGTTTAGGTCTCTGGGATCCATGCAAGCACTTGCTACAAATTTCACAGCCTAACGCTGCCAGAAGCACAATTGTCTTTCTGACAAAAGACAGTCTCCTGGGTGAAAACAAGACTTCATGCAATAATATATTTTTTTTCATCTCCTTATTAAAAAAAAATAATAAATCCATAAAACAAATAATGTAAGATTTCTTTAAAAGGAGTTTCAGAAATTGTTTATTCTGATTATTTTAAAAATCTTTAAGTTGCAATTAGTGTAGAAACTTTGCAATAATAACATTGCATAGGAAACAAGGATTCAAACACAGCGTTAGTTTCAACTGATAATTGCTTCAAGTCATTTCTTTTCACAGCCAATCTTTCACCATTGTTTTCCTAATATCTAAAATCCCAAGAAACAAAAGTTTATTTTGCATCTTTTAAACAGGCAAGCTAGAGCAAGGAAACCACAGCCCCCCACTGAACAACAATGTGCCAGCTACCAAGTTTTGGGAGGAGATGGGGTAGGGAGTTGCTCTGGAATACTAGACCAAACCAGAAGAGATCACAGAAGTAATTAATTATTCTATACCCACCAGTTATCACTGGGTTAGCAACTGGCAGCTTCCCGAAACACAATTCTGCTGTTTACACTGCTTCAGAGGAGGAACTCGGAGCTGAAACCTCCCACCTGTGATCACACTGCACCTCTTCCAGAAGCTTCCACCCTGTGTGCTGAGCATAGGCATCTCATTTTTCCCATAGCCACTTGCAGAAGCCCCAGACAAGGGCTCTTTGGAGTTCAGTCTCCCTCAGGTTGTCTGGGGCACAGACACACATCATCCCACCACCCAGCCCCAAATAAAAGGCCACAAGTTATCACCACAAGACACTGGCAGACACCACTAGCAGACACTTGGCAGAGCAAGAGTGCACAAGAGTTTCACATCAGCATCCAGAGCTCTGGAAGCTACAGCCCTTAGTTGGGTTCGGCAGCCTTAGGGAGACCCCTACAGCTCCCATGAGTCTCACAACTCCATCCCAAAACATTTAAATTGATCAAGAACTTACTCACTACCCCTCATAGAGCCTAAATGCAACTTTAGGCAGGCAAACCGCTGCCAGAGAATAGCAGTCTCAAGAGCTGCAATCAATTCCCTCTGCCACCTCTGTACCACTTGGCTGAAGGTCTGGACCTCCTTCTTGTTGGTATGAGGCCCACAAGAAGTTGATTTTATAAGTCCCAGCTTTGGCATTCCAACTCACAACACCACATATGCACATAAGTGTCCTTATAGTACCAAGAACAACAACAACAAAAAGTACTTTGCTGTGGCCCAGGCCTGTTGATGTCCCACGCATAGGCAGGAAACAAGTAAGACAACAAACTGGATGGCCTACATCCCTTGTCCTTTGTACTGCACACCATTACTCCTGGCCACCTGTTACTTGGACAACCCACTCTCTGCTTACTGAGGGTACATGGTGTGAAAACACGAGCAATACATACACGAACATGGGTGAGGAAGATCAATTGTGCTTATTCTAAGATCACCTACCCCTCCCGTAAAAAGCCCGCAAGAGGCTGTGTTACATTCATTTCCTACACGCAGATCTCACACGAACCCTTCTCCAGGGCTGCTTTCCTACCTGCCACATCCAACAGCCTTCCCTCAGCACGCCCCAAGCAGCTTCTCATTACCAGTCCCCCAAAGAAACCTCCACCTACTGCTCCCTTGTGCCCCCAGAGCTCCCTCCTAGAGCAGCTGTGCCTAATTGGCAATTTAGGCAAGAGGAGGAAGCAGACTCCTTTTAACCCTTTCCAGTCTGCTACAGGGGGATGCTCATACCTCTGCATGGGTTACTATGTGCCAAACTGGAGCTGTTACCGTAATTGCATTGCAATGTGGGCTGCTCTGATTGCTGGGGCAAAGCAAACAAGAGGCAGGAGAACCTTTCTGTGGGGTGGTGAGGCTGGTGCGGCAGTACAGTACTCGGCTCCACAACTCCCAGTTCTTTAAAGCATGTTGCAAAATGAAATGAATGCAAAGAACTGCTGTGAAGTGATTCAAGGGCTGGAGGAAATTCCCCACTTTAGGAAGTATTTTATTTATTTTGCCAACAAAGAGCCTGAAAGGAGCACTGACTACAGTAAGCAGCTGTCTGCATGGAAACAAAAAAAAACAATAATCAGTATTAATGATCTCTGTAATCCAAAAGTATAAAAAAATTCCAGTAAGAAGGATCATGTTTTAACTTTGTATGAAATGTAATTTTCAAGAAACCACCCATGAAGAAAATTAATGTATTCCTTTTTCAGTTTTCATCTTCATTATTTCAGGTATTATAACTTGGTAGCACTTTCTTTTTTTTTTATTATTCATATAAAAATCAATATACCTCTGTGCCATCGATAAAACCCATGATCTTAAAATTACAAATATTAGGGTATTTATATGGTAAAATTTTATTAAACCTATAAAAATGAGGCTAGTATGTGATTCCTGGTTAGCTGACTATTAATTATGACTTTGGCAGAAACCTAATTTTTAATATCTTTTCTAGAAAGAACCGTAGGTTTCTAAAGAGATTTTAGGAATAAGAGGTTGGCTAAGGCTAGAAATAAGCTGCTTCTCAGAGGAAATAAAGTGATGTACTTTCTGTTTTGCATGTTAATCAATTTATGGGAGATTCCTAGAGAATCAGATAAAAAAAGTTAATGGGTTTTCTCCCTAGCAGACCTCCTTAGAAAAATCTACAGAATATCTATGGGGAACTTAAATCATCCTTCCAACTGTATTTTTAAATTTGTGTTCTTGAAACAGCTTAATAGAGAAGGTATTTTGTATTAACTTTTGTAGGTCTGGCAATAGTTTCTCAAGCAGTCTACTGGTTTAGTCTTTATTAAACCCTGTAAAGATTTTTTCAAGAGAGCTTAACTGGAGTTTAAATCATGTCAGCTTTGGCAAGATTTTACATAATTTTACCTTCTTCATGATGTGCTGAGAGGAGTCAGCAGTTCAGTTTGCCTCCCTCTGGTCTACCGATGCCTAGGTGACACCAGGGGTGGTGGTGTGCCTTGACTAAGCAGATCCATGGTGAGCCCTGGTCTCCTGCACAGCCAGTCTGGAGTGCAGTGCAGATACCTTCCAGGCAACAGGCCAGGCCAGTGTGTCTTTATCTTTGAGTGTGGCATAAGTGAAGACATGAGTGTGGGGAGGCGGCTGGGTGATAGGCCTGGGTGCTTCTAAATCCAAGAAACTCCAGCCAAGTGAACACACTTGCCAGAGGGCACGGCTGTCACCTCAGCAAGCCAGCCTTTGTTCCCTGCAAGGGATGCCATGGGTGCCAACACTATTGATGCTTATCTTGGCATGACCCTGCTTCTGGAAGCTGCCAAGGAGAGAAGCAAAAACACTGAAGGTCTCTACACCAACCCACGCACATGGTTGATCTGCCTTTCTGTGCTGTTTGGCCAACAACCTAGCTCATAACCCAGTGTTTAGTTATAAAATCATTTAAATGGTACCTAAGGGAGATAATAGTCCAGGTCAGGCTCCTGGAGATGTTTTGTCTATGTAGAGGACTGCCTTTGATGGCTCTTGGGAAAATGACAATGGGCAAGGTGGAAGTGTATGTGCAATGCTGTTAAAACCTAAAAGACAGCAGTGGTGGAGTGGCAGAGGAAAGCATCCATACTCTCTGAAGACTGGGATTTAGTTACAGCTTTGCCTGTGCTGCTATATTATATAAAAGTTTAGTAATAATATTGCCCATCCACTTTTAAAATTCACACTGCAGTGCTTGCCCCCGTGACCTCCTGCAGCAGCTCAATCCACCAATTGATGAAAAACTTCATAAAGAAACAGCAAATAAAAAAAAATGCCTCTTTTGGACTGAGGACGTGAGAAGACAGGGCTCTGACAGCATTGCAGCTTCACAAGAGGTTCAGGCTGGCATTTTTAATCTTGTAGCAATAACTGTGAAATTGTAGCAGTCTTTTAGTGGGAGGTGGTTAAGACCATTTTTGGTGTTTGGTTTCTGTAACACACAACCTGGTGGCTGAAGGAAAGGCCCTCTCAACCCCAGCTCTGAAGAACAACTTCCATCTCTGTTGGTCTGTTTTTTCTGGTGGGTGCAGGAGACATCCTTCTACCTCTATGACTCTCTCCACTGTGGTTACCAGGGTCCCCATTGACCAAGTAGTGATGGGAGAATACAAATGATTAATGAAACAAATTCTCACAATGACGTTCTGGATTTAGGCATGTTTCTATAGTAACGTCTTCAGAAGAATTTATTGGTTTATCTCCTGGATTAATTCTATGAAGTCTTACAATATTTGAAATTAAGGCATCTTTCTGCTCCACAGGAAGCAGATCATTGTTTCCCTCATGAAGAAAAACCAAAATTAAAGAACATTTTGACTGACATTTTATATTACTAAAATAGGACAATTTTGTAATGCCGACAAACATCCCAAACCAGCCCAAAATAACCAAGCATGAGAGGAATATCTCTGGAATATGGGGGAAAAGATTGGTCTTTTTCATTTGGTAGAGTATGGCAACATCTCATGACAAGCAAAAAAAAGCAAAGGGTTTTTTTCTAAAAAACAATCACTTGAGTTCCTAATTAAACTATTCTATACATTCCAGAATACCATATAGTATTTCTTTTATAAGATGAAAGTTTTGACAATCACTCCTCTTGTTTGCAGGTGCATTTGTGCAGACGTTTAGGAGCATGTGTTTTTAAGTCAACGTGATATACAAACTGCTTGGATTTCCAGAATCACTTTGACATCCTTTGGCATTGCCCTGACAACAGAAAAATCACACAATGCATTTCCTTCACAATGGCTGTTTTCAAGGGCCAGTCTTTCCACACTTTCAGAAAGGATCAATGTGTTTCAGAGTCAGTATCTGCATTGTGCTGAAATTACTTCGTGGAGCAGAGGATTAGCTCTCTCCATTTCTTTTATGATATTTTAAAAGAATAAAGATTTATTTTTCTAAATATGAGCTCCATGGCTTTTCTTCCTGCCTTAAGAGGCCTTTAGGGCAGAAAGTGCACTAAACAATCCTGCGTTTTAGGTGAGTTGTATGCTAAGGCTCCCTACAGTACTTTGACTGTGAACATCAAGGGTCAGTGTGGTTTACCTGCCCAGAATGTATGAGTTCGATCTACATGACACTCTGTGCCCTTGCGAGGCAATGTCAGTGCACATCTGGGGCCTCTGGACTGGCCCCGAGAATACAAGTAGGATAGACTCCCTAAAACCTGCAGAATTTGGAAGTGGTTTAGCCATGAAAATAGTAATAATAAAAAATGCTATTCTAAAAGTTGTTGGACACTATTCTGACCTTTATTTTAAAAGCTTCACCGAATCTGTACCTAGCTGACCCTGGTTGAGCAGGGAGGCTGGACTAGGCGATCTCCAGAGGTGCCTTCCAGCCTCAACTCTTCTGTGATTTTCTGCCCTGCCAGCTGCTTTCTGCAGCAGCGCTCCCACGCAGCCCAAAGCTGTGAGACGAGGCCAAGACTTGTTGTTACACATGCTCACTTTGTGCTGTGCTGGCCATAGGGGACAGAAGCTTGTCAGCTAGCAGGAGGCAAGGAGAGACACATAAAGACATTGCAGAAGATGTGCAGAAATCACCAGGGAAAACACAATTATTCTCATTACCTGGGAGGAGGTAACACGGAGCAGGCTGCGAGGCAAGCAGCAGAGCTCTGGCAGGTGTGCTGTGCACTGCTATGGGACCTTATGCCCGCTCTCCAGGTGGCCCTGGGTCTCTCGTGTCATCTTCTGCCCCTGCAGGGAACTGAAACAGAGAGGAAAGGCCGAGGTGGCTCACCAGGTGGATTTGGGAAGTCTGCCACTAAGATGCTGAATCTTTTGATATCCTAGATCCCCCTGAACCACTATTGAGTTCTTCTCTGTCTCCAGTTTTCAGTATCACATGGCTATTGTTTGATACACCTAAACAGATACATACACACATAAACATACACATTTTACCAGCTTGAAAAAAATATGTTCAAACTGTTGCATAAAACCTAGGAATAAGCATTAATAAATGACCTAATGAAATATTAATCCACACACCCTTTTCATTATTACTCATCAAGTGTATTAAACTTGCAAAGAAACACAAAGCAGTCAGAAAGGTATAGTTTCTGAACACAGATAGCAAGCAATGGTGCCTGGAGGCAGGGAAATCCTGACCTGTGTGAAGTGCAATATATTCTATGATTTTCTGCATTTTGTACTCTGTAAATACTTTCACCTACGCTCTGACAGTAGTGTCAATCTGGGCAAGCAAATACTGTCACAATGTGTGTTAAGAAACTAGTAGCCTGGGAAACCCCCTAAAAATGTAATTCTCCATATGGGAGCACCTGTGTCTGTGACAGATGTCAACATCACGGCTTATACACATGGAGCCAAATATCTGCAGGGGTGGTTTTGCAGCCATACAAACTTGAGAATAACTCTGTGTCAGGCAACTTGGAACTGTTTGTTTGTACTAAATTAGACCTGGGTTTTAGGATTTTTCAGTGAATTTCACTGAATTTTTTTTTTAGAGTTGGAAGGGACCATAGAGATCATCTAGTCCGTCTCCCCTGCTGAAGCAGGATTGCCCAGAGCTAGAGCATGTTACTCAGGACTGCATCCAGGCGGGTCTTGAAAATCTC
>JAOTQQ010000023.1:42060079-42119915 GCA_026546715.1 Gallinago undulata
GCCTTCCTGGCCACAAGAGCACACTGCTTGCTCATTGTCATTTTGCTGTCTACCAAGACCCCCAGATCTTTCTCTTCAGAACTTGTCTCTAGCACGTCCATGCCTAACCTGTATTGGTGCCTGACATTCTTCTTCCCCAGGTGCAGAACCCTACACTTATCCCTGTTGAACCTCATGAGGTTCTTCCTCGCCCAGCTCTCCAGCCTGTCTAGGTCTCGCTGGATGGCAGCACGGCTGTAGCATCTCTGTAGAATTTTCAGTATAACATTCAGAGACTGCCAATCACACTTTATGTCACCTTACAGAAAACAGCATTTCTGCCATGATTTTGATTATTACTTCCAAATATACCAAATAATCTATATACTACTTGTTTCTAAGCTGGCAGTGTGCAAGATTTCAGTATAAAACTATTTTCTTCCTTCCAGATCTACACTTTTGGTATTTGAACCCGGGTACATACCAATTGAAAACTGTTATGAAGAGTGAAGACCAGTTGGAAACCTGTGAAGACTGAAGCCTACAGTGTCCATCTGTTTCTTCACAGAGTTTGAGCAGTATGTCCCAAGGCTTCAGATTTTCCTGCTTCAGCGTCTTTTGTGTCCATAAAATAGGGTGAAGAATTAAATTTCTTCTCAGCATTTTCACTGATTTGGAATAGAAGTGTAGTTTTCTCATCTCCTAAAAGAAAGGCATTATACAAGGTGTATGTTATTTTCTATATGTAAGAAACATCACTATATCTGTATTTTACTTTGGATAATGTATTCTCCAACTGGAGAAGTGGAGGGACAACTTCACAATGACTGTGCATAATACAGTATTCATACTATTACAAACAGAAAGCTTAAGTATCAGTGAAATCCTGGGAAATAAGCAGAGATCAAATTTCTGCCTAAGAAAAATAGTCTATTTTTATTTGAAGACTGTAATTTGCTTTTACTAGTGTTCATAAAAGTATTTAAGCATTTGCTGTTCAATATGCATGTTCTCTATCTTACCTGTCAAGTTCTCCTTACTGCCTGAAATAAAACCAGTGCTCTCCAAATGGATGGACTGTGATTAGGTGTGCAAACCGTGACAAAGTGTTAATAATACCTGTTAGAATATCTCTACACACTTCTATGGGACGAATCAGAATTGATGTAGGCAGTAAGAATCTTTTTATGCAGTGTCCCACCTCTGCTTAGACCAAATGTTGGCTACTTCAGCCTGGACAGTCCTGCTTTTCAGCGCTTCTCTTCTACAGATCCATTTGCAACTTTGTGAAGTTATGTTTTTCCCCCTCAAGACTATCCTAGTAGACTGCTGGGTCAAGCAAAGGCTTTGGAAAGGTATCCCAGCTACTCTCCAAATAGAGAATAGCCCAACCACTCTCTCCTGAAATCTGTTGGGATCTGGCTTTGAGTCTGGCCCAATCTAGCTGAACTCTCACCAGCCTTCAAAGGAGCAGCAAGCTAAGCTATCTAGGCTATTTTATGGCATTAGAAAGCAAAATGCCGGATTTTTAAGCCACGAAGCAAAAGAGTTCCAAGTAATATGACCAGCTCAAGGATTTTGAACTGCCAATATCACAGGCAAAATAAAGGACCGCACTGCCTTTCTGTTACCTGTGTCATTTTAATATAACTCTTCCTTGTCACAAGACTTCTCATGACAACAAACCTTTATTCAAATAGCATTATCTGAGGGAGGATGAAAAGAGCTATGACAGACCGAAGTAAAAAAATTAAAAAGTCATATCATCTAAACGAGTCTTGTGTGACTCATGCAGTTATTTCATGCCTGTATAACCTTATACTTGCATCAAATGTTTTCATATATTTTCATAATATAAAAATAATACTTAATTTTGAATGTGATGTGTTCTGTATAAAGATATTTAAAAGTACAATTGTAATCATCTGCATATAGCACAGAATATTACATCTGGATGCATGGTACTCTCTGAAGCAGCAAACAGGAATTTGGAGACACAGTAAATCCTCCAGACAAGAAATAGAATAGATGAAGCAGTTGACTTGTATATCCTGGACAGTGCAGGTTTCATTTTTTGTTTAAGCACTATTTAATTCATCTTTTTACTACTGATGCAGCAGTGACTGTTCAGTATGGGAAGGTAGAGACATTGCACTTCAAATTCTTATACACCAGAAAAAATACAAGAATAGAGGGCTGTAAAGAAAAGCGTTTAGAAATCAAGAAGTGGGAGAATTAATATTGCCCTTGCAGCCTTACCGTGGTGTGCTTTACTATATACACACTTTATTGTGGGCTGTGGCACGTGTTGACAGGCAGCGCTGTACACAGGACCTTCCTCCTTCAGATCACAGGGTGGAGATGCTCGCGGAGTGACTCAAGGCTGTGCAAGGGAAAGGACCGAAAACAATCCCTGCGCCTGTTGTAGGAACTGGAAAGCACACAGTAGATGAGTCAGAAAGGATGAGCTCACGGTTGAGGCAGATTAATGCTGCCCAGGATACAATTTTTCAATCACTGCCTCAGCCGCAGATGACACTGTGAAGTGCCCCAAGTCACCCAGTGTAACTCTCTGCACGCACTAATAAGCTGTGCCTGATGTGATCCAGGGGTCAATTTGTCCAAGTGCTGAGCTGCAAATGTTGTTAGCACCCATAGCTCCCACTGCTTTTAAAAAGCCAGGCTATTCATACTAGCTCGGCTAGCTACCCTTGAAAACCAGAAAAGCCCTGTAGTAATGTGCAGAGGTCCCTCTATACTCAGGATTGCCCTTCTGCATGTTTCATTGGGTTAATATTATGAACATGGAGATCACAGGACTTATGAATTAGAATTCTCTAATGCCACAAAAATATAAGTTTTCACCCTGAAGGCACTGATGTGAGCAGTGTGGAAGAGCTGCTATAGCTGCCAGCTATTTTGTTTTCCCTGAACAATACTTTCTAATCTAGCCTGGGACCAGCAGTGTACTGAAAACTACCCCTAAGGTAGCCCTTTGTTCATTTTCCTCAGCTTTTTTCCAGCACCAGTAGCTTTTGTGCTGCTAGAAAAATGCATTCAGATAGTGTTACTTTTGCAAACCAAATACCGACGTATAGGAAGCCTTGACATTGTGACAGACTGCAAAATTGTAATACTTGATGTGTTGTGTTGTCGATGGATGCCTTAATGTAGTCTTTATTTCAATGATACTTTGGGGGGAAAATAGGGGGGCTGTGGAATAACAAATTGCACCCAGATTTTCAGGCAACAAGACCTGTGCTGCTCACCTGGCAAGCTCTCACCATGCTACTTTTTCTTCCACAGTCCCCTGACCCGTATTAGTTCTGTTCCAACCTCCACTTACTTTGGTGGGCTCTAACTCACACTGCAGAGGGTGAGTAAGGCAAGTTTTTATGAACTGCCTGCCAAACTGGTATGTAGATAAAAACAAATCGCATTTAAAGCTTTTTGATTAACCTTAAACTGAATTAGAAAGGAAAGATTATGCCTTCATATGTAGCTTTTCTTCATAAGCCTTTTTGAGACTGTGCACTCTCCAGCTTTCCTGAATGCAGCCCTTCACATTTCCAAGACCAGTAAGTCTTTTAAGCCAGTGGGAGGTAATGATATTACTTTAAGGAGAAGAAAACAGAGGAAGATATGAAAGCTGACTAAAAACCTGATTAAGGAGACAGAGGTCATGGATCCTTATTTATTTCTTTGGACCTAAATACTTAAAAGGAACATCGTCATTCTGCTTTAACTCAGAAAACAGAATTCATATAAATAAAAAAAAATGAACTGTTAAATAGAAGCAACAAAAAATATTAAGAGTCCACGACAAGAAGACGGGCAATATTCTTTTTGTAATAAAAATCTAACCCAATAAATCTATGAAATAAATTATTTTCTTTATCTGTTTCAAATCACCAAACAGTTTCAGGCCAGACTAACTTTACCGATTTGCTGCTGTTGGAACTAAATTAGCTGTCCAAAGTCTAAGCTGTTGAAGAATGCACTAGCAGAGACAGAGCTTTAAAACTCACATACATTGCAGCCTACAAATTGTGAAAGATTTATCAGTAATATTTGTTCATGAGAAGAGGAGAAATCTATGCTACATCATTGGTTTCACTTCAGTATGTTCACAAAAGCTAGAAGTACTATTCTGATTTTAAAGCTACTTTCAATTGCAAACACTTTCACTTGATAAACCTTTTAAAAAACCTATTTATCCTATTGCTACATAATTCTTGCAGAATACTATACATATAGTATGTATAATATTAACAGAAATACAGACATTTGGCTAACTTTCAACAGGCTTTTGTCTTGGAAGGTGCACATTCACCCGGCAATCTGGTCCTGTGTGTTGCAAACAATTAATGCTCCTACTAATTCATACACTATGTAAGTTATTTATTCTTCAAGCTCATGCAGTACCTTGGCTGTCCATTCAGTGTACGCTTGATAATCCTAAGAGAGAAAAGTTGCAATATAACCAAAGAGCAACAGCAAAGCTCTTCCAGACTCCTGAAGTATATACAGTACTACCAAGCGTACTCTAATCTGAGTTTTATTCCAAAATATTTTCCCTAAAATGATAAACCACAGAAATTATTTTAGTGTTTTCCTTGAACCTACCAGCCACTCAAGACTATGCCCAGTGCAGTCTCGTTGGCATTCTCAAGTAGCACAGTGACAGAAAACGCTGGTCAGGGTGTGCTGTCTGGTACACGGAGCCGAGAGTGGAGCCTGGTGGGCTCAGAGCACTACATCTGGCAGCGGGAGATAACAGAGTCTCTGGTAGATAAGAAGGTCAGATGTCAGAAGAATCTTTCCACATTGGACTTAGCCTTTTTCCCCAGTCAAGGTTCTGAAAGGCAAGCAGAGGTTCAGCAAGGTTTCCTCGACCAAAAGGTGTCATCCTGTCCCATAGTGCCCACCAGTGCAGAAGTTCTCACTGCAGCAATAGATTTGCTTCTCTAGATGTCCTGGTATCACCTGCCCATCTGGACCACACCGTATTTCTATGGGGAGATCTCTAATGTTACCTGCATTGCAGGCAGGAAGGTACCTGTTGTCAAATGGTCCAATCAATATGGTGCTTGGAGCCTACTGCAGCAAATTTACACACACAACTGTACTGTGCAGCTGTAATTATGACTAAAGGGGACAGATCTTTTCAGATACAGCTGTTACATTACAGGCATACCTGGAATTTGATCTAGCAAACACAAAATGCCTATTGCTACAAGTTAAGCTGGGCTGGAAAGCAAAGGATCATAGTCGCTGCAAAGATGGCCTTCATGTAGACGGCTATTGCAACAGTATGCAAAAAAAAAACAGTATAAGAAAAGCAACTTTGACCTTCATGAAGGGACTGGCCAAAAAAGTAACCATCCCAAAAGACATACACGCAGCCAGAAGACAGCAACCAGCATAACACTGCACGTTTGAAGACTGCATCAAAATACCAGTGCAACTGACTAGAGGAGAAATGCCCCAGCTGTAGCAGAACAGCAGTGCGTTTGCAACTCAGGCAACAACTGCAGCACAGCATTTACCAGAGACACACTGAGCCTGAGGCAAAGCTAAAGTAGAGAGACCGCATTTTGCCATGCAGTGATAGCGGGAAAAATACAGCGAAGCTGGGCTCGCCAGGAGGTTTTGATCCAGTGTGTCAGTGGCTGTGTCGACTGAGTAATAAATCCAGTTGCTATGTTTTTAATTACTCCCTGGCCCCCAGTTTGGGATGATAAAGTGTAGGATCTAACATGATGAGAAGACTTCATAGGGCTTCCTGGCAGGTAAGATTTTTCTACAAGACATCAGAGAGCCATGTTGAATTACTGGGGGGGGGGGGGGGGGGGGGGGGCTGTTTTGCAAAACTGTTAAAGACTCACTTATCCAGGTGGGCTTAGATGAACACACTTTACTCTCTCGCAGCAGTTTATAGCTGCTGAGGCTAGGGACAAGAATAGGACAAAGGAGACTGAAGATCTGAAATCTGGTAGGCAACCAGGACTGCCTCTGATGCGTGTTAGAGCCAATTTGTACAGAAACACTCTATTAGACACTATTTATTTGTGCACTGTGGGTGTTGATACAACTCAGAGCCGTCTTCAGAAGCTGCAGGGAAGCTGTTGCACACAGGTGCTCTTGGGAAGCCATTACTCTCAAAATTCCCATTGGTTTCAGCAGTAGATCCAGCTGATATTGTGGGAGGTCACAGACTTACTAAAATTTGCAAATGAAAACCACAGCTCTCCATGAATGAAATACTTCTACAGAGATGCCCAGCAAATTTAGACAAAGTTTAGTGTATTGAAGTCTCCTCTGGCATCACAGGAAGTGAGAATAGGCACCATTTTAAAATCAATTTTAACTTTCATTAGATAGGTGCAATTTTCAGAGCAATCATGTCAATTCTGCAGGTAACCATTGTGCAAGTTAGGAATATAAATTGTATCATATAAAAGAAAGAGAAAAAAAACAATTCCTTTGAGTTCACATAATTGCGAATGAAAGACAGCAAGAAACATCAGGGAGTCACTTTTCACAGAAGCACAAGTAGCAGGGGCTTAATTAGCATCAGATCATATGTATCACACTGAAAATGTGTAATGAATAGCTAGCACTTTCACATGAGACAAGGCTGATAATCTGCTCTATTCTTTCAGGAAACATTTCTCTATGTAGAGAATCATGTTGACTGCTGTAGACCTGCCTAAAACATCTAAAAATGAGCCTTCAAAGTATGAGCCAAAAAAGTATATTCAATGACCCTGTAGTTTATATATGGCAGAAAACAGAACTTTCTGCCAGACCAAGCCACATCAGAGATGTACAGTTTACCTTTAATGAAAACAACCTATACCAATCTTTTGAGTTGCTTGGATTTATTTTCCTTGCATCTGACTAAGACAAAGTATGTGTCACATTTAAAATCTATAGTAGTACGTTTTGGGGGCAATTTTGTAGAGCTATATGAACTGCTATCGGTTTTAAAGTTATTTTGAGATGAAAAGGGAGTGAATGGGTTGAACACTGTACAGGGAAGCTGGTGGTGTCGGGAGAGGTAAATGCAAAAGTAATCCCATTTCCAGACAAATGAGACACCAGTTGGGTTGGCATTACGTCTTCATCCGGATGTTACAGAATTTACCAGCATGTTTCTAGGGACTTCTCTTTGGCCCCCAGCCTGCAGGCCTGGCCACATGAACCAACCTTTAATAACCATTCCCTCTTAACCTAAGAATTGATTTCAAGTTTCTCCTCCTTATCCTTGGAAAAGTCTTCCACTTGCAGATTCCTGCTGATTACTGCCCCGGTGATAGTATTTTATGAGGACTTGGCTGTCCCCTTCTTCTCCAAGCTGCCTCTGCAGACCCACTCTGCAGTGATCCCAGCCCTTGGCAAGTATGTTTACAGTAAATAAAAATTTGAGGCCTCTTTAAGTCCCAGGCACTTGGTTTCCTTTCAGAACACTACGGAGTTACCTGTCTTGCTCTGTCATAGTTTCAGTATTTGTCAAAAGAGTATTTCCTACAATGCCTCCCCCTTCCTTGCTTTCCCCATGTCGTTGTGGTTCCTGCTGCACAGCCAGCACAACCAGGCCCCAGCCAAATCTATCGCTGGTCATCCAGTTTGTTCACAGATCAATTCACTATTTTTTCACTACCATCATAGGGCATAATCCTTCGTCTAGCAGTCTGTCATGGGAAATAACCCTGCATTTACCGGTGTGTTTCTTCACACAGCACAGCAGGGTGTAGCTCTGAACGCTATTTCATCCTTCCACGGTCCTGTAATTAGACAGAAAATAGTACTGGAGCATTTAAAAATAATGTTTCCTATTATTATGCTTCTCTTACCTTACCCTAATTTCTGTTGTTGTTCCACCCAGCAAACACTGATTCTATGAGGAGCAAGAGTCAATCATTCACCAGAGACGAGAACAATAAAAAAGATCCGATTTTCATCTGTATGTTGTTCATTTACGTACACAACTCCAGTCTTTAAACAGGAGCTCTTAGTGACACAAAGAGATTTCTGAAAATTCTACTTGTTGATGGAGCTGATGAATTTACTTGCATCTTTTCTATACCAGCATTTCGCCCTGCCTCAGATCATAAATCTCTGAAACAGAGCTTTTAAAAGTACAGGAAAACACTTCAGCCAGGGGGATGACAACTTAGCTTTGCCCAGAACTGAATCTAATTTATGATGTTTGAACAAGACCAAGAATTAAAGCATGGTCTTTGGAGACCATGCTCTAAACTGGACAGATAAATCATTTTTATATTTGGATGCTTCTGTTTACTTAATTCATGTTGTCTTTATTTTAACAGCTTAATATTTCTTTGAACAATCATGAGATAAGAAGAGGATTTCAGAATTGCTTCTCATCTGTACTAGTAGATTACAGGCTAAGTTGTGGAAGTTCTCTGAATTAAAACTGATCAGGGAATACAGAGATGTGACAGTTTATCATGAAAGCACCGAAGGTTTCTTCTTTGTGCTTTTTCTCCTGAAACATGCAAATCCCTCTCTTATTCACATACATGTGGGTCATGATGAAGACCCCTCTTAACCTTCAACTGCAGTAAGCAAATGGATTAAATTTTTATATACTTTTTCTACCATTTAAAAATATTTCTTTAATCCTTTTGCACAAAGCGTCCTAAGAAAGACCCCAGAGCAGGTTGTTATATTTCTGCAGTGGTGGTATTATTATCCTGTACAGAAACAACGCACTATTTCTGCTCATGTGATATTCCACCCTTTATGTATCCTCTGACACAGGGCCAGGCAGATTCTTTATTGTCACAAATGGGTATTTGAGTAGCGCTACAGTGCACAACAGAGCAGCAGCCTGCGTGATTCCCTTTCACTAGGGAGGCAAAATACAAATCTATTAATTAATCAGATTTCAGTTCCACTTTTAATCTTTAATATTGTTTGGTCACAGACTGCTGTTGTTTGGGTGTTTTTTAGTTAAATACCGTTTACAGAACACAAGGCAGGTCCATAAAACTGTGTCTGTCAGTTTAATATCTTGACTAAATACTCCCTATGTTCTTACTTCCATTATGCAAATATCTTTAAGATGGAAGGAAAAAATAGCAATGACATATACATTCATACAAATATATATAAAGTATGTATGTTAATAGTTATATTGATATATGTTAACTATGTACTTGTGGACATAATATCAATCCAAATTAATTACATTTTTTAGATACCAAAAAATAATTAAAAAACCCACCTTTCTCTACATAGAAATTTTGTGACAATCCTCTCCCACTCAGTTTCCCTGCAGCATGTTTGCCTTTTGAGCGCTAGCTCTGAGCTTTTCTTATATTTGTTCCAAAACCACCTTCTTTTCCTCTGTGAAGCTGTATTGTGATCATACCTTGCTCATAGGTAGCTGTAGGAATTAATCATTAAACTACAAACATTTTTTAGAGATAATTCTATCTATCTAGCAGACACAGAATAATTCTGAGCCGGTGGCACTACCTTGTTTGGAAAAATCATATTTAGAAACTTGACAGGTATTCTGCCATTGACAGGAATAGCCCTATGGTATATGTTTTTAGACTTTAAATTACCCTTCGTAATGCAGATTCTTTCTTAGATATGAAGGAGCTGTTTATCTAGTTCTTCCTCTGATTTGGGAACCCTGGCAGATTCCCTGGCAGCAAGTCCCATCACTGCTCTACCCTTCCCTTTCAATTTGTCAATAATTACAGCAGATTACATCATACCCTATGCAAAATCCCTTCTGCCTTTCACCAGTCAGGGGTTCACTGGAAGCCCAATTTTTTCCCTTTTGCTTGGAGAGTGTGTATTAGAAAAAAAAAAAAAAAAGCAATTCCAACACATTAATAGATCCAGATTTAAGTCAAACTGAATACGATATGCCAGCATTTTGTGACTTTATGGAAACTACGTGCATGCAATTGTCACTGGATTTCTTTTTCTGTATCAGTGGAAGGGAAGCTTATGAAAGAGTTTCCACATACAACAACACATACATAGCATTTGTTTAAAAATCTTCATTAAGCACTCAACAGCTAATTTAGACTTCTGAAAACCACAAGTGGTCTACAGCTTTTGAACCTCAGGCTACTTTCCCACTTGCAGCATTTGAAAATTTGTAGATGTGATATATATAATAAAGTTTGCAAAGGAAACTGCAGGCCCAGAAGATCTTCCTTTCAAGAGCTAATGGGGTTTACAAATCCTATTTTCACATGCCACTTTTATGCACTAGACAAGCATGAGCACAGTTTCTGGCTATTTATTTCCAGTTTTTTACATCAGCTGTATGTTTTCATCTCCTTTTTTTCTTCGCCCCACTAGAAGAACTTCAAATTGGTCAAATTAAGTGGCTAGATTTGAATGCATTAGAAAAAATATAAATGGGATTAAGAACGTGATTTGTTTCAGAAATGATTACTTTAAAAAAATATATTCCTAAAAGAACCCTTCATTTAATTTTAAAAGATCAAATTTATAATTGTCCTAATATGTGCTAACACTTGATAAAGAAAAGGGTGTTTAAGAGCTTCCCCTCACAACAGGATTACTTTTCATACCAAACAGTCTTGCCAACAAACCACAAACCTGAACTTTTCCTTTAGATTCAAGTACTTTTTTTTTTCTTTGTTCAGTCATTAAACCAGGAGGAGGAACCCCAATCCATTATCAATTCCACCCAGACGGTTGAAAGCAGATGATGACCCCTTGTATGAGAGCATCTGCCTTGTGTGATGGTGGCTGAGGGAAGCCGAGTGATGAATAGACAAACCAGTCCCACATCCAACTATTCCTTGCCTCTTCCCCTACCCGTTCTGTGGATTAGGTCCTGCTGCTCAAATCATATGTTTTCCCACACCAAAACCAGTTTCCAAGATGCTGTTTAGCAGTTGCTTCAGCTGTATCACTTTAACTTACAGCCCTTCTTTTAACCATCATGCCAAGTAGGCAGCACACTGCATGGTGCTGGCAGCGCAGACACTATTCGGTCCTAGGGGGAGTGCCATAAATTAAAGGAGGGCCATCTCCTGGCATGTCAGCCTTTTACCTTTGTAGAGTATTTGTACCGAACACGCCTGTGACAAATCTCTTTTCTCCTTCCCTTTTCTTGGATTATGAGTATAATAAAACACACCCTATGACGTTAATGGTCTGGTCATACTGGTTGAACTATTTGGATGCTAGGAGACACTGCAACTGAGGTCATTTGTTCAAACGATGTATTGGATTACAGGATTCTTTTTGCTTTTTGTTTTGCTTTCCTCTCTTGGACCCATTTGTAAACTGAACGAAGTAGAAGCTTGCTTAATACAGCTATTCAGTGTTTTATCTCACCTTCTTTGTCTTGTCTCACCACACAGTATTTCTGTTCTTTTGTGACAGGAGAATTGTTGCTACTTCTGCACTTTTCTGCGCACTCACACTGTAATGTCTGAATACACAATAAATAGGTGTACATTTCCTATCACAGCAATCTGGTGTTGGGGGACTTTCTCTCTCTTTTTACAGGTGGAGGATCAAGAGAAATTAAACCGTCAGACCATCTGCTCATTGTATGGTCTGTATGGTCAGCCTCAGAGAGGTAGGATTTCTCCACTTAGAGGACTTCCATTATACAAGCTTGTAATACATAATTACATAGCTCTATAACAACAGATGTGCTGGCGACATGGTGACACTTGAACTAATTCAGATCTTCTAAGCAAACTACTAGTGCTGGGAGAGCCACAAAGGGTTGCACTATTTGCATTATGCAAGCGAGTGCCATCCCTTTCACAGCCCAAGTGCCACATCATCTAGGCATGACCTCTAGCTTTGAAGCCTAGTTCCTAGCTCTTTAGAAGTGATGTGTTTGACTGTTAAGTGCTCTTGTAAGTCTTACATCAGAAAACAGGGGGTATAAATTAAAGGGTTTGTCTGCACAGCAAAATGAGGTGTGTCAGCTCTTGCACAGACAAGGAAGTACAGCTAATGCCGTGGGTGAAGAAGACTCAAACAGGCTTTGAAATACGTCACCCGGGGAAGGACCCAGGTGATGGTGAATGCTCACTAGGTACCACCCATGCAGGCAGGCAAAACTTTTTATTCGTGGTTCTGTTTATGGCTTGTAGGAGAAAATACCTCACCTTTACTAAGATGTTATGTATGGTAATTTTAAAATGAGGCCCTTCTTTGTCAGTTCCTAAGAGCCATCACAGTCTCAAAGCAGTGATCCATGTGGGAGCTCACTGTGTGGAGGCAGCTGCTCGCCTGATGTCAGCATTTCATTGCCAGAGAGCTCCCTCTCACAGAGGCTTAGAACACAGGTTTTGCAAGATTTCCCCCTCAAAACTGCATCTTCCCACTAAGAAAAGCAACATAATTTATGGGCTTCTCTTCCAGAAGCTGTCACCAGCAACAGTAAATTGTAGAGGATAAAAGTCTTTCTCTCCACATCAGTTACAGAAGGTCAAACCAATGCCCCTTGTCTACGTGTCTGTCTCCTCTTTTGTGGCCCCTTTTGGCATGGTCCCTGACTCCAGTCTTTCATCCCTTGGTGCCCCATCCTGTCCTGTCCTTCTCCTCTCCCGCTTCCCTCGACCACACGCTCAGTGTTTGAAGGCTGCTGCTCCACTGGGTGCTCCCAGAGGACCTCAGCCCAGCTCTGCCAACACTTGATGCAACGCTTGTGCCCAAACCCATCAGAATGCAAATTAACATTCCACGTTGCTACAAACCTGGGCCAGAGGCCAGCAGGAATGGTTTCTTACTTACTGTCTCCAGGATCAAAACCCAAAACTCTGCTGCTATTGGCACCTGGGAGCCCAGGTTTTCTCTCTGATAAGGTGAGGTACAATTAGTCCCACAGCAAACATGGGATGCAAAAAGCTAATAGCCCAGCCACTGGTATGATGAAAGTTCCCAGTTGATAGTGCCTGAAAAGGCCTTACTTCTTCCAGTGAACACCAGATATTTATTATGAAGTCTGATTGAGGTTTGAAAGAAAGTATTTTTTAGCCAAAAGAATTAGAAATGTGTGAAACCTTGAAGCTGGGTGTACTGTTCATGCCAGCGGAACAGCCTGTGAAAGACTGCAATGATACATCTGGAATTCAGAGGATTTAGAATTTCTTTGCCCTTTTCCTTTCACTCAGCCTTATTTTTTTGGTAGAACAGAAAATGGAAAGCACCATTTTTGAAAGCATCAAACTTGAACCCAGCCATGAAGGGTTTATATTCTGCAGTCTTTAGAAGGAAGTATTGGCTGTTAAGGTCTGCATACAGGTGACCAGCCCCAAAGCTGATCTACTAGGAAAACAATGTGGAAAAGAGCCAAACGTGGCAGAGGATGGAAGAGGGAAAACAGCTGGCCAGCCACACCTGGGACTGCACTGATAAAACAGGAACTGGAAAAAACTGCCAGGCACTTCAGAGAGAGAAACTGGAGCATTGGGAACTTCCTTCAGGTGAAACCTCAAGAGATAGGAGATGCTGGTTTATTGGCTGTTACAGAGGCCAAATCAGCAAAGCTGAGGCCCATGGGGAAAGATTAAATACAGGCAGGTTGGTTATTTTGGAAAAGAGGTGGTGTGAAAAGGGACTGCTAGGTAAAACAACTCCTGTGACTGGGGCTCTGTGGTTTACCTGCCAAACAGCTGTGCAGCTGATCCACACAGCCTGGAGCAGAACAATAAACCTGGTTTTGTAACCATGCTGCATGCATCTGGTTTGCCTCCCTTGTCAAAGGGACATCCCCAGAGGGTGTCCTTGAATGTCAAGCTGGAAGGGGTTGGAGAATGGACTGAACACCACTTTAACATCAGTGCTCCTAATAATCTTCTTAGTATACACCCAACTTTATTTTGTTTATTTCATTTTAATGAAGATTTCATGCAAGAAGTGGTGTTTAGAAGTAGTTTGTGTTATTGCAGACTATTGGTCTAAGCCTGTTTATGCTTTTTCTGCCAGATTGTCCTTTGTAGCAGCCTTTTGCTGAGCATAGCCAAGAGGACCATGTCCGTGCTCCAGCAATACCTTGGCGTCCTGGATGTGCCCTGTCCCACCTGTTTTCCTTCATTACTATACTGGTCAGGGAAGGTTGAAGGACTTGTCACAACTGGGCACTTTCTGGAATCATTTTCCTCAGTAAAGCAGTACACAGGAGCTTGTGTCAGTCTCTCTTGTGTCTGTGCCCTTGTCCTCTTTCCACATGCGTGTGCTCCTCTCCGCATTATTTCTTGCCAAATACTTTCCCTGGTTAGCAGACCAGAAATGAAACTCCAACAATACAGAGAACTCCTGGGGGTGCAAGCAACTATCAGTCTCTACTTGAGCCACTGGATCACTCTGTTAATTCACCCATGAAGGAAGTTTGGGAGATTAAAAAAAAAAAATCTATTAGATGGGAAAAAAAAATAAAATTGATGTGTTTGTAGCTGACAGTCAGCTAAGGAAAAACTCAGAAGCAAAAACTCTGGCAGGCTGCAGCCACAGAGTGTGATCCTTTCCCAATCCAGTCACGTGAAGGCTGGTTTGACAAATCAAACACACAAAAACTGCAACTCTGCATCTCTCGGGCAATTCCCTCAGTGAAATTTGGCGTGAGAGCAGAAAAAGAAAATAACCCCCCGACTCCTTGGTGTGAGGTGCCACCCAGAGCATCCTGGCCTGGTGGGCAGAGAAGAGAGCCTTGCCAACATCATGGCTTCCTTCAAGCCGTAGCTGTCCTCACCCGAGGCCACATGAGATGTAGGCAGCGCATGATATCCCCCTTAAGGAAAACATACCGAAGAGAAGGGCTACAGACAGGAGGAGGCCTGTAATTGCAACTACAGGTCCCCAAACATTAATTCTATACAGGGCACCTCCAAAAAGGCTCAAACCCTTATTCCAAGTGGAATTTTACATCATGCCCTGTGTTGAACCCCCAGGAATGGCACCAGAGCCTGGCCTTGATGCTTTGGCTTGAGAGGATACCCTCAGCCAGGATGCAGTGACAGACCAAGCACCTTTGGCCAGGAAGTATGCACTTTCTCCAGAAAACAAGAGAAGGGTCTTGCCCACAGCTTATGCTTACTTGGTGTGCTCAGGTCCTGTGCCCCGCTTCATAGCAATAGCTCCTGCCTGGCTGTGGGGTCAAGCAGAGCCTTAGCTCACATCCACTTACTCCATGAGCCACTGCATGAGTGAGGCTTTCATACCAGCTCACACTCAACCTGGCTGGGGTGTCTGCTCTTTTCTACACTCTTATGCCTCATCCCTAGACAATCACCTTCTTCTCACAGGCTCTACACCAATAGAATAGTTTCTCATGTCCTACTTTTACAGGTTGGCACCAAGAAGGAAATGCATCTGAATTGTTGCATGCAGGAAATGCATCTGAAATTGTTGCATGCTATGGTAGTTTTCACTTGACCTAAATTGATCCAAGCACTGGCCTTATGAGGAGATCAAATGAAGGTCATATCATTACAGGTGTGTATGGACATCAACACAGGTGTACAGGGCATCAACATGTACCTCCACCTCCCCACAGGCTTGAGGGGATGTCCCTGAGCAAAAATCTCTTCCAAATACGTCTAGTAGGGTCACATGAGACTTCCAGTCTCTGACAGCCTACATTTTACTGAAGGTTACTTCAGCTTTTGGAAATATTTTGGAATATTTCATCAATATTCATTCCTGACACCCTGCAGCAGTCAGGTGTTTGGCATTTGTGGGCACCTGGGCTTCTAAAGGTGCCAGAGACTCACCACATAGTCACTTTGCTATGCCAGTGGGTTTTAAAGCAACCATTCAGTTGGTGAACTGAGGAGGGAGAGAGGAAACAAGAGCCCGGGGGCTTCCAGAAGGGAGATGTTGCAGCAGGAGGTGGTCAGAAGAGATGGAGGACAGGGCTGAAGGAAAGACTGGAAGGGAAAGGAGTGGTAATCAAGTGGAAAGTAGGGAGGCCTTATGGCAGTTACAGAATTATGACAGTGATATGGGTGACAGCTGGGATTTTATGAAGCATATGAAAGAGTGACACGCTTTTTAGACATTTTGAGCCTTTTCCGCTGCTGTGTGATAAGGGAAATGCAGCTGCAAGAAGGCATATGGCTCAGATAAGAGGAGGCTAATAAACATATGGATGAGCTTTAAACCAGCTAGATCAAAGGAATATATTTGGCTATTCTAGTAACAAGGGGTTTAGTATTGCCTTGCTATTTCCCCTCAGATAGGAAACTCAGCCTTTAGTCCCAGGGCAGTTCAGCCTATTCCACTAGGTCTCCAAACAGCACTTATCAGAGCCTAAAAAGAAACCTGCTCACACTTGCTCACAGCACAGCCCTCTGATTTCTCTCATCTCAGCTTCTCAGTCCCCAGCACCACCCTCAGTCCTTTACAGCTGCACCCACCGAAAGCCATAGTTACATCCCCCCTGCAGCCCAAGATCAGGCTAGAAGCTCCACAGCTCTGGCCCTGGCGTGGGGAAAGGAGACACGGGTTTGGGTCTTACCCTTCTCCAGGAGTGAGGCCAGAGCTGTTGCACAGTGGTGGATGCGCTGACCTAGATAGGCTGCCTGCAAGGCTGCTAACACCTCCTGCACCCGCCAGCACCAATAATAGCCACCATCACTCTCCCCTGCAAGTCCTCACTCCATAGCTAAAGGTGCCAGGACTTGTTTTACCAGGTGTTTTTCCTGTGCATGTTGCTTAGATTCTTGTGATGTTCCTTTTTAGCTAGCCTGACCCTCTGCGGAAGAGAAGCTCTTGCCCTTCAAACCACAGACCTTTCCCCACCCAGCCACTGATTGCTGTCACTTGCCTCAGCTGCCTGGCCTCAGCTAAAGGAGAGCTGCCTGAACCCCAGAAGATGTACTTTTTTCCTTAAGGAGCTCAGCAGATCACTCTGTGCCTGTTCACTCACATTTAATCCCATAAAGTTAGCAAACATGTTTAGCTAAAAGAAAATGACATCATCTAGAAGATAGCATTGAGTGTGATTTGGGGGCAGGATTTAGTCCATTGAGGAATAATAGCTCCCTTTTTAAAGTAGTATCTACTTTTTCTATTGCAAAAAAATACAGCTATGTTTACTCTCCATTGGTATTTGCCCAACAGACAATATTGTTTTGAAAACACATCAGGCCACACAAAAGAGCTGCCAGATTCTTACTGAGATGATGATTCCTTTTGTATCCTCCTTTTCCTTATCTTGGGATCCAGGCTGTCATCCTTAATTATTTTTAAATGAACTGCTGCGTCTTATCTCTTTTAGAATATTTTATCCTCTGTTCACTCTTGCATCTCTTCCTTATTGACAACATTAAAAGGAAAGAATCATGATTATTCCTCTTTGATTACTAGTGTTTAGCTCATTGCTTCTTAAATTGGGGACACTTTAAAAAAGAAAAAAAAATTATACTCAGCTTTTCTACTCTGATTCTCCAGTGTGAGTCCCTCCTGGTTGCTCAGCTCCTTCCAGCAGACTTTTCTCATATGCCAGATGATGAAATGCCACGTCCTCCAGTTTGCCTGGAACATATCAATCAGCTACATGATGTTGGAGAAGGACTCCTAGAGACTAGAACAGGTGATACACAAACCCACCTGCTTTATCTGTATTACTCCACTTCTGCTGCCGCATTAACCAGAGGTCTAACATCATGACCACTGTGCCCCTTCCTGCCAGCCCAAACACCGTGGCCCTTTCCACCCTGCTTGACACTGGTTTTGTTAATAACTGCTATCTATCTAGGCACAATAAATTTGTGCATGGAGTTTTCAGTCTCCAACCTGTACTTCATACCAAAAAAATGCAGTATTTCCCTGTTGCACCCTGCTCCGCAAGGAGTAAATACACCTATCACTGTATATGAATATACCCATCAGTGAACATCACTGCCACAGGGCTTGGATATGGTCTGGGGGGTTGGGACAAACACCAAAGGGACAAACATTTAGGATAAAATGTTCAGAAATCTTGCTGTGAGTGGCATGAAGGGACTGAAGATCTTTTTTAGATGTTTAAAGTATTTGTGAAATGTCCACACAAGCCTTCCTAGCCCCTTGGCATCTGACTATTCTTAGATCTCCAGGGCTTTCACTTGGTATCCCCAGCTGTGGCAGGGTGGGCCCTGCATGGCCACTACGTTATGGCTGGCCAGCAGCAGCCGCCACTCGCTGGTCACTACTATGGCCTGGGAGAGGAAAAACCTGCTGCACCTGGTGGAGCTACCTGTGGGGGCTGAGAGCCATTTTCAAAGGTGACTTTGGTATCTAGGCACTTCTTTAGAAAACAAGCAGGTGGTCTAAAAAGACTGACAGAGCTCTGAGTGGGTGAGCAGGAATTGTCACCCTGAGAAGACAGCTTTTCTTTAAGATTATTTTAATTGTTGCCTCTTATTCACAAAAATCAAAGCTTGACGTATACCATTGAGTCCCACCATAGCATGCACAATATGTAGATAAAGGCCGGTGTAGCTCCATATCTGTTTGTTCAGCACAATGCATGCTTCTAGTAATCAATAAAATACAAATTTGGAAAAGCGAGGATTCGGCGAAATAGGTTTTTAACATCTTGATTATCACAGGCAGAAAGTAATGAAGTACCTCTATGCCATTAACACTGGCATCTGATAATGTACGAGTGTGCCTCTCAGGAGCCATTTATTTAATATTTTATCATGTTAGGCTTAAAATTAAGAAATAGTCTGTACAGAATTACAATCACATGAACCTGCAAACACAAGAGGGTAGGTAAAAGCCAGAAGGTAGGACATGCAGATGCAGAGTAGAAGTGGAGCAAGTATATGGATTAGTAAGGAGCAAGAACGCACCACTGGGCAACAAGCTGCACGGATATGGACACGGAAATAATTAGAAGTGGCACAAAGAGTGGTATTCAGCACCCAGCAAAGCAATCAGAGCTCCACATAGGAGAGCAGAACAGTAACTGGCATCAGAGCAGAAGCTGAAATGAAAGCTGACAGTGGAACAAATGTTGGTCGGTAAAACACAGGCTGATTATATACCAGTTAGCATTGATCCGGATGCCAAGAATAACAGCAGGCACTGGAACAGAGTGGGGGAGTGCAAGGCACTGAGAAAGAGCTCGGCACAACAGAGCAGGAGATGATTAAACAAACAAACAAACAAACAACCCTCCCAACCCAAGGAGGAGATGATTAAAGCGGCACGAGCAGGGAGCCGCAGCTGCCTTCTGTGGGGGGCAAATTCTGCAGTGAGCTGGCAGACCTGGAAAACCAGCAAATGGGGGAATGAATCAGTGTTACCTGTTAGCCAGCATATACGTTTGAACTTTCTGAGAAAACTGTCATAAGCGCTTTTATTAATGACCGTGGCAAGGGGATGGGCCGGGGTGGAAGGAGGTTTGATTTCCAGACCATCTGCCATCCTGCCTGCTGAGCCATGGTAAGGCAGGTGGCCACCGGCCAGCCCTGGCCCAGGGCAGCGTGCCTTGTCACAGGCAAGGGGAGGTGAGGCTCACTTGTCCACACTTCTCTTATGGAGGCAGGGGATGTCTCATTTAACTTTTGAGCGCTAGCATTTGGATTTGGGGACCTGTTGGAAGTTGCGTGAACAAAAGGCGTTGCTCTCTTGGGGAGCAGCATGTCCAGGCTCTGTGTGGCCACCTCTTACCAGGAGAAAGGTGAGGATAACAAGAAGACATACCCAATAGCTTAAACCATGTCAGGTCTTTTATTTCCTGCTACATAGAGCCAGTGTTTCTGTGTCCATCAAGCCATTTCCTTTTCCTTTCAAGCACACATGGCAAGTATTTTTCGTGTCCTTTGTTATGTTTTATCAATGAGCAGGGGTAAGGTTAGGCAGATAACAAAACCCATCATGTTCACTGGAAGGAATCAGAAAATGTGATCATAGAAATAGCTGGTTATTATGTACAAACACATACAGATGGGGAGTGCTGCAAAGAAAGGTTATTCCAGTCGATAGCATAGATTGGTTGGCCTTGCCTCTACAGAAGAATTTAGTACAGTGACTCACATGGATTTGATTGTACTGCAAGAATTATAAACAGTGTGAGGACTTGGGTGAAAAGGACAGCATAAGATTAGGTGGTAGGGGTGATATCAGTGCATCTCTCAAATCAACCCATCTCCCTTCATGCCTACAGTGCAAGGCAAGGTCTGTGTTTATAATGGATGACCGGATTATTTCATAGGAAGAATTAGGTAGCCCTGGGGCTAGTAAAAGTATGAAATGTGACGAGAAAAATTCACCTAGAGTCAAAGAAGGTCTGTTACCAGGGGCTGGGGTGGTATCAAGGGATGGGGAGGAGGGTGGTGTGGGTGCACTGCAAACCCCCCTGCTGCTGCTGCTGCTGCTTAGCCTCCTGCACTCGGCAGCTGGGGAGGATGTGACAGCAGGTCCCAGAGGGGTCAGGTGGAACGTTTTCTACAGGGGAGAGAAGGCCCCGGCGCTGGCACCACCAGCCTCACTGAGCTGTCAGCGTGCACTTCTCATCACCTGCCTCTCAAAAGGATGATTTTTAAACTGACAAATGGTAAAAGGGCTACGCAGAAACAAGAGATAACTCTCTCCGTTTCTTAAGGGTAGATTAAATAGCCTGTCTTGTGTAGCTGAGTTAACAGAAAACTGAGAGAGGGTTGGATTACATTTAAGCAATAAATACAGGGAAGGAGGAGAATTATTTCCATTCAGATAAAACCTGCTACAAGATTAACCAGGTGTACGCTGACCCTGAAAGAATTTGGGTTGGAAAGAAGAAGATATTTAACTTTAAGAAATAAAATGCCGGAGCAGCCTTTGAACAGGGATGCTGGGAGAAGCTATCTGACTGTTACAAGATAAGGTTGGGTTAGGTTACACAAGAGATTCTGTGAACACAAGGAGGGTTCTCGGTTTTGGAATGATGATGTAAGATATGGGGTTTCGATTCCTTCAGTATTATTCAGACCTCCAGTTGAAAGGAGACTTAGTCACGTGTATTTGTGAGACAAGATGTAGCCATTCAGTCCCATGCTAGGCCAGTTTCCTGGTTATCCCCAGGAGCCAGGAGAGATTTTCTCTTTCTTGCTTGATGCTGTTTTTGATGTTTACTCTACTAGCAACAGCTGTAGCTGCAGCAACTGGGTGTTGGTCCAGGTGCGTGGATGCCTCAGTGGCACAGAGACCACTTTTAGGCACCCCACCAGCTGGTGCCCCCCTTGACCCTAGAGTGGGAGGAAGACTGTCATGTTCAGCTGACAGAGCATGAAGCTGAAGGAAAGAATATGATGAAGAAAGGCATTGCCATCTGCAACTGAGAAGTCCTTGCAAATGATAGTTTCTTTCCTCTGACCTGGGCTGAGTCCAGTCTTGCAAATATTTCCATATGTCAGTACACCTGGCTTAGGAGAGACCTTGGGAGAAATCTGCCTACAGAAACCAGAAGTATTTGTAAAGTGGGGGTTTCAGCCCTTACCCTTCCCAAGCTGAATGCTCATCTCGGCTTTCTTGTATTATTAGAATACCTATTAAGTGACAATAAATAGAAAACATTGCATAGAACTATCCCAAACCATTTAACCATAGCAAAAGGCGCTGTTATTTAAAGTACATATTTTTTACCCAGGAATATTTCCCAGCTGCTAATCCACACCATAAATGGGCATGGAGTCTTTTTGACTCTAGGAGTACCGTTTCTCTCAAATCCTCCTCCAGATCCAGTCTTGCTCAGCCATTAAACACACTGAATGTATTTAGACTAAACCATTTGACAGCAGCATCTCTCAGAGGATCAATAACTGGGTAAGACTTAAGCCTGTTAAAAACATATACAGCTCTGCCGTGGCTCTAATACATGCCTACAGCTGATATCAAGCCTAAGTCTCTATTTGTTTTGAGTTTGTTCCTCTAGATGACAAACATTTATCAAGCCTGTCACATACCTCCATACCTCCCAGCCTGTCACAAATATTTTTCTGTAATCCATTTAGCTGAGCTTCAGATTAAACAGTATTGTATTGAGGAAGAGCTGTTAAAGCTACAGCTTGTGTGCAGCATTAAAGTTTGGATGCAAAATAGGCAAAATTTACATTAGAACTGCCAAGCTCCCATGGGAGCATGTACCGTGGCTGTTGCATGAGGCCAAGAGTATGAATTGAATTCAAGCAAGAGGGGAAGAGAAATTCGCATCCCAGCTCAATGCCCATTGTTGCTTCCTCACAGTCCTTCAGAGACCTGTTTGTCATTAAGGAGCAGAATTTGGGCTCTGGGGATTGAGAGAGAAGCCTCGTGCATGCTTCCAATTCCCAGATAAAATCTGTGTATCAATACATTAATCTCTGGTGGAACAGTAGCACAAATATGAAGGGGACAGAATCTGGCTGCATTTCTAGAGCATGACAGAGCCATGATCTATCAGCAGCAGGGTTTATAAAAATCAATTAACAAGATAAACTTGGTCCCTTTTGAGAGAAGTACAAAACTACCAGCTGAAATTGGAGTGATAATTCCTTGCATTATTCAACTCATGGGTTTTCTACTGATTTTATATCTCACACCTCATGAGGTGCAAAGGGTTATTAAAATGCCATCTTGACCACGTGGCCTTGGGGAACACCACATGGAGCTGCCAACACGATGGCGTTGGGTCACCATCAAGTTGCTGATGCAATGCCTCTACAAATAATTTCAAAATAAACTTGGATTGCATTCAAAAAGGGTGGTACTTGCCTGGATTACAGGATGACTGCAAAGTGTAACAGTGATAAAAAGGGAAAAAGGCAGCAGAAGCCAATGGTCATATTAACTATCCCACTTGATCAGTTCGGTGCATACGCATCCTCTTGTTTCTCATGATGCGGTGAAATGACCTTCCTGGGGTCGTGCTGAACTGGGGGTGTGTGCTTTCCATTCATTCCTGCTTCTCTGCTCTGGCTGTCATCTCTGGGAGTTTCCTGCAGGCTTAGATTTTGCAACTGGGGAAGAAAGTCCTGGATAACTGTTTGCCCGGTGGATCTATTTTTGTTCAAGCATTCAGCATCAGTCTCCTGTCTGTGTACAAATCAATACATTATTTTGTTTAGTCACCAACTTCACATTTAAGGGCATTCAGGACTAAACCATTGGAAAAACTATTGACGTTTTGAGATTAGTTTTTGTTTCAATGCATAACATGCAAAGAAAAAAATAAACTTCATTAGCCTCCTTTGTGAGAAGATAAGAAGATAATACTTGCACAATCAAAATAATCAGTAACTGGGCAGATACTCACAGGTTTTTGTGTTCTTTAGAGGTGGGTTCTCAGTACCTGACTCGTGACATTGCCTTACCCACCTTGGTATCCTGGAGTTAGGGCTCTTGCCTCATCCCTAAAAGGAAATTGGAGCCTCAGTTGCACTTTAACCAAAGCCAGATCTTAGTAAGGGGGTGGCAGCACAAGTGTCCCCATTGTACATCTCAGGAAGAATGTCTATCACACGGGGAACTGTAGAGCCCTGAGAAGCTCAAGCGAATGCAAAAGGTATTTTTTGAGCTGTACTCTGAAGTTAATAAAAATATACATCCCCTCTCTCTGCAATGCCCTCCCTGCAAGATGCTGCACTCCCTACCAAGGGAGCATGTATACTCTTGGACGTGTATGCTCAACACCTTGTTGATGCCCAAGGTGCTGCCAGGAGGATTTATGACACCTTTATTGCCTAAAATTAATGCTCTGAGACTGCCTGAAGTAAACGTATAGTTCTCCCTTCTGGCAGGTCAGCCAACTTTTCTCTGAGATCTGACAACATCTTGCATCCTGAGGTTCAACATAAGCAGCAAACAGCTCCTGCCCAACAGGCTGAGCAGATGGGCTGGAAGGGGGTTACAAAGCTCCTGGCTCTTGTAGGGGGCAGCAAAACATGTTAAAAATCAATGTCTCCATTTCAGAGACTTAGGACCACCTGGGACAGAGAGGACTTGGTGTTGCCACAGCCTCTTCCCTATCCCCATGGATCTCCCCCAGGGTTGTCAGGGGTAGGGACAAGCAACTCCTGCACTGCAGCCCCAGCTGTGCCCCACAGGGTTGGGTGAGGAGAGGGATGAAGAGAAACCTGGGGGGTCCCCAAGGAGATGGAAAGCAGGGTGGTGGGGTCATGGGGGCTAATGCCATCTCCCCTTTCTGCTCTGTGGCCACAGCCCAGTTGCAGAGGTACCACCCTGGGTACTGGCAGGACTGTGGCACCCTGGTTGCAGAGCCTGCGCTGAAAAATGCATGTTGAAAAACAGACCCAGGAATGAGCTGAGCTTTTGACAAGATGCTCATGTTCAGTGCTCAGAGGAGCTCAGCCTGCTTCACCTATTAAAGAGGACATTGAGGGATACTCATCTTCTCGGGGCAAGCTGATAGCTAATGTAATGTGGTCTGTCACCTAGCAGACAAAAACATAACAAAGCCCTATATAAATGCTGCTTTTGGAACAATTCATTTGAAATTGTGCAGCCAGACAAAGGAAACAGGGAATTTTTAACAGAAAAGGCAATTAGCTTCTGGGATAGGAGATGAGAGCTAGGGCAGAGTCCACATCAAACTTGAAATCTGTTCTGTCCTAATATAGCTACTGCTGATGTGTCTTGGGTCCCGTAAGAGGTCAGGAAAGAGCATCACATGGGTCGTTTCTGCCTTTAAAAGACAAAGTGCACCTTCTCTCTCAACACCTCCAAATTTTTATAGATTCACTGGTTTCTACTTCCCTGTGTTTCTTTGTGGTACGCTTCAAAGCCCCTCGTGGAAGGGAATGGGGAAGATTGAAAGTTAAGTAAACTCAAAAAACAACACTCCCCTCCCCTTTGATAATCATGGTATCAAATTATTTCATTCCCTTCTTCACGTTGCAGCAGGTGTGGGTCCTTCCCCAGGGGTTTGTGTAGGCTTGCCCCTGCCTCCTCCAAGTCTCACCGTGTCCCCTCCCTTACTGTCCATCTTTGCTATTTACCTTCTGCCTCAGAGCAGCTGCAGTCTCTCCTCTCGCATCCCAGGGAGGCTGCTCTCCCCTTGCTGCTCTCCAGGGCTGCCTCCAAGGCTGGGGATGCTGCTCGCAACCCTCCTCTGGGGCAGAGACTGCCTGACTCCATGCTCTGTGTGGGCCTGGACAGCCAGATGATTATCATGGCTCAGCACTACCAGGTCAAGATCCCCAGGAGGTGGGGTATAAAATAAGGTCATCATCTTCTTTCATATTGTTTTTTCCTTTTCTCTGAATATGCAGTAGGAATCTGAGTGAAACGGAGTGTGGATTTTAATTCTTGTATAATAAATGTCAAACAAGGTCTTACTACCCCATGGAAATAGGATTAATCTGCAAAAGAAGCTAACTAAACATTTGGGGGACTTAATCCCAAAGGTGATATTGTACCTTATTCCTGGACATCAGTATTTTTTGCATCTCTGTTCAGAAAACATGCCTCAAATCACAGCATCACAGCTGCCAATTCCTAAACAAATTTAACAGATCTTTGCCCATAATTAGCATACCAGCCCACGACTACAGAATTAGGATTTGCTAATTCCCATTTAAACTGATGCTACAGTTTGCTGTCTTCTGTTTATGCAAGCATGCCAATTAATTTTTGCCCATGCATGGCTGAGACAGAAGCTTTACAGTTATAGGATAGTGCAGCATTGCAGGCCAGAATAAAATGAGAGCCTGAGTAACGCCCAGAAATACAGAAACCACGCACTTAAAAAGAAAAATGATTTAATTCTTCTAGATGAGCCATTAGTTTTTATAGTCATTACATTACTAGCAGCATGAACTTTGGCTGACGTACAAGAGCGCAACCAAGTGAATCGCACAGTCCTTATATGCCAGAGAGTAGAACAAGTTTTTGATATAAGGCAGTACACCTAGTGGTGGGTGCAGCTGAAGTTAAGGTATTATCATGAGCAGGGATGGGGCTTTCCCAGAGACTAGCTGTCCCCTCGCCTATTCCCACCGCTGCCTCTCCATAGGGCAGATGGTAAACGAGTCCCTTCTGTTCTATTAATCTCACTGTCCCCTGCAGAAGCGGCCCAGCAAGGTACCAGTGAGTGGTTAGGGACTCAAAAGGGGGAGATGAATTCAGAAGCTTGAGTGGGTTGATCAGTCTCAAAAAATCAGGCATACAGAAACTGAGTCCCATTTCTATGTGCTACTATGGACGCTTGCATATACACACTATATGCTCAAGATTACAAAACCTCTGGGATTAGCAGAAAGTAGGTTTAGAGAGCTTTGAGCCTCCCAGGAGAGTGGTTTTCTCACTTTTTAAGGTAGAAGTTTCACTTTTCTCTTTCTGGACAGCCTGGCCTTTACAAAGGGAGGCAGCTCCGGGCCAGGCAGTGACCTGAGCCACATTTGCCCCTGGAAAGTGTCAGCAGTGATGCCAACATACACTCCCTGCTTGCAGGTCTGAACACTTAATACAGAAAAACTTGTTACGATGACAACTGTAACTTGCTTCAGGGAGCACAGGGACCATCTACACTGGGAAAATGCCAAATTGTTTTCTTTATGAAAGAAACAGATTTACTTTACAAAACTGTTACAAAACCAAACTGCTTTACTTTATAAAACTAATAGAGAGCCACGGATTATAGACAAATTGTGAAAAAGCATAATTCCAATAGACTTCAGTTCAGAAGACTTTTGGCAATGTCCTTCCTCCTTCCTTCCTCTAGAAGCCTTTTCTTCCTACTCCTAGCGACAGGCACAAAAGCCCGGTGAAAACGATGTTGTCATTTAGCAGTCTGCCAGGATGATTTTGTCCTGACGTTGGCTATCAGCCCATGCACCTGCTCCCAGCCACACTGTCCCCCCTCGTTACCTCAATCTGTCACTTGGCCCCACTGCCACACATGAGGTAGACCTGTTGTCAGCTACGGCAACGGCTCTGACAAACTGGCATCATCACCAGCAAAGTAACTCTGCATCACAGCACTCACAATCAGTGGCAAAGCGATGACCTCTGAAGGTAATTGAGAGAACAAATCCATAGTAAAAAGCAAGTAGAATAGTAACTTGGAAAGCCATGAGACTAACACTGTAGGAGTTAACAATGGCACACATCAAGTACTTAATATGCATTAGCAAGCATGTGAATCTCCAGAACTAGTCATGGTGGTTTCAAAAATTACTGTTTCTGTTTGAAACAAGCAATATGAAGATAGCCAAAAAAGTGTGTATCTAGGAGCTTCATGATATACCTATTATGATAATGATGGTTACTACTGGAACTCTCTGCAGGAAACAGAAACCCTGTTCTTTGGTACTAGTGCATACCTGGAATAACACTGCTTCCCTTCCAGCTATAGTAACTTTCTCTGGCTTCAGCAGAAAGCAGAATCTAGAAGAACAAATAATAGCAGAATAGCATTAGGGCAATAATGTTTTTAGCAACTTATGGTTTGTCTCAGTACACTTCTGACCACTATTTATAAAGCAAACAGTAATGTGGAGTTGCAAGATCTGGCATCAGCAAGCAGGTTCTGTCCACTCAGAGAGAGCCATGCCCAAACAACAGTGCATAAAACACCTGCCCCTGATCTTCTTCCCTTTTTCAAGAGACCACCCCATGCAGTCACAGTGTCAGGGCTGCCTCACCCAAATACTGCAAAGCACTTCACTTGAAACAGCTTTGTGGGAAAGCAAGAGGTAATCGTCATTTGATCCTGTGTCGGACAGCCTCTTACTGACCAAAAGAGAAAGCAAGCACACCCATGTAGCACGTCTTCTACACAGCATACCTACACTGATCTTCCATACCTCCTACATACTACCATAGATCCAGGGCTGCTCGTTGGTGGGAGGTAGGAGAATATTCTGGGGAACTGTTGCTACATGTTTACCCCCTACTCAAACAAATTCACAGACCTCTGCTTTTGGCCATTGCCAGAGACAAAACACGCAGTTAGTGTAATCCAGAACTGCTGCTCAGTGCAATTACTCTGACATAAACACCCAACCAGGTAACTTTTGCAGTGCTGGCATTGAAGCTGCACGCCACCCAAGTCTCTGACGCTACCTACTTAGAAAATTACTCATTTCAACTTTCAGCAGGCCTTCTGTTCATCCACACTAGATGCGATTGGTGAACCTTCAGAAAAACTCTTAAGGAAGAGGACATGTTCTCAAAGAAACGGTGGCTGTTGCTCAGCTCCAAAACCGAAACTCAAACTTTCCCCCCAATACAACTGAATGGTGTGACAGTTCTTTCCCTTGAAAGAATAATAAAACACATTTATATTTAACAACTGAAAGACAAAGACAAGATGGCAAATGTCAACTGCAGCATGGGAATAAAGCTATTCAAGATAAATATGCCTGGATCAACTGAAGACAGGAGAGCAAGGACAGGACCCAGGCACTTCTCTTCTGCATACAAGTCATTTGCTCACATTTCTAACTCCCTCTTCTCACTTTTCCTTCAGCACTGTTGTTTTACGACCGATGCTCTCCATTTGGTCTTACCTGCACCCACTTCAGTTTGGCTCGGGGGAAGACATTCACTCTAAACAAAGGTTCTTGAACCTTTCTCCTAATCTGGATTCCAGTTTTAGCTATCCTAATCTTATCTGCTCACTCCACATGAAGATGTAAAAGCTGTAGGAAATGAAGGCCATTATTTTCATCAGTGGTACCAATAACCTGCAATGACAGTTTTTCAGATTTCCTCAAATATTGGTTATAAAGACAAGATAAATGTTACGCCACTATTTTTTATTTACTACAATCAGCCAGCACCTGAAACAAGCACACTTCAGAATGCTTTTTTTTCTATAAGAATCATAAACACTATACTAAGCTACAATTGATACCAATGTTAGGTAACACAATCTGGTAATAACTGCCCCTCTATGAGTTGAGGAAGGCTAACTAAAGGATGGACAATCTTGACAAACGCAGACAGGATTTTCGCAAAGTATGTGCACGCACACACGCCACTAAAGAAAATACTCCCCACTTCATAGTGCAGGCAGGCAAAAGCCAGACTTTTTATTTAAGTTTAAAATAACAAATACTCACCTACATCACAGTATACTGCTTAGTTTATCGCTTCTGCTTTGAACTCTGTGCTTTCATTTAACGTGTCTACATTTTGCAATTGTGTACACACTGCAAAATTAACTTTGCATATCATTTAGCAAATGCATATTTAGAACTTAATGTTACACTGAAATTAAAGGAAATCTTGAATTTTTAGGTACTTAAAACAATCAATAAAATTCCACTGAAAAAAACAGTATAAATGTTTCTTGTGATACAGTACTTGTAATTTTATGTCAGTGTCATTTTAATGCCATAGTTTTCAATTATTCACTGTATAAAGAGAAGCCTAGGGAAAAAATATCTCAAATGCCATTCCTAAGTCTGGTGATTTATGATATATGTACAGTATATAAATATATTTATGTATATATGTACATATATATCGATTAACATTCGTTATAAATAAAACTGTGTTAACTTAAGCAGTATAAAAATAGCCACTTTTCCTGGGAACATGCAAACACAGTATGCTCTCACCTAATCTATAAAATCCAAAACAACCAAAACCTTTAGCTCTGATTTTCTATAAATATAAATTTTCATTGAAGACTTTCAGCTGATTTAACCATAAAGCAAGTTTTTCCAGTAAAGATATAAAATCTGTTTGATGCTAGCTATAATTAAGCTCAAACACAGTATATTTTGGGTTATTTACTTTCAAGTATTTTTCCCATGTGCGCTAAATCTAGACACACTGCATTTTTTTTTCTTTTACAGTAAAATATTATTCAGCTCTAACCACTAAAAGCCAAATTACAGGCAATCTGGCATGCTTGCACTGCAGGGAAAAGGCTCTCCTCTACACTGTTCCTATGTGGGAGGCTATCCTAATATGGCTATTTGTGCTCCAGATCTTTTGTTCATTGCAAAGCATTATCAAGATTCCCATATTGTAGATTCTTAAGGCCAGAAGAGAGAGTACTGCAACCACTTAAGCCTCATCTCCTGCTCACTGAAATTCACTCCAAGGTCCCTGCATTCAGCACAGTGACTGGCAGCTGGACTAAAATGCCTCCCTGTTACAGCCAAAGAGGTTTCAGCTTCAGAAGTTGAGTGCAATCTTGACTTTTTAGTGACTTTTCCCAAGGGGAAAAAATTTCGGTTCCATCTGAACCAAATGTGACATTTTTCCTTTTAAAACTGAAAAATTGTTTTGCCCTGAAACATTCCCTTCTCCTCCAAAATGCTCTGACTACTAATTAGAAAACCAAGAGGAAAAAAAAAAAGGGGCTACGTTCAAAGGTGACATTATTTCTGTTCCTCGCTTACCCATCAGCTCAGCAGAGAGCTCACATTGGGTTGGACTGTGGAAGAAACAGCGCTGAATCCTTCTGCTGAACACATTTCAGCCATCTATTAGAAGAATGCCGTAAGCACATGCCTATGCCAATCATGGCATATGCCAAATTTCAGTTCTCTTTTTCATTCCATTCCACATTGCTAAAAACCCACTCCTACCCATTTCAGAGGGTAGGGGACTGAAATGCAGCTGTCTCCCGCCCCTACACCCCCATTTCACTTAACACATTAAATTGGTCTTGCTACCTCTCAGAGTTTACAAAAGTATTTCACACAAAGACAAACAGCATGGAAGACTCAAGGCACACGCTCTTCAGGATGTTTTTCTTGTGATTGGGGGACCTTTTAAGGAAGTAGGAAATTTGAATGTAAATGGCATGGGGAAAGGAGGGACAGCAGCCTTGTTTCATTACCAGAACTGTTATTTGCACCTGCAAATCACTGGGTAATAGAGGGGTGATCTAGATACTCCCTGCTCCAGCAGATCTATAGATACTGCTCTGGAGATATTTTCCAGATTAAGATATTTGGTGTTTGCATTAAATCTGTAACTACACTTCTGACAATCAAAAGCGCACATCCCGAAATTTGCTACCTCAGCCAGTTGTAAGATGGGGTGGGCAACTAAATGAGTTGGATGCCAGGGAAGGCCTATTCTCCTAAAGAGACTGGAAGAAGTTGCTTGTGCAAGCCTTTCTCTCTGGCACATCTGAAAGCGGAACACCTAACTCCTTATCCCTCAAGCAAAATGGTGAATGTTCCCAGCCATATCCTACATTTTTTCCCTTTTCCCAGGGTGGCTCCCACATTTTTCCCAGAAGTCTTTTCTATGTCAGAAGTGATGAATCCTTGTTAAAGTAGCAGTCTTCCAGCTTTTATATTTTCAGAAAAAAATTATGAGGCGTTCTATTTCTTATGGGAAGTAGCATAAATGCACCAAAACAACAGTCTGGATACCCCTGTGTTAATTGTTTAGAGAGCTGTCATTGGAAGTTGGGGACTGGGAATTCACAAAAGGCTCATTTGCCTTCTGATCGTCCTTCATGGAGGCTGCTTGATCTGAGATGGAAGAGAAGGAGAGCTGGTCATGTTCCATTATATGCACTTGGTCCTCTTCCTTGTCCTTCTTCACATAAAACAACTTCCTAAACTTCTTGAGCTCATGGAGTTCACAGAAAGTCTCGAGAACCACCAACATTGCGATAAGGCCCAGCAACAGATAACCTGGGTACAAAAAAAAATATTTAATTATTAGCAAATGAAGTGGGCCTGAAACAGTTTTAACTCTGTAATTTTTCCCACCCCTGGCACCTCTGACAGTATTTAATGTTCACTCATGCATCTAGAATTTGAGGGAAGGTGTTAAAATGAGTATTTCTTAATCACAATGTTTCATTAGATCCCTGTTACTGCTACAATTTAACGAGCAGCATTGACTGCTTGAGTATTTTATCATTTCAATGAGTACACTGCTAAGTATACTTAGCAGAAGCTAAGTATATAATTATTACTACAACAGGCTCATCCAACAGCTGAACATTAAATTGCTGGAAGATCAACACGGATTAATCATTATAATCTACCTGTGGTCACTCTTCCGTTACCTAAAGGCATAAATATTTTACCTGTAGTTACAGATCTTCACTGGCAACACTCTCCTTTTCCTTCCAGGAGCACCATGAAATCAATATTGCAATACCAGGTACTGATTCAAATCAGCACTACAGCTAAAATGTATGCATTGTTTCTAAGCTTTATCTCATGACATCAAATGGGAGCTATGCATCAACACTGACAGGAAGTGACAAAGCTATGCCAAATAAAAGGCATCTATAAATCTGCACTGAGAATCTTGTAACTATCTCTGAAACTCAATCCAGCTGATCACCATTTGATTTAGAACTGTCACTTGTATTCTTAAAATTCTTGAAAAGCCAGTAGCACTCATGACACATTTTCTGATGAAGAACTCCCAAACATTTTTATAGAAAATTCAGGTTCAGCAAGAGAAAACATTTTATACATTTGGTTCATTGACTTGTTCACACAAAAGGAAAAAGAATAATTTAAGATTTATGACCTTAAAAACTGTTGACATTAATTATTTTAAGATCATAACTTTGCCTAAAAGCTAGATTTTTCCTTTTGGTATTTCTTGCAATTGCAAGTGTTCTAAAGTTTGACAAAAGATAATTTAGAGCCATGTTTTCTTCTGCTTTAGAGTTTTCAGATTGGCTGGAATTTTTGCAAGACCTTTACTATGTGATACTTTTTCCACTCACTTCACCATCTAGCAGCCCAAATCAGCTCTGCTGATCAGCTCTGATCAGTGTAGTAATTAAAAGCTACTGCTGGTAAGATAAACATGATGGATAGAGGGGGGAATCTTCTGCAAAGAAAACAGGCATAGCAGGAGAACAAAGTGTTCTGTTGGCTAGGTCAGGGCCCTGCTTCAAAGAATTTAATTCAAAGCCCAATCTTTCTTTAGGTAAAACACAAAACCAAGTTAATGGACCCTTTACCTACATTAAGATTGCTGGATCACACACAGGAGCACAGACAAATGCATAACAGCCTAAGAAGCAGAGCTGACAGGAAAGGTTTGGTTTGGCCATTCAGGTCTTTTAACCAGTGTGTCTGATGACCCAGGACTCTGCAGACTGAAGCCATATCAGAAACCAGGATGCTTCAAAACACTCCACTGGAGAATACCACCCTCAGCACACACGTGGTCAGAATGCTAACATAAGAATAATTATATCTCAGCTCTACTTTGGTCAAATCACTGATCACTGTGCCTCTCCCTTCTGTGTCAAACATAATTAAACAATTTAAATTTAACATTCATGGTCTTGCTTTGCTATCATCTCAGTCTACTTGCCTCTCTTTGACAGCTGGTATGTCCCAGTGCTACCTTCTATTACAACTGGAGTCAGAAACTTTCCTGTTGTGCCTCATTTCCCATTGCTCGTTGATTCATGTCTGTCCACCTGTCATCTCAGCTGGCTCTGTGATGCACTGAATTCTTAGCCAAAAATGCTCATAATAATTTTCATAATAGTAATGTGAGCACTTTTTTCTACTATTAGTATGAGAGTATGTAGCTAAGGTTTAGCACAATGGAATGATTCTATGAATTCTAGTTTTAACTTTTTCTTTCTTAACTAAGAAAACTGAACTTATTTAAAGGTTTCTGCTTTGCGCAGCTACCTACAACACATACTTCACCAGCTGACAGCTCACACAGCCATTAGCATCCACAGAATGGAAAGGGAAAGTCTGGTTATTTTTATTTTTTTTTAATAAAATGCCTTTTATCTATCTGGTTAGTTTGACACTTACATGTAATTCCAATTTTATACAGCTCTCGGAATTTTTGATTGTAGCCTTCTCCTGGCACATAGTCTCCGAGGCCAATGGTGCTCAGGGAAATGAAACAAAAGTAAAAGGATTCCAAAAAATTCCAGTTATCTTCCAGAACAGAAAATATTGCTGCTGGGATTAAAAAGAAGCATGATACAGTGATGAACCCAAGGACTATAGCGTGGATGATTGCAACAATCTGCTTGGAGAAGCCCCAGCGAATGTGGAAATAAAGTACAGGCCGCCTGGTGACGTATACAATGATGCGCTGTACCACTGCTGTCAGGAAAAGCAGTGTAAATGGGATCCCGATGACCGAGTAGATGATGCAGAAAGCCTTTCCTCCATCAGATAAAGGCACTGTGTGTCCATAACCTGCAACAAAACAAAGAAGGCACGGGTTGAGCCAAAGCTGGGAGCTCAGGTACCAGTTTGATATTGGCTATATTGTGGGAGATAAAGAAGCAGTATTGCTAAATCTGAATTCTGCTATTCTTGACAAATGCTGTTCAAAGATCTATTTTAAGCAGGCAAACTAAGCACTAGCAATAAGCAAAAATTAAAAAAAAAGTTTTCTATTTCAAAATTGGGAACGTAATTATATAAATGCTTACTTGGGAGAGGAAATAATGCCTAGTAAGGAGTAGGAACCTGTATCAGAAAAACTGTGTTTTATTCTGGGTTTTCCCACTGGCTTTTTTGTTTAGTTTTACGAAGTAATGAGACTACTTTTACCCACCTTGTCAAGTGAAACAATCCATACTTAAGAAAAACGTTCCTAGATCGAGTTTGTAGCAAAACACTCTAAGACCTTTTGTGAAAATCATTTAAATTACATAGAAGTAATATAATCACCATTCCACACTATATACTTCCATGCTTCCGCAAGGTGTTTAGATGATAATCCAAAGGTATCTAAAAGCAGAACAAACATTTTCACAGCAAAACTCCTGGGATATAACCACTGCAGCTGGATTTTTGCCAAGGTGTGTATGTATGTACTAGAAGTATCAATAGTATCTGTTTAGAATGCAGGAATTGATCCACTGTTGTACGGGCTGATTGCAGCCAGCAATCTGAATTCCACAAACGTGTGCAATTCCACTTGTGCCCAGTGCAAGCAGCTATGCTGCCAAAGCACACCCTGCCAGACAGCCTGCTTCTAAATGTAAATCATAGGCACAGAAAAGAACAGTAAATCCAGCATAAACCAGGAATGCTTTCTTCTGTTTGCCAATTAAAAAAAAAAAAAAGTATTTTACTTTCATTGTAGCAAGGAAGAGGAAATCTCTTGAAATCTAGTTTGGGCAGTCTTTGTACTGGTATCAAACCAAGCAAGTGCAGACAGGCGCTAGTAATTCTCCAGCCCCAAATCTGCTGGCTCATTTGGGTTACGCTAGTGCTGTACAACGAGGCATTTTCCAGAGCTACTGCAACTAGGTATCTGGTGGAGCCCAGGCAGAGTTCTGTGTGTAGGGGGGTACACTGCTGCTGGTCTCTGAACTGCTCATTCTGTAGCACCAGACCAGGCAGACAGTGCCCAACAAGCCCCTTCAAGTTCTATATGAAGGAGAGATTTCCCCTCCACGTAAATGAATTTAATAGTAGAAGCATTGCTCTTTTAGTTTTTCCAGTGGAGTAAGAAAAGAAAATGTTCTTTTTATTTAAGATACGTAGAGACACTTCCAGACAATGAAAGATGGGTAAAACCTCTTATTACTACAATCTTATCATTACAAAGTCTGTCAGAAGAAATGTATGAGTTGTAGTTTCTCCTTGTTAGCTAACCCGACAGGAAACTTCAGTTGTATTTGAATTTTAATGACTTATTAATAATTTACCCAAGCTCAGTCTTTTGAACCCCAGAAAATCGTATTAATTAATGGCTTTTTTTCATGCTCACCTTCTGTTAATCCGTTTTGAGATAAAAGAAATGGAACTGCACAGAGCACATCAGATGCAGCTGACTCAGATTTATGAAGCTGCAGAGGCGGTTTCTCACCTTGTGTTCTACTCCATCCCTAATAACACTGGACATTTGATTGGTATTTCTGACTACCACCGAGCTGACGCTTTCTTGGTCCTGTCTATCAGAACTCCAGGATCTTGCCCCTCAGAGGTATCCAGGGATCCACCAGTGCAGATCCCATCGCTTTATATGTGAAACTATGACTGGTTTTGCCACGTGTATCACTTAATACTTTATCTGCACTCATTTTTAAGCGTCAATTGATTGCCTAGCTGCCCTGTGGATCTTCCATCATCCTTACTTTGTTACCTCCCTCTTTCAGGTCATTTATGAATGTGTTGAACTGCAAAGCCCCACCACAGGCCTCCAAGGAACATTGTGACATTCCCCTACTTCAAGAACTAACCATTTTCTCCTACTCTGTTTTCTATCTTTCCCTATCTCACATCCATATGAGGACCAACCCCAGTTGCTTAGCTTTCCTGAAAGCGTTTTGTGACAGAAAACCAACTCCAGGTTTGGAAGAGAAGAAAGATGTGTGTTTTGAGTAGATTATAGGGTAACAGAAACTGACCCACATGACACAAAGGCAACTACAATGCTCTGTCACATCAAGGTGTCTTCAGTAAAGCAGAACTAGAGGTGTGTTATCTGAGTAAGATGCGGATCAGACCTCCTTTGGACTTATCTACCTCATTCTGTACAACCACACTTAAAGAACAAATTCACATTGGAAGAAGAACAGAGAAGGTTACTGAAACCACCAGGGGAATAGAGACTATTTTATGAGAGGAAGATAAAAGTGGTTGGCTTCCTTGGCACATCTAGAGACTGAAAAGCGATACGGTATCTCCCTGTTAATGCATCAGCATACAAGTATTACCAAGGAAAAATAAATGCTTTAGAATAATATTGCCATACAAACAAATAGCTTTGATGTAGCACAAATAAATTTAGTCTAGAAATTAGAAGAAGGCTTCTAAGCTTCAGAGAAGAGTTTTGGAGCAGCCATCCACTTTCAGTACTGGGGAAAGAACCCAGATGTGATTAAAATGGAGCCTGGTAAAGGTTGGTAACTTTACATATGGTGCAAGATCATGAGGCTAAAAACAACAAGCAGAAATTGAGCTTGCAGACCTAGAAAGCCCCTTGCGAGCTCCAGGTTCCTAAATTTAACATATAATTCCACTGTACAAGTAAGCCAAGCTTTCACTAATTTGGACCCAAACATCTGTATTGTGCATATACAAAAAAACACCAAAATCTGACACATTTGTCAGTTTACACATAAACAGGTTAGAGATTATACTAATTTCAGCCTCTGCACTGATCCAGGCAGCAATCAGCTCATTTCTTGGTGAGCTCATTTCGTACTTCTCCTCTTACTTCTCTTCTTCTTGAGGAGAAGTATTCTCCAATACTTCTCTCATAACCCCTTCTGAAGGGCGGCCACTATCCTTAGAGGTGTGACACAGTATGCACCCAGACTCTGAGGAAAGTGTAGAATGAAAAAGACTTTAGCGCAGGAACAGTTCCAACAAAGTTATATTAAACTGGGTCTTCAGAGTAGCTTGCCTGGTTAACCCTTACAGAAATTTTCCCAATTTGCAGAATTAGTTGAAGTGCCTGAAGCAGATGCTACCTTCTAAGGTCTGCTCTGCTGTTCTAGTGAGGTTGTCACTTCAATTAAGGGATAAATGAGGTAACTGTGTATCTGCTTCTCAGCAGCTAGCAATTACAGAAACTATAATACTACAGAGCATTGACAGTTTCAGACTGAGGAGAGAATACATGCTCCACTCAACCAGCAGCATTAAGATAATGACATCTGCCAAAAGCAATGGATGAGTGATCAATGTTTGCTTGCTACTCAGGATAGAGTCACTGCTTAGGAACAGTCATATTGAAAAGCTTCAAGCAAGTATTTTTTCTCAGTATGAAATTGCTTAAGTGACTTTTCCTAACAATGCCTATAATCTTAGTTATCACTGTACAAAAGTCATCAAAAAACCAAACACAGCCATATATTAAAAAAGAGGAAATTATAGATCTGAGGCAGGAGATACTTCACAGCTGCTTTCAGACACTTGCACTCTATTGCCTCCCATCTCTGCACCTGGTTTGTAGCTTCTTTGTACTGTAACCTCTTCAGGGAAATGCCCTTTTATAATCCCTCCATAAAGTGCCCAGCACACACTAGTTCTACATAAATAATAGATCATAAAACGTATGCCAATTTGCCCTTTTAGTGGAAACTACCATGTTCAGAAGCAGTCCTTGCAATCCTAAGACATTCATTTTGTTATGAAAAAAGAATGCTCACAAGAAGGGGACTACTTATGAGGATATTTCTTCATTCTGTCAAGGAGACTTGTTATGGGTGACTAGAATTAAATTGCCCATGTAGCATATCTGATAACCGTATTACTGATTATGAAGACAGACAAGATTCACTGAATGCTGTATTTTCATATCTATAATGCAAATACCAGATAACAATCACCTGTTTCAGAGCACTGACCTTTAAAAAACCAAACCCTCAGATAACCTGCACAAATTTAGAAACAAACGTGACGCTGGAGATAAAAAAGCAATTACTCACATAAAATCCCTTCTATTGCCTATTCATAGACTAAAGGTTCTATTCCTTCAAAAAAAGTTCACAGAAAAAGACGCATGCAAGACCAGCAGGATTTACCAAATTAAGTAAGATGAACACTCCAGTTGGCTTTCAGTTCTGTTCACATATGAAGATTTTTTTCCTTAAAGGTAAGTTACTCTTTTATGACACGGAGGACTTTTACTGTCATAAGTTTACATAAATAGACACAACGTCTTTCTCTGTTCTGATGTAATTTGGAATGTCATCATAGTCTACAAAAGTGCTTATTTTCGAAAATAATTTGAAATGCTTAAACCTTTCTACATTGATCTTGGTGCTGTGAGTTATACAGGTCAATTATGTGTTCAATCAAATATTTACTCTTCCATTTGCTGTCTTTCAGGTTAGTCTTTTGCTCTTATATCTCTCTAAAATGGCTTGGTCATGACTTTTCTATGCTTTTCAGTGGTTCATATCCCTTTTCTGCAAGCTATTATTAGTTCCTACTTCTCTTCTGTCTTACCTGCCTCTAATTGTTTCTCTGAGATCACTTTGTAGAGAAATATGCAGAATTGATCCTTGTATTCCAGGTGTGATACGCTTTCTCCCTCCATTTTTATATCCAACACACTTTGTTTTCCAGAGTTTCTAGGTAGCTTAGGCTATTATGAGTTGGACATTGTTCTATCTCAAACCCACCATTGTGTACGAGCATTTCACACTACTCTTCCATACTGTGTTAGCTTGGCATTTGTTGGCAGTGGGTGTTTTCTCCTTTCATCCTTCTCAGATACTGCTTTGAGCAATTTAAGCAGTTCTGTACCATCGCTGCTTTGTCTCTTCATAGTTTAGTCCCTCCTGTAGCTCATTAATTGGTCTTCTCTCTGTTAAGAAACAGTGGCCTTTTCTTACAGTTCTTTTGGGACCTTGAATTGAGCATTTAGCACCAAAGCACAGAGGTGCTGCAATCCTGTGTGCAATCCTGTGTTGTGATAACCCAAATTGGTTTCACAAGGAAATCGCTAGGGGCTCCCCTGAAGGGCAGATGTTTGAATGTTGTAAATGGGCCTGACATCAGGTGAGACAAGCAACAGGCAAAGAGTGGTGCCACAGCCCTCAAAGTTTACTGCAGACAGCCTCTCCCAGGCCGTGGTGATAAAGCCTGGAAGATGCATATGCAAGCTGCAGCACTGGCTCCTCTTGCCCCTCTGTTACACTCCCAGGGCATCTGCTGATCGTTCTCATGGGCTGGTCCCATGAATGGAGACCACTGTCCACAGCATTAAGGCTCACTTCTTTCCATGTCTTAAACAGTGAATGGTTTTGTGTCATCTGCTTTCTTCTGCCAGGTGCTCTTCTCACTCTTTCCTACCACGGGTTTTGTCAAGCCACTGCTCATCCAGGTCCCTCTTGCCCCAGGTGACCTCTTGCAACACCACCAGCCCTACATGGCACCAAGCTTCTCAGGGCGGGGAGGGGGTTATCTCTGGCACATCCAGTGTCCTCCCCGACCCACCCATTCAGATGGTAGTGTCACAATACCCAACCCTAATGTGGTAGCACAACACGACAAGTGTACTTACCCCTTTGTGGTTTGAGTCAATGTCCCTGAAGAGAAGTTAGCCATTTTAAGTCTCCTCAATCTCAAAATGCCCCAATAGATGAAGTGAATCATGTGCCATGTATTAAGGTTATGCAAAAATCTTTCATTCATCCCAAGCATAATATGACTCACTGGAATATGATGATGATGATGAAGGTCAATGATAATATTTACATAATTTCTACACTTATTTTTATAAACCTTTGACATTTTCCACAGTGAAATACACCCTTCTTCATAACTGGTCTATTATCTTCTAAGATAAAATGAAAGTGTCAGGTTATGGTGGATCCATGGGGCAAGAGAGATTACAAGTAAGTCTCAAGTATTTTTTCTATTGCAAGGAAGAGCATAGCAGTAACCAAAGTGATCAGAAACTTGTAAAGTTCAAACCAACAGTCACAATTCAAATAACTAATTAGGAAACTTACATAAATACAGCAACTGATGGGGCCATAAATTTGCAGGCAAAGGTTACCTACCATACAGAATGAAAGAAATTAGAGTAAGACATGCTGTGTTATGCACATGTTATCTACACATGCCAAAGCATCTGCTCAGAACCAAGGTCTTTCAGAAAAGGCATTTTGCTTTTTCTACTCCTACAAGGAGTTAACCAGGGAGGACCAGGTTTAAAGATTGATGAAAAGCAGGTAGTTAAGCAGCCTTTTAGCACAGGTTTGCACACAAGCCTTTCTTCCCTGCAATATAGACAAAGAATGTAAATGACTGTAAATAGGCATAAAAACTGATCCATAGCTAAAAACATGCGAAACAGTAACACTGTGCTGCTAGAGAAGATTTTTCAGAACTATTACTTAGAGGTTTGAAACACAGAAATACCATTAAAACAGTTATATGTTAAAAAGGGGTAACAATTAAAAGTTCACCAACACAGTTTTGTTAAATAAACCTAAGAACTTTGATTTCTAGCCAGGCTGAAATAATCCACCCTCTATGACAGAAAGGAGAAGGGAAAATTCCACTTTTAAGCAGAGGAAATCCATTTGGATGTTACATTTTCCTACCTCCCCAGTTGAGCTAATGGAACTGGTTTTGTGTGGAGGTGGAAAAGGTGCTATAAACTGAATCGATGAAATTATCTGGGTTAAAAAAAAGAAAAGACGAGGGAAAATGAGGAGGAGGACATTTTTTGAAACCTAGTTCATTTCACTAACCAAAGCTTACAGCCCAGAGTTGCACGACCATAACTGGGGAGGTGATGAAGGGTGTGGTAGAAACCTCTTAAACCCATTTTGCCACTGAAGAAAACATTCACTAGCTTCATCCTCATATAGCATCAGCAAGGGTGATTTAAATATATTTTTTTTTTTTGTACAGGGGAGCTTAAAACTGGGCCCAGTACTCCAGGTGTGGCCTCACCAGTACTGAGTACAGGGGAAGGATCACCTCCTCCAACGTGCTGGCAGCACTCCTAATGCAGCCCAAGATACCATTAGCTCTCATTGTCACCAGCTCACATTGCTGGCTCTCCTTCCGCCATTAATTATGCAAGGAAAATTGAAAGTGCATTAGGACTTTCAGAAGAGTTTAACAATCAGGACCAGAATAAAACCATAGATTGTGTATCTATTTATTTTCCTAAATATAGAAAGATTGCAATACCAGTTGTTTACAACAAGAACTCCTGAATCTGTTGTGCTATTGCAATTTTCTAGAGCAATACATGCTGTCCCCTTCTGCCACTCAGTATTTCTGGGAACTCCCAAGCTCCAAAAAACATTTGTTTAATTCCAAAATTATGGCACAGAAATCCTTACATTATTCATGTCTACCATTAACCCATTTCTAAGATCTCCAAGGAATATTCTTCTTCTATTCCAGCTAGGATGTGTGTTAAGATGGTTGTTGCCTTTGCTCCACCCTAGCTGCTGATGCTGGAGAACTGTCTGTTCATGGAGAAACTTCTGTACCCTGAGTATTATTAAGATTGCTGTGCACCTTTATATATGAATGGGAGATATAGGATGTGAGGATATTGACGTTGTGGCTGGGCACATCTTTACAATTCCTTTATTTATTTTTTTTTATGTACCAATTATGCAGCAGGAGGAACTGTTGTCACTAAATATTCAGGACAAATGACACTAAAGCGCAAACAACCTATTTCTTCAAATTCTGACACTTTCATATGAATTATTATCAGTATTTTCCTCTTATGTAGAAATGAAAATATAGACATGTCTTTTCAAACTAGGAAAAAACCACCCTACGTTCTCAAAGACTAGTGAAGAATAGCTTCGCTTTGTTCCACCTGTGAGTTAGCTGCTCTCGTGATACACAAAGATTAATATAAAATTACATGTTAAAAATTTGTCAATCAAATTGGAATGACAAAACATAAAACAGCACAAGTACCCTGTTGTCATTTCAATCAGGAAGAGAAAAAATGCAGTCTGTGCAGTCAAGATCCCTTGAAATTATATATTTATAGAAGGTAATTTTCCATTTTAAAAATGTGATCATTTTTAATAATCTTCACATTCCACAGAGGCAGTAGGAGACATTACAAGATGTCAGAAGAAAATGGTTTTGTGTTGTTGGGCTTCTCAGCAAAACTAGTTCTTTAAAACATGAAAATAGCTTGGTTGGAACAGGAGCTGAGGTCTTATTCTAAAAACCTCATCTGAATATAATAAAAAAAGCAACATTTGACCATACTAAAAGATCAAGCATCTGCCAATTCCTGCCCAGAACCAATTATTTTGACTATTGGAATATAAAGTATGGCAATAGAAAAAATAAATGAAAATTTTTAAAAAAAAGAGAGTGGAGCACTTGGCAGCATGGACCTAAATTCATCCTTATATTTAGGGAAGCCAAGGTTTACTTCAGATTTGGTCTGCTCTGTTCTCCAAGACTGGAAGCCCAGTCATATTTGAGATGTGCTTCGCTGCTCTCCAAGACTGCTTATTTCAGTCCAAAAAGAAGTCTAGTCAGCACACTCCAAATATGCTCCACAAGTGTGAACCAGAAGTGGGAGTGATATGGAGATATGTTTCAGCAGTGCACTCTCAATCTGACCCAAAAACACTACTGCAGGGCCAAGAAATCTGGCAGACTCCAGCTGCATTCAGAGTCTGAAACAGTAGTTAACAGCACTTCCCTAGCATCAGCTCCTGCACTCGTGTTCAGCAGGGCCAGCATCTACCCATAGTTACTTGTTAATGAAGTGAAAATCATTACAGCCATATAGCAGTGATGCTAATGATGAAGTCATCCCCATACCAGCAGTTAAGATCTCAGGGGGTGAGAAGGAAGTGCTCAGTACAGATACTGCAGAGTAGGATGTGTTGCACTAGAGCAGCACAACAGTAGATGGAATCCCACTGCATCCACAGGAATCAAATGAGGATAAAGAAGAACGGAAATGAGTATGTCCCTCCCATACCAGAGATAGTGTTGCACCACTAGTATAATTATCTCCTCTCAACAAAAGTATCCGAGAGAAACACAACTGAAAAGATAATCACTTTTAGTGCAAAACGATAGCATTCTTTCATGCCACGGCCCGACACTGGATCTTGCTAATCCTGCCTGGATACATTATATATGAGTAAACCAGACACTATCAGCACAAGGGAACTGTTAGACCCTTCCAACACAGCCTACACGAAAGCATGCAATGCTCGCAACCAGAAAGGGACCTAACGTGCAAGACAAGGGTGACAGGACTTCAGGTGAGGCACATACTCCATTCCAGGGCTGGTAAACATGCCTTTAGAAAGGGCATGCTCTCTGCAGAAAGAGCTTGGGCTCTCTAGGCGCTCAGCTGGCAAGACTCTCCCACTGACCCTGCGAGAGCAGACTTTTCAAATTTAGCTGTAAGCTACACAGCTCCTATCAAACTGTCCATTGAGAAACTCTTTTTTGTTGTGATATGCTAAACCTTCAGCCTGACATGAGGTTCATGTGGGCAGGACCTGTGCTCCCACGGAGACCTGACAACTTCAGTCGTGTTTTTCAAAGTGTCATGACATTAAAGACTTCATGCCCAGCATGTGTGTGGTTTCACACTGTACTCAAGGCAGGAGCAAAGACTGAATATGAGAGTGCATTCAGCAGACAGAGGTCTGCTAAACCTCTGTGTCAAAGCATTCAAGATCTACTTCTGTCACAGATGATAGTCAAGAGATACCCATGCATTTCTCGGTTTGCTGTTTGGCTTTTTGTTGTTGGTTGTTTTTTACAGTTAACAGTACTTTTTTTAAAGCCTGAAGTCTTTATATTAGAAGTTGGTTCTTTTTAGAGTTACCCTGGAATTAAGTGTTAAGCTGCAATCAAACTGGTGGTGTTTTTTTTTTCCTCCTTCCACAAACCTCTCAGTAACAGCGCATCTCTAGAAATACCTATCCAAACCACAACTATTACATCTTTAGATCTCCCTCTAGCAAAGATTTAGCATAAGTAAAGAAACACATATCTTGTTTCAACAGTTATTTTCCCTGCTATCTCAGATTCATTTTTCAATGAAAAAAAATGAAAATTACAGAAGCCTGCTGAATAAAATCCAACCAACAGGTCAAAAGCAAGGTGAGACTTCCTGAGGGCTCCTTTAAGAATTCAGCCAGGAAAATTCCAATTATTCTTTTATTGGTTTACCTGCCTGCTAGGTAACAGATGGTCAAAAATCTGTATCAAAGAAGGGGCCCCACCAACAGATTATTATTATTATGAATGTTTCCTGATAGAACAAATTCTTTAAGTCTCAAAAACTTAAATTTGATAAAAGAGAAATATGAATGAGCTTTATTAGGAAAGCTTTACTTATAGTGCTCTCAAGTGCTAGAAAACAGGATAAGGTTTTGTGGTGGGTTTTGTTATGGGTTTTTGCAGCATTACGTTTAGCAACATTCCCACAATAACAGATTTTTAAAGCCACTAATCACCAAGATCAACATGCAATCAATGAAACAGGTTCATTAAAAACCTTCCTAAGAAATTCAAAACCAACTTCAAGATATTGAAAGGGGTATAAGGCCCTTCTGCAGTTTTTCCTGGGATTCACATCTTTAAATACTTAATGTAGGAAAAAGAAAATCTTAATGTGGAAAATATTTTGGCAGAGACCAGGAAAGAGAAAAATAACATTATTAACCAAATTTGGCCAGTAGTTTCTGCATGGATAGTGATCTTCTAATTTATCTTGTTAGTTTGGTAAACCATGATGAGACTTTCACCTTGACCACAGCATAAAGGGGATGTCTTATAAAACAAGAACAACTTTCAGATCATGTCTTTAGACATGGTAGTCTGCATCTATGGAAAAACTCATTTAGCAGGCAAGATGCATTTAGCATCTAATTGGCAGTGAAGCCAACATGCAAACAAAACACATGTTCTGAAGAGAATGGATATAGCTTTTTCCTTCCAGAAAAGGTCTAGAACCAAGGTTTCTTTTCATGCTGCAACTTTCTGTTTCCCCACCTCCCCTAATATTCCCATAACAGGTTTTAAAGTTCTATCAATTACTTCTGCTTCCACCAATTGAAAGACCTTGCTCACACATGCTGTACCAGGGATGTGCCAGCTGCTTGCTGCTGAGCCCAGCACCTGTGCAGTATGGTACTCTACTTGTAGTCTGGTGCGGTTTACCATGAAGAGGTTTCTAAAATTTGATAATTTGCACCTGTTACCATCCCAAATGTACCTTGGGATGTGTCAAAAACTTTGAATGTGTTGCAGTGGCACTTACCGCAGTGCTTTAATCACGTATCCAATTAGGGAAGAATACCTATCTAGTCTTGCTAAGTTATCATTTCTTGCACTGAAATGAGCCACAGTTGTTCTTCCTACCATCTGGGAATAAAAAGAAACAACCAGCTGCAAATTAGTATGCTTTCCACCTCCAGTTCTGAAACAAAAATTGCTTTATTTCGCCATCAGAAAGAACAGAGCATGAAAACAGTGAATGAACTGGTATTGTGGGCAGTAAGGAATTATCATACAACATTAAAAATTAGGCCATTTCATGCTGTGGAGTTAAAATCAAATCTGTAAGCAGCATCTTCGCATTAAAATGCAACCCCACATGGAAGAAAGTGTTATCTACTAGATACAGAAGGGGAATAGGAATTTATACTTCTAATCTTGTTATTGACTTAACATGTGGAACTCAGGGAAATTACTAGCAGCAGCTCCCTTGTTTGGCAGAGTAAGACACATAGTCCTTACCTATCTTCCCAAGACACTTCAATATTTCATATGTAAATCAGACATCATAATGCATTTGCATACAAATAAAGCCTATTTCTGTCTTCTGTTTTAATGGCTATTTCTCAGAAACATGAAGAATTCAACAGCACAAAACAGAAGCAAATCAATTTAGTACAAATAGCAAAAATCTCTAAAGCAACTAACAAAACCACACAGAACTGAAGTACATGAGTCTCCACTCTTACACGCAGCATATTCCATCTTGCATATTCATTTCCAACTTAAAAATAATAATTAAGAGAAATTACGAGACAATATTTACACAAGGGCCAAAGTGAGACAATTTTTCTGATGAGATGGCCTATTCTAAACTCTAAATCAGAGTTCTAAGTGTGATGCTTGATGGTACTCTGCCATCTGAATATACTCACAGTTTCATTCTCAAAATAGAACATTAACTTGCAAGACCCAACAGGGTAATACTTCAACTGTTGTTACTGAACCATAAGCAGATTTTATAGATACATTAGTCCTGTGGAATCATTCACATGTTTAGGACATCCCACATAGCAAACACTAATAGGGGGAACCGTAACTTTGATTAGTTACACTGGAATCAGGATATCTAGGATAATCACAACTGTATGCTTAACCAATAAATACAGGGAAAGGAAAAGAACAGCACTGTAGTTGTGCATACTATTTCTGTTTGTAAGAAGATGCCACATAGATGGTTTTGCTTATCTAGAAGTTATTTAGAAATAATGATGTAGTATTTAGAAAGGCAAACTACAGAAACAAAACATTTAGCCAGCAATGTAAAGATACAGACAGAGCAACTTAAATGACGTATGGTTTTCAAACACAGTATTTATTTAGATAAATGGCGATTTATTTTAAAACGGTGAACCTCTTTTCAGTTTGTTACAGAAATGTGTCTTGGTGGGATATTTGATGTTTCCGTAAATTCTTACAGCTACAGGATGATTTTCCTAGTGAAAATATATCATTCTAACCTCTCAGGGACACAGTAAGATAGCCCTGCATATGACGAAAGCAGGAAACATTAAATCAGTAGGACAATTCACCAAAAATGCACCAACTGCTCAGTCACAATTCTGGATCCACCACGACAGTCAAGGACTGTCCCATTTCCTTGAATCCCATTACATTAAGGTAGCACAGATATCAGAAACGCTTAGCAATCATCCAGGCTGAAGACTGAATCATACTAAGGTTTCTCACGTTCAGCACCCTCCTGTCAGTGCTTGCATTTGGAAACCATGGCCAACATGAAAAAGGCTGGACTGATGCAACCTGTGATTGTCTAGGGAAAGTGGGATACTCTAAGTAGCATCTCTCAGACCTCAATATAAAGGCAAGGGGAATGTAAAATAGTTGGTAATTCTGAAATAAAGGCTTAGCACTAAATAGGCTAGGGCAGTGATGTGTGAATTGATAATTAACACATCTTTTCAAGGGAGGAATTTCTTTGCAAGTGTCTGGCCCTATGAACGCATCCAGTTTCTTGTCATAGTCAACAATCGGCATTTGTAAGCTAGTTATAGTAACTAAACACCACAACAGTATGACTGCATTACTTCCTTACTAGCTTCAAAAATGATGCAATTTATCACATAACACTAGTTACCCACTGGGAAAAAATTTCTCCGAGTGAGGACATTTCCCAGTGGGAAAAAGTTCCCCTTGAGATGTGTGTACCTGAGGTATACCAGATAGATTAGTGGTGGCATCTGCATTAACAAAGAAGAGACCTGTTAAATTCTTTCACAGCTATTCTAGCTGTCATTTTAATCTTTCTTGAAACAATGCTCCTTCACAAGGGGCAGCCAGCAATTGTCAGATATGTTATCGTTACCGGAAACATGTCCTTAGGTTGCCAACTTCTTTCTTACATCTGTTGTTATATATCGGCCGTGTATTTTTGATTCTTTCCATGTTTTCACCAAGTTGTTACATGAAATGCCTGATCTAATCCTAGAGTTCCTGATGAGAAAGAAGATCCTTTTCTCTGTGTGGGTCTCCCCCCTCTTGCATTGGTTGTTTACCTGGCTGCAATAACTCAGGGGAAACTAATCCAGCAGTAAGTGAAAACTTTTCTGCTAGTCTGATAAACTGATCCGGCTGACTGTTGCGGTCCAGCAAGCAAGCAGTCCTAGCACAGGGACTAAGGCTGGACCATAGGGCTGGAATCAGGAGGCAAAGACATCGGCCTTTCACTAACAGCTGTTAGGTAACCTCTGCACACTTTGTTTTACATGACCCTGAGCAAACATTTTACTAGGTATAAGGAGAGGCAACCAGCAACCTGAAGCAGAGCAAACACTGCCTTCTTCCCACAAAGGCTACTCACACATTTGATAATTTATGTGGGCTGTATTAACTGATGTTTAGTTTGGTTTATACCCAGAGTACACAACCAAGCAATACTTTAGAAGGGAGTGGTGATATTTCTGGAATCTCCACTGAAAGAAAGATACAGAAATGCAGTATCACACACTTTGGTATGGCTTCTCTAAGTCCCTGTGCAAGAAGCTGCAATTTCCTCTAATATTACTGAGCAGAAAAACTACTACTAAAAGAAAAGAAAAAAGAATATTCAATACAAGGAAATGAAGGCATGCTGAAGTGCATCCACAGGATGGGAAATCAGCTTACTGAATGGGAACGCAGCCTGGCAGCGGGAGCAGAGAACTGCAAGACAAAATTCACAGGCTCCTATTCTCAACCATTCTAATAACTCCTATTTGATCTTTCACAACTGTTTTTCCTCTTTGTCTTAGTTCATCCTTTTGCAAAATACATATGGAAATACCACTCTTATCTCTCAAGATGCAGAACGTAATAAAAGTGCTCTAATCAGTAAAGCAGTTCCTGGTACGCGTATGCTTCACGATCTACTGATAAAAGGTGTTTCAGAAATGTGACAGATTATCACTTTCTCCCTCAAGGCATCTAAGGGCATGGTATAACACAAGGAAACTTCTGTTTGAGATGTTGAAAGATTTTCTGTATTTTGCTTTGGTTGAAATTCAAGGCTAATGATAACTTCTAGTGTTAATGACCTTTTCCTTGAAGCAGCATACAAAATTCTGTCAGGTGGCACTTACCCCCTGAAAGAACGTCCTGAACATTCAGCTGCCTTCACTTAGTACAAATAGCTGCAGTAAAAGATATGACTGAAAGATAAAGATTTATCTCTGCACTATAGATAGGCAGAATGTAAATGCATAGTAACTCTGATAATGAACTAAGGCAGGAGTTTGCTCTTAGATTTGCTCCTTTATTATCAACATCAATTGATGATTCACACAATGCAACATGGTGTACTGTTTGTTCATGGTTCTTTGCTTGCACAACTGCAGTTACAGCACAGTACCAGGAGCCAGATCGAGGACCTGGATTTATCAACAGACACGCAAATGCACAAAGGTAAATTATACAATCTCTTATCCTCACATAAGAGGGCTTCATTGCCAACTATTAACCATTCAAATGATTTACAGCATTCTGCATTCATTTCTGTGCACTACTGCTACAGTTTACAGCAGCTAGGACTTCCAAATAGTAAGTCTTTGAGCCTTAGTCATTTTTGCTGTACTGCTGAGTCAGCATTCCAATATTAAATAAAATAAAGCCATGAAAATAAGTAACAAAACATGCTGCGAAGTGTTTAAAATTTAATTTCCCATTAGTAAATCATACAGCCTCAGGAATCCAAAACTCTACAAGAGATGGAAGTTCTCCAGCTTGCTTTCGGGTTTTCTCATTTCTTTTAGGCTGTAGGCTTCAAAGGGAAACATCTATGCCATTCTTGTATGGAATGCAGTTGGGTAAATAGCTACTTGAATAATATACAGAGTAGAAATTTCATGGCCTTCTCATATTTATCTTAAATATAACAAGCTGTTTTAAGGGCTCTTTTTCCCCCTTTTTATGAAGTGAGATGTATAGGGTTGTACAATGAAGTCCCCAGAAGTTAAACATCCAAGCTCCTTAATTTTTTGCAGATCTCTGAACACATTGCTCCTTTCTGAACACAGGGTTTTTTTTCACTACAGCTTTTTTTCAAGCCATGTATAATACAATCCCAACCTATGGGAGAGAAGGTGAAATCAGGATGTTTGCTTTGCCTTTGCATTTGATGACTCTGAAGAAACAAACCCCTTTTCAAACTATACTGTAAACAAAGGAGGATACCTACTCTAGCTTGCCTCTGGACTTCGGCACTGCTAACGCATGTTGCAATCTTTAAGTCTGCCAATCACTTTGTTAAAGCTTGACTGAGTGAAATATGTGTCCATAGTGTGCCATGTAGGTTTAAAATAACAAAGAAAGTAAAAGATCAAGCATCACGTAAGAGACAATTTGGTACAGGCTTTAAAATAAAAACACGCATGAGCCTCATCCTGCTAGTGCTGCCATCACTTGAAGTCTTCCTAAAGATAACTTTTGCCTCCTAATACTGAGAAATCTTATATTTTGAAATAATTATAGTTTCAGTATGTATTTAACCCCTGTGTGTAACAAAAAGGGCAAAGAACTTTCTGAAACAACAGTAAATTTTACAATCCTTGTTGAGCTGGCTGCCTCCTTTTTCCTTGATGCAGGAGACCTTTTCCCTGCAGCTCTGTGTTTAGCTTCGCTTCAGGATACATGTGTCACCTTTAGCCACATTACTACAGAAAAGAAAATGCAAAAGCAGATGTGCACTTGTGACAGAATTTTCAGCAGGCTTTGGATTTGTATAATTTTCTGTAGGGCAGACTATTTTTCTTTCCCCAACAGATCATGCGCTCAGACTTTCAGTCTCACTGCCACGTTTCTATATGAAAAGCCTAGTATACAGCTTTTAGCAACATTGTGGGGTACATGCTGAAATAAATCTGTAACTCATAAGCCCTTAAAATACCAAATATCAACTAAATGCAGTGCCTTTACTGTAAACACCAAATGAAGAATATTTAACCTCTAAATAAAATATTTTCAGTGAAGTGGGAGAAAAAAAGGATTCTTTTTACAGTTACTTCAGATACTGCAAATAGCAATAACATACAGCCAGTACAAAAAAGAAATTAAGTCCCAAAAATCTAAGTTCTGCCTGAAATGAATTTTCTTTGACAAAAGCCAGAATTCTGAAGGTAGATTCACCTATCATTCGAATTAAGCTTCTGCTTATAAAAAAAAAAAAGTAGTGAAAAGTACAATTTATGTCTTAATCCTTTCATTTCAATATCTAATTCTGGTTGGTGTGTCCCCTGCCCTTAAACCAACTCCTATTTCTACTCTCATAAACTATTTGTTGTGAAGTAGCTACTCCTAAACACTCTAAGGTTATTTAACTGATTCTATTTAAATAGTCTTTAAATAATTGAAAGACACAAATGGAGGCATTCATATAGTACATACAGCATGAAAGTCAGAGGTACATTTTAACCTTTTCATTTTGGATTCTGGACTTATTTTTAACACCTTCAGAAAACACATTCAGTTTGTGGAACATGAAATGCACACGAAGCAAAAGGGATGACAAACCCCCATTTCTCATGGTACCAGTTCTCTCAAAAGCTGCATTTCCAATGGTGTTAAATTATGCTTGAAAACATTCTGTATAGAAGTTCTGGTTACCCTAGAAGTTTTCACTTTGTAGTAATGACAGCACAAAGATGCAGGAAGCTTCCACTCCCTGTTAAGTATAACATATGCTAACAGTTATAGACTCACGATTTTGAGGAGGAAGATGGAAAACTGCTGTTAAATTTTCTACTGGTAAATGGTAAATCAGAGGGCACAGCCTGACTTTCTCACACAGAATTGCAGCAGTACTCAGAAGACCACTGGGCTGGCTTGTTCCGCTGGCAAAACCTGTTTCCCAGACCAACCTCCTCCCTCAGCCGCTGCCTGGGAATATTGCTTAAGCAACCTCCTTGCTTCTGCATTCCCCCAGTTCCTCAAAAATGCCATGATACCTCCTGAAGCTGCTTTAGCTACTGGCACAGATTCAGTTCAGAACAGGCTATGGCAATACCTAGGAACAATCAGTTAATAAATGTTTGTGGTCTGGTGACAGCTGGTGTACCATTTCAATTCATATGAGCTTTTCCTGCAAGGAAGTTTTCTTACTCTATTTTCAGAGATGAATGTGTATCTTTCTCTTTCCAGGGGAGAGAAAATCCATCTGTTCTTGTAAAAGCCACTCCAATACTCTTCTGAAGCACAGACACTTGAAAAGCTTTCCTTCATTCATTCCTTTCAGTCCTGGTCTTAAGGAGGACCACATTGCTGTTTTGTCCTCATAAGAAACAATTGTTTAAGGTTTTGGCTAGGTCTTTAACTGAAAAAGCGAACCAACACATTTCTTCTTGGGTCCTTATCAGTAACAACTCTAGGACTTTGGTTGAATTTTGTACAAATACCATAATCTTCAAGCAGCTGAGGTCAGATCCAGAGAGACAGCAGGAATCTAGGTAGCTAATTCCCAAGAAAATTTTTATTGCTATTCTTTAATCCTGAAAGCATCAAAACTCTTGTAGCTATCCTAATTTTTCTCAAATTACTACAATTCCACTTCTGCACGTGCCAAGAAATATCCTGGTCTTCATATGGTTTAACAGCTTGTGGCCTACTTTATAATTAACCTGGAGTAGTGGCTAGAGTAAACATTTCTCCATAGATTATGATGTTCTTCTATAAAAAAAAACCCCAAACTGTAGATTATGAAAATGATGATGCAGTGGGCCAAAGTGGAATAAAGAACAAAAACCAGCTGACAAATAAATGAAAACAGGAGAAACTACAGATTTGAAAGAAGACATTTTAAATTACATTCACATAAAAGTGAAAATCCTGCTTACCAATGGTCAATGACTGCAGGGTTTGATTGTTAAATTCTACAAGTCCTTCTCTGAAAGCATACATAACTTTGAGTTTAGGACTTGACTTGGAGATGTCAGTAGAATGGTAATAAAAATTCCAGGTTTGCAAAAGAACTACAAATAGAAACTTTTTAATGAAAGGCAACTTTTTGAGAGATTGCTCTCTTCCTTTAAATAAGGATGTAAATATCACAGAACAAAATAAAGCCAGAGTAATAATTAGAAATAATAATAGAGTAACAGGAGGCCGTGTAATCCAGCTGTGACAAACAGCAAATAATTTTAACATAGCTAAATCAGGAAAAAACAGAGAAACAGCAAAATCAAGATTTACAAAAAATGAACCAATAGAACACCATTATGCAGTCCTGACTCAGGTTATGCTCTACGTATCACACTAAGTTCAACGGACTGGTTTTGTGATTTTTTAATTTTTTTTTTTGTGTGCATATTTCAGCAGAGGACCAATGACCCTGGAGCTGACATAGAAGTACTACAGAGGCTGCAGCTGCAGTCCTTCACCTGTGGAGAGCTGCTGGGGTGGCTTCTCATCACCAGGAATATAGCAAAGCAGGTGAAACAGCGAGACACAGAAGTGAGGACAGAGTTTGTAAGAAAGACACTCCATCATCCATCAGCAGCCAGCACTGCTCCAAACAATCATACAGTCATGCTACTCTGTGGCTTCTCTGATTTCTGCCAGAAGATGTTTTTTTACTACTCATTGGCCTGTTAAGCATAAACATTGGATTAGAGCTACTCTTGCCACCCTTTGTTTCAGCAAGCACAAGCAGGAGTTTGGCACAGCTAATTGCTGCACTCGCATCTGAAAGCGGGAACTGCCGCCCTGCCTGCAATACAAGACAGGACCAGATCTCCTCTCCGCTACTGCCTGCTTCAGGAGCTAAAAACAAGAACTTTGTCCCTTTGTCCTGGACACACAAGAGATAATGTGACTAGTCTGTTGGCTGTAACTGTCATCTCTGGTAACTAAATAGATACTTACACCCTGAAGCACAGAGCCTAATGTACTTCCCCAAGTCTACTATCTCTAATTTTGACAAATACAGGTATTTTGGAGATATTCATACAGGAGGTTTTCGGTTTGTCTTTTTGGTGGGTTTGTTTGTGGTTTGGTTTTGGATTGTTTGGTTTTTTAAACTTGTTAAGTCCCTTCTTTTCTGATTTTAAATTTGATTTTCTGCTTTTAATTTTGTTGAACGTTCTCATGATTTTGTGTTATAAGACAAGGAGACCAGAAGCATCCAATCTTCTTTCTCCGTACTTCTTTATAGATATGCATCGTGCCTCCTCTTACAAACTCCCCAGGTGGTAGTCTTTTTGTCTCCTCTTCATAAAGACAGCTAGAAAATCCTTGTCCTGAGAATGGCATTAAGCAGAATTTCTCTGAAACCTCCCACGTCCCGTGAGACAGCATCTTAATCCCGGGGACAGACTAGAATATGACAGCAGCAAGTCTGGCGCTGTTTTATGGCGTGTGAAATACAGGGATTTTCCCTGAAAGGAAAGCAGACGCACAGGCAGACAGAATGACTCTTTCACTTTGTGTTTATACTGCTTAATCCGAGAGGTGGGACGCCTGGTTCTAGGACAGTCTACTGATCTATGTGGAAGGGGACAGCCTCAGGGACAGTAGCTACAACTACCCTGTCCCAGAACACCCTGTAGCATTCAACCACTCTCCTGGGGCACGGGTTCAAAACCCTCCAAGCAAAGGAGGGAAAAGAATGTGGCTTCTCACATACTAAGTCAGCAGCCAAACAGCTTGCCTACTGAATGTAATCCTTCTCCCCTGGCATGTTTCTCAACCTACCTCTTCATTTCCTTTGCTTCTCTTAGAAGGACTCTAATATAAAAACCACTCTGTTGCAGAGGGCTGCACAATCTCACTTTGTCTCCTAGATCATCCCCAGTAAATTACTTTTTCCTGTAGATGATGTTGCTAAGTAACAACTCCTGAAAAAAGAAGCAAAGTTCTTTCCCAAAGTTTGGCATCCCCACCCTGGTGAATAGCTGCAATTTGTCACTCCTATTTAAATGATCCATGAGTGCTACAGTCAGAGCAGCAGTACAATGAAGCTCAGTTTTCTGCTGGAGTCAGAGGTGACAACTAGTGAGACTGATCTGAGTTTAAACCATTGCAAAGTTTGCATATTTTCATACATGAGGCAACAGAGGATCTTACGACAGATCTCTAGGCATACATTTGGTATGAATTATGAAATGTATTTATTAGGTGTGTATTAATGAGCTAATAAAGGCATCTTCAGGGACACAGGCCACATATTCTGATGCCAGCAAAATAAAATATGCATTTTACATGGAATTCAAGTATGGGACAAAAAAAAATAAATCTGCTTTTCTTAAAGCCTCTGTGAACTATCCTCTTTCTAATTAGGTTAATGTCACATTCTTTCATAAGGTATGAAAAGCCCAAGTAGCCTCTTCCACCCAAGGGCTGTACTGTAAGAGCATATGAATCTTACGGTGGAGCATTACAAAGACATCATGATGCTTTCACGGCATTCCCTAACCCACGGATTTGTTAAAATCTGTACTGCATACTAAATATGCACTGGATGTGGGGTCTGTTCCCCTAAGGGCGAGAAACGCGAGAAAGACGCATTTCTTTCTGTGGAAAAGATGTCCACAGAAGAACGTGGAGAAAAATGATGGAGAATGATACGTTTCTCTCTCCCTGGTCTCTTCACATGGACTGCACTTTATTTTCCAGTACATCCACTGACTCCAGCACAACCTCCCAGATTGCTATCTTCCACAAAGACATAGTTTAGCCTCTCTTGCAAATCATCTGTAGCAATGCTTATGAGAATCAGAGAACAGAGAACCCCCTTGCAAATCAAACAATACATGCATTAATATTAACTTCTCATCCTGCTTGCCAGTGAGACTCTCATAAGCTATTTAATTTGAATGCAAAACTTTCCCTGAAAGACATATTGTTTCTTTACTAGTCCTTCAACCAAGCAGTTCCAAGGTAACAGCCACTTTCAGCATTTACCTACAACTACTGCATAGATGTTCCTTACACTCTTCAGAAGACAGCAAGGAGAAACCTGAATTCAGTACATCATGGATCTTGTGTGTCCCTCCTTGTAACTCAGCATAATATACCCATCCTCACCACCAACACCAAAACTGGTACAGGCTAAATTCTGGAGAAAAGGCTTATATGCACCAACCACGCTGCAGACAACCACATTATGGGCTTCAGAAGCAGTTGAGTACTAACAGCCCTCTCCTCCCTCCTCTTACTGTCTTGACTCCTGTGGCTCAGTTGAGAGTCCTTCACCAAAAAAATGAAAAACACACATTGCCATCATAGAAGATGCAACTTCTCCTCATGTTTCCTCTAAAATATGAGGCCAAGTCTACCCTACCTTCCTTGTGATGTGTCTTGCCAGCCCTATCTCAACAGAGGAGGATCCAAAGAAGCTCTTTATTAGCATCCCTCTGGCATCCAAATGTCAAATGAAACATACAGTCATGTTTGTGATGGAGGCAAAAATACTCAAAGCTGGACAGTCACAGTAAGAGTTATGAGCCTTTTGCATAAAAGGCCACGGGATACCCTCATACTGAGAAGACCCTTTCGAAACACAAATGTAAAAATACATGCCCTAAATTCCTAAATTGGCATCTCCTTTCCTTCAACAACCAGAAGCCCCTTTAGTCTTTATATCTTGCAACACAACCAATATCAATTTCTTTTTTTACTCTATTCTGCTTACAATTCCTGTCATGCAGAATTCCCATATTGCACCAATATGGCATAAGATCTTAGAGCCTAACAGCCTGCCAAGAACAGTGAAAACACACTACTTGGGAGAACGAGCACAAAAATCACTTCATTTTTATTCTAAGAAATAAAACACATATTTGTACAGATGGCCCCACAACAAAGCCAACCAGAAACAACTGCTTCAGCAAGCTCTTTCATGACATCTAGCACTGACACAAGCAATGACCACAGATGTGCATAAGGTCATAATTAGAGAGTTTCCAAGACAGATGCTATTTAAATGCACACAACTGTATCTTCTTAGTGTTTATGTTGTCAGTGATTAATGACCAAATTTCTTCCTCTAGCACACTGCTCATATGGCAATCTGCACAACTGCTTAAGTTGCACAGGGAGGAATAAAACTGTTGGAAGAGAAACCTGCTGTCAGTCACTGCTATAATCTGCTGAAGCCTCACCCCCAGTCCATTTCACTGCCCTTCATTTGCCTGTCCTTCAAGCAGCTTGTGACAGTCCTGTGACAGTCCATGCGTGCAGCAATATAAATTGCTTTCAAGTAACAATTTGCCTGTTTATTCAGCAAGCTCCCTCTATTTAAGAATTTGGAAAAATCTTAACTGGCTTTATCATTTTCTTCAAGGATTTTCGCTAGTTAGTAAGAAGCCAAAGATTATAATAAGGATGGGAGGAAGAAAGAAGAGGAGTTGGGAAAGCTAAAATTAAACACCTTCCTTACATAGAAAACCAAAAGCCTGTGAAATAAGCCTTGTCCTCTCTGCAAGGGGTAGGTGTGCATTTATTTACATGATAAATGACAAATTCAGTTAGCTGAACATAAGGAACATCCCAGTGCTCCCTGCAATTTCATTTCACTTACCTCAGCACAGAAGCAGCTCTCTGCTGGTACCATCAGTACCAGAATTCTCTTTTCTACATTTGTCCTTAACTGTACTTGGCAAAAAAGGCAGTGTTTCAGGTGTACTGCTCATAACAATACAGCATTTTTCAAATGTTCAAACACTTCCAGACAGATGTTTGAGATGACCAGGCAGGTTCTGCTTCTTACTTGTCTTTCATTGTAACGATCAATTCAAAAGACTTGAAAGATTTCTTGCATGGGTGTAGAGTAAACTGGGGGGGAGGGGGAGCAAAAAACACACCTCACCAGAAATCTATGCTCTCTGGGAAGAGTTTGAGCGAGTGTTGGATGCGCTATATTGGTCTGTATTTATACCTGTACAAGTTCTTACTTATATTAAATAGGAAACAAGTAAAGCTAAAGGCCACTGCATAAAACAAGAAACTGAAGGATTTTGTTTTTTAAAAGCAGTTTAACTCAAAGGACTATTGGACATTGAAGAAGTACCACCATTCGATGCCTGGTCTGTTACATCAATGATGACTAGATGAACTTCAGTCTCTGAAATTTACAGAAATAATGATAATGCATGCATTTCCGACCTCTGTGTTTTCTACGGGTGCGTCTTTTAAGTGGAGTTTTCTAAAAGGTTTCCGTTTAGACAATGGTATGTTGTGTTTCCAATGCTTTCCTTGTAGGGCCTCTATGATCAGATCAGCTAAGCATGCAGGACCAGGTTATGCCTTGCCCTTAAGCAGATGTGCAGTGGGAAAGAGATATCTGTGCCTGAACTGTACCTACCAAATCCAAACATCATGTAGCTATGTCTTAGCAGGCAGTACTAAAGCATTATCAACTCAGTCCCATCCCCACTGTCCTGACTGTGAACATTTTTTGATTGATTAATCTCTGAAATCAATATTGCCAGATTTAAAAATAATAAGCTGCAGGGACCGTGGATTAGATTTTTGTCTGATCAAAAAAAATGAGAAGTTACTCACACTACACTGTATAAGAGAAATAGAAAAGCATGACCTTTTTAAATATTTTTTGAAAGTGCAGTTATTATTATATAGAAAAAAATAATTTGAATTCAAAAGTAACTCTTGGACAAAATAATTTACATTTTTATATAGTACCAGAAAGCATAACTGACAAGTAATGAAAAAAGGCATCATAAGGTCAAATGGAAACAGGCTTCTAAGGTCAATTCAGCACCTGAAGTTTAAAGTGCTTTACGGTTTTACTGAAAAGGAAGAAGAATAAAAAAAAAAGAAAAAAGATTTAAGTACTATCAGAATGTCATGCTTTTCTCACCAATATTACCACTATACACTGATTAAAGCATATTTATTCACAAGCATTTAATTGTCACAAGCACATCACTTTCTCTTTTTTTTCAAACTCTAGTTATTAAAGTGAGGGGGGAGGTGGTACAGAGACACCCATAACAGTATTTTACTTATTAAAAAAGCCCACATAACTCCTTATAGCAAGCAAACAACCTGATCTCTAAACTCAATGACAACTATTTTTAGGACAAGCTTTGCTTGTTTGAAATCAGTCAGGAAGCACCAAAATGAGATCAAGTAAATTAATTGTCATTATTGATACCAGCTGATTATATTTCCCATAATAGAAAGAATGCTAATTTGGGAAAAGGGGAGAAGAAAAAGGAAAGCATTGCATTTTTTATAGTCGTATCAACGCACTGCCAAGAGTCACAGCCCTCTGGTTAGACTAATTTTAAGGTGATTTTTTTTAAAGCTTTTCTTATTTGAGAAGCTCACTATTGCAGTGAGCCACATTCAAATGACCACAGTCCAACTTCCCAGCACAAATACCTGCACCCATCCATTACAGAGAGCTTACCCACCAAAACCTTATGGGAAGCATGACTGTTGGAAAAAACAAGGGCTTATAAAAAGCCATGGCCAAAGGAACGGTTCCTCAGGCTTTTCAAAATACCAATGAAAACTGCTATGGGGAAGCAAATCAGCATTGTCTTTCAGCCTTTTACAGGCAAGTATTAAACAGAAACTCAAGGTGAAATATGGAAATGCAATTTAACTTGATCATTATATCCAGCATAGCAGCCCACCACCCCCTCCCCAATTAAAGAAAAAAGCAAAGGAGGCCAAAAGCTTAAAGAAACACCCCCCTTACAGCGTTTTAAAACTTGAAAAAGGCGGGCACCCCATGGATTTTTCAAAAGCGCCCACAGTTTCATGGAAGGGGGCGGGGGGGGGGGGGA
>JAOTQQ010000023.1:42119925-42169490 GCA_026546715.1 Gallinago undulata
CCCCCCCCAAGTTGGTAAACCAGTCTCTTAATAGTAAAGAAGGTGGGCTTTAGAACACTCAGTGAAGCACCTTACACGCAATATTCCTCTCACACATGAGAGTTTGGGAAGGAAGGCTCACCCTGGAGGCCAAACAGAGGCCCACAGCAGCAGCCCCCCCCCTCCCCTCACGGCCAGGGCCGTGAGGGGAGGGGGGTCCCAGCAGGTCCCCAGCCGTGAGGGGGACTTGTCCCACCAGATCCCGGCTGCCCCCACACTAACCCCTTCACCTCCCCGGCGCGGCCCTGAGGGGGAAAAGGGGGGTGCGGGCCTCCCCGGAAGGCCTCCCGGCCGCCCTTTCTACCCTCCCCCCGCGCCCCTTTCCTTACCCGTGGTGGAGAGGACGGTGCTGGCGAAGAAGAGGGAGGAGGTGAAGTCCCAGTTCCAGTTGCCCGAGGCGTTGCTGAGCACCGAGACGCCGTAGTTGCTGGCCTCCAGCACCCGCATCAGGAACTGCTCCAGCTGCTGCTCCGAGAGGCAGGCGTGCTCCTCCAGGAAGCGCTGCTTCAGCTTGCCCAGCTCCTGGCGCAGCAGGTCCTCGTAGGGCAGCTCCACCGAGGAGAAGACCACGGCGCCGAACACCAGGTAGAGCAGGTAGCCCAGCACCAGCAGGGCGAAGCACCAGGCGGAGCGGTGCTGCTCCACCAGCCGCACGCAGGAGCTGCCCGCCAGCGACTGCAGCATCTTTCCCCGAGACGCCGGGCGGCTGCGCCCCGGGCCGGGCCGACGAGGGGGGTGGGTTGAGGAAGGCGGGGGGGGTGGGGAAACGGGGGCAGCGGGGCCGGTGCGGCGGCCGCCGCCTGCCCTCTGTCCTCTCTTTCTCTCTCTCTCTGCGGCCGTAGACTTTGAAGGCGCGGAGGGGCGGTGATGTGGCGCTCACGTGGGCGGGCGGTGCAGGTACCGCGGCGGAGGGGCGGCCTGTGGGGCCGCCACCACACCCCCGCCGCGGCCTGGCCCGGCCCGGCCCGGCCGCCCTCGCTCTCTCTCTCTGCCGCCGAGCACAACGGCTTTCCCCCTCTTTCTCCTCACCCCGGCAGGCGTTGGGGGACCCGGCTGACGCTGGGTGAAGCCGACCGAGAGCCGTCCACCCCCACCACCCCACCCCCGCCTCCTCCGCGGTGCGGGGGGAGTGTTGCGTGCGGCCGGGCGCCCCGCCGAGGTGTCTTCCCTTTGTCACGAAATAGCCTGTCACGCAATCCGGAGATTTCCTCTCCTTCGCTCTGCCCCCCACCATCCCCCACTTCCACCCCAATGAGATGCCCCCAAACCAGCAATCCTTTCCGCTAGTTTGTTTTGGGGGTTTTTTTGGGGGGTGGGGTGGTGTTTTTTGTTTGCTGTGTTCTTTTTGTCACGTTTCGAGGAGCGCCAGGCCAGGCAGAGGAAGGCAGTAATGCCAGAGACGGAGCAGTGCGAAGCAGGAGATGGTTGAATTTCGGTTTGGGGATCGCATGGGTTCAAGGAGAAACCCTGATGGTAAGGTGTTTACTTCACGTCCTCCTTCAGGTCCACTAGGACATAACTTCAAAATGGGGCCAGCGGGGGTGTGGTTTGAAGCAGGTAACCTCCAGAAGCCCCATCCGAGCTGAATGCGGCTCGTCTTCTGTGCTGCGCTCCTGGAGCTACTTGCTTTTTAATGGTTCGAGTGCCTGGCTGGTGCTCAGAGCAGTGTCCATGGTGAATACAAATGCCCCGGTCCAACCATCCCCCTGCATGGTCCGAACAAGGGATCTTCTCAAGTTTCACTTCAAATGATTCCTTCATCCATCTCAAACTCTGGCCGGCGGTCATACCACTTGCCTGCAAAGATGTTCCCCACAGCGTGAAAAGAAGCAGTGAAAATTGTAGTTTCTTAAAAGTGTCCTTTAAGGTGACTAAAAACGGCTTCTGGTAAACGAGAGGTCACAATCTGCGGGGCTCTGCCACTTCCCTTTCACATCTCAGCTGATGGCAGCTTGTACAGTCACAGAAACAAAGTAGTAGCTTGTAAATTAGAAACTTACTGGGGCTGAGCTAGTGAGTTCAGACAGGGTATATCCAATCCAGCAGCATATCTTAAGCTGTGAGGTACCCCTCTAAGCTGCAAGGACTTAAATAGGAAAAGAATACAAAAATGAAGGGCATGAAACAATTTTTCGTGCTAGAAACTTAAAACGATGTGTCCATGTTCCCTTTTATACCGAAGCTACAGTGGGCTGTGGAATGCATCTGGCCTGGCAGAAGGGCTCACCCGGTCCCTGGCCCCGCTCCCCACTGCCAGCTACAGCTGAGTTGTTCCAGGGGCTCAGCACCCCCCTCCTCCTGTTGGGTGGTCAAAATGAGAATGTGTTCATGCACGCAAAAAGCAGGTGCTTGAACGTGCTGTGGTCCAACAGCACACCTGGGGGCCGCGATAGGTCTGTGCCCAGCAAGCCGACTTCTGACACCGTGCCAGGAGCACGCACGTGTTCTGGCCTCTTCTGGGTGCGTGCGTGTGCACCCCGTGTGTGCGCGTTCGACCATACAACTGGGGAGGGGGCACCCTGGGCACCCGGGTGTTTTTGGTAGGAAGATAAACTTTTCCCTCACAGCTGAACTCCTGAAACGTTGGAAGGTAAATGGTTCCAAAGTGCCTTCTTCATCTGTATGAACTGTAGCACGGCACAGAGGTGCTGCATAATTAAATTAGGGGAGGGGTTTGAAATGAGCAACTGAAGAAAATCTATGCCATATATCCAGAAGTTAATTGCCAGGACAGATAAAGAGATGTCACAACTCTATACCACCACTTCAGCACCTTTCATCAGCGTCACTGTATCTTTAAAATGTATGTTTTTGCTGTAAACCAGTGATGTGTAGGAAAAAGATGATCTAAATCAATAGCAATGACAATTAATAATGGATACTGTCTGGAAGATTGTAGTGCAGACAGGCTTTTGAAGGGACTATTCCAAACAAATGTTTTATTGCATCGCAGTAAGACAGCATGCATTTAAGCATCGTTAGAGAAAAAGAGGTCAAGGAACCTTGGCTAACTCCATCCAATTACTTAATCACTTGTCCCCTCAAATCCCAAATGACTGAGTATCTCCATCTATAATAGAAAAGCCGTTTGAAACAATATGTGTGACATACTGGGCTCCATTTTGATCAAGTGTACTCAGTTTGCCAGATGCAATAGGTTTCATAATACGATCTAATTTATGGCAACATCTGGTTGCGTTCGTGGTAGGGAGTGGGCATGTCTTTACTATGAAAGAATATTTTCCCAACCTACAAGCCAAATATTTGTTTAAAGGTTAGAAAATGTTTGTCTAAGAACACACCTCTCTTCAGTGGGTAGCTGGACACTTCTATTTACTGGCTTCCTTCAGGTTTCAATTTTTATGAATCATTCATTCTCCATTTTTAGAAGTCTCTCACACTCTCACACACTCACTGGGCTGGAGAGAAAAGGAGGACTCTGCTGCATAGAACCTGCACTGCTCTTATGACTCATTTTTGCCCCCCACAGGTTTTTGGAGGCATGGGTTTGGGGGAGCAACGTCAGAGCAACACAGCTGTGTCACTGGAGCATTCATATTCTTGTTTCCAAAGCAAACATCTGACTTTCAGCCACCATTGTTTATGTTCATGTTTTAACTCAAAGCCCTTAACATACCTGATAATTTAATTGCAGATTTCATTGGGATAGATGTGCAGAAAGGTGTCATAATGTTCCATTTTCTGACTTCAAGTGATTGTATTTACCATATTATATATGAATGCAATTATGTCGTTCCAGGGTATGTTCCATTCTCACATTGTTTTGCTAGTCAAGGATCAAGCTGATCATAGATTCAGTGTACTGAATTCAGTGTTACGTACTGCATAACAGAAAGTCACAATATGCTTCAGCAGGGAGTGACTGGAATTCTGGAGCAGGCTGTTACAGAACAGCCTTTTTCCAGCAGAAGCTTCATTCTACTGTGATCATCCCTCTTGATGAAACATGAATCCAGGTAATAAAGCGTACCACATCATCACATCACTCATCCACTAGCTACGCTCAGAGAGGACTGGGCTCCTTGCTGCCAGAGAAGTCCAGCTGCTAGCAAGGAGAAGAAACCCATGATTGTTAGATACTGGTGCTCTCTGTCACACTAAACTCCCCTCTGGGGTACAGAAAATGCACATGCAAGCTCTCTGTCTGCAAGGGTAGAAGATAGAGACGCTAATTCACTCATAGAACTGAGACAGAATCATGTTTATGTCCTGGGGTGCTAAAAATCCATACAGAAATTCAGTAGTCTCTCTACTGCTTGGGGGAGATATGACAAGTCCCCTATCGCATCCCTGGGTCAGCAACTTCTCTAGTGTTGTCCAGAGGCTGAGAAAAGCTTCTCTGTTACATAAGAAATGTAAAGCCCTCTCAGACCTGTGAGAATCACACTTTCTGTTAGGAGAGGTGAGATTGAAATAAAGAGGTTTTGTGTTAATAGCAGCCTATTTTTATATGAATTTTTGGTTAACTAGAAAAATCTCTTTTACTGACACATTATTTCCAGTGAAACTCTGAAGTGCTCCAAACGGTGGAAGACAAGAAGATGGTGGCAGGCTAGAGGGCAATGACAGCCTAGTGACAGACAGTGACCAAAGGGGGGGAGCACTGTACTCTAGCCTTTTGTCCAGAGAATGTAAATGACATTAGATAAAAATAGTGGCTTCCGTGAAACTCCAGAATAGCTCACTAACAGTGCTCCAGCACCCAGAAACTGTTCTATGCTGAACAGCATATGACAAAGAGGAGACTTGATGCTGGGGCTCTGCTGCTCTAATCATTGTGCTCTAGACCCCGAGGGAGGAATGACGCTACGACAAGGGAAACACATTTGGCACTGTTACTGATATCAAGACGATAAAATATTTTCATGACCAAAAAGAAATAACTGACTCAAATCCACAAAGTTGTATTTGTATCCTTTCAAGTTGACTGAAAGGATTTTTTGTAATTTTTTTTTCAAAAGAGTGGTCTTATGGCAAGATCACAAACACTTTCACATCAGTCTTAGAAGAAAACGTCGTTCCTCCCCCAAAAAGTATAAATAATCATGCTGAAGAACCTTTAAATCCTGAGAAACAGGATAAATAAAATCAGTTACTAGGCAATACTCATTCTGCCAAACCTGTTCTGCTCTGGCATAGCTATAGCATGAGCTCACAGTACAGTGAACAGAGGAGGTGGTAGTGGTGGTGGTGGAGAGGAGTGGGATGAACTAGGAGAGTGTGGGGCCCAGTGAACAGTTATGTGCTGAGAACATTAAATAGTATCAAAGCTATGTCACTCTGACGGCTGAATATTCAATAGCAATAGGGAAGTGATTTGTCCTTTCAGATTTTTTTTCCTATTTGGTCTGAGTATAAATTCAGCATAGCAAGTTTAAAGTCTGACTGATCTGTCCTAAATTACATGAAGAAATTTGGCCATAAACATAAGATTCTCTGAATTCACTTGTGTTAAGGATTTTTTTAATGAAACTGAGAAGTGGAATCCTTCATAATTTGCTGTATCTGTTAAATGAATTTTGGAACATAACACATTTCCTGCTGTAGAATAAAATACATCTGAACAATTTTTTCTGAAGACTCAGGTTGTGGGCTTTTGCAAAAGTTAATATAAGGTCATCTAGTGGCTCCGACTGAATGTCATGCCCCCATGGGCAGGCAGGATGTGGAGCTGTAAGAATCACATCCTCAGAGGCACCAACAAAAATGTAAGTCAAATCAAGAAGCAGTCAGATGGGTTGCCATGTGTTCTGTTTTAGATGGGTAAGGTGTTCTATTTTGGCTAAAAGGAATTGACTAGATTTGGGTCAAATAACGTCAATCTTATAAAAATTGAAACAACACAGCCTGGCTTAATAGAAAGTAATCTTTGAAGAAGGGATTCATTCCCATCTTAATGTGGCACAAGGATGGAGATGCAATGGGAGAGTACAGATGTATTTAAGTCTTTAAAATTTATCACCAAGCAAGCTGGTGACAGTAGAAATATTGTTGTGAAAGAAAAAAAGTCAGCGAAGTCTGTGTCCATGCCATTTCCAATATCCTGCCTGGCTGCATTCTCCTTGAGAGGGAGGAGAGGAGGCTTGAGATTTAGTGGCTTCCTCAAAAAAAAAAAATCATTTTATGCTGTTAACTTAATGGTACAACACTGTTCACAAAGGTTAAGACTACTGATCTGTGATAGCAAGAGAATGAATGTGCCTGGTTTGAGGGCTGTATTTAGGGGAAGGTTTACGTCATGGAGTAGTAGTATTTGGAATCAAGAAAGTTTTTATGCATGGTCAGGCACAATTTCTTTCTCGAGTGAGTCATGCCTTGTTCAGCATAAACATAATTTTCCTTAGCACTGCAATAAGTAGCCATATTTAGCCAAAGATCTCATTGTCCAAATGGAATAACTGATAGGTAGATAATGATTTCAATAAGATAAGCATATTATGTCATGGAAAAGGTAATTTCATGTATACTTTCTGTCAGGTTTACCCAATGGCGTTATCCAAAAAGGAACTTGGTCACTCTGAGAGGTATAGGTCCAACAGAAATGAGGGCTGTATATATGTATGTAAATACATGCATTCATATATATCTGTTTGCAGATAATTATATATATAGTGTGTGCTTCCTCAGACCCTCAGACTTTTCACTGTTATATTCTGAGTTGTGCAGAAAGGTAATTACCCGTGATTTGTAGGATTGTGTTAACACTGAAGGAATGTAATAGGTCAGAGAATTCAGGATGTCAACACGACCTTATTAGAGCCTTACATTAAATAAAATTCAGCGTTTTAAATAAAGTGACCTTGCCCTTCTAAGTCCTGTGGCAGTCAGCCAGCAGAATCAGTCTTTTTAACCTTTTGTTCAAGATGCTGAAAAGAGGAGAAATGATTAAGGTACTTAATACTTCATAATGAAAATAAGGGTTCACAAAATGCTTTATTTCTCTTCCTTCTACTCTGTAATTTTTAGTATTTCTTCCCCCTTTTGTTGTTAAAGATGGCTATGGAAAGAAATATAAGAATGAAATATCTGAGGTGAACTCGGAACAGCTGTGGGTGCCCAACCCTCTGATCTTACCACCTCTAGCATCCACCTTGGTTTTGTCTGAGACGTTGTGCTTGTTCTTGGGCGCCCAGGAAATGATGGTGCCATCAAAGCTCACCAGCTTTCTCTGAGTCGCTTTCGAAACACACAGTCCCAGAATGGGTTCTGTGCTAAATGGCCTGCTCATAATTATTTTTCCAGTGGCTAGGCTACACTTCCATGTTTTCTGGTTTTGGTTAGTTGAGGCTCAGGCCCAGTCTCTTAGTTTAGTGCTGGCTAAGGGGAGCTCAGGGAGTATCGGTAGGTCTTTTTGCCTGTTAATTAATTCATTCTGTGTTGCCTTAGAGTTTGTGTACTCATATAGTCGATTTTATGCAACCAGCTGAGTTGGACTTGTGTTACAGCGGGATGTGGAGAACTAAACCTGGACCCCGCAGTGGTGACGCTTTCACTGACAGCCAACACACCCTCTCGCCCATTCATGGAAAGGTCACATTGACATGCCAAAATAGCTTTCAGCTGCAGCCCCAGGGTGTATACCCAGCACAGCACTGCTCTCCGGGGCCTCTCTGACCTGGATAATGAGTTCAGACTGAACAGTGTGCGCACTTGGACTTCTTCATGTGCTCGAGTCAGCGTGCTGAAGCCTGGTTGCTCTTTGAGTCTGCATTGGGCAGTTGGGCTCAGGCAGCTGGCGAAGTTTTTTGAAGCTGATGTCATTGGTAACTGTGAGCTACTGCAACCATCCTGGCCCATATGAGACCTTGTGGTAACTATACATTGCCTCCAGGCCAAGTTACTTTGCTAAAGTAGGGAACTCTGGTCCTAAATGTGGCTGCCTGGGTATGGATCATACAGAGGCCACAAGGCAGGTTCTTAGGATGGCTTTCAGATGCTGCCTAGATGTAGCCCAAGAGGTAAGGGATCCTGGAAGTAGTAGGGCTGCAGCCCTGGGAGAGGATCTCTCTTTCCTGCTGCATCCATAACTGATAGCTAGGATGTACAATAACTTGACTGTTAGGGGCTCTAGACTCCTAGAGAATTTAAATTCTATAGAGAGACCCATCTTACAGATCATTGCCAGTCTCTACTACATAAAAAATGCTCTAACCTGGATCCTCAGCTGTACCCGAAAGCAACCCTTCTGTCTGACCTTGGGTATTTCCTGTGCTGGATGGATCCTGCAACCTGGAGGAGCTTAATGTTTTTCTGTAGGCTGGCACAAGCTCCAATACTTTTCTACAACTGTCCTAGAGGGATGGAGAACACAGGCAACCCTCTTCCCTAGGCACAGGCTTTACAGTCAGCACATAGTGTGTGAGGGGGAGGAAGGTTGGAGCAGGCACCTTTCCCTTGTCATTCCTGCGGAGCAAATCCATCTCTCCCAGTGGTCAGTCCTGGTAGCTCTGGGATCTAATACCTCCGCACTGGGAGTACAGCACAAAGCAACACACCGTACCAGAAACCCTCAGCCATGGCCTTTATTCCTCATCACTACAGGCCCACATTAGTACAATGAAGTAAGCAGGAGTTACTATTCACAGATGAGGAAGTACAAGCAAAACCGCCTAATCTGTGATACTCCCGCCTAGCCATGCTATTTGGACAGGCTTATTTTTCAGGGAACCCTTCTGTCTCAGCAGAGTTAAATTTTAATATTAAAGTGCAATTCATTGCCTTGCTGAACCAAGGTCTGGAACAGCCCATGGGTACTATTGCCACACGCACCTGCTATAATGAATACCAAAGCCTACTTCAGTGACCTGAATCTTTTGAAAATTTAGTCTTTTATTTTTATCCACTTAGAAGGAACACAAGCTACAGTGTCCTACTTTTTCTCAACTGTGTCATCTGACTCATCAATCAAAACTGAATTTGAGTCCTGTTTTCACCCACTGACTCTCAATCAACCTAACAAACCTATCAAAAGTACAAAAGGACAATTTTGTCACTCAGGCCAAGGTACCTTTGCAAATCTTGAGTTGTGAGATATTTTAAGGTTTAAGAAAATTACGATTTCAGGAAGGCCAAATTCTACACTTTCCCCTGAAAAGATACACTTGGATCAAGAAAAGATCACAGGACAAGGGAAAAAGTTCTGTGAAGTAAGAAAACCTTAATGCGTGGAGATTTTATGCTATTGGATTGATTAATTTTAAATACAATACAGTAGTATAATTGTTTTATCCACTTCTGTCAGAGTGCACTGTTCACTCTTGTAACATTTAACAGATATTCATGAAGGCACGTGTCCTAAGAAAGAAACATAAAATCTCTCTGGCCTGCAGTTGGTTAATGAAATGACTTAAAATTTAGGTCTATCCAGAAAAACCTCAGTTAAAAACCTGACAGTTTTTTTCCCCTGTACTTTCAGAAATGCTTGATGTGATTAAAAAACACTGCCACCACCACCAAAATCTGTTTTTCTTGCTGTTAAGGCAAAACAAGTATCAGTGACCTGATCCTATTCTGTCTGGCTCATGAGACATATATGGGAAACAATTACAACATATGCTTGGAGAAGATTGTTCCTTCCTTCCTTCCTCTTGAAATCTCTGTCCCAGAACCCAGCCTGCTCTCCTTCCAACAAGTCTTTAACCTTGCCAGGAATAAAGACCAAAAGACTGAAACCACCCTGCTGAATTGCATGTTAGCATAGGTTTTCCAATGAAGCTGAATTGATATTAAAATAATTTTGGGACACTACACATACAACTTAGAGTTAGGAACAACTTTCTGACGTTATGATGTTATGCCTTAGATGGACCTGTTTTCTCTTCAAGTCAGTATCAGATCCTTCATGAACATAAAACAATCAAAATAATAATAATAAATATTAAAGCTATAATTAATAGTAATCAGATATATTGCCACAATGACAATTACTTTTATTTTTGTTTTCTAAGTTTTTTCTAGGCAGTGCACAGAGAAAGAAAGAGGAGAAGAAATCCCTAATATTATTGGGTATTAGAATAACTTGTAATATTCCTAGTCAATAGGGACAAATAAATTGCTTTCATGTTGTTCTGATGTCTTCTACTTCACTGCAGTTAAAATCTTGTCCATGTCTGGTGTGACCATAAAATAGAAATGCTTTCATACTCTATGTGTCTACCACATGATATGAAAGGTTTCTTTTTGAAAAAGCTTTATCAATAGAGTATAGTTTACCTGCAACAGTGCAAACCAGTTTGGTTAGCAAAAGTGAATCTGTTGATGAAATTCAGTACATCCAGAATCCATTACTGAATTGAAAGGGAAAGTATGTTTTATAGAAATAGCTCATGGGCTGTATACTCTTCTTTAGTTAATTTGAGGTTTGATTATAATAATGAAACATAAGGCATAGTACGTTCCAAGGAACAGAAAGGGAGAAGAATCAGACTGTCATAAAAGAAAGCTTCAGCAAGATTTTTGTAAGAATAATGCACAGTGATACATATTAAACATTAAGCTTCATTGATATTAAGCATTTAGGTTAGGGCTGAATAGACCACTCAGTCCTCAAAGTATTCTCAGTCCAGTCACGACAAAGGAAAACAAGTGTGAGAAGATTAAGAATACACATTCAGCAGTTAAGAGGCTGAATGTTCTCTGAATGTAAAGACAAGAGTCCCTTAGCCAAAACCTGTGAAAGGATCTTGTGGAGTTGCCTTAAACTGTTTAATGCACTTGGAAGAGAAGTGCTACTTGTCAGCTAATAATAACAAGAAGAATGACAGAATGGGAAAGGCTGGAAGGAACTGTGTTGATGATGAAAATGATGATGGTTACTCCTACTACACAAAACCACAGCAATTAGGTTCAGGGTTCTGAAGAACTTTCTCCTCAGTTATGTTATTGCATAATTCTGTCCTCATGCTATTATCAAATCTATTCACCCACCAAATAATCAAAGTTATTTTATTATATTATTGTGCCATAGTTACTGAGCAGCTTAAAGATTCTGAGTGCTGAAAAAAGAGAAAGCTTCAGTGCTTTTAATCTCCCAACAGCCTTTGAGTGAGAAAATTCTGTTTTGCTCATTTTGTATCTGGAAAATGGAGTCACAGAAACAGAAGATCACTTTTTGAAGCCCATTCACCATGAGATGTGGACAGGCATTTAATAACATAGTGAAGGCTGCCAGCAGAACTCTACTGAAATCATTAGGATGCTGACATGTCCAGTTCCCAGCAGTACCTTTTCCGCAATCACGTGATGGACTTACCTGTCTCCTGACTGAAGTCACTGCTTGCAGGAGGAAATGATGGAATTGGGTGTTTGCTGCCAGCAAAGAAGTCTGTGTACAAAGCACAGGCAAAGTGTATTTTTCAGCAGCACGTGGGAGGGATGTCCAATTTCCAAGCTGGCCTCTGCCAACAAGTTTTGTCCTCTGGTGGAGTCTTACCTTGCTTCTTTCCTGGGCCACAATCTCTATCTGTTAGTACTTCCTGCAGACTCTTCTGGATGTTTGCATGCATGCAGGCTTGTCCAAAACTCATCCGTGTCCCAGTTGCTCTACTACCACTCACTACTGACCCTTTCTATGTGAAAAGAATGGCTTTTCTGCTGCTAATGGTGCACCATTATCCTCCACAGGATAAGAAACAGCAGTTGTTTTCAGTGGAAGTTCACTGGATGAAAAATCCTTTTGGTGTGCAGCTCTTACCTTCCAGCATAACGCTTCTGGGAGAGCTGGCCTTCGCGATTTACCATGGTGTCCAGGCTGTGGTGGGAATGTGAGACATAGGCTTGGGATGCCCCAGCTGCTGGCATGCTGCCTCCTCCCATATGTCAGTATATGGCCCACGTATGACTATTTCTCCAGGCAAAGGGGCCAGCAGACCCAAGGAAGGGTTACGCAGAAGGATCTGTAACAGCATGGCACATTAGGAAAGCCAAGAGGCTTGTGGTTAACTTTCCTAAACACCAATTCAGAAACTTAAAGGTAGGTACTCTGAATTTTTTAGCCACAGGCTTCTGTCTGCTGAGACATTCCCATTCATATTGTGTGACAGATAGACATTATTTTGGGAGAACAAAATGTGCTATTACCACAGGATTGCATAAATCCTGCCTGTCTTCTGGGAAGTTCAGATTGAAAGAAAGGCTGGACGTAACTATCCTAAAGCATTAAATATTTATGAAAAATATATATCATGGCATTTTACAAATAATTGTGCAATATAGCTTTGTGACTTTGCTCCCAAGGTACTTCTTTAATATCTTAAGTTGTTGACAAATGGCACAATGCTTTGCAGCAGGAAAAGATGTCCCCTCCCGCCCCCAAAATGAACTCCCTAAGACATATTTCTTCTGCTTGACGTTAAAGCAGAAAACTGAACTTTTACTTCATCATTTTATACTGAAATGGTTTTGGTTATGAAAGTAGGATAATAAAGAAAATGATTTTAAATATAGCTTCACTAAACTACAGAGGAAATTACATTGTCTGCTGAGCTTGAAAATCTGTCTATAATTAGATTTAAATGTCACTCCTTTCAGTGCATTTTAGCATTTCTGCAGACTGTAGTCCTTATGAAATATATTGTTTGAGAGTATAGCCTTCCTCTTATGAAAATTATACCCCATGGCATGCTTTCTGGAAAGTATGTCTTTGTATTAGCTATAAAAGATAATCTAATAGTTGATGAAGTTTTTGACTAGTTGCCTCTCATTCCAGTAGCATAATTCGTTATCATTTGCTTTTCTCTATGTATTGTTTTGTCCTATAAGTTTGAGAGGAAAATGATTCATCTGTAGCTAAGGATAGTACAGAATTTTACTATAAATGTTTGTATTTCATGTTTTACAAATGATGTTTGTATATATGAAATGCTATTTGCTCCATTTAAACAGTAGTGGAATTTCAACAATTGAAATATTTTCTTTTGTTCTGTGTTTTTACTATACAAATAAAGAAAGAGGTCATTGAAATGAAAAATAGCTATATGGCTGTTCTTTTGCAGAAGAGATGCTAACTGACCAGATGTTGTTGTTTTTTTCATTATCTACTATATCAGAATAATGCCCTCACTTAAAACGTTAGGGCTTTTACTCATCCACTTGTGATGCCTGTTTCCAAGTTGAGGCTTGTTTCTTTGAAAAAGAAACTGAAGAGTAAAAACTGATTCCTAAAGAAACTGTTGACATCATATTGATATTTCTGTTAGTTATCAAGATATTGCTGTGATTTAATAGCTTCGGATTACACCTATACCTCATAGTGTGTGAGCAGGGGGGACAGCCAGGGAGAGGGGAGGGACACGAGATAGCTGTTGCGTCCTGGTGATGCACACTCCTGTAGTAGCAGCCACAGCACTGGGAAACCTCTGTCATCCTTTTCCTCACATCTTCCAGTCCAATTCTAACATCTGACCAGCTCAGATATGCCCCCAAATCAGTCTCTGAGCAGTGAGAGGGAGTGGAGGGAACAGGGACTGGAGATGCAGAAGGTCAGATCATTAGCCAGCATCAACCAGAGCAAACAAGACCAATGCAAATGGCTTATCCCACCTGCATTTTCAATCTGGGTGACTCCTATCTCTGCTCTGAGAAGAGCAGAGATGCAGCTCCACTTTCACCATGTACTGCTCAGTCTCAGGTGTTCAGCTACTGCTGGGTTTGTGTTTAAACAAATTGAAATATAATGCACTGGAAATATTTTCCCTTCAGAACGTCTGATTTTCAGAAGAAATAGTTCCCCTTGTTAGTCAGGAATGAACTGTAAAAATGACACCTCAGTCCAAAGGAATTTTGACTGTACTTGAAACTTTAACCTAATTAGAGTGTTAACATCAAACTCTGGCATAAAATGAAAAATAGAACATTGTCATTTTTGACACTAGGTGGATAAGGCAGCATCTCCCACTTTAGCACATTTTGTACCATACAATGGTGAGTTCAGATATTTCAAATCTAATTAGGACATATACAGTGGACTTTCACGAAATTGTCATGTAAGTAGAGCCATCATTTCCAGCGTGAGCAGGTTGGGTGACCCAGCCTGCCTGGCCCTCCTGCCTTCCAGACAATGTGGCTGGGTGAAACAACACAATTTCTTTTATCAAGAACTCCTGGCTCCAAAGATCTGTTGCTGCAAACAGCCATGGGAGCAAATCATATGTCAGCCTAAAAAAATCAATATTAAAGAACAGATTGAACTATAATAGTGTGTCTGTCCAGTTATTTCAAATTAGATGAACACAGAAAATGCAAAGGACATGAAGCAGCCAAGAGAAGTTTACAGAGATTACTCAAAGGTATAAAACCTTCCCCTTCTGGAAACAGCCTTGGAAGTCTCACCTGCATCTCTTCTCAGACACATCATTTGTGTCTTCTCAAACACAAATATATAATATCTAATTTCCTTGTTTGCCTATATGCTTATGCTAAGGACCATAAATATTGCCCAAATAATGTAAAGGGAAGGGTCTTGGACATGTAACAATCTAGTCTTCAGACCATAAACTTTCAAGGCAATGGAGCACAAACAAATCTTTCAACAAATAGAGTAAGCTAAGTTTGTCCCAAGAGGTCTTATTAGAGTTTCAAGAGAATTATAGACATATTCAAAAGGTTCTACTGAAAGTCACTATTAAAACCTCTGAACTGTTATGAATATTCTTTGGTGATACTTCTGAGTCTTCCTCTAACATTCTACAGAAAATGCAATTCTCCTTTAAGCTCCACAGGGTGCTTCAAAAGCCTGCAAGGGTCATAATTTTCTTAAAAATATGGTTGTAGCGAACAGTTCTTTTAAAATGATCTTTCAAACAAAAAAAAAGTAATGACAAGAAAAAAAGAAAAAAACACAAAGAAAAGTTTTCACTGTCAAGAAAAAGTAGAAAGGAGACAGCTGAAAAAAATTAGTATGTGTGTATCAGTAAGTGTGAATATTATGAAACTGAAGGATTGATAAAGAAATTAATGATATTAATTAATCACCAACAGGGATCTATAAATAATTCCACATTAAAAGCTTCCAAAAGCGGCTTGGTGAAGTTCTAAGAAGCATCACTAAACCTGGCTGTCTCAATTACCTCCCAAAGCTATGGAGGCCAAAAATTTTACTTACAAATATTGCTGTCATTTATCTGTCCCAGCAGCTCTGAAGGCAGAAATACTCTTTGCAACCAGGACTAAAGCTCTTTGTATGTCATCAGGACAAACCTCACAAGGATTGATTTGTGATTCCTGCTGAAGACCACGTATGTAGGTGTTCAGCTTGTGTGTAGAAGCAATGTAGTGATTTTTAGAGGGCTTTGTGCCTGAGCTGGTAAGACCTGAAAATGCACTGTTAGGAGATGTTAAGTCCCTCTCTGAAACCAGCTCAATTTATACATTTCTGCTCTGCAGCACCAAGTCTGATGAGTCTGAAACACTGTTAAGATCTGTTGCTTCTTAGTCACTGAGCCTTATTCATGGTTCAGCTAAGCTTAGCTGAAGAGGGCAGGAAGAGGGCAGTTTGCCTATAATTATATATTCCTCATCCTTTCCCAGAGCACTCACTTATTTCACTTTTTTGGGGGGGCGTTGGTTGTTTATTGCTTGGTAATGAAAGTTTAAAGGTTGGACTTCAGTGGTGATTCTCAGTGAGGAACCTAAGGAGCTTGGTGGTAGCTTGAGTAAGTTCTTACCAAGCATGATTGTATAAGGTATGGTAAAACACCTACTGTCTATGCGATCTGAGAAAAACTAGCTGTGGTGAATGGATAAGCCTCACTTACATTTTGTATCCTGGTATTCTGCTGCCCCAAAGAAAGTGTATTTGGGCTTTGAAACTCTCTCTGATCCTGTATGGATTTAAGGGAGAGAACTGATGTTATTTATATAACATTAGCCTGTGATTATTTCTTGCTTGGAGAAAAATGTCCCTTTATTCACGGGAATGCCTTTGAATATGGATGACTCCAGGGGATAACAACAGCCACTGAAAAGTTGGTATTTGGGACTTACATAATTCCTGACACTTTGGTTGGCTAAACATCTTCTGAGATCTAGACTCACAGGAATAAACCTTGCTGGGTGCCATATCAGAGTGGGTAGGTTTTCTCTGGAAACTAACTTTGAGATCCTAACAATTTATTGAAAGTTATTTGTGAATTATTCCTAGAATTATTCTGTGCAGCTACTCGATTTCTCATCGTTGGGCTTGTCCCCATCGGGCAGGGGGAACTTGTGGGCTCCAACTTGTGACCAGTTTTTCCTCAGGGTCTGCCCAGGGGGTTCGTTATGGGAAAGGCTCATCTGATACCAGCACCCTGAGTACCGAGCTTGAGTTCAGCTCCTGGCTTGGTGGTTGTCAGAAGCTCCTGGCTGCCAGTGAGAAACTTAGGTAGTGAACTTCTTCCTGAACAGATTTTCCTAAAGAGGTTGAAATAATGAATTATATTACCTTGTTTTACAAGAAGTCCATCCTGCTTTTACTGAACTACTTACCCTGCAGTCATATAGCAGGTTATGTTTGTTCTAATGCATGGTGAAGTCTGTTGAATCTGGAGCCAGAGTAATTATGACACCTCAGGTTCATTTGTGATTAAAAGCAGTGCCTGTTTTTGCAGCTCACATTTGATCAGAGAAACTCAGAGCATTTTATAAACACCAGTACCTCTCAGAACAGTCAGAGGAATATATAAATTGCTAATAAGAAATAGTCTTATTTTTGAATATGACACACTGGATTTGCTTCTCAAAATATTTTCTGAATATACAAATACCAAAAAGGTCCATTCTATGAGCAACCCAATAGGGTTTACTGTAGGAAGTGAAACTGTAGTTGCCAGTAAAAATTACAGAAACCATTCTGAGATGCAAAAAGTAAATACTCAAGTTAGAATTTGGCTAGAATATGAAAGCCAAAATCTCTGTGCTCTTAGAAATGAAATAATGCCATTTCTAATGACCACAGAGTCAAGGGTGTTCACTTACAACTGTTTAAACACAAGTCCTGTTAACATAAGTCTGGACTTTATGTTAATGCAGGGTGAGAGAGATGAGTCATATACAGTGAAGTAATAGTGAATCACTGAACCCACCTATAATGGGTGTCCTCCAGACTAGCTAGGCGTTAATGATGTATGACTGCTATGCTTAAGGTGGTACAACTGCAACTCTCAGCAGGAGCAGGACGGGTTATGTCTCTGTTTCGCATGAGAGAATGTACTGCTGTCCTGGGTCACATGAAGGATATGCAAACATGTGTAGAGGAAGGGGAAGGTTTAGGTAAGGACAGGCAGCCACATCCCCACATCTGTTCTCAGGCTCTGTGCAGTAGATAAGGGTTTCAGGTGAGGGCAGGCAGCTAATGCCGGTTTGTGGAACACAAGTGGGAGAAGGAAGCTGTCCTGGCATCCTATAAATGCCAGAAGTGCTAGGGCTGGGGTAGGGGAGAGCTGTTTGGTGTCTCTGTGAGGGCACTTGGCAAAGAATCCACTGATTAATGGTAGGGTGATTAAATCGAGGCACAAAGATTTTGATAAATCACACAACTAGGGGATAAGAGAGAGAATATTTTACAGGCAAAGAGCCAAGACAGCAGTGAGGTGACTAAACTAAACCCAAACGTGTGAGACAGTTAACAAATTAACTAACATCTCCTTATTCCCTGCCCAGGTTTTTAAAGCAGACAGAGTTCCGTGCTCCGCTCTGTCCCTATAGCCTCTGTGAGAGGCTGTCCCTGCCGACTAGTTTGCACTGCATTGCATGCTAAAACATACTGTGCATGATGAAAGGCTCAGAGCCAACAGGGTTGTAGCAGCCTTAATTAAAAATGCAATTAAAACCCCAGAATGAGTTATCGTTAGCCAAAGGGGCTAGGAAGAACCAGAAGGTTGGTTTAGATTATTTTTTTTTCCTAATATATTGGAGTGCGAATGGAGCTAGAGAGATAACAGGGCAATTAAAAATGAGAAATGGATGAAATTAATCATGATTCAAAATGGCTGGGAAAGGTTGACTTTTTTTTTTTTTTTACATCTGTCTATAGTGTATTAAATAAAGAAAAGGAGTTTGAATAATCAGGAAGTCAGAATGATTCTGAAAAAAATAATTGCTGATTAAAAACACAGAAAGAATAATTGGAAAAGGTAAAATATATGGTATAATAGTTCCAGTAATAAATATCTCAAAGGAGCTAGAGGAATTGTGGAGTCTGAATGGAATGGATGGAGCACTGTAGGGTGTTCTCAGCATCTGACTTTATGTACCTAATGGCAATGGTAAGTTACAAGACACATCCCTCTATAGTCGTGGTGAGGGAGTCACCTCCAGAAGGCAATAGTATAAAATAAGGTCCAGGAGTCTCTGAGGGGAGCCAACCCATTCATCTGGGCATCTAAGCCAGTGCCTTGATGCAGGTGATGTGAAAGTCCCCCTTTGCTTCACACTGCAAAACTCTGTGGAGAGACCAGGGGAAATAAAATGTTTTCCATCAGCAACGGATGTGATGAGACCTGGTGCTGCTGGTGCTACTGCTCCGCTCAGGTTATTACAGTGTTCTTATTAACAGGGCGTAAGTTATTGAGTTCACACTGGCTCTGTATTCCCTTAACTCCATCAGCTTACAAGGGAAAAAATGAAGGAAATTCTGAGACAGAAATGAGGCATCTTCAAAGGGCAAAGCTGCCACTTCAGTTCCTTGTACCAGCACTAAGCTCAGAAGGGTGAACTTCAAAGGCAGTGAAGCCTCTTTTGTTCAGCAGCTGGATGAAGCAAACGTAACACATAATGCACGTATCTGTGCATATCAACATAGATATGTTTTTCCTGACTCCAGAGCTAAGAAAACACCTTTCATCCATCTAAAGAATAGGAATTCAAAAGTGATTCCCTCTTGATTTTCTCCTTGTGCCTTCATCCTTTAAACAGAAATGATCCCTGGCAAGAATCTGTTTAGTTAACAGGAACCAGCAGAGCACTGTAGAGTTGGTCTACCTCAAAAAGTTCCTGAAATAGGATCAATTGACCAAAATAGCCAGTGGGAGGAAAAGACAGCAAGATATCCAGAGACCAGTGGTTCATCCTTCCATGGCCTATCAGCCTTACCTTCTTCCCTCACTGCTGAAGATTTATGCATCCTTGATTGTTTGCATCCACTTGGAAAGCACTGTGGAGTGACTGTTCACAAGGTAGTCTGGAGGGAGTGTTCCAGTCATCACGTATGGAAAGCCCTGGTGTACTGGTGTGAAAAGAGAAAAGAGCTCTGACAAGCAGACCATGTATGAAGTATTAAAATGCTACCTACCCTGGCCACTGTGGACTTATATCCAGCATTAGTATACCATGGGCTATCAATGGGTGGCACCAGGGAATTTAAGAAAACAAGGGGAACACTATTTTGCATACAGTTTTTTCCTAGAGACTGCTAATTAAAAGCAAACATACCAACAAACCCAGAAGAAAGTGTTTTCTTGATTGCCCTGCCCCTCCTAAGAAACCTGGTTAGGACAGAGCTCTCTGTGTGCTGCTGTTCCCAGCAGGACTCTGTCTCCACCCTCCCAGATCTGCAGAAACATCCCAGAAAAGGGCAAAGAGGTGAGCAGTTCACAGGCAGCATGTTTCCCTCACCACTTTGAACTGGAGCAAGGGTAGAGATCTCAGGCCCCCAGTTCAATCTGGAAACAGGTATATAGAATCACCACCTCCCACCTCAGAGACCAACAAAACCCATCAGTGGGTAAGATGGGACAACAGAAGGTCCCGAGCCACTAAATGGACAAATAATCTTTATTAGGTTCTGTTTCCAGAGACTACTCCCACTGGCCTCTACCCTACCCATTAAATCAGCTGGAACATCCAAACCCAGTGGCTTCCCCGGGTTGATTCCTCTTAATGCATGTGGGTAAAGGAAGTCAGGAGAAGCTTGAGTGGTAGTTTTAACTGTTTTAGCATCTCTGGAAAAATCTCCAGCAGTCACCAGTGGCAGATCTTTTTTTCTTTAGCCTGTTTGCAGACTCCTGTGTACTCCTGCGTGCAGACTCCTTGAACTCCTGTGTACATCCCACTTGCTATTCTACAGGCAGCATTTTGGCATTTAGTCAGAAGGGAAGACCTACTGCCAGCAAATGAAAGATACCTGAGCAAAATATTTCCATCTAATTCTTCCCTGAATACTGGTTGGTCATCCACACCTTTCTTGTTCAGAAACCCCAGGAACCAATTTGCCTGAAACTGTATATTCGCACACTGAGAAAACAAGCAGGGCACTAACTGGGAAAAGCAAGGACCACAGCAGAAAGTCAAACTGCAATCTCTTGATTAGTTTTGGTTTAATACCTTGCATTTCTTTAGGTAGATTCACATAGTGTCCCATTAGCATCTCTGACCTGGTCTCAGTGTGGTTCCTGTAACTTTACTGGCTTTCCCTCTTGTGTCAGCAGAAGATGTGGGAAAATAGGCATAGTTTCTTCCTCTGCAGGATGTGAAACTCATCAGTGTCTGCCCTAACAAGGACGTGTTCCCTGATGTGATCCCTCTTCCATGTTTTCTGGGATCAGACCCACTTCATATTTGTTGTCTGCAACAATCTCTGAGATTCAGAGAACTTCCCCCGTTTACTTTTCACTATTGAGAGAGAGATTTATGCAAAACCACAGGTAACTGACATTCCTTGGTACATTCTCCTGTGATTTTCTGACAGGAGATGTTAGAGCAGACATGCTCTTGATTGGTGCACAGAAGGTCAAATACAACCCCGAGATTCTGCTGTCTCTAAGTAGAAAACATTACTGCTGAACTCATGCAAGAGTTTATCACCTGCAGTGCTCATCCTGCCTTCAGGTGTAGGTGGCATTGAAGCATATGAAAACACAATTCCACATAAAGTTCATGCTACTAATCCATGCCTTATTTTAATCCTGTTTAATAAGACCTTAGTGCCTATTACAATCCTTAGTTGTTTTACAAGTGATGCCTAATATAAAGGAATCGGATACACTGGCACACTCAGGTTGCTTCACCCTAATCAGTGATACAAAATAAATGAGAAAATGTTGAGAACAGCTTCTGATAGCTTTGCATTGGCTGATTATCACAAAATCATGGCTTCAATGCACTACATAATCCACTCCATAATTAGTATAATTAAAGCCTTATGTATGTCTTCCTGTTTCCCCCATAGAGTGGTCATTTGTTAAATTTCCAGATAAGGTTGCTGCATCAGCTTTGCATCTCAACTTGATTTCATGTGTAATAAGGTGTAATTTCATGTGTAATTTCAGGTGTAATAAGGCTTGCATGACCACTCTCTGTGCTTGCTTGAATGTAGGTGTGTTAGTCCTTGTCTAATAACTATTGTACTAGCTAATTTCAATCAAATCTCTGGAGGTCTCAGAGGTATTCCGATCCTATAATATTTGCGACAACTGAAAAGTATGTGGAGGGAGAATTTTCTGCACATGCTTTTTCTGAAAGAATTGTAAGCACCATCCACTCTATTAGAGGTAAGGGAATCCACACAGGAGCCTAGTTAAGCTTTATTGGTCCTCCAGTTTACCAAACTATTCATAGGTAACATGATAATCCCACATGGACAGAATCATTGCAAAATAACGAAAACTGGGACCTCCAGAGGCCTTCTAAACCAGCCAACTGGATAAATGATACTGTGCCATACCTGATCAACATCTGTCTAACCTGTTACAGATTTCCAATCCTGAAGTCTCCCCAGGCAATTATATGAGCACACATCTTTATTCCCCACCATCTTGTACTACAGCTGAAGCATTGTAATACATTAGTGAAGCTCTATAAAATACGGTTCAAAGCCTGCTGCTCATGGCTGCATTTGCATTTCAATTTACAGAAGCCTAGGTAAGGGAAGGAAGGTAAAACAATGCTGCAGCATTGATTTCTCTCAGGGACATGACAGTTGCATAAAAGACTCTGCTAATTATAGCCACCAGCTATCAACAGACTCAACAAAAGCTACAGCAGCATTGCAGCAATTCGGTGCCTACCACAGTCCATCACTCTCTAAGCTGAAAGCATTTGTCATGCCTAAGTATTGATTTTCCAAGTCAATGCCCCAGCAGCCCCCTGCAATAAAACAAGGGTGGACTTGACTCCGGAAGGTCCTTCAGATGGTGAGTTGCTGCCAGAGCATTTTCCTCCAGCATACCTTGTTTTTAATTGATGGGACTTCTCAGAAGGTGGATCCATTATACATGACTCACTCAACTTCAGGATTTTTATCCCAGGGGAGCTACCAGAAAAGCTCCCTTAAATTTTTGTTGGAAAAAGCGTGGACTAGACTGAAGAGCAGAAAGTGCAGTGTTTAGGCAGAAATACGCTGTTGAGTAAAAGACTCAAGAATGTCATTGCTTCTCAAAACACCAGTACCTATATTCCTAGATTGAGGGAATGGATGAGGCCAGATAAAAATTACTGTTTTCATGTACATTTTTCACTGCCTAAATCTAAGGTTACATTTGGAGGGTTATGTGGTAATTTTATACACACTTGAAAGCAGTACCTCGAGGAGGTCTGGGGAGACTGTGAAATGCTGTCCTCCCTCTTTTCTCTGGCTTGAGGGAGTCCCAGCTGCTCATTCTTTGATTTCTTTCCGAGCTGACACCAAACTTCTGCTCACAGTCCATCTTGGTCCCTAGATGGTGTGTAAGTACACCATAAGGCTTGAGAACAGAAGTAGATGAAGCAATATACATGAAAAACAAAGTCTATGGACTTTTTCTTGACCAGACCTTAGCTCTGTATCTCTTCCAACATTTCTCTGGGAGTGAAAAGTTTAGTATAAAATTCTCTTTGGTGAAAATCATTTCAACATCAGGTGGCTTAAAATCTAAAAGCTCCTACTGCTATAACATGGTACAAATTCCTCTGCTTCGGGGGGTCATGTTGGTTTCTATCAGGTTTGGAGCTGCCATCAGCCTGGCAACGCAAGAGGTAATTCCTCAAATGAGGAGATCGCTTTATAGAACAAGGGAGTGATGGCATTCATACTCTACTCTCTCCCAGCCTGCCTTCTTGCCAAAAAGTGACAAAATATTTAAGCATAACATAACTTTTAAATTGTTTGTGGCATTTGGAGTTGAAACTCTAAGCAATAATTATGCTAATGAGAAATAAAGTATTTTCTTGGCAGCAGAATACTTTTTTGTTGGCATTGTTGTTGACTTGTTTATTTGTTGCATTCTTGTCATCTTTGCCGACTTCTATTTGTATGCAGCAAGTGCCATTTACAGATGCCCTTGATAAAACTGCTGCAGCATCCAAAAATTGCTTTCCTATTTCTTTTTTTTCTTGTTTCAAAAGTAACAGCTTTTTGTCTTTTCAGGCCTTCAACAACTGCTCGCCACGTAGCTATTCCCTGGGAAGGGTAATGACTTTCTCACCAGCACAGCACGGCAGCGCGCCGGGGGAATAGATGTGGGGACGTGCCATTACACTGATATGAGAGAAATGAAGTGCCTGTCCACAGAGGCCTCAGTATTGGGTCGAATGATCAGCTCTTAATTGCACAATGAGCAGGAGGAAATGGAGTAGATCCAGGGGGATCTGCAGAGGAAGAAAGTAAACTCTTGGCCAGAGCTTGCTGCAGAAAGCTGCTTTTCTTCGGCTTATACATTTTGAGCGTAAGCAGCAGCTTGACATGAACAAAGCAATTTTCACAGGGAAGTCCCTCGAAAAACTAATGATTAATTCTGCTTTTGCTTATTTAAGAGGGCCAGCCCCAGTGGCCTGCTCTGAAGACGAGTCTCTGGAGCCTCCCTGCAACGTGGTGTGCAGTGGCCATGGCTGCGAACTCTGGCAGCAGAAAGGCTGCAGTCCTCAGAGCTTCTGCTGTGCCTTCTTCAGGGCTGTGTATGCATGCTCTCTGCCCGCAGAGGAGACCCACCTACTCATGGAGGATCTTTAGCTTGGCTTACTACAAGGAAGGGAAGCATCAGTTCAGCCTTTGAGTTGATGCCTCAGTTAATTTAAGTGAGAGTTAGAGGACTGACCCTCTTATTAGTGTGATCTGCATGAGCCAGAAAACCCCTTGCTGTGGGAGCAGGGTTGCGAGCTCTGTGGAGGAGCACTAGTGTCCAGGGGCTGTGAGATGGACCAGACCGGGGGAATCTTTACACAGAGCCCTTAAAATGGATGCGAGGTTGGTTTCACAGTTTCCCCTGTCACATCTGTGGATAAATCACAGTGAGTTTTTGTTTTGGCGTTTCATATTAAGATACAACTGACTCTATCCAGTGACTGAGTTATCCTGTGGCACTTGTTTGAAATAATGTAAATGAAAGTGAAATCTGGTTTACTTTTTTAAAATTTATATGAGTTCCTGAGATTTTGGTCATATTTTAATGTAAGGTGTAATTAGTAGGTAATTGAGTTAAAGGTGAGATACTGCAAATGCAATTCATTAAGGCTCAAATTTTAAAATACTAATACATGTGTAGCTGTTAGAAATGAGAAACATAGACACAGAATAATATCTCTGCATTGAATCTCTAGCATGCAATAAATTACATTTTCTTCTTCTTGTTCTCTTTGGGGATATTGCCCAAAAAATCTATTACTTGCCAGATCAGTGAATCAATAGATGTTATTTTTCTCCTTGTGCTGGATCTGCACTGGGCACAGCAAGGAAAACCTGCCTCTCAGTGCACAGAAGTTCATGATTGCTGCCACACAAAATGGTCATATAAAAGCTCGGCATTCCAGCATTTCGTCTGACACACCACCATTTCTACACCTTTTTGTATATTTGGTGAACAGTTGTATATTTTTTTTAATAAAGAGGGTATCTGGTTTCCAAAATTATGGAATCATCTGTAATAACAAGAGCCACAGACTGACCAAAATAAACCTTTTTGCTTGCTTCAGATTATATTAGATGCCACTTTCTCAGGGCCTGGCGCTCAGCAGGTGTTTCTGAGAGCTGCCCTGCTGCATTATGAGCAGTTGCTGATAACAATCCTGCCACCCCAGCATGTCTGCTGCTATATTGACACAGCCCCCCTGTCTCTAATTCTGCTCCTTGTCGGAGGATCAGACTTACCCAGGGCACACTGCTGCAGGGAAAGCAATGCCTTTGTACAGACACATAAAATAAAAACAACCAGGAGTCATGCAGATGCATGTAAGAACATACACTTCGTACTGACAAATGTCAATGCAAGCACAACCCGCTGGAGATTAGGGCTGTACTCCCTGCCAGATGCATTTCCTACTTCTACGTGTTGACTTTAATTCCTTTCTGCCTTAGTGCTTTACCCCGCAACACACCTCTAATGCTCCAAACAGGAAAACCAAAACAAAATAGAGGGAGCAGGTCACCAGCTCCATAATACAGGATTGCACTTATAAGATGGAAGGCATTTCCAAGGAGTTTGGGGAGAGTACTGATATATCCCAGTTTGTTCCCTGATAGCCAGGTGAGCACAAAGAAAGGGAGGAGTTAGAAATTGCTGCCACATCAGTACCTGTTTCCTGCTGACACCCAGCCTGGGGTGTTACACCCATGCACAGTGCTTGTAAAACTCGTTAGTCCTGAGCTGCGCTGCAAATCCATTTTGCACTCATAAGGAAGAAGCAGATAAAAGCTGGAGACCAGTGCATTTCTGTCTGCCTTCATGCATCATTCATCAGTAGCCTCACACTTCAGAAACCTCAGGATTTTTGTTTTCAAGAACCTGCAGGAGGTAGTTTTTGTGTTCAGCTGTAGGTAACTGAAGAGATTAGTTTCATGGAGAACCAGTGCCCCCCGTGCCGGCCTTCTGAATCCTACAGGTGACTGAAAAGCGCGCCACCAATGACATATCAGGATTCATATTTCCTTAAATGTATGGCTGGAAATATATACCAGTTCCAGAACAGGAAGGTTACTACAGTTACTTTAAGATAAATGAGCATACTACAGTTACTTTAAGATAAATAGAAAAGCAGAGAAGAAAACAGTGAAGTGGGACTCTATCCCAAAGTCTGAATTAATTTTAAATTTGTGGTTGGATGAACATTTGGATGATTGGTTTTGCTGCACTAAGGAGTTTTCTCTCAGTTTCAGGAGTTTGAGAATCAATTTTCCATCACCAAGTAGCATATTATCTCTTAAAGATTTAGGAAGGACCAGGTTCCTTGAATATATTAATAGCTGTGGATTTTATTAGTTTAGAAAAAAGAATGAGGAGGAGGCAGGTGGCAGTCACTGAACAAATAACCTTCACAATGTGGAAAATACTAAGCAGTTTAAAAGATGCTGGCCGTAGCAAGATCTTTCCAAGCGCTGCTGACCAGCTAGGAGATAATTCATACCCAGTTGGATGAAGCTGCACTTGATTTGTGCAAGACAATGAAGGGGAAATAAAGCAAGGCAGTATGACCATTTTTTTTGTTTTGGTTTGGTTTAAATCAGAAAAGCCAAGGTTAGGTGCACCAAACATTGTCTCCAGAGTAGAGAAACTGCCTGAAGGATGCTTATCTGCTCCAGGTGGCCAGGATTAAGTACCTCTGAGAACAAAGTCAGGGCACTTACGCATGGGCCACTCCACTCCTCTCTGCCTGGTTTCTGGCTGTTCATGGGAGGCCCACGAGGAGCAAGGACAAAGCCAGCAGAGCATCACTCTTCAGGTTCTTGTCTTCATTTTCATGTCCTATTTTTCCACATGCAAAACAGCAAGATCTGAATGGTTCATTAGTCACCAGGGTTTATAGGCACACTTTCCATTTTTGCTTATTTTGGCTTTCTTCACTTGCTGTTTTTCTTTACATAGCTGTGTGTTCAGCTTGTATTTTCTATCTTTTTAAGATACCACATGTCCATCCAGGAACTTCCCTCCGTCCCCCTTATACAACCCTGAAAATATTCACATTCTAAGTCTAAAAGTATTCTGAAACTTTGGAACTCATCACAGAACTTAAATCTCTGGTTTATAAAGGTTATTAAATTTCTACACATCATAAAATGCCCAGTTGAAATCTGCCTCGTAATTAGAGCTGAATAAAGACAGTTTTATTTCACAGAAGATTTAGATGTTTCAAAATCTGCTTTTCCTCCAGTTCCAAACAGTACCCTAATATTTTTACAGTTTCTACAGACTGGAAGGGGACATCCTACATTGAGATGGACCAGTAGCCTGGGAGCCCAAAGAGCCACTGCCCTGAAATTCCCTGGTGCAACCCAAACTCCTGGCACCCCAACAGCTGTCTGGGAAGTGAAAGCACAGTTTGTGTGTATGGGAGGTGGGATACAACCACTGTGAAATGGAAAAATGGCTTCTGAACAGAAGCTGATCAGGTTTTGCACAGAATTGTTTACATAATATTGATCAAAGAGTTGTGACTGCTGGGATTATTGTGAATATATAGTACGTTGCAGTGCCATGTGTACACAGGGAAACGTAGAATAAATCCACTTGGCTTGAAATCTATGCAGAATATTTCAGCAGATTTGTAGCTTCATGCCTGCAGATTCCCTTTGTATTCAGCACAATCTCATTCTTAATTTGGCTTATAAATTGATTTTAAAGTACACAAGTACAGTAAGTTACGTCTGCCTTTTTTTTACATACTGTAATGGATGCGAACATTAAAAGATTAGTTTGCAAAGAACACATTCTGTAACATGGAGAAGAATATAATGAAAGGGCCGAATACTTTTCCTTGTGATTTAGCCAAATCATCTAGTTTTTGATATTCATCTAGTTCCAATGAAGCATAGCTAAAACATTCACTCTGTTATCTGTGGTTCATTTACTAACATGATTTTATATAATCTTGACAGCTTTAAATTACACACAGGTGCTTATAAATGCCTTTTAAAACATCTTAGCTCTTGATGTACAATAACCCAATCCGTTCCTTGGCAGCTGGATTTAACTGTGTCAGAAAACAACAGACCACCGTAGAACTCACATTGTTGAGCTTTGTCAATTAAAGGCCAGTGTCTCCTAATTTTTCCCCTTCTGCAGAAATCAGAATTGAAGCATATTTTATTTGGCATCTTCTCAATCATTTCTGTGCCAGATGTGAGTTTCCTGGATACACAAAGCATCTGATCTTTACCATTCTCACATAGTAGCTGATCAAAAGTGACATTATGTGAAAAAATGTTACATATTTATTGTTTTATCCTTCTGCTCTGAGTACCCTGTACATGCCCTTTGTGTTCATAGCAGGTCTTACAAAGATGTCCATTGGTTTTACAAGTAGCACAGTAACCTCCAAAGGTTTGTAGGTATGATTTGGACAAGTATGCTAGGATTGCACTTGGCAATTATTTTGAACTGGATTTCTGCCTTGTTGAAATGGGGACAGACTAATTAGACTTGGACTCTTCAGCTGAAGAGACAGCTGAGAGGGGAGATAATAGAGGTTTATAATGATAACTGAAGTAAACAGGGAACAATTACTCAATCTTCCACCCACTATGAGAATTAGAAGGCACCCCAATTATCAGGCAGCAGGTTTAAAACAAAAAGAAAGAAATACCTTTCCTCATAACATCTAATTAAACTGTGAAACTAACTGCTCATGGAGGTTGCAGAGGCCAAATGCACAAATGAATTAAAAAAGGGATCAGACAAATTCATGTAATTATGAATGTCCACCAATGGTGAGGAAACGTGACTGTCTGGATGCAACCTCTGGCTCAGGAAGCCCCAAAAAATCGGCAGCTGGGAAGGTACCACTTTGCATTTGTCCTGCTTTTCATGCTCTTCCAGAAAGACCTGTTTTTGGCCACAGCTGGAAGCAGGACATGCGTTCGTGTGGCCACCACAACAGGAGGCTCACCAGAACAGCATCTTCCTGCCATGAGCAGGATGGGCTTGGTGGCCTTAGCCAACATGGTCATGTGGAGAAGCACATCCCTGCTCAGGCCCCTCAGCACTTTTATTATAACAAAAGACTGTAAAGGCAAACTCCAGAATTGATCTCTTGGTGGAGAACAATACCACCCACCCACTGGGGGCACTGCAGTCACTGCCTCCCCCGTTTGTTTTCAAACTCTTGTACAGTTTTCTGCTCCTCCAAATTTTGGCATATTATAGGGTAGAAAAGGCACATGTACAAGCACAAAGGCACAGTATTCAGCACATGTAACACATTTGCTTTTCTTCTCAAATATCACCAGCTGGAAGGAAATAGGGACTGTTACTGCTTTGTACCTTCTGCTGCCTGTGACTTTTTCCCTCCCAAGAAGTGTAATGGCACGACACAGTCCTCCATTCAGTAGGAATAAAGTTGTAAGAGAATCAGGAAGACGATCTCACACTAACATAAAATTTGTTTCATTAAAGGAACAAAAGAATGTCTCTAGACAAAACAAAAGCCTATTTCAGATATAATACTTTAAGAAAAAACAAATTCCTTCAAGCCACAGAAATCAGCGAGGAACCAAAGTGATGCAAACTTCAAACATGGGACATATCACCTCACTGAAGTGACAGAGTGTCCTTTCAGGTGCTCACAAATCAGAGATGAGAAAAAAATGAAAGACATGAAAGTGAATCAATATACTTTCCTCCTGAATGAAGGTAGGTTTCATTCTAGTATTCTGTTTAAAAAAAAAAAAAAAAGTGGAAAAAATGGGAACAGAAAAACTCAAAGAAATAATATAGTTGCTTTCTATCAGTTATATCAAAGCTGATTTCAGATCGTAATTTGCCTGGAATTGCTTCTTGAACAGTCCCTTGGTTTCCTGTCTGCTGTTTCAGGTTGAATGAAAGACACAGTTGCTGCTGGTAAAATAAGCTTTCTCTTTTGTAAATGTGCCAACTTGCGCTCTCTGCCATCAGCAGACAAGCCAAATGGTTCTTCTGGGGAAATATGAATTTCTAGGCAACTCAGCTGTTCAAAGCCTCGGCATAATAATACCAAGGCCAAAAAACAAAGTGCAAAAAAGAAAATAATCCCTTCTGTAGCATCCACAAAGACAAAACAGAGAGATCACAATTATATTATCATCCACTTAATTTAAATCTATGTGAGGAAACCATGCAAGGGGGTTTCAGGAAACTGTAAAACTGCTAATGCTACAGGTTATCTATACAGAAAATATTTACATTTCAATACAATGTAGTTCTATCAATAGATACATTGCAGGTGATGTGACCTTCTGTGTGGCGATCCAGATTAACCTCCACCTCCCCCCCAAAAGGAGATCAGAGAGCCAGGCTGTGCTGACTCTGCCCACCTTCTGCCATTTGCTTCCCGGGAGAAGCTCCAGCCCAGCTTGCTGCTGGTGGAACAGGACCAAGCCAGATGGGAATGGAAGGAGGAAAGATGGCAAGCAAGGCTGTGGAGCAGGTTGTGGAAACCTGGTGTGATCCCAACTTCAGCTGCATGTTTGCCCTCTCTGCCAGAGCATTGCCCATGCAGCGGCTCTGGGAGAGCAAGGCATCCCCAAACCTCCCTGAAGTCTTAAACAAGCCCTCCTTTCTTGTCATTTTTAGCTAAGCAGCCAGATTTTATATGGAAGCAACCGAGAGGCAAATACGTTTAGTTCCCTTTCGCCTGTTCCTCTGTAGCAGGCAGTAACCTCCAGCAGAAGGGCAGCTGCCTACAGCTGGGGGGTGAAGGGGCTACACCAGCTTGATGTGTGGCAGCCCTCAGCTGGGTGGCCATGTGCCGTTGGCTGGATGGCCACCTACCAGTGCCTGGAGGCAGCTGTCTGTCTACACCTGAGCAACAGCGCTGGTGGCAGAGATTAATCATCAGGCTGGTTTTCTGCTGCTGAAAAAGATGTTCTTTCGCTTTTGTTGTGCCTTGTTGAGACACCGTTTCATTTTGTCAAGGAATATGAAAAAACTACCCAGGAGCCTACAGCTTCAAGTGAGGGAGGAAAAATCCCCCCCAGCCACAAAGCCCTCATTAAAACTCTACACAGCTGTAGGAATAGAGAGCCACATTTAGATCTTAACAGTGTTAGTGGAAAGGGCTTTATGCTGGTGATTTTTGAGGCTTTCTGGCTGCTGCTTGCCGATATTGATCACACAGCAGTGCTCGCCTTCTCCCCCAGCCTGCTGGGCAGGAGTTGTTTTCCAGCCCATGCATCATGTACAAGGTGCTCCTGCGTTTCCACGAAAGCTGGAGTGTTTCATGAGTAAAGCCCTATTTCGTAGCAAAGTCAGCGCTGGCTTCGTGGTAGGAAAAGTTAGGTCTCGGGTGGCAGCAGCCCAGGAGAGGCTGAGCCCTGTCTGGCTGCGAGTCTGACCCAACAGCGAGGTCTGTGAAAGGTGGGAAGCCTGTCTCCCTGCAGCCCAGTACGGTGTCACCAGGGGAAAAGGCTGGGGGCAGGATGAGCAGAAGAACATAGACAGGATCAGCAGCAGCTCAGCAGTTACCTCAGTCCATCTTTCTTGGCCCCCAGCATTCAGGCTCCTGGCAAACAAGATTCATCAGGGTTTTCTATAAAAGTCCTTCCAAAAGCATGATGTTGTGATGTTAATGGTTTGCTACAGTTAGAATGTGATACTGATATACTGCATTACTGAGAGAAAAATCATCATAAACGTGAGAAGTTATGTTCTTGCCCAGGAAACTGTTCAGACAGGAGAAACTTTGTCAGACATTTTCTGCATAAGCTGGCAGCAGAAAGCATGACAAAAGGGTAAAACCCATGTCATGCTTCACCTGGCAAATTCAGAAGCACTTTGATCTAAATCAGAGGGTGACAGCACAAACCAGTAGTTCCAGTGCACTGTGGTTTGCACGCTCCAGAGGCTTTTCTAATAGCAAGAGCTATCTGAACTTTACTTAGCCAGCGACACTAGGCAAGATCTGGTCATATGTTTCAGTATGGAAACTCTTGTCCTGATCTGTCAACATGCCTGACCCATCTGAATATGAGGTCCTTAATCAAGGAGAGATGTTGAGAATAAACAGGGAAATGGTCTCATAGAAGAGGACACACTTGATGGCACAGATTCAGTCTGCTGTGTATTTTTAGGAACAGTCAGTGGAAAGCAGGAATATAAAGTTTATTCTACAAGATAACAGCAGCTAACACTACCGAGGCAATGGCATTCCCAGAAGTTATCATGTGCAGGATCTAGGGCTATTTGCATTAAAGATTTATTACTAGGACCTAACACTGTCATTTACTTAGAGATGGGTTAGCTTAGAGTGGAATACAGAAGAAATGAGGAGGGTTTAAGCTGTGAGCAAAAAAGAGACATAAAGAGTGAAGAAATAAGTGAGTGCTGAGTGAAGCTTGTGACACTTCAATAAGAATAATCCTTTTTCAGACCACAAAAACATTTAGAGAGGAAATGTTGCAATAAACCTCAGACAGGCATTGATGAGAGACTGTAAATTCAGTTCCAAATGTTTGAGAGGTTGTTAAGTAGACTAATATTAAGTGGGATTATAAACGTAATGGCATGTAATATAGCTTTTAAGTAACTAGGGAAGCATTATATGAACTGACAATGGTGATCTGTGGTTGTGGGATCTTAATAAATTTATGAGTTTGTTACTGAATTTCATTTATTGCCATCATAGGAAATGCTTACGCATGAGAATGCTACATGAATTGAGATAATTGATCATGCAGGGAAATGTCTAAATGCATTTAAAGGAAACTTTCAAATACCAATTTTAAATGAACAAGAAAAAAAAATGTTGAAATCTATTCAGGGAATATTGTTATTAGCAGGACACAGTGAAGCCCCTTAGGCAAAAAATGTTCTGTTACGAGATATTTGATCTAGACTGCAGGAGAAGAAAAGTTTTAAATCAGCCCTCCCAGTACAGATCCTCTCCCCAAAGACACAATAATACCCATGAGCAGATGCAACATCCCACATCACACTACACTGAAATCAATTCACCAGAGGTCTAAGTATCAGCATGAGCCCTGGTTGCCCACATGCCCTAGTTGCAGCTTCACATTCAGCAAGTCACTGCTGTGCCCTATATGCTGTGCCCTATATCCAAAGACAAAGGAATAAGGGTTTCTGCAACATGAGTGTTGATCAGGCTGAAAAGTGGTCCCAAGAGCACCTAACCCAGCATCTGCTCTGCTTTCCCCTAGGAGAAGCAATAGGGAAAGACAGGAACATGCACATTTTCTGTTCTCAGGCTAAGCTGAGGAGAGCACAGGGACACATCCCCTCCCTGCAAATCTGTAAGACTCTTGTGGACCTGCTGGAGAGTCTCTGTTGGCCACAGCTGAGCCCCAGGAGCAGGGAGGGTAGGAAAGAAAAAGGCGTCAGCAAAAATAATAAAAGACATAGGAAGGGTAGGGGGTAAGAAAAGATAAAGACAGTATAAGACACAAGATAAACAGTAAAAGGAAGGGTTCTTAAATGTGGAAAAAGGAGGAACAGAAATGAAGAGACTAAGAAATCAATCAAAGAGAAAATGTACTTGAGGGATGGATGAAGGGCAGTAAAAATGAAGGAAAAGAAAGAGGAAGTGAAGGACAGAAGGTGGGGACGCAGATTCTATTACAGTGTTATTGAAGTCTAGTGACAGATCTCACTGAACATAAATTGGTTCTTTTTATGATGAATAAGATTTTTTGATGGATTTTGTGGATTTCCACAGTAGTCCAAAGAGCTCCTGCTTCAGTACAGTTGCAGTTGTACCAGAGTATCTGATGTCAAAAAGGATATGAAAAACTAAAGAGATATAAGATTAAAAGGCTGCAGAGTACCCAGGCGGCACTATGAACTACATATTGGTCAAACCAGCCCTTAGCTAAGGCCCTGAGCTACTAAGAAAGAAATCATGTGGTCTGGAGTAACGTAACTCAACTGGGACCTAAATGACACCAGTCCAGGGTTGGGGGAGAGAAAGCTACAGCTTCCCAGCTGAATCCCCTTCTTTCTCTTTCCTTGACCTTCCTGTCCTTCTCTGTTAAGATCTCTCCCATGTTTTCAACTTCCAAACCCTAAATATTTTTCCTTAATTCTTATTCGCTCCTCTGTCTTAGTGCATTGATTTGCCTGGCCTTTCTCTGAGGCATTTTTATTTGAAAGCTTTTGAAAGCTGTGTTTCTGTGATTTTTTAATGTATATATTCACTGCTAGTGAGTGTTTGTTAAATGAATTTGTTTGAAGGTCTTCAGCAAATTAAACTGTTAAACAATGTGAAATAGTTTAGCGCTGAAATAGGCAATCAGGTCCAGAAGCAGTGTTGATTTTTACTGCAGTAGAAGCACTGTTAAAACTGAAGTTTTAACTGAACTAAATCTGTCAAATTAACAGAACATTAAATACAATCAAATAATATAAAGTCAAGAGATATCTCCCAGGTAGCTTTGATGGGAATTTATTGAATTAATATGTTCATTTCTTAAAGACATCTGGTGACCTTTGGAGCCTCTCTGCCATACAAGCCTGCACGTGCCCTGGCTGAGAACCAGAGTTTTCCTGCATGAGGGCATCTGCAAAGGGCGAGCAGTAAGAGAGCAGGTCTGTTTAAACCTCCACTGCATTAGAAGGTGGGCAGTGGGACTCTGCCTTTTTAAACTTATGTTAGTGCTCGCCCAAGACTTGTTTTTTGGTGATACATTTCCAACACAGAAGTGTGTGTCTAATTGGCCCTGCAAACAGGGGTCATCTCCACTGAGCCACATGTGGTTCAGCTGGTGGGAAAACAAATGAGGGGAAGGAGAAATTAGAGTTTCTCTTGATCACCTTGTCCACTTTGGCTTTCCCTTTTCATCTACGTCCCTTCTTAGCCATTAGCAGATTAAAAAAAAAAATATCTTAGTTGTCTGGTATTTGCCCCCTTGTATTTGTGAAGAAGTGTTGCAAGTCAGCAAAGTGATGTCCTAGCGCCACAGTGTGGGTTGAAGGTTGCTCTGTACACTGGATCTGCTGCTCCTTCATGCCTTTGAAGTGCAAATATAAACATCCCTGGTCATGAGTCATCATGAGCCTGAGAGGTTTTGAACAAAGGCTGGGCAGCTTCATAAACAAATAGGTTTCTAATGAAACTGTGCTTTAATGGAAAAAATTCAATGGGCACACTGATGGCATGCTTCTCCCCTTATTTCCATGTACCTGTTGGAGAATGGAGATCTAGGACAAATAAGGTCAGAAGAATAAACTCTGACTGAGAGATATTAACTTCAACTCTACTTTTGGAATTAATTTCTTGTCTTTCTTGCTCCAAAATGAGAGAGCAGGCATGCTGTGTCTTGTGTTCTATCCCTGGTGGCAAGACTTCTGAAGCTGTTGATCAGGTTTCTCAGCACACAAAAAGTTTAGTGGTGGCTGTAGGAGTCTGAGTCACTGGGATATTCCTATGGTGGCACTTAGGAGGCTCAAAGGACAGATTTAGCAATTCTATAATTCCTGTTACACACACCTCTCCCAGCCCTGTGCTCTCTCATGGTAGCATCCCTTACTGCTCTCTGCTGTCTGGATGCAGGTGTGGACAGTGATGAGGAGAGCAGGCTGGTTGCATCCCATCCCCTCTTGGGTTCCTGGCAGCACCTGGCACTATGTGTTCATCTCCCATTAGAAAATCAGCACATATTATTTGCATTCATTGTAATTGAAAGCTCATCTAGCCTTCTTTACCCCTGCACCCTCTTTTTCATGTCTTGAAGCTGTAATAATCCCTGCTTGCCTCTTTGCCTCTGCTAGTCTGAAGTCCTGTTTTTAGAATACACATACACACACTTGGGAATTCAAGCTCCCTAGAAAGCAGAAATCAGCTTTTATGAACTGAGATGCTTGTGGGACCACATGGCGGTGTCCTCTTTCTGAATCTCAGCATCAAAGGAGGGAGTTCCTCTGAGATTTATCTGAAGCTCTATAAATAATTTATATTTTCATTTAAAAATGCAAATTATTCTGTATTTTCAAAGTGAAACGAAACTTCTGAAATTATCAAAAAGGTCTCCTTCTGAGAGGGAATTCAAGGTGCATGGTATGGTACACAGTATACAAAAAAAGTCCCAAGTAATGCAGTAATGCAACATGATACAGGAATTTCATTCCTCTAGTATAGGACAGACAGTAAATCCACAATCAACAGGTCTTTTGCCAGAAAAGATCTTGCAGTGAGAAATTTTCTTGCATCAAAGAGAATCCTTGGACTACTGTACATGACTCTTACTATCCACTCAGTTTTCATCTTTATTCCCATCTAAATAATTTTAAAGAGCAGAAATAAACAGAAAAATAAATTCTGAGGAGCATAGGCTCTTCCAAGATTAAAATGATTGATGCACCTTGCACTGAAGGACATTCAGGAGTGAAGGCTGAATGAGCTCTGGATATAGCTTTAAGTCCTGAAATGAGTCATCCAATGGTAAATCTTTTTGTTGCCATTAGATAAATTATCTAAGAAATAAGAAATTAGTTGAATGCTTTCAACACAGATTGGATCTTGAACATGGAAAAAAATCTTTTTCTCATAAAAAGGCATTTTCTTACACAGCTTTGACTACGATTTTGAACTCTAGAGGAGCAGCACTAAGGAGTCACTTGAACAGCAAGCTCAGCAGGAACTGGAGGCCTGGAGCTGTTGCCTCACCCAGGAAAAAGTCATTTTTTGCGAAAGGTGAAGGGGCTCCTGCTAAAGGGAGTGTAGCAGGAATCATGAAACCCAGGCTCTTTCATCAAACCTTTTCCTGTGAAGAAGCCCTGGCTCCTTGTTGGTGCTGGAATCAGGTGGGATGGATGACCCCACCACATCTCAACTCTCATGAGCAGCTGCTGGAGAAGCTCAGGGTAGTGCATAAACCACTACCAACTTACCAGCTTTCCAGAGAGCAAGTCTGGGGTTCAGGGGCGGCAGCCATCATGAACTAGTCAACTAGTCTCTCTCCCTCCACCCTCTCCCTCCAAAAAGTGGACCAGTATCACCACTCCCTATGGAGCCCAGTGCTGACAGTGAAATCTCAGCTGAAGGCCCTCTTGGCTCCTTCACAGCCAGTCAATGGAGAAGTTTAAGGTCTATAGAAAAAATGGGACTTGTGTCTAACTCTAGGGGAGGATCTGAAACCCCTTTCCTTGGGAAAATTTGGAGCATTGGAAGGATCAACTTGAAGAAAGTAAGCCAGTGTTGCCTCAGAGCAGTGTCACTCAGACAGATGTTACACAGGCTGGTTCATGCCTCCTTACACCTACTGAGTTAATCAGTGAGAGAAATGGTGACATTTGGTACCACTTGGTACCACAAGGTTCAGTGCATTTAAGACCAAACCTTCACGAACCAAGGAAAGACTCAGCTTTCTTTAATCAGATCCTTGCCAAACTGAAGGACAGTGACTTTGCCTGAGACCAGCTTGGTGTATCTTGACAAGAATAGGTGACACAGCAGGGAGTATTTTTTCCCATACTTCCTTCTGAAAGCCCAACTCAAAGGTCTGAAACTGTCATTTCCACCCTTTCTCAGCCCTGGAAAACAAATCAGTCCCAGACTGGAGGCTGATGCCAGAAACCCCCCTCACGCAGCCAGGCAGACTGGCACAGCCTGACCTTCTGGGGGTGCTCTGGAAAGATGCTATAGTGCAACCCCCCCTTGCCTCTAACATCCTCCCCTTGTTGAAACCTGTAAGGTCCTCCAACATGCTCTCACTGCCACCCTTGCTCACCCCTCACAGGGTTGCATTTCAGAGCTGCATTTTTCAGCCGAGTAGAAAACAAACCTTACAGCATTCATCAGGGGGGTCAGGTTGATAGCTGTGCACTTATGGAGCTGGAAACCAACCAGGAGTGTGACAGTGTGGGTATAAAACACATACGGTTATACTTTTTTTACTTATTTCCTCCACTGCAGAGTAGCTTCAAGGGAACTAAAATTGCTGGGCTTTCACTTGCCTTTGTGATCTAGATAAATTAAGGCCCTCAGATTACTGTCATCAACTCTTCTTATTTCCTAGTATTCCCAAAACCTCTCACCCTCATGCTCCTAAAACTTCTTCTCATCTTTCAGTTTCAGTCAGAGTTGTAGCATGGTTAAGCAGTGCCTTGATGGTACAGCTGTAAGCGACACACTGGGAGACAACTGCCTTGAGCAACACCACCTTACTCAATGCCACAAAACGGTGCTGTTGAAGGCAGTGACAATTGGGTATTTGGGAGGATGCCTGTTCCTCTCAGCCTTCATCTCAAACACTGACAATTCAAACAATGCCCTAATTCAGCCCTGGCAGCACCTGTCTACCGTTGGTGCAGCTCAGGGGACTAAAAGTTCCCGGGTAGCACAGTCTAGTGATTCTGGCCAAACACTTTGAAACAATAAAACTTAATTAAGCTAACGCCAGTTTTTACTGCTAACCAGTAAGCATATCAAGACCTTGAAGCGCTAGGAGACATAAAAAGAAAGAAAGGAAGCAGAGAAAAAAAGCTTTCACTGGTGCCACGGGTGCATTTCGAGTCATAACTAATTGTCAGTACTCATGTTTTAGAATAGACTTTCTTTATATGAGTATATGTAATTTTTCCAATGCCTTTTCTTTACAACTTTAGATAAACATATAGAAATTTCTGGCACACACTGGCAAAGCATGAAGTCCAGTGCTGCTTACACGGTCTAAAATAAGTCTATTTGCTGGCATAGCAACATCATATTTACATTTATGACGGTAGATTCATGGGTACCTGCCACACGTTAAAGTGCAGTTGAGGAAGACCGTGACTTCTTCATTCTTTGAAAGCTATTGCAGAAAGGTTGGTAGGGCTAAATGATTGAAATGATTGATAATGCTTGGTTGTTGGGTAAATGATTAAGCAGCACAAGTATGGAGGAAGAAATAACACGAAATGTTATTCATGTGCACTTTTGTTGGTAGAAATACCTCATAAAATATACTGTACAGTTGGAGAAACAGCATTTAATGGAGGATGATTACCAGTGATATTCAAAGACATCTTCTCAGTTAATGCTATGTATTATAGTCTAATATTTTCTATCATTTGTAGCACTTTATAATATTTTCCACATTTTTGCCTTGAGATTAAACCAAATGTAGATCTGACATATTCTGTACGGTAGAGTCTACAGCAACTAAGACCTCAACAACCTCTTTTGCTTCGACTTTTTTTATATAGAAATAATGAAATCCATTGAAATACAAAAACAATCCAGGTATTTCATAAAGCTAGAGAAAATGTGTTATTTGTGCCCCTGTTTGCTTTGAAGAACATCAGACAGAATTTAGAACAATTACTAGTTGATGTAAAGTAATGTATAATTCTACACCTAACTTTGCTATGAACTGTAGGCTTGAAAGGCTATGAAATTGCTGCAATTACCATCTCCCACAAGGGACTCATTAAAAAAAAAAAATTACAGTAGATGATCTGAACAATATGTCCAAGAAATTCACACTATCCAGCTGGGATGTTTGTATGGCTGTAATGATACATCTAACACAACAGGTGGGAAAACATGCTATGCATCTGAATTGTAGCATTCATGATGCAGACAGTGCTAGAGATACCACTTAAATAAAAAATACAATGTAGAAATGTTACCCCTTTTCCATCGAGGAACTTTGTGTGATCAGTGACAAAAACTCTTATCCATGATGATGCCACATTTGCTAAGGCTCAGGTGTGTTGCATTTAAAAGATTTCAAGGAACTGGTGACTGTAGAAAGCATCTTCCCTTTTCCTCCCATCAGAATCTTAGCATAGAGTTAAATTAAAATTCCCACATTTGAAACATTAATGAAGAAGGAAAGGAAGGAAACGTGGTTGTGCTATGTTAAACATCAGACAGTTCTGTGCAGTGCCATTAGCTTCAAAGAGTGCATCAGTGAAGGGAAAAGATAATACGAAACCAGATTTGGATGCTGAAAAAAAGCCTCCCACAGTCTAAAAGAATGTTATGCAAATGACAGATTATGACAGCAGCAGAAGTGAAATCTAAATGGTCAAAAGAGAAGCTATTTAATTTTTAAATATAATGAGACAACTTAAGTCTCAAAATCACAATTAAAATAAAGAGGCTGATCCTTAGAACAGGTAAAAATAGGACTTACTAAACTAAAAATAGGGCAAAGAACAAGAAAGGTTTTATTAAATAAACAAGACAGGAACCAAGGAGATCTCCAAATGAACAACATCAAGAAAACATTTCTGATTTCTTGAAGAAGTACAAGAAAATGTGTAAAAAAAGCTAAGGGGAACAATTTATCTGCAGTCTGTTTTGAAGAACAGTTGCAAAGATGATTGAAAATGTTCCAAAAGTACAACTGTCATAATATGTAGAATAAGGGTGGGACGCTTCTTAGACACTTCTAAGGAGAAGCATGAATGGAAGAGAAAAAGCTGTGAGGACTATCAGAATTGTCCCTTCCACTTGCAAAAACAAGAAACATTGATGACTTCTGTGATCTGAACTTCAGGGTTTGGTGCTTAATGCTGACCAGGGAATTTTACCAGTAACTTTAGAATTAAATTAAACCTTTGTAAAACACACTGAAAAATACAGCTAAGTTAGTTACTGAATTTCAAATGCCAGTCATCAGCAGTGGGAACCTTTCTTGAGAGAATATAAGGTCCTCTGGTAAGTCAACTGAAATGAAAAATACTGCCAGCTTCTATAATGTCCCTATATTGTACAGGATAATAAATATTAGCCTCATCATTTAAGGGGCAAAATACAGTTATCTACAGGGATGGTTAAATGTAGAGGATGACTGCAAGCAAGCCAAGGTTCTCTCACTGAGCTACCAACAATATTTTGGAGCTCCTTCTCTACACTGAAAATGTGATTCTGTAGTTATCTCTCTATACTATAACTGTATCTTATTCTGCCTTTTACTACAGAGGCAAGTGGTGACATCAGGAAGGCTTGCCCAATTCCTGCCGTCTAGCTTCCTGTTTTATTTTCCATGCCAAATGCCTGGTTCAGCCTGAATCATTTGTACATGGTAGCTCTTAATATTTTCTTAAACTGATAATAGCTACCATATACACTGAATAGTTTGTAGTTTAAGAGTGACACCTCAAACTCTGTATCCAGGTGTGAAAATATTACAGCATTCAGTCTAGAAATTACTAAGATTTGGGTCTGGAAGTGGATCCACTCTTGCCCATATGGCACTGGCAAAAGATTGAAGTGGAGGATTTCATGCACCCGTAAGCCCTAGGACTGTCAGACTGCTACATCTCATCACCATAGTGTTTAATTTTTTTTTTTGGCGGGGGGAGGAAGTGTTTTGCAGCACTGAGGTAATTTACAATAGTTCCAGGCCTCCACAGGCTTGAAAAAGCAGTCCCCTAAGACTGATCTTGATACCTCCAGTTCAGTCTGTTCTACCCTTTTAAAGTGATGATGGAGTCTTCATTTCACAAGTGTGAAATTGGGTTAGGAAAAAGGTGAGACATTTTTATAGATAAGTAATGACTAGACCTAGACATGACCCTTGGCAGACAGAAACAAAAGTAAATGAAGAGAAAATGAGAAAGGAGACAGAAGTCTCTACTAGCAACATTGATTTGGCAACTTACTCACCCTGGGATGAAATAGGACACAGTGTGAGGACAGAAGAGCTGGCTTGAAGAACTCTCTGGTTTAACAATATTTGATGCCAGCTTGGGGCAAGAATGTGTCCCAGTCACTCCTGAAGTTATTAACAGTTTCTCAATAGGATTAAGAGGTTTTTAAAATGTAAAACCTATGCCACACATATTTAAGCAGAGGAAATGAAGTGTTGGGGGAAGAAATTCCTACACTTTAAAAAGTTGTCCGAGTGTGGATTAATCATTATAAGTATCCTGAGACACTGACGCTGTACTTGCTTTCAGGCTCATCCAAGGTGATTCTTCCCTTTAGAAAAATGAAAGGCTGCCTCTCATTTACAATAACATGGGGAAAAAAAAATCATAATCTATTGTCCATACCTTGATTTATGCAACCTTGTTATTTATGAAATAATATAAAATTAGTTAGAGTACACTGAGAATCCCAGGTCTTTGGGTGATTTGAGAGTACGATTGCAACAGTGATTTTAAAGTTACTCATATGCCAGTGGAAGAAGTGTCATTGAGACCAGAAGGTGACAAGGAAGGTGTTGGATGGAATAAGCATCATTGAAGCAGTAATGGGTCTGGGAAATGGGAAAAGAAAGTTAAACTAGGTGTGTTATTGAAGATAAATAGGCTCATTTCTCTCCAGCATTTATGGAGCAATTTTCATTATCTTAGTAAGAATCTGCTGGTGTCATGTCTTTCAAAATCTGTGTTCTGCTTTGTATACTGCACTGTTCTCACCAAATCTGGCAGTGGTGAGCGTGGTTTCTTCTGCTTAGAAGGACATTCCATATAGAAGATGTCTACAGATCTGTAAATATAGTGTTATATTAAATAAGAGAAGATAGATGGATCTGATTTTATTCTTCTCTTAGAAGATATAATCACTACGTTTAAATTCCTAAGCTCTTAATTGGTTAGGACAAATGCTCTTCATTCAGCATCAAAGAGCCTTCAGAAAGTAATAAGCATTTACTGTATCCTGAGAGTTTTGAACTACAGGTATTTTATTTGATCATATAAATTTTTAATAGCATGAGATAATCAAATTTAAACAGCAAAAGAAATTACTAATACTCTGAACACTAGAAGACACATGGATATAAACCAATAAAATGGAGACACTTAGCTAAATAAATAAGTTTCTGGTGAATATTATCTAAATGTTTTTCCCCTTAGGAATGCTGCTAAGCTTGATTCAATTTATTAATATAGTTTAGTAGATGGGATTTCAATTATGAAAAAAGAGTAATAGTATAAAGCAAGCAAGTAGGACTTTTTCTAGGTGATGCCTCGATGATTTTGTTACACATTTAGTTTACAAAAAAAACATTGCCATGCCTGGGTATGCAGGAGAGGTAATTCAGCATACTGGACTTTGTGCCAGCATTATGCATGCCACCCAGGGACTTGGCCAAATTACCTTAACAGGATTATTTTCATTGGTTTTAAGTGCTGAAATATATTCTTCAGTGCATTTAATACCTCATTCAGAGTGCAGTGAGCACATTAAGCCTAATTAGTCAGCAGTATAAGATCAAGAAATGCAAGCAAATTTGTAGCAAGCTTGACATGGTAGTTTTGAACAATACTGCATCATGGTCCATGATTTCAGTCTATTATAGAGGTCTTCTCAGTATGCTTTCCTCATCACTCCATGCCTTTTGTTCTGTTCCTTGTAGCTGAACACCCGTGTGACGTTTTGAAATTCTTGGATGAAGGATACCCAGCAAAGGCAGGGATCATATCTCACATCCCCCAGCAAAATATTCAGCAACCCCCAGCACTTTGATTCCTTCTCCGCAGATTCAAAACTGATGCAGTTGTCATTATAACCACGCCAATTCTCTGAATAATCCGGTTCCCTCCTTCCTCAAACACTGCTTAAAATCTTCAGCATGTGAGTCACCCTGCCTTTCTAACAAGTGCGCTGAGGCACACTGAAGAGATTTCATTAGAATTCTCTATAGGCTGGAATAGATTATAATGAGATTACTGTCACCAGCAGAGGGAAAACTGCAAAGGTAGATAAGAAATTCTGAAGGTTGCTGGAGGCATAAGGGATGCTAGAAAAATAGGATTCATTCAAAATAAACAAACCAATCAAATCCCCTTAGGAAACTGTTAGTAGCAAAGTTAGAAGTAAAGTGCAGAAATAGTTGAAGAACTGTGTGGTAGAAACCTTCCACAGTCTCTAGAAGTGCCAGTGGAAAAGAATTTGCAGATCCATATGACCTTACGAAGAAAGACTTTGAGGTTAACAACTTAAAGTAAGCTTCTCTAACTCTCAGAAGAAAACTATAGTAGTCTCGAAATATACATAACACCATGATTTTTTCCTTGAGGCCCCTTCCAACTTGGTATTCTATGATTCTATGATTTACTTTTAAAAAACTGGGCTGATATGCTGCTTGGAGTTGATGAAGTATTGTATAGCTGGATCCAAAACTATTCCCAGGCACAGGAGCAGAGACATACTGGGTAGAATGAACCAGGAGATTGCAAGTGGAAGCTAAAAGGGAGTCCTATTTCTAGCTCAGTTACATGCAGACTTATTGATAAGCTGAGCCAAAAAATACTGATTTCCACACCAGGTCAACCTATAACATTTTCATCCTCTTGTAACGTTTTGAAGGATCCACATTCTAAAGTCCCTTGTCTGCCTCCCTACACCTGGAGGGAACAAATTCAAAACATAGGCAAAGCCAATTAATTGCCATCTTCAGATCCTTCCCTTGCTATTTTTCTAGTTTAACAGCAACAACTAAGAAATTTAACAGTAATTAAGATGTGGGTCTGCTGGGAATTGCTGGCTGTCACAGCAGCCAATATTGTCTTACTGCTTCATTTTAGCCCCTCATCTGACTGCATCCATCCATCTTTTGTCTGCCTTTATGTTTCTTCTCTTTGGGAGAGGAATCACTTTTTCTGTCTTTCTGCTTATAGACCATGGTGCAAACTCTGACTGAGCAGCCACCACACCACAGCACAACAGCAACAACACTAAAGCATTTCCAGAAGTTAAGATTAGGCACAAACAGTAGAGCAGGCAAACTTTCATCCATCCTTTCCTTTAGAGATGGGTAATAATGTGAGGCTGCAATTTTAGTTCCAACATGCATTTTATTATAAAGAATATTTTTATTCAAAATTTCTCCCCAAATAAATGTCTTTACCCCTCTCTCCTCTCTCCCAATCTCCTTGTTCCAGAAATAAGTGAAATTTGTCAAACCTAATAAAATAAAGAATGCTCTACTAAAAGGAATTTTTTTATCCTAAGTGGTAAAGTGGCAAAGGCCAGAAAAAACAACAGAAAAATGTTTAGTGGATCCTGTTTTGCAAGGTGCCACCAGAAAGTCCACTTCCATAATACAACACCTTCTCTTGTTACTAGTTATAAATATTTACAGTTCCCTGCCTCTTATTTTTCAGACATAAGAAATAAAGTATGTGCTTTATATTTATAGCACTTTCCAGAGATTATATTCCTGTGACCAAAAGCATGGTAGAGACAGAACTGTGATCCTGCATTATCCAGCCCAGCTAGCTGCAATGAATTTCCTAGGATTTAGCAATATTCTAGTACCTCTTTACTGTAAGCACTCCAGTCGAAAAAAATACCCAAAACACTATCAGCCATAGTTCATACAGTTCTGATCTACCTTCACAATACCTTCTTCCTGTTCTATACATCACAGCACGGGGTGTAGTGCAAAATTAGCCAATACAAAAAAAAAAATAGTGAAAACAATCCTATCTTCAAATACATGCGTCTTATTTCAAGACTAATGTGTTTCATTCATTCATTAATATACACACCAACACCCTTCTAACCCTTACAAACATCACTTACACATATTTGAACTCTGGTGAAACAGAATGCACAACTTACATTGCTTTCTAATTAAAAACAAAATGCTTGTTCTTGCCCATTTTTTTTGTAACTGCAACTCAAAATGGTGATCTCTGAATGTCACATACTATTTCCTAGAAATAAGGTAGTGTAAAAATCTCTGAGTTGTGCTGTTATGTGAATACTTGGACATAAAGATGACATTTAAATTACAAGTGAAGACGTGTGACAGAAACATTACTGAACATTGTGCAGGTTTTGGTGTGGATTTATCTCTACTAAAAATGCCACCTTTTTCTTGAGCGCAGGGTACAAATTTGGTTTTCACAAATACTCATTTTCACGTATATCAAAGTGCTTTTTGATCCTGATTCAACCAGTGAATGTACTCAAGTGAACTTTTGCACCTGTAGTGAATGTCATGGTTTTCAAGAACCTGCTTTATTAATTACAGGATTAAGATTTTGGATCACAGTTCGCACTTTTCCTCTTTCCCAGAGTCATTGCTGACACTTGCATAATATTATGATTGCAGTATATTGGTTTTACTCACAATGTTGGTTTAAGAAAAAGAGTTGTTTAAGGACCTGAGTGTCTGGGTAGATCTCAAGGGAACCCAAAACGCAATTATGAACTCCCTTAATCCCGTTTCTGCAGAATAGTTTACACTGGATCCTCCAGTGACAAGAGACTGCAGCTGCATCCGATGCATCCATATGGAAATTGCAGCACATAATTCAGTCTACATGCCCACTGAGTCCTTGGTCTCTCTCAGGACTGCCAAAGGCGCTAATTACTGCCAGGGTTCTTGTGCAGTGTACTTGTTCACTAGGACTGCAAATAACATCATTGCCTCTATTCAGAGACCCAAAAAAAGTAATTTAACTCTCTAGAAAGGCAGGATTTGTTGCAGTGATTTGAATAATGATGTTCTTTCTACACTGCTTTACTAGTCCTTTCACTCAGTCACTACTATGCAGAGTCAGGAGGTTTCAGCATTCACTGAAGAATACTAGCTTTGTAAGTAAAATCAGATTTTCAAAGCAAGGATAGGGTAACAGTTAAAGCTACCTAACCCTCAAAAAATATGTTTTATTACCAAGTAATAAAACTGCTTTAAGGGAACTTCATTTCAAAACATATTCTTTTTTAGTATGTCAGCCATTGCTATATATGTAAATGGAGCTTCCTGTACTCTTAGAATAGTCAATTTGACAAATATAGATCAGGCCTCTAGGGCTTGGTTTACAAGTACTCAGCTTATGCATTTGCATCTATAGTGAAATTTCCAGTGATGGAGAGCCCACACTAAGACAGAACTCCAGTTTCACTATATTTATTATTAGAAAGATTTTCTCTAATGATCAACATATTCCTCTCATGCTTGTTCGCGACATTCATAGTGAACTCTTAGAAGAGTCTGTGCCTCTCTTCTTTGCAGCTATCTTCTAAGTGTTTGACAACTATTTCCATGCACCTCACATACCTCTTACTGGTCTGAGACACGTTCTGACTGCTGTGCTGTTATGGGATACAGAAAGAGCTTTGTATTCCCTCTCTCTCTTTAGCACGTCAATCATCATTTGGTCTTGTCCTTATCTTAGTGCACACAATTACCTTACTCCCTTTTTTTTTTTTTTTTGCCTGTTTGTTTTTTCCCCTCACCCTCCTGAGCTTTGTGTTCACTAAAATGGATCATTGCAGGGACAGTGGGATCTCCATCCTTGGAGATAATCAGAATTTGACTGGAGAAGACCCTGAGCTAATGACAAAACCTTGTTCTGAGCAGGTGATTGGACCAGATGACCTCCAGATGTCCCTTTCGGACTAAGTTATTCTGTAATTAATATTTGTGGCTTAGAACATCGAGGATGAATGTCCAGATTAGCCTTTACAAATGTATCAGCTGCTCCACATTAACTGCCAAGCAGCAGATTACATGTAATGTCCTTCTCTCCCCATGATAAATGAATCATTATCTCATTTCAAGAGAAAGGTGTGACACTTTACAAAACCTAGTGCAGTGGCACTTGTTTCTGACCAAGTATGTCCCGAGGTTTAATTGGGCGAGGGAATTACACCTCCTTTTTTCCTCATTTGGACCTAGTCACAGTCTCTGCTTCTGATTACCTATTCTGATTGATTGCCACTGGCTTTTTCCATTTCAGATTTTAAATACTTATTCCTTCCTCCTCACAGAGGCTGCTCTGCTCGCAAATATTCATATATTTAAGCATTCTCACCTACAGTGCTGAACTGGCCTCAGCATTAGCCAACATGAGTTTTCTCTTCTCTGCTTTGTGCTTTCCAGAGGCTGAGAACACAGCAGGAACGATGGCTCTCGCTCTCTTGGGTGACTGAGTCACTGGTTCAACTAAATGAAACTCCATTAATTATGACAGAGTTAGCAATAAGTAAATAAACTCATCTGTGAAGATTTGCTTTATCCAGGTTTAACTGTAACCAACTGCTTCTTCAATAACTGTTAAAATAAATGAACAAAATTTTACGTTGCAACAACTATACTGGAGTGCACAGCTTTTAATTGCTGATTGTATTTTAGTCAGTGAATATACAAATAAGGGGCCTAGTATCTGTCTAAGAGCTTTTGTCCCTTGCTCCCCAAATATCATTATTTTAGTAAAACTTCTTCCATATTTCCCCAGTAAAGGGGATCCCCAGCTCAGGATTTTAATGCACAATAGTCTCTTTTCCCACACATCATGGGCATTGTAATGCAAGAGAGGTGAGTGTCGTGCCAAAAAAATCTGCATTTCTTTTCCATATTCACCCAGCTGGGATCAATCAACTATTGGTTAGAAAATTAGATTGGGAGTCTTATAGAATATGCTTCACTTTTCTAAATAATTAGAACAGGAATGTATAAAGATGAGTTTAGAAAAGCAAAATCCTTGACTGCTAGCTTTCTGTTTTTACTGTGAGCTATTCACTAATTTTTAGTTCTAAGAGCTGATTAATCATAGAGAACGACTTCTGTTGATAAATTAGGATTAAAAAAAGATTAAATATCTCAAAATACAATTATCTTCTTCACTGTCCTTCTCTCTTTATATGTACCAAGAGATTAAAATATCTATAATTTTTGTTTTGAATTTTTCTTATGCAAGAAATACTTCAAAGAAGTCCCTTTCCATTGTATTGGAGTCCCAGGAGTGAGAGGATGAAGATAATCTTATACCGCTCAGTAGAGGATAGAGTTATTTCAAAAGTATCTGCGCTAGAGGTTCATTTATCCCAGCTTTTCCACTTCTCTACCTCTTGGGGCCTTTTATGCAACCACCAAATATTTGAAAAAAAAAATCTCCTAGACCACCTTCTTTTTTTTTTTTTTTTTTTTAAGCTTATAAGACTCTGGAAATATTTGTACATTGGGTCACCTATCAGAGCGAAACTGAAGAATGGCAAAGTTGTCAACACTTTTGAAAGCTATGTATCATCCAGCCACACAGCTTCCATTTTTTCCTTGGTGGGTAGAATCTGTCAAGAATAAGTTATTACTCTGAGAAGCGGGAAGGAAAGTTCTGAATGATGCTGCACACAGTGGCATTTCATGCTAGTCAAAACCCCAGTATCACATTATTATTTCTGGAGAGCCAAATGAGGTGTACAGCCTTTTGGGGGACTGTAAGGATGATTTTCCTCACTTGACTTGCACAATCCCACCTGATTGTGGGATCTACATTTCCTGCTTGGATTATACTCAGACTCCAGGGAGGATATTCACAGGGGTGGAAAATGCCAATTGGTCCTGACAATTGGTCACACAAGGATAAAGTCCTGGTCTCAAGCTTGAACTGTAACAACTCACATTTGTTATTAAAATAGTTCTTGTCAGAGCTGCTAGGTACATCTTACAGCAAGAACCTCAGAGAAGGTAATTTATTACTGATGTATTTTTAATAGAACAACTGTCTCTGAGGAAATCATTGATCATTGCAGCTAATGACCAGAATATGATATAGTTTAATTAATAATTGTATTAGCACCAGCTAGCCATCTGAAAAAAAGAATTTCCCTGACCTTTAAAGGATTTCTAATCCATTTAGAAACTACCTATGTTATAGCCGGACAAAGAAAAGCCAAGTTTCAGGGCTCATAAAACTTTTAATGAGAACCCATTTGGATTCAAAATGGAAAATCATAGAATCATAGAATCATAGAATCATCTGGGCCGGAAGGGACCTCCAAAGGCCATCTAGTCCGACCCCCCT
>JAOTQQ010000023.1:42169590-42198265 GCA_026546715.1 Gallinago undulata
AGGTCTCACTAGAGCAGAGTAAAGCGGGAGAATCACTTCTCTGGACCTGCTGGCAACACTTCTTTTGATGCAGCCCAATCATCATAGAACCATTATATGTAATTCATCATTATTTCTGTGTGCAACTGCAGTCAGTGAAAGTGGAAGATCCCACCCACCAGAGACAAAGTGTATGTATTTGCAAAGAGGAGAATTTACTTCTATGGCCTTTATTTGCAATATGTTCTTGTTCTGTTGCCTGTCTTATTTTGAGCCTTTAAATAATTTGTTTGCATATCCCCCTGAATAGGCAAAAGAATAAGTACATGGCACACTGACATTGAGTCAAGCAAGAAAGCAAAAACAGGAGAAGAGAAGGATGCCACTAAAAACAAAAGATGACCTCTTGGTCTCAATGTAGAAGGACCTCACAGGAACAGACATGGCTCAAAGATGATCTCATATGCTTAGTTATTGGGTAGTTAGCTGGTGGGAAGAGCTAATTGGCTGATACTTCCTTTGAGCAGAGCAACAAAGATTTAGAGAATGCAAAATTAAAACATTTCAAATGTATTTGAAAAAATGAGGCAAAAGGTTAAGGACAATGAGGCAGAGCAGAAGAAACTGGAGATATAAGCTCTGAGGAATACAGAAGTTTAAAGCAAAAGCCAACGTGACAATACACTGGAGAGCAATGGAAACGTTACTTCATACAAGCAGCAGAAATACTGTAAATTCAAGATAACCACAGGTATGTTAAATAATCCAAGAGAAAATAAACATGCACCACCTCACATAGACTACTTAAAAACAACAAGCAGTTACTGGTTCCTGCTATTTAAGGCATCATGACAACTGTCCCTTACAGCCCTGTCCTTGTTTGAGGTAAAACAGAACCAACTTTCTGTTCAGTAATTTTACATCTTAGCTAGGCCTCTTCTAACTCTCTGAAATTAACGGCATGTTGTGGAGAATACTGCTCGTTCTCAGAGTGATAAGACCAGCGTTTGTACTTCACGCCAAGGAACGGTATGCAGAGAGGCTCTTGCTTATACTTATTGCTGTAACAACCAAGGTCGGCCAATTTCGTTATTTGCTGTGTTGGAGGGTTGGAAAAAGCATAGAAGTGTCCCACCTGTGGGGAGAAGTGGACAGGAGAGGTGACCCAAAAACTGACCAACAGGGTATTCCATCCTATCTGCCCCATGCTCAGTATAAAAGCTGAGGGATCAAAGGGTCAGCTCTGTTTCTTCAATGGCCAATGTTTGAAGAGGACCCTGTCTGTTTGTCTGCCTTTGATCCTGATCCCTGTGTTCCTGACTCCAGAGCTGGAATCCAGTTCCCACCTGTCACTGTCTGGGATTCCCCAGTGCCTGCCAGTGACATCATCCTGGGAGCTTGATAGGGTTTTGTATATATTATATCTATTTCATTATTTCCCTTTTCTTTTAATATTAATTCTTCATTAAAGTAGTTTAGTTCATTCTAAACTTATAAATCTCCTTATCTCTCCCTCTTGTTTCTTTAGGGAAGGGGGAAAGGGCCATCTGTCATTCTGGTTTTGGCCAATTCAGCTGAAACCATGACAAGCCCCTGTGGAGCCAACCAGACCATGCACATCTGCCCTGGCAGGAGCCTACAGAGCTTGGGACAACTCTTTGGCATCTCTCCCCTCAAGCTCCAAGATACAGGCTGACATCCCTTGCAGGCTGCGACTCAAACCAGCTGCCTAGGCGAAGAGCCAGTTTTCCAATATAGCACTTGATTGTAGGTTCCTTCCATCTCACTGCACTTCATACAAAGCAGTGAGAACATGCACAACCTTCTTCTATTTTCCCAAACCTTTTCGCTATCCTGCTTCTCCACTCTCCCCCAAATGGCTTGCCCATTTGTACATACGAAGACCAGAGGCAGGGTTGGACGCCTTTTCCTGGGAGCATTAAGTTCCACAGTGCTCAGCAGGGAGAAACAGAGAAAGAAGAGGTCTTACAATCAGATCAGTAAGAAAACAAGTTTAAAAAAACTACTACAGTCTGGTGATAAAATAGCAAATCATAAGCAGAAAAGAAGTAATCAAACTAAAAACTCCTCCAAACACCTCCTTCAGTGCAGAAAATCTGGTCAGGTAAAGTATTTTAGTTAAGTGCATTATGAAGACAGAAAGAGAAAAGGATTCAAATGAGCCACGTTCCCTGACAGGTCTTGCCTTCAAATTATAGATTTGAAATTTATCTGCTGCTCCCTTACTGCTCACAGCTTTCTAGACAGTAAATCTCCCTTTATTTTTCACCACTGCCCCCATAGGAGTGTCAGCTACCACTGTCTTCCACTTTGTCTGATCTTTAATTAGTCTCCTCGTCTGACATATCATACCTGTCCTTGTGGCTTGGTTTCTTCAGCACAAAAGCAAAACGTGAAGGGCTCTGTTGTGGTGAGCTTAACTGTCTCAGAGGAGCAGGATTTACACCTCTTTTCCTACCCACACCAGAGACTTGCACCAAAGCAGGGTTTCTACTGCCCACAGCTGCAGCACTGAAAACCTGGAATGCACATGATTGTGCTCCTGTGCAACTCAGACACTTCTGAGGTCAGGACAATAAAAAACAATAAAATAAATAACCGGACATGGAGATATCACAACTGCTGTTGTGTCTCATGATATCACCTCTTTGCCTGGGAGGACTGAGGAGCTGTGCAAAGAAGACCCACAGCAGGAAGCCTTGGGGAAGCATGTGCAAGATGACAACAACCCAAGGATGTTGACTGGAGCAGATGGTGCTGTGCTTGCCTTCAGTATGTTTCAGCAGATCCTTGGAGGGCAATCGCCCTTTAAAATGATTTGCACAATATGGCCTGGACAGATACTTTCTCCCATTTTCCAGCCAAGAGGCCCTGCGAGGCCAATGAAGAAAGGAAATTAACTTCTTAACAATATTTTTTTAATCACATACTTAGGGCAAGATGAGCCAGGCTTGTGAAGAAGAGGAATCTAAATGAGCACAACAGTGACATCCAGAGGGCAGAGACCAGCAAGCAGGACTGTGCCAAACAGCAAACAGAAAATGAAACAAACCCACCCACTTGAGGTGGTTTTCAAGCCCACTTGACAGTAGGCTTCTCACTGGCACAGCTCCTGCCTTATCTACATATCTGTCTCCCCAGGGGACAGTTCTTAGATGTAAAGGACTAACACAGCCCTCTTTTTGTAGGGCAAATGGAGATGCATCTTCCTACGACAGAGCAGGACTACACATAAGGCACAGCACTACACCAATCTGGTTGTTTCTGGAGTAGTTTCAGCCTTCTGAGGTGACTCAAGAGAGCTGGAGCAGCACTATCCATCCATACACAATTGCTACCTCTGCTTCCGGTGAAGGAACCCCTGCTCTTCTGTCTGGAGCCCTGGGCATGTTGTGAGCTTTTTCTGCAGCTGCGGCTGCCTGAAATGGCCTTTGGGTTTCTCCCCGTTGCGTTAGTGGTCTCTCTGTCTCTCAGTCTCTTAAGCTACTCTCCTGTCTTGCCAATTCCTCTCTCTCCCTCTCTTCTGAATCTGTGATTCTACGTGCTTTTAAAAAATGCAACTCAAAGTTGTACAGAAGCATGTTAGTTTTTTCTGCAGTTTTCACCAGGGGTAACTAAGCTTGTTTGTGCTAAGGGAACCTCAAGACCGCAGGATCCCTACCATCATGCACTTAACACGTGGCGTTCCTGCTACTACAGGAGCCAGGATTTCAGACGACTTCTACAGGCAAGACAAAGAACATGGTACGTGGGGTAGATGTGCGGTACGTGTTTGACCTGCCCAGATCAAGCTGGGATGGTAGTAGATGAGGCTGGACTTACTGTACATGGCAGTAGGTGAAAAGGTTTGGGTACGGCCCTCCTGCAGGGCAGGCTTGAGCAGGCTGGGTTCCACTTGTCTGCAGGCTTAGCAAGGCTTCTATTTGCTCAGGCAGGAATAGAAATCCCAGAGGGGGAGACCATTATCCTATTTACTGAGTCATGATGATTCACTTAGCATTCAGCTTCCATCAGATACAACAGCTCCTGGAGTTTTAACTAAATCTGTTTCCATCCTGCTGTGACTTCAGTTTCTCATTGGTTCATCCAGCTTCCCAGAAATTTCCACTTTCTGAGGCAAGAAAGCAAGTCTGAATGTTTATTTATTTATTGTAGCTACATTTGGATAAGCTTGTTTTAAGTGTAAAGTACAAAGAGACTGGGGGCCAGGGCAAAGTGGTGAGAAAGGGGAGGATAAAGCACGCTGTATGGTTAAAATCTGTAAGAACTATTTGTCTTTAGAAAAGAGTTTTTATGTCATTGAAGGAAATGTTCTAACCCACCACGAAAACAACTTCAATGAAAAATATCTTGAAAATGCCCTTTTTAAAAAATTCAGCTAACCTAAGTTACAGACAGGGCTTCCTGCCGAGGGGACCAAGCAGATATCTGTCACCCAGCATTAATAAAGGGGCAAGGGTGCGGCTACCACGCAGGTGCCAGAGGTAGCAGAGATGCACAGTGGCTGCAACCCTCACCAACTCTGTGGCAGTAGTCAAATATCTGGGAGAAGAGAGAGTGAAGATTGACATTGAAGTAACACAGCCAAGTCCCCCTTACACTGACCTAGATGAAGAAATCATGCCAAGGAGAGACTCCTCTCCCTAAAGCCCAGTCTTATAGAAAAACCCATGGCCAGGGTCAGCGGGAGACTGCAGCAGAACCATGGCTCTTTCCCTCCACTTGAAGGTTGCCTCATGCTCCAGAAATCCTCAGTGGGCATCTCGCTGCTGCTGTGCATCTCAGACAGGCAAAGGCATATTCAGAGCACATTACTTGCAAATGTTTAGGAGGATTTCCACTTTCAGCTGCATACTAAACCCTGCTCCCTTTGAAATCAATGAAAATTCCCACAGATTTCAGTGGGATTTGGATGTCAATCCATAACTCCATCTCTCCCCCATTCAACTCAGAAAGTACGGTTTGAGCTTGAAGACACGCAACAAATCATGGTTTCTGCTGAGCAAGAAAGACATAACAGTTTAAAAGGATTAAAATGCTATACATCTAAGCTGTGTTCCAGCCACATTCCTTGAAATAGATACTACTGTCTCACTTTGATATATCCTTTCAGGTTCTTCTTACTCCTGACTCTGAGGAAAGAGGTTTCCCAGGAACCCTTTAAGCAGTATCAAACATTACCAGCCATAGGAACAAGATTCCTGAAAATACTCTATGGTGAATAGAAGAACTAATTCCAGGAGGAAGCAGGTTAGCACCAATAGCATGTTTCCAAAATATGTTTTGACAGCTTGATCTATTTTTCATGGCAAAGCAGCGGCTTTAAAAAGTGACTTTAACCTGTGCTCATACATCTGGTGTGTATGCTCCTCAGCAACTATGGATCCTGCAGGCTCTAGTGCTCCAGAGCTGGGACAGGTTCACCAGCAGGGATTTAAAGTGTCTGGGTCCTGGCATGGGAACACTAGATTTATGAATGATTAATGAGGTATGAAAATAAAACAACCAAACCAAACCCAAGCATCTATGCAAAAGCTCCCAGGCTTCTTTAGGAAGAGCTGTGATCAGGAAAGTCATAAGATCAGCAATGGGTTCAGCACTCAGCCCTGCAGCAGGACCTCCAGACACAGTGTATTTGCTCCAACCTGGTGAAGCACAGAAGATCTGGTGTCTCTTCTGAGGGCTTTCAAGCATCCCTGTGTGCTTGATGAGAGACAGAAGACCTTACTGCTCAGTGAACCTACATTTTCTCATGCTGCTGTATCTGTCCATTCCAAAGGGCAATTGTCTGCAACTGCTCGAGGAAGAAGCACCTTGCATTAATTAATGTTTGGGGTTTTTTTTGCTGTAGGGTGTATCAGAACAAGTTGTTTGTTTCAGCCATCTTTAGTCCCAAATATTCCTTTTCCCAGTTTTTACCACTTCCTGTTTTGTTTATACTAATTCAGAAAAGAAAATTTAGGGAGTGCAACATCCCTGAGTTTTGCTAAAGTAGGAGAGATTTTGCCATCACTTTCTAAGGTGAGATTTTCTGCAAAGAGCTACTGCCATGGCTAGCGAGTGGGGGAAGGAAGCAGAGAGAGGTTGTTTGACAGTTTGCAGACTGCTGAGTCCTTTCCAAAAATCAGAAGCTGTCTGCTGAAGTGTCAGCAAGTTCCCTGAATGGCAACTGTTCTGGATTTGACTGTAACTAGTAGGAAAATCTGTGGCAGACTGGATTGGAAAAGCCACTTCAGTGAAAATAAGTGCCAAACCGGCAAACTTCATGGAAACCAAAGAATGATGTTGGTTATTCTGCTCTTACTTGTTGACCCTCAGCAAAGCTGATACAATGGCTAAACCAATAAAGAGGGAAGCATAACCACACACTCCATCTAGCTGCATGGGAAACTCTTTAAATAAAAGTTTAAAAATTAAACATAATTAAGCAGAAAATATCAAATACAGGCCATATTAATGACAGCTCTAAAATATTCACACGGATACTTGGGGACAAATCATGAATAATAAGTCACAACAGGAGCTGGCAGTATTAGGGAGAAAAAGAGAGCTGAAATATAATTCAGTAGCACAGTAATTTTGAGAAAGACAGGAATTATGCCCAGAAAAGGATGAATTTATCATATCTTCTTTGCTTTGGTCTTCACAAAAAGAATAGAAGGTAGGCTTTCACAAGAAAGGCAGATACCTACACATTGTTTAACGTCTCCTTGCTCCATCTGGCCTACATTCCCTCCTCTGATTTCCTGAGGTGCTGGATGGCATTCACCCAGGAGTTACAATGAACACGCTCTGTGAACAGTCTGGAGAAGAGGAAGGGTACCATAGCAATGGTTCTAATGCTTGCTCTTCCCATCAAGTTATAGTAAATAAATGCAAAATAAGAAGGTCGTGTAAAATTGTGCAGTCACCTTAACTGTGACAGGAGAAAGGCCAAATACAGATCTATTTAAACTACTATACGCTATTGACTTGAGTGATGGACTAGCAAGTAAGCTTCTAAGGAGTGCAGACCAAAGCTTAATCCTGCCTAGGGGCAGGATTAAAATTCAGAGTGTTTCTCCTATTTATCAAGCTCAACCTCAAGTCAACAAACTGGAACTGATTTCAGGAAGTGCAGAATACCACAGCACAGAGGGAAGGAAGGGAGATGACCTGTGCTCAAATGGAGGGGGAGGGCTCCTCTGGGCTGCAGTGTTATAGTGAATATGGGGACCATGCTGTATTAAACTGAAAAGGCATCAACAAAAATGATGTTGTTAGAAAAAAAAGGCAGATTTATTTTAGGTACAAGAGATAAAAAAAGATCATTTATAATGTAAGGTAGGTGATTATTCCTCTACTCAGCACTGGATGGGCACAGACCGTAATATGTCCGGTCCTGAGGAAAGCACATTTTATGAAATGTGGGGAGAAACAGAAGAGTCTGGAGTGGGGCAACAGAAATGATCAAAGGTTCAGTAAGATGATTTGTAAAGAAAGGATGAAAGAGCTGGATTTGTTTAATTTCCAGAGGAAAAGCAAGACAGGAACAGAACAACAGTCTCCAAACATTAAAAGAAATTTTATCAAGAGAGACAGCAATCAATAAATTATACTCTGTGCCCACCTGGGAAAGGAGGGCATTTAGTTGAATTTGTTCTTAAATCCATTACTATTGCTGTAAAAATGATAGACATTTGTCAGGGATAATGCAGGCAAAGCTAATGGCATCTCAAAGCAGGGCAGCAGTCCTTTTGACATGTCTTTTGGAGACTGATTTCTGTGATTTCAGTAACTTTGATTACATCATTTTATCTGTCCTCGGAACGTTATTTCTTCTAAGTGCCTGCACTACAACTGTTAATAACAAAAGCAGGGCTCCATTCCCTTTGAAACAGCTTTTCTTTACTGTATTACTGTGCATAATGACCGTATCATTAAGTGTCAGCAGGACTAAAGGTTTTCTGTATTTTAGTTCCCAAGCATTGAACAGACAGACTTACAGTTGATAAAAGTCGCACAGTTGTTCCTTCTGCTAATGAGGGGGAAGAAAAAGGTCAGCGTCAATACAGAGGGGAAAAAGCTCCATATGAAGTGTGAGGATAAAAGTAAATGTTAAAGGCAGAAATGTAGATAACCGAAGTTCCTTAGCAACCCAGACTGACAAGCACTACAGAGACATGCAGTGGCTCCCCAGGAAAGATGTTTCAGTTTCACTGAAATTCGTAACACCATTTATATCCAGGCTTAATAGTTATTTTAGCTTCTTTGCATGGAATACACATTCACATTCTCTTTTGATTCCTCTATTAATTGAGATATTTATGCAGCCATATTAAAATATTAAAAACTATTTAACCTGGTGAAGAAGTTGTGGTGAAAGTAACGTAGAACAATCCATCATCGTTTCCTACAGCACAGAGATTCTTGTATGATTTTTGCAGTTCTCCTCAAACTTGCCTTCACTTCCTCCACCCTCTCTCAGTAACTGGATACCCTCTAAACATGACATCTCTCTCTCCTCTCTGAAAATTTGTGGGTTTTCTCCATTGAAAAGAAGAAAACATTATTTTGAGATAAATATCAGAGCTGGCAGCTCATAAAGATTTATTCATTCAGACATCAAACATGTGCCAGGAGCCTTAGCTGGATAGGAGGTATTGAGCTGGAGATAGCTTGCTTTTGTGCCTCAAGCACAAGCTCTTTGACACTCCAGAACTTTGCATGACCACAGAGTCTGATTTTCGAGGATCAGAGAATCAGACTTTGGTTTGCAGTGCATGTCATCTTCCACAGTGACATGCTAGTGACAAAACATCTTCTGTACAAGGAAAGACAGGCAGAGAAGAACCCAAAGGGGAAATTTCTCATGTGCTTGGGAGTGAAGCATGGAACTGCCAAACCTATGTCTGTTCTAGTCTGGGATAGAACAGGCTCGATGATATTTCGGCATTGAACCAATAAAATGTTCAGGATATTGTTGAGCCCAAACTGAGTTGGACACGGTTTGGAAATGGTTCTGAAAGGATTCACTTAAAATGTTCCTGAAGAGAAAGCGCTGGATTGGAAGGAGGAAGGGAGGCACTATGAGGGTGCTGAGGCACATGAGGAGAGAGTAGGGTTCAGTTCAGCTCAGTTCATCCTCCTACAAGCACTGAATTTTTCTTGATGGACAGAGCAAGGAGGTCAAAGTAGGAAGGAAACCTGGCTTGGCCCCTCACTGACCTCACCAGGCACCCCACATTAAGAGTAAATAACAGTGGTTTTACTACAAAGCCTGCATGGACAGAATCCAATTTCATGCTGTTAACTATGCTATAAAGAAATGAACACTGACCTTTAGTCCCATCCCACTGCAATCTCAAATCTGACCTAGATGCTTAAAGCCAAGAGACACAACTATTTGTGAGCTGAAGGTCAGAATACAAAAACATGTAGCAGTGGCCAGAGATCACAGCTTAACAACTGTCTTATGATGCTGTTCTCTGAAGAGTTCCTGATACAGGCTGCTGACGCTGATCCACTGTCAGGAGCATTTCAACACCCTTGACTTGAGGCAGACGTGACTTCTCTATGCGTCAAAAAGAGCAGTGTCATTTCTCAGTTGAGGTTACACCTTCCCCCAGGACTCTCCTTAGCAATTACAATGCAGAACAGTGGCTTACATCGCATAGTGTGGGTTTGGCAGGTTACCAAATCCTGTGGAATTAATAGGTTGTTTTTTCAGCTTGATGCTGAAACAAACAATGTGCTGATTGAACCAAAACACTTTATTTCATGTTTGTGTCATGTGCCTCTTCTGCAAGGGTGGATTGGAGTGGGGAAACTAGCAAGAGCTGCTCTGAAAAGTTGGATGTCAAATGTCCAGTTACACATGCCAAATCCGGCAATGGACTTTTTAAAATTTTGGCTCCTGCATTTACTTTAGAACTACTTTTTGGGTTGTTTGTTTTGGGTGGTTTTGGTTGGTTTTTTGTTGATGGTTCTTTTCTTTTCTTTTTGTTTGTTTGTTTGTTTTTTAACTCTTGTAATTGCTTTGTCATAGGACACTCCAAACCATCATGTTTGGGTAGGGGGAAGCCATGAACTTCATATAAAGGGAAACTGTAAGAGAGAGCTATTTTTTTCATTTCCCCACATTAAAGAAAAATAATTTTACTTAATAAAATTGGTATGTTTTTTAAGTAAAATTAGGTAAAAAGACATGCTTGAGCACATCTAGTATTCCCTCATCCTGATTCAAAACATTACTTGATAGAGCAGAAGTAATATTCACTAAAGCTGACAAGAAGGGAATAGTTATCTTTTGGAAACTGCTGATCCACTGGAACCAAAATAATCTCTGGCTCTTGTGCTCATTCTGGCAAACCTTCCCGTGCAAAACAGTGCAGCCCAGCCTGCTCCCTGTCCATGACTCACCATGTCCCAGGGCAACCAGCTCCCACACCACTTGAGTCCTTTGTGCAGACAATTCCCAGACTGCAGGGGATTTCAGCATAATTTCAGAAACATCTGCGATCTGGATCTGTCATGTTCTAGAACAAAACCATAACCAGGTAACAGTTCTCTTTGAACAGGGGCACATTAAGAGACCTTGAAGTTGTCCTGCACAATGGTCAGGAAGGACTCAGAAGTATAAGTAGCTCCAGAACTGGTGAACTTTTAAATAAAATATAAATGACTAATGCAAACTGGTTACAGTAAATATAAAGAGGAGTTTTTGTGTAGGGCGTCCTGCCTGTGTAGCTGTCATCTGCTAGAAGATGTTAGGCTAATGTTTGGACTCAATGATCTTAGAAGTCCCTTCCAACCTAGGCGATTCTATGTTTCTAATATGTTTGGTTCCACTTGTGTAATTTCTATTGATGGAATTAAGCCATGTGCACCATTAAATGCACTGAAATGTCATCTGTTTGTGTTCCTGCAGACTAAGTTCCAATTCAGCTACACCATTTCAGGAGGAGGCAGTATTTTCAATGTTATCATTATGTCATTCATAGAGAACTATTCAGATATTAAGACGGAAAACAGTTTCACAGCTATAATGGTGCAGTCTCTACAAACAGACGTGGGAGGGGGAAAAAAATATGTTTGTTATCTGGACAAAAAGGTAGCAACAAGGACATCTAGGTTCCTGCCTCCTCAACTGAGTCATAAGCCAAAGAATCAAATCTAATTCTTGAAACATTACCTCCAACAAAAAAAAAAAAAAAAAAAAAAAATAAACAACACCACCCACCCCACACACCCTGCAGGAACAGAGGTATCAAACTGCAGATCAGAGACTTACAAAAAGGACCACTGGAGGGGACATTAAATGGAGAGCTCAGAAGCCAACCACTGAAGTAGATAAGGATTACCTGGGCAGTGGGAGATGGCCACATCAGGAGGGAACCTTTGAGTAAGGTTATCTCCTCCTGGGAGAAAGGGAGGCCATTTGTCTCTGCCAACACCAGAAGATGAAGAGGCTTTCTGAAAAACATGGGAGAGAGCATGCTAGGCGCAAGCTCAGCTGTTGCTCATAGCTAACTGTACATTAAATGTGTGCCATTTCTGCCAGCTTGGTACAAGTCAAGTATTCTATGACACAGAAGTCAGCGTTGCACCACATCACCACTCCCACTGCTGGCAACAGGAGACAACATCCTGCACGAGTTGCCACGTACGGCTCCAGCTCTGATACCCACTGTCTCCGACATGCACACCTGAGGAGACACACATGCTTTCCTTGCAGGCTCCTGTCTCCCTGCCAAAGAGCGATCTCATTGCTACATCAGGTGCTTCCCAAGATGGACACAGGCTTCAAGACAGCCAGGATGCGTGCAGCATGAGGCTGATGGTCTAAGACAAGACAACGAAGCATACCACCATGGATGCAGTGGTCTACAAAGGAGAAATCCAACTCCTACATGCTTTGCTGTGTGCCTCGCCAAACTCTGGGCAGCAAAATGCAGCTGGGCTGTGTCCAGACAGGGCTAATGGAGGCTCTTCTACATTTAGATGCTGGCTGTGCAGGAAGCGAAGAGAATAAAAGAGATATTCACATCTTTCTGTGCACAGTCATGTGCTTCCGGAAGAATATTAGAGGTTTTGCTGGGATACAACATAGTCAGGTAACTGCTGATAAAAATATAGATGTCAAGAGTAACAGGACTGGTTTCTCCACACGAGCTCAATACTGTTTAGTACCAATAAACTGAACAACTCATAAAATATATATATATATACACATATATACACACACAGAGGTTCAGACTGTACGTGGTTATCCTCTTACTCACCACCTCTTTGGGTCAAGATTCTCCTGTTTCTGGCTGCTACACAACTTCAGAGAACAGTAAATCTCCTGTGAAAAGTTTCACAGCACTAAGGGCTTTGGAGAGCCTTGGATCCAGGAGAGGCCAAACAAACAAGCTGACCTTCAAGAGAGGCTAATGAAGTGGGCTTTGCTGAGGAATTGCAGGGCATCATATTTAGAGGGCTACCCAGCAAGCTGTCTTCAACCCCAGAGCAGATAAAGATGATGCAAAGACATGATTTATGAGTATCCTACGCACTTAGCATAGCAAAAACAAACAAGCAAACAAAAAAACCCTTTACTCTGTCACAGAAATTAGATTATTTTGTTTGACAATCTATTTAACTTATTACTATTCTATATTTCAACTGATGTGCTAGCTGAGTCACCACCATGGCTTGTCATCAGTGCCTGTAATAAGCAATAAGGAAAAAATGTTGTTTTCAAGAACAGCAAAGTATCTGGTTGTATGAGCTGGAGCAAGAGGATTTTGCTTTTTTTCACCTTCAAAAGTAGTAACATAATTCTTCCATGACAGGTGTTCACTGGGACAAAGTTCTTGAACTCCAGCAAATAGAAGCTAACAGATATATACTTGTACTATATGCCTTGATATATCTTACCTACTTCCCTAAAACCTTACAATGCCAGGACAAAAAGAGTTTTCAAGACCACCAGTAAGGCTAAATTACGCCAGCATCCATGATTTAAGTGGTCATCCAACAATGCACCTCTGCAGTTACAAATGCAAAGTGCCTAACCTAACCTCTCAGCTAAGGAAAGGCCACACAACAGGAACCAGCTCCACGGAAGTAGAGAAACTCAGTTGTTTGGCCCAGATGGGGCAGAGTATCCAGGCTGAGGACATCCACCAGAACAGACAATAAATCACAAGATATCCATCAGTGGGAAAAGAGTAGTGAGGAGCTCACTAGCCTGGAGCTGTAACACTGAAGGTTGGCCAAGGGGGCAGATCTGCTTCAGGTGACAAACTGTGGAAGACAGCAGAGCTCGAGGCACGGTCTGTGCAATGCATACCACCTACCAAGAAAGCCACTTCACATTTGCTTTTGCTGTTTTCTTTAGTACACTCCTAACCAGACACTTGTACGCACTGGTTAAAACAAGAAGTTATCCCACAAAATGCATAACCACACCAATACTGTTTCACAAGTTGTAGGTTTGTGTCACAGGAACATTGGCAACTCTCAAAGAGAAAATGCTGTAAGGCATTGAATGAATCTCTGATTGAAGGATCCCAGTTTATGCCATCTTACACCTAGATGGAAGGGACTGACCAAATACCAAGGAAGGAAAAAGGTCAAGTCTGGAAGAAGGCACTTTTAACATGTTCTTTAATGACTTATGGGTCCATTAGTACAAGCCAAAGAACTCTCCCTGATCTGAAGCTTCCTGCTTATCCCATCTGCTTGCTTCAAAGGTATCTTGTGAGGGTTTCACACGTCTCTACCAAGAATCATGGAAATGCTTTCCAAAGGAGCTGAAAACATGCAAAACGCATAAAGATCCTACACCAATACATGGATCTGCAAGTGTCATGAGAAGAGCTTGCATTTTCCCCACTTCCTGCTGTGTGCTGAAGTGAGAGGATGCTGCCTGTTATGCAATGCCTGGCCTTGTATCTCAGATTCTGCTGCTCATCCTTCTTCCCCTGCACAAGCTATAGCCAATACCATGGGAGCTAAATTCCATATAAAAATTATTTCTGTTCTTTATGAGAGCCTCTTGAGAAGAAAAGGAATTAAGATGGTTAAAACAACACTTGGAGAGCTTTTTGCCTTTCCACTGTATTGTTATTTGATATTCAAAAGACCACATTTGTCTGTAATGCTGATAAAAAAAAAAATTATTCTAGCAATCTAATATCAAACCTAACCTTCTGGCTATGGTGTGGCAGTAGCAGAAATTTAACTTTTCTTTTTAGAAGTTCATACTAAAAATCTCACTTTTTTCATCAGTCCAACCCTGCTCTACAGAGTTCTCCCCTACACCATATCCCCCAACACCACATCTAAGCAACTCTTAAAGACGTCCAGGGATGGTGAATCAACCACCTATTCCAAGCAGCCTATTCCTATGCCTGACCATTCTTTCTGTGAAAAATTCTTTCCAATGTTCAGCCTAAACCTACCCTCTTTGAGCTTGAAGCCATTGCCTCCCCTTCTGTAACTAATTACCGGCAAGAAGAGACCAGCACCAACCTCTCTACAGTGTCCTTTCAAGTAGTTGTAGGGAGTGATGAGGTCTCCCCTCAGCCTCCTCTTCCTCAAACTAAACAGTCCCGGCTCCTTCAATTGCTCTTCATACGATTTGTTCTCCAGGCCTTTCACCAGCTTCGTTGCCCTCCTCTGCACTCTCCCCAGCACCTCAATGTCTCTCTTGTACTGAGGTGCCCAGAACTGGACACAATACTCGAGGTGTGGCCTCACCAGTACTGTTTACAGGGGGATAATCACCTCCCTACTTCTGCTGGTCACACTATTTCTATTACAAGCCAGGATGCCATTGGCTTTCTTGGCCACCTGGGCACACTGCCGGCTCATATTCAGCTTCTTGTCAATTAGAAGCCCCAGGTCTTTTTCTGCCAGGCAGCTTCCCAGCCACACTTCCCCAGGCCTGTAGCAGTGCACGAGGTCCCAGCAACACGTAACAGCATTCACTTTGTAGTTCCATAGGTATATACCCATCAGACAGAACGCTGCTTGTAAGTTGACTAAGAAAAAATTCATATATTGTTTCTTTAAGATAAGCTGTGTCCACGTTTCTAGCAGTCACATATGCATTCAATCCATGTGAGACAGTGAGCTTAACTGACAAGGTGTGTTACAAATCCAAACACAGCAACTACTCTTTGTCATGAAAGTGCATGGGGACATAGTGACTTGAATACAATAACTGTCAAGCTGCACAATTACAAGTACTGACATACATAATAAAAAGTGATCTCTATCATCTCATGCACTTGAAGTCAATTACAGAAAATGGCGGATCCAATTACTGAGTCATAACGTTCAAAACCTGATAGCAACTTTTACCACAGGACAAAAGCAAAGCGTTAGTCAGAAAGGCTAGTATCAACTGCAACCACAAGGAACAGATCCGAAAATAAGGGGGCCTTTTCTGATGGAAGCTGGCGGGACATTTGCCAGTGGCTGCAGGTCTTTGGGGGTCCGTAACCAAACACATCCCACGGTGGGTGTCCCACAGAGGTGCAGCCATATCACCTCCTTGTTACGGACATTCAGAAAGGTTCCCCTGTCCAGCTCTGGGGGAGCGCGTAACTCTGACCCGCTGTGGTAAGATCACCTTTTATGGATGCACACCTTCCATCCATCACTTAACATTCTTTGACTGTCTCCTGTCCCATCTCTTGCAGCTTCTAGGAGATACATTTGGATGAGAAGGGTAGGTAGACAGGAATTCACTACTCGCTAACAGAATTATCCCCAAATATTTGAATTCAGCCACACAAAAGACTGCAAGTTCTCAGCTATGACTTTTCAAGACCAAAATTACATGCTGACACAGAATCCTATGGGATAGGCTAAAGAAAGTGGTGTCTGTCAGACTTTCATAGCCCTGCATCCTTACCAGAGCTCGCTTTTCAAGCCAGCTTTATGGACTGGTGCTGACCATCTTTAATCCCTCGTGCTGGCTGCTCTGCTATATGCTGCAGCACAAGCATTCAATGGGATGGCACATTTTGGGTAGCATCACACCTTCTTTGTTTCACAGTGAGAGCAGGTATCTGTGTGGGGTCAGCACAAGTGGTGGAGCCCAAGGTTAGGAGCCTAAAGACTCTGCCTGTATTCTGCAAGCAGCTCCTGCTCACAAACAAGGGAAGGAAGGGAATACAGGCTGTCCTTGAGGAAGATCTTTACAATCCCTCAAAAGAGCTAGGAAGAAAAATGTCACATGTAAAATATCACCATCCCCATCTGACATTTCTGGTGAGTCTCACAGGCAAACAGGAAATAATACTGCTACCCAAAACATAATTTTTAAATCGAAGTTGCCAGTTATTGAAGCATTTATCCGGAACCCACCTGTAGTCCTCAAAAGACTGTTTGCACCAGCTCTTTGACATTATCAACTTGTGTTATTTGCTGCCTCCTGAAATGTCAGCTGCCTAACCTTTCCAGGCTGTTCTTACACACAGTCTGCTTTCCCAAAACTCATTAAGTATAGCAAAGACCTACAGTCCTCTGTAAATCTTGCAATCATGCCAAGCTGCAAAGGGAATACTAAGATGTTTGAACCATCTCGGACTTTGTGCACTTCCGATTCCTTGCTGCAAAGGTCTGTCCTTATTGTTGAGCTTTGAGAAAAGGAATTTTATTTTTTTTTAATAATACCGACAGTGCTACTTATAACTAACCAATTTTTTTTTACAAGCATATCACAATCAAAAGTACTTGCGAGCTATGCAGGAAGACACTCAGCAAAAGTTAGCTCAAGGCTGGTGACTTGGGTTTCCTGATTTCCTCTCAGTTTTTGCTGTTGTTTTGTGCCTATTATTTACATTAATCCCCAGTACAGACCATCCAGCATGTGTTACTGGGCACTCTGTAACTGTCAAAGAAGTTTCAAGACTACTGCTACATTATCAAGCAGGTTGATATTAACAACAGATGCTATATACTATATTCCAGATACTATGCAGTATTAACTTTCTGAAGGGAAAAGACTACAATTAAAATTAAAGTGGATGCTTGCAGTCCAATATCCTGCCTTTTTTTGTTGTTGTTGTTGCATAAGGAGTAAATAAACTAGGGTTTGATATCAGTTCTCTAGAACAGATTAAAAATAAACAAAACTCCAACAAAAAAACCAAACTACCAGCCAGTGAGTTTAGTTACAAAACACTCCTGTGTATTCTAATTAGGGATTATTCTACCAGTGAATTGTCACACATGGGATGATGAAAAGTTTATACAAAACGCCTGAGGAAAAGGAAAGATACACTCCTCCTTCCAGCATTGGGAAATGTTATCTTAAAGAGGCAAGGTATAAATTACTTAAGTTTCAGGTTATTTCTACAACTAATGAAATGCAGTTTAAAAGTTATCTTACTTGTCAGTTGTACATCAACTAATAGACAAGTTACCAGAGAGTTAATACTTCAAAAAATGTGGGCTCTGTTTCATTCCTTTCCATCTCTTTATCTTCTTAACTTTCTTATAAAAATATTTAAGAAGAGAAGATGGCAACTCAAAGAATTAAGTTATAGTACGTGAATCCCTCTCTTGTCCTTCATTAGTGGAGCTGAACCACTAATATATTTTGGCTTTCAGTGGATACAGGTCTCAAATTGTGCTTCCAGGTAGGTTTTACAGATAAAGCAGCAACTTGATTTTGATTTTTTTTCCTTCACTGGGGACATCAGCCTAGAGTCAACAGCCTAAATATAATTAATCCTCCAATGATCAGAGAAAGGCACTTGAGTGCTAGTCAGAACTTGGTTTGTGCAGTCAGAGGAAAGGCAGACCACCGCTGGACATGGGATTAGGGCATCCATTTGCCAGGGGGGAGACAGCATCTCATTCTAGTCAGCATGATAGTTTGGCCATAACCCTTCCTATAAGCCTCCCAAGAGAAGCTGGGTATCTGGCTGACCCGTCTTTTGTATTCATTTTCTCCAGGGACACCAGTGTGATAATCTGGGGGGTGGTGGTGGGGTGGTGGTTATGAAACCCCAGCTGACGTCTTCAGTGATTGTGCTTGGGCTAAAACTGCTGATAACTACAGGGTAGGAGGCTCTATCAGTGCTCACCAGCAGAGATTAAGTGACAGCTGGGTAGCTGGTTAATAGATAGCAAATGCCTAATGAGGCAGTTAAACATCCAATTAAGCACCTCAGAGGATCTGAGCCTAAGTTTAGCCTAACCCAGCTGATTTTGCCTGGTGGAAGTTCACACTATCAGCCAGTCCAGGATAACAGAGAGGACAGTAACCTCCAGCAGTAGAGGAGAGGCAGAGACATGGAGTCGTCAGTATTTGGAATAGGGTATGGATATAGGTAGCTCCAGAGGAGGCAGCACTTCTCCACAGTCTCAGCTCAGACCTGCTGGTGCCTTGGCTGTCTCAAACTGAAGTGATTAGACAGGGACCACCTGAGCATTTTCACCAGCTGGGCTGTGGTGAGCACAGATATTGTCAACAGAGCAGCAAACACATTTATGTTGCAGACATCTTCAGGCCAAATCTTAACAGTTCTTTTAGCCCATAGACCTCCAGAGTCAGTGCCCACAATGAGATGAGTCCCCATGCTCAGCAGAGCAGCACTGTGGTTTTACTTCCCATTCCCTGCCCCTTCAAAGGCTGTAGCTTAATGAGAACTTCTCAGCAGCTGATAAGGTTCATTAGAAAGTTATTTTTCAGTATGGCTGCCCCCACACAACCTATCTAAGTTTGACTGAGCTGATCCTGAAGGAGTTTGCTCCATAATGAAGGCTTATTCCCCGTGAAAGAGCAGGATTAAATCTATTCCTTCCTAATTCCCATTTGTCTAAGCATCAAAGTCATTATACATATAATTGAAACAATTCAACATTAGGATTTCATAGACACCATGGCTGTAGTTTAGCCCATCCTACTAAATTGTGATAACTGGAAACACGTCACCCTTTGAGAAATAAAACAAAAATAATTTTAAAAATAATTACTTTCACCTTCAGGTTTCAATTTTATTTAAAAATCAACTGTGGAGGATTTAAAAAAATCCACCTTGAATAAAAACAATTACTATACACAAGCTGTGAATCTTACAACCTTTGCCCTCCATCTTGACACCATGCAGCTGTGTCTAGCTTTTTAAACTTCACAGCTTACACCTGGCATTTTTACTTGTAGGGTAAATACTAGAAAACGATGAGGTCAGTAAGCTCTGGGTCACCTCACAGTGTTTCAATCCACGGAATGAAAAACTTTATCCTAAAGTTTCAAACAAGATAAAGCAATGAAGAAAAGTGAATTTGAACAGCTTTGAAGCCTGCAGTACTCTGCAATGTTATCCAAGCTGGCTGCCCTATGTCTCAGCCCAAAAAGCTTATGCTCTGTACTGAATATACCTTTCCTGCAAGGAGGCATTTCAGAGTGCCTTCCAGTTGCTGGAATGGTGGCCCTGGGGAGAAATTTAGCATTATTTGCAAGCTGCAGTCATTCAAAGCTTTTAAGGAAAGGGTATTCTTAACTAAAGAGTGAAGCAGATGCAGAAGTTCTTGCAGGAGGATGGGGCCCAAGACACAATGGATCTCCTTCAGACACCCTAAACTGTTAGATTTCTAAATACTATAGAAAGCTCAAAACCCTCCAGCAAAGTAGGTGTGTTAACCTTGTGTGGCGTCTCCAGAGCTGGAGTGGGGAGACCATACTGAGACACAGGGAGGTCAGGCCTGTCCCTGGTCTTGCACAAGAGGCAAGAGCCAGATTTGCCACCACCTCCCTCATCGACAGCCTTACAGCCACACATGGTGTCACTCCTGTTCCAGGGCTGAAACCTGTGCTGGGGACAAGCAAATGCCATAAGGATTGCAGCCTGATCACACAGCTGTAGCAAATAAGCAAATTACTTATTTCTTCCTGCTGCTTCTTTGAATCTGCAGAATTTATAATTTAATTTTAGGGTACACTGTAATGCAGCCAAAGGCTCTGCCAAGGTAGAGAAAGCAAACTTGTGTTGGGTTTCATGATCATCACAGATGTTTGGGTAAGAACTATTATGCCAGCAAAAAGTGGTTTGGCAGTGGTAAACATACACATTTTGTATTACAGGTGAAGGGAGAATTCACCGAATGCATTTCATGAGAAACACCTGCAGGAACCTGATAATAAAAATTATTGAAGTCAATACAGCTGGGGTTTTTTTGGGTTCTTTCTCCCACTCCCCCTAGGCTTAGAGATGTTGCAGCTTTATTAACAGATGTCTTCATGATTTTAAATAATATTCATAATTACTAACTCAGATTCATGGGGCTGCATTTCATGAAATAGTTTAATACAGGCAAAAATAACCTCAGAGACTTACCCAGTACTTTGTTGCAATTTATGTTGACAGCTAAAAGATAACATTCAGACTAAAATTCAGCTATAACAGTTGAGATAAAACCAGAGACCTCATGAGCAACAGCAAAAAGATTTTTGATCTGCTAATAAAAACTTTGATGCCATCATTAGAGGTAACTAAGATATGGATCATGCAAAAAAAAATTAACATTTGAATATACTTACTATTTCTGTTCTGAAATATAATTTCCAGGGATGCAGATGCACCTTAACCATTACTATTTCTGAAGAAAAATATCTCTGGAGAGAACAAAGACCCTGGTAGAACATCAGGTGGCTCCTATTCAACATTAGGGGGTGCATGCTCTCTTTTCCTGTCTTGGACACAAGTTCGATGAATGACCTGAAGTAATTTCCCTTTGTTCTTTCCCCATGGTTTCCCCTTACATCCCATTCTATGGCCCCCTGACCCCTTTAGCTACACTCCGCTAGGCTCTTTCCAGTTTTTTGTTCTCTCCCTTGTGCTGGCATGGGGAAATTAGTATAAAATTGCACTTAGTAGTCTGTCAGCTGTACTGGACTATGCAAGAGAATGCAAACTAGACAAACTTAGCTAGGGCTCCAAAAGTCTGAAGGCCTTTTAGGCAAAGGGCTCATTAAACATGCCCAGTCACTACATTCATTTGCCCCAGGTAGCATCCTCTAACACTCATATAATTAAGCAGATGTGGTAAAAATCAGTCCGTACTCCAAGCTTGAAGTTACAAGGATACATGGTCAACTGTCAGATCTGAACCTGCACTAGAAAAAGTGTTCTTAAATGCGTTGCATTGAATTCAGGGCCTGTTTAATAGAGTCTACTTATGATACAATGGGTACATGTATGAGGAGCCTATTTCTATGGGCACCTCAATTATTGTTTTGGTCCTTGAATAAGATTTATTCAAGAGGCCCTTCATCAATAGACTGCAAGCTCTGTGTTTAGAAATTCCCCTTAATTTCACTATCAACAAGCCCAGCTAAAAAACAGATGTAGTTATACAACTTTTGAATAGGAAACTTGCTTAGAGCTAATAAAATGGCAGTGGTTCGTAAAGGGCTGAAACAGATTTCCATCACTCGCGTAATTAACCATACTCTGGAGTTCGTGCAAAACACAGATTTTAGGCAGCAGTTTCTATGACTACCATCATTCTGCTCATTATCTCTGAAGGATTAGCCTAGGGATTTTCTTTAATAGGTGCTAAGAAGGGAAAGTCACGATGGCACACTACTCCTTGGGATATGATAGATGTTAGAAGTACAATGAATTCTTCTTCAAGAACACTGCTTTCAAGACCCTCTGTATGTTTGTGCTTTCTCCTCACAACCTGCCATTTATCAACCTGCAAGAAGCTTTCCAGAGAGCAAAAAGAGAGCAGAGTCCAGTGCCACAGCCTAAAAGTGGTTCAGTACATTGTGTACCTTCACCTCCCCCAGCCACAGCACAGACAGGGAAGACTGGCAGATTGAAGACTTGATATCTAAGACTCTACTTACAAAGAGCTTTAATTTTATTAAGTTTTGGGAAGCAGCTGGAGGGGACAGAAGATATTTCCTTTAAGAGTTAGAGGTCCATAAAATGATGAATTTATTTCTACCGATTTTGCTTTTATGTCTGCATCTGTGACATGAGGGAGTTGGTTCCAAGGCTCCACGAGGATCATTCTCTGTAGAGCCAAATGAAAAAGGAGCTTTCCTCTCCCTGAGGAAACCCCTGGACTTCAAAGTGTGGTTTCATTCCAAAAATCAGACTGAAAAACAAATATCTTGGGAACTTTCACAAAAAGAGGGAACATTTTTGTTCCAATGTTATTAAAAAGATTAATTGAGCACTTATGTAACTTTGATTTTAATACTGAATTTTAGAAATCAGGACATTGTCCAAATACCCAGAGAAAGTCAACAAACTTAGATGAGAAGCCTCCTAGTGCAGTTTTTTCTTGAGTTCTGGGTTTGTGGCCAAAGCACCAAACAGACCTTAAAAGTATGGGCCAGCACTGAACTGAAGCTGAAATCTGGATCAAAACTTGGACACGTCTTTGGTTCTCTGCACAGCTGAACTTGAAGAGCTCAGAAGCAGACCCTCTGTCTTGCACCAAGGACAGAATCATGGCACAGAGATGATAAGTACTAGGTACAAAATACTTCAGGACAGAATTGCAAGCTTAATAGCCTAGGTAGAAAGACTGACACCTTTCTAGATGTTGCTCACCATATACTGGAACCAAGGCTTACATGACTTTTTCTACCAGCATTGTACAACTCCTGAAGTCTGAAAAGGAAACTAATGGCATTGCAAAGTGCTAATAAGAAAATTTGCGTTCCTTCTTTTCTGTAATATGAGTAGAAATTTACAGGAGACTAACTCCCATTAGACTAGTTGCAGCCATTCTATAGAATCATAGAATCGTCTAGGTTGGAAGGGACCTTAAAGATCATCTAGTCCAACCATCAACCTAACTCTGCCAAAAAAATAAATAAGAAATAGGAAATAAAAATGACTAAACCATATCCCTGAGGACCATGTCAACCCATCTTTTGAACACCTCCAGGGATGGTGCCTCAACCACTTCCCTGGGCAGCCTATTCCAATGCTTGATAACCTTTTTGGTGAAGAAATGTTTCCTAATATCCAATCTAAACCTCCCCTGGCGCAACTTGAGGCCATTGCCCCTTGTCCTATCTCCTGTGCCTTGGGAGATGAGACCGACCCCGACCTCTCTACACCCCCCCTTCAGCTAGTTACAGAGCACTATAAGGTCTTCCCCTCAGCCTCCTCTTCTCCAGACAGAACAACCCCAGCTCCCTCTGCCTCTCCTCATAAGACTTACTCTCCAGACCTCTCACCAGCTTCGTTGCCCTTCTCTGAACCTGATTAAATGAAAAAAACAAAAAACCACCAAACCCAAAACAAACAACAAAACCAATACCAAAAAATACACCACACCACAGAAGCCACAAATCCCAGAATATTAATTAAGATTTTAAAGCTGTTACATATTTTAGAGAGTTTAGAAGTACTGCAGGAATTTCATAATGGCTTGAAACATTAAGTTGCACCTTACATAACCGAGCATCAAACACAGCTTTGTAGCACCCACTTCAGTACCGTCACAATGGTACCATACTATAACAGCACTAAAATCTCATCAGAAGGCAGCCCTGTTGTGCTCAAGACTTAACACTCTCAGCTCTCTGGGGGGAAACTTTTCCTCCTGCTCTCTGTATGTCAAGGCAGAAATTGGTTTTTTAAGGAAAGTCTCTTTCTTCTAGGTTGTTACCATGCAGAAAACAACAGAGTTTTCTTATGTAAGGGAACCTCTTCCCACCACTCAAACACTGATAGATATCAACTGTAATGCAATGCACCCCAGTCTCCCAAAAGAATATGCAAAACAAAGACTTGTTCTCAAATCTTCAGTAACCTAGAGTACGTCAGTTGAAAGTTCAGCCTCCTCTTAAACTTCCCTGTACCTAGATCAGAAATTGATGCTTATAATAATCAGCTCTGGAGGCCAAGAGATGACCCTCGCTGCTGCAGAGCCCAGATTTAGCACATGCAGTGGTCCTGGCAGCCACAGGCAGGAGGGCAGCAACGCAGCAGCCACAGCTGGAAGAATGTATTATTCAGGGACAAGCAACTGCAACCACACACTCCTAGCTTAAACTTCAGTCCTACGCCTCTTTGCTTTTATGTGCAGATAATTGTCTTCACACCTATTTCCCAACAGCAGTTCCTGTTATTATTTTCTGTTTTTTAACTTACCTTTAAGAAGTTTAGATCACTGTAAATCCCCCAGCATGGGCAATAAAATGCACTGTAATCTCTCAAACAATTTAAGAAAAGCAATGGACAGCAGGTGAACCCATAGGCAGATGAGCCCAGTACCTTGGGTTCCTTTTGTGTCACTGTTAAGCAGATTTGGAGAGGCATCATGTTCCTCTGGTGGCCGGCTGCATCTCTAACAGGGTAGACTTCAGTGTACTAATTGGCACAGACTGGTGTGTGGCTGCTGGTGTGTGCCTAGAGGTTCTGGGCCATAGACTGAACAAAGTAAATTCTTGCCTAAGTCCCAAAGAGATTTGGGCTGAAATCCTTAATCAGAGTTTTAACAACAGAACAAGAATTCTGCTTTCTATCATTATCAGTTCACCAGCTCTGTGACGGCTTTTGCCTACAAGTGTTGGGGGTCACTCTTGTTTTGATTTCTGTGGTGCAATATCTATGCAATATATGCTTGCATCTGAAGGGAAGAAAAGGTGGAAAGGTCAGAAACACAACATAAAAACAGAGAAGAGAAAGAAATTCCACGATGCTTTTGTGATGTTTCAGAAAATCCGTCTGTCTGGTGGAAGTGGCGGGAGGGAAAGCACAGAACAGGAATGGACAGCCTTCAGTGCCCTCCCTGCTTCTGGGGAGCAAGAGACACATACAGGCTCTGCCAAATGCAGAAGCCGAACTGTCCTTTCAGTGGCTGAGCAGACAGATGATTATAGCTGCAAGTACCACCTTGGCCTTAGCTAAGTCACCTCAGCACTTTGCCCCCACTCACTGTGTCTGCGCACCCAGCAGATGGATGGACAATCCAGCCATCTGTTTAAGGGCTTCTTCCAGATGCTGTAGAAAGGAACATTTTGGAAATAAAAACTTCTTCATGAGAGCAATGTCTCCAATTGCCTATCTACATCCTTTCCTTTCTATAAAGCTGTGCTTTAGAGGAACAGAAACATATATATAACCTGACCAAGATCACAAGGCCAAAGCCCCGGTTTCACGCCTCTGCTTTATGTTCTAGCAAAACAGTATGGTTCAGCTCACATTGGATAACCAACACGTGGCCTATATGCACACCAGAAAATAGCTCTCTAATTCTCTACCTTTTTTTCTTCTTACTCATTAATACATTTTTTGTGAAAAGATTTAAAGCCTGTTAGGTTTGTATTCTCCTGCAATAAAGCTTGGCTGTCTTGTTTGGAGAAACCTGTTCTCCTGAGTTGCTAGCAGCGTTTGTGACATGCCCTTGGATCTACACCACTTCAGAGAACATTGCTGCAGTGCCAGACACAATACCTGACACAACACATCTCTCCTCTCACTCCTTTATACTGACAGCAGACTATGCAACAGCCTATATATTTTTTTTTTCCAGCACCGATGTTACCATACCTGGAGTCTACTGTGAAATGCTTCTTTTTAAGAAATATTTTGCTTTCCCTCAGGCTGGACTTGGGTAGGAAGGTAACTTGCTCCCCAACGCTTAGAGGCATTAGCAACTCTTAGACATGCAACCTCCCACACACACATCCATAGGGGCCATTTTTCCCCATAAACAGAGAATATCCTTTCAAGACAGTCTCAAGACATTACTAGTGACTAATGAATCTTTATCACAATATTTTAGGCAATGTTAGTCCAGATGATCATAAAAATAAGACCCTTTTAACAACAATTTTTGATCTTATTTTCTATATGCTGTAAAATAAAACTCTTACACATCTTTTGTCTTTTGGGAGGAGAAAATAGATTGTGGCAAATTGGAGTCTTTCTGTAATACATCACTGAAAGGTGAGGGATTAGTTCCAATACTGATTATCTCAGTACTAATAAGTGCAATTATTATGTTTTATATAATCTTATGGACATCTGTTGGCATCTCTGGGATGACAAGAGAATAGACTTCCTCCTCTTTAGTATAAGCTTATAGGTAAGAACAGATGTCATACAGTTTTAAAACACATTCACTGATAAGAGTAAACTAATCAGACAGAAAGAGACAAAGGACCAAGTTTTCTTGTGTATTTCTTTTTAGTAAAGCACCTCAGGATTAAGACAGACAAGTCAAACAAAACAGTTCAGTAAAAGTCCCTTTTAAGATATCTATCACTTTCCCTTTTAGCTACAATAAAGATTTGTATTCATCAGGGAAAGAACCAAAACCATAATGCATGCATTTTTCTTTAAATGCCTTTCTAGAAGTGACCACAAGTCATTTGGAAACCAAAAAGCCAAGAGAAGCTGCTAACAGTTCAGCATCTCCTCTGATAGAGCAGGGTTATTCACCACGGGTTAACAAAGACCAAGGCCAGGTGAACTTCGTGAACACAACACAGCCAGGAACAGAAGAGATTTTGTGCACTAATCCAGCTTAAAATGAATAACATAAGCATTTAGAAGGCTGGCAAAAAAAACCCAACAACAAACCTTTTTGAGAAATGCTGGCCAATACTCATCAGCTGTATCAGCTATCAACACCATCCACAGGCAAGTGGCACCGAGAGGGCAGGAGAGGCCACAGGCGGTCACTTTGCCAACAAACACCCAAGTGCTCACCCGTATTGTCTTTGCTGGGGGAGCCCACGTTGGGCAGAGCACGAGGCAGAGCCCAAACACAGCTTCCCCATGCACAGCCCCACTGTGTGAAGCTGCCCTGGCCACGCACCATGGCAGGGCTCCCTGCCCCCAGGTTTGGGATCCCCTTGCACTGCTCACAGGCCAAACAGAGAAAGACAGCACTGAGCAGTAGCCACCACTTTTTACTAGAGATTTGGCCCCCTACTGGGTTCAGTAATGTGGAGGATGTGGAGGGAGGGAATACCGGGAGGACTAAAATCAAGACTGTATATTCACTTGTTTGGGCTGACAACAAGGTGAAGCGCTTGGGTGGCTGGAGTGTCTCAGAGGAAAAGTAATTTTGAGCAGTCACAGAGGTGACAGGGGAAACACTAGATATCTTCCAATAGCTAGTAAACTTTACTCTGATCCTAGTTAAACTGATTTGTTTCCAGACACATCCACAATTCTGTACACCCTTCCCGTATAAATATTGTCAGTGTTTCCATACCAAAAAAACCCTTAAAGAGGTTTTAAAAAATTGTTTTTTGAAAGTTCCTCCTACCCTGGAGAAAAAGATTGATTGTCATCTCTTGATTTCTCCGCTTTTTAAAAATTTACATTTCAAAGAACAAGGCAGATAGCAAGGACAGGGCCCACAGTAGCATCAGCTTAGCTAAAACAATTATTGAATATTCATTTTCCCTCTTCTCCCCACAGAAAGACTGGTACTGCTAGAGCAGTTCCGTGATGCACATGCTGAGGAGAAGAGCTCTGTTGAACTCTAATTTCAAGTGAAAGAGCAGCTATTACATTTTTGTGCTTGTTAGTGTAATTATAATTCAATATTTGCATTGCAATAAAGCCTAAACAATCCCACTGAGATTCATTCTCCCACACAACATACAAACATGTCATGACCCCATAAAGGGCTGGATGGTTGCCAGTCCCAACTTGCAGAAACACACATGATTTAAAAGTTTAAGTCTACTACAATGCTTTTGTCAGGACTTACATATCTGCCACTGGCACGAGGTACTGAACTAGAAAAGGTGAAACGAAGAGAAACAAGAGCTTTAACACGTAGGGTTTTTTACTGTGCTCACACACAGACTCTGCAACTAGGTCCCTGCAGCTGGCCAACATGGTTCAATACGGAGCACGTGTGGATCCAGGCACCAGCCCAAAGCCACTCAAGTGGATACAAGCACACTCATTGTGGCTGGAGAGCACCATCTCCCTCTGCGCTCCCCAGTGAGCCAGCAATTGCTAATGCTTCTTTCACTCTTCCATGCCCTATCCTACTTTTCTCTCTCTCGAAATTTCACTTTCTTAATGTTTGAGCTTATAGCATTTCTAGAGAGGCAAAAACACCAAACCATAAACTGTAACTATTCCTATCAGAGGCCATAACTTAGGAAAGGAGACTAAATAAATAAATTACCTTATCCTTTGAGGAGGCGTCCAGCTCAGAAGATATTATTTGGTACTTTGCAGGCAAATAGTATTCTTCATTTGTTACACTGTTGTAGCAGACCTTTCAGAACTTTAGAGTTATTTGAAAAGCTGTGGACACGGTGGGTGTGTACATATACTGACACACAGCCTCACCTGTGAACACATGACATGTGTGACACTCATGTCCCCTTTTATACTCAGAGGACTGAATACAGGTGATGAGAGCCCCAAAGAAGCAGCAGAAAAACAAGGTCATAAAAAAGCCTCAGCAGGGGATCGCTAGAGGAGTTGCCCAGCTGCCCTCATACCTTCTGCTGGGTTACATGGAAGACTGGAACTCCTACAGCTCAGTAAATCCCACCAGGCTCAGTGAAGCACAGAAAACCCAGAGACTGTCCAAGATCCACAGACACAAGGACTTGGAGACCTGGAGAAACTGGAAAATCATGGTGTAGACAAGTATACCCTCCGCTGGATTAAAAACTGGCTGGATGGCCGTGCCCAGCGAGTTGTGATTAATGGAGCAAAATCTGGTTGGC
>JAOTQQ010000023.1:42198365-42289842 GCA_026546715.1 Gallinago undulata
TTTTATGTGGTTGGACTCGATGATCTCAAAGGTCCCTTCCAACCACTAAGATTCTGTGATTCTGTGATTCTGTGACTTACGGGGGACTAAAGATCAAGCACTCCAACCACGGCCCAACACGACTAGTACACATACCTTGACTTTCAAGCTGAACGCAGCCTACACTGAGCAACATAACCATCAGCTGTGTCAACCCTGCCCACCAGCACAAACCCACGGGATGTGAAACCCAATCTTGTTTCAATTCGATTAATTAATTAATTACTATTTTGCAGCACCTTCCCCTCAGCTGGACCCTGCTGTTGCTGGATTACCTCACACTGACTAGGAAGAAAATTTGTGCTGCAAAGAAATCTGCTTGAAAGTATTTGTATTTATGCTGAATAGCAATAATAAAACAACAAAAAATTACCTTTCCAGCAGCTGAAGGGTTGCACAGCGTTACGTAGGGGTGCTCTCCCATGGTTTGGCTCAGCTGGGAGTGTGGGAGAAAAGCATCAGTCCATTTCAAAGACCACAAAAGTACTCCCCAGTTAATGCTCTCATTAGTTCCCTCTGTATTCAGCAAGACCTTTCAAACTGCAGCTAGTGATGAAATCAGAGTCCTGGAAAAACTCACTTTTATTAGCTGTGTGGCAGTGGGGACAGAGGTTTTGCAAGCCACAGGCTGTTGCTGGCAGAAAGTGGGTGCCACGGCTCTCCACGAGTGCAGGGCCAAGCCCTCCCCTGGCTCCAGCCGTGGCCATGCCAGGGCTCTACAGTGGCTTTCGTGATGCAGGAGTACAGGTGGGTTTGCTAGGGAGGAAACAGGGGCAGGCTGGAGGCCACCCAAACACCTAAATCTCTTTTCCCTTCTCTGCAAACTGTCTGGGATAAGTCAGGGGCAGCCATGGGAGCAGCTCAGCTCCTCTCCTCCCGAAACGACAGCCCCATTTTCAGTCCCGTTTCCAATTTCCCCATCTGTTGGTCTATCGATGGATGGTGGCTCAGCAGGGTGGTCAGTGTTGGCAGCTCGGCCACCATCTGCCTTTTCCTGTGACCGGCACAGGTTCTTGCAGACATGATGTGACTTGACTGCCACATTTCGAGTAACACCTCTCACATCTGGCTAATTGACTCTCTTAAAATAATTTTTCGACAAATAGAAACATAAATATTTAAATCACCTTTCTATAAATAGAAGTATAAACATAATGCTCTTCTACTTTGTCATATTGAAATAATATCACCAAGTGGTTTAGAAAACAATAAAATGCGTGCAAATTTGGGGGGGTGTTGTAAGAGGAACACACCCAGGGTGGTTTCTTACATCGTCCTTCATCATACGCCATGGGAGTGAGTGACACATTTGCTGCTTTTTAGCACCATTTTTGGGGCAGAGTTTTACTTTGAGCAGGGAAGATTCTATTTTTGCCTCTTGACATCATTTCAATTAGCTTTGGGTGGCAGAAGGCACACATTGTATCATTAGACAGCAAGATTCCCATTTTAACAAAATAAACCCATCAATACCTTAAGCGTAAAATTAGCATCAGGTGACAGGCCTATTTCATTTAATAACACTCACCTTCCCCCTGTAGAGCATGACCTGGCTTCTGACAGAGGAAGCTTGGGAAGAACCTTCATCAGTTTTTTTAGTGTAAGGTCTTTTATGATGGGGACAGAGCAGGGGCCTGTTGAAGCTGGCTGGGGCCTAAGCTGGCCTAACCTGGCTTGGGGCTCTTTGACTTTAAAGCCTGCAAGTAAAAAGTGGAGATTCTTTAAGCCATGACGCAGTTACTCAAAAAGCATGATATCTGAAATCATTCTATAGGAAAAGGAGAGCATTTTAGAAGACAGCAATAAATATATTGTAGAACTACTGGAAAGAGAATCCAAATCTCGTGATCATTTAAATGAGCTGTTTCCCGTCATTCTGACAGCCACAGAGACAAAGGGAAGCAGAAAAAGGTGCTACAGGTCTCTATATTGCTCCTGACAGCTGTAGGGCTTAACTTGATCTTTTTATTTATTTGTACCTGAAGAAAATCCAATTCTATAATGTTGTCCCTCCCTCTGAGAAAAATAAACTGCGTTTTTCCTCACATAGATGACGACCAAATGTCAATCAAATGTCAATCACAATGACAGCTACCAGTCCTAGTAGTTCTTAAACAAATTAATTTCATTAACAGCTAATGATTATCTGTTGTGAAAATGCACCACCACTATTTAGATTCTGTGCATCTGACAGAAGACACAGGCTTTTGAAGTGGTCATGAATACTACTATAAAGCAGCAAGTAGGAGTACCAGTTTCATCTGAACAGAGGTTCTTGTTATAAACAAACTTAATAAAAAACCCACAGTGTTGGTTTTGTTCATTTGAGAAGCAAACAGCTTTTCTCAGATTTCAGCACTTTGTCAGAATTTGGGTAATGAGTGTTCCTCCTCCTTCATGTCATTTTTTTTCTTTTGTCACATCTGTGGACACAACTGATCCTTCTACATATTTTCACACCAGCTGCCAGCAGCCCTCCAAAGGTTCCCATTGAGGGTGCTCCAACCTCACACTGCTCATTGACTGGTCACAGCTGGTGGTTCAGAGTATATTTCTCTCCAGTTCTCTGCATCAGATGCAGGAGACAACCACACAAACAGTGCGCAGCACGGGTGTCCTCCCTTGTGGCTCGTGCCGCGGGGCTGCCTCCACCACACAGCCCAGTTTTGGAAGCAGGAGGTGGCTCGTTCATCTCTCAGTGGCCTTTTCTGCAGCCACGTAGCTCAACAAATACCAAAAAGAGATGTGCTTGCTTTTGCTGTTATCCATTTGCATTTGACTTTGCACCTTCTAGCCTCTGCAGCACTCTTTTAGCTGATACAAAGCTCTTCATTTTGGAAAACAACTGCTGGAGGTAGACTATGAAGCAGCTTGAACTTCTTAATTTTCTCCCTTCCTCTGAGATAAACAAACTGCATTTTTTCCAAAGAGATGATAATCAAATGTCAAAGCAAGGAAGTACTGTTTTGTTATAATCACAATACAAAATTAAGAAAAAGTTAAGAAAAATGTCTTAAAACCTTAATGGTATCAGAATTCAGGTTTAGAATTAATAGTAAGGGGTACATGTTTATGTACCTTATGGTTCCATTTTAAAATTCTCTGCTCCAGGATATTGTGAAGACCAAAAGTGTATCTGGGCTCAGAAAAGAGCCACAAGTTTCTCGTGGACGCAAGTCCAGCCATTGGTAATTTTAAACAGAGTGGTCGAGAAGTAGTGTCAGGTGCAAACCTGACAGGTGTAGCCCTCCTTCTAGAAGTTACCTTGCCCATCCTGTTGCCCTCAGGTAACCATGTAACTCCATGTTTTCCACATACTAACCTTTTCTTTCAGTCCACTCTCCTTGAAAAATGTTGTGTCTTTTACCAGGGGCAGTGAGAGCCAGACAAATCTGCAAATCCCAACAAGTGCTCCATCAAACCTTCAGCTTTGCTGCAGCTAATTGCCTCGCTCTGGCACCAAGTTCTTATCAAGGCTCTGCATTCCTTTGCAAATAGGGGAAAGGATACACTGCTATTCCTCTGCCCACATCCAACAGCTCTGTGTATCTCACTGCATCCACAGAGGATCTCCGTAGTGAGTGTTGCGGAGATGGTAGTTCTGCCATTTAGAAATGACAGCTCCTCCTTTAGTAATATACCACCAGGGGCTTTACATCACAAGGGAGGTAAGACATAACGCTCATTTAGCACTGGCCAAGGGCAGCTGGGGGCACTGGGGCAGCCCCAGCCCAAGAAATCTCCATCAGGTCCCAGCTGGCAGCTTGGGTGAGCACAGCTGGTGCCATTCATTTGTTACCACCTCATACAGTGTTCCTGGGCACATTGGGAAGAAAAATGCCCTCAGATAACACTGGGCTAAAGATGAACTAATTTTTGCAGCCTGTATCCATTCTTTTGTAAGGACATTTTGTCAAGAAGTCATTAATTTGCTGCACATTTAGGTCACATGTGTTAAATCGTATACTCAATATATGCATGTTTTAAATGAAGTGGGAGAAGGTAGTATGGGACAGTAAAGGGAAGAAAAAAGAAAAGAAGTTCATAAAAACCAAACCACTATTTACTGTAGCTCTGAAACCTTTTTAGTCAACATAACCATGCAAGAGTTACATAACAAGTATTTTTCACTTGGTAATTGTGGAAAGGTGCATTTTAATATCTCAGATTAGGACTGTGCTATGATGCCATGTGAACCTATTACAAGGTGCTCAGGAAAGCCAGACTGCAGGGCTTTAACATTTGCAAAAAAAGGAGTCCACAAGAAATGCCCAGAAGAAATCTCTTCCTTAAAATATGATTTTCTTCTTCCAGCACATCTTCAATTCTCCTAGCACTCAACCATTTCCAAGCCCTTCCAAAAAAAATATCATTACAGATAAATTTTTAATTAGCTCTCTAAAAAGACTTCTCTATTACAACACAGAAAGTGCTGTAACTTACAAAGAAGCCTTGTAGAAAATCTGTATTTCTTTTCATGGTCTTCATCTTATGCAGTTAATCACATGCTGTTGAATTAATTCTCCCCATTGTACACCTTTGTAACCTAACCATTAAACATTTTCCTCTGGTGCACACACACTGCAGTCATAACTTTGCACACCACTGGCTTTAACTAAACAATACAAGAATTGGTTTTATACTCATCAGTGAACCACTTCACAAACCTAATAAGTCTCGGGTCAGGGAAGGTTGTCAGCATCTGCACACTGTGAGAGCTACGAGGCCACGCATAATTTTTGCTGTTGCCTCCCACAACAGCACCTACAGCTCCAAAATGAGCTGAAGATCTTGGGCTGTGGGCACAGGGAGGCTGCAGGAGGGGGACAGGGTGGTCTTGCCTTGTTGGCAGCATCGACTGCTCACCAGCCGAGCTGCAGGAGGAGCAGGGCCCACAGAGGAGATGGAGTAACTCATCCCCACAACAGGCTCAGTCACCAGCCAGCTTTGGGAGTCAGTGCCAGCAGCACCCGGACACCAACAGAAACAAGTTTCAGAAACACTCTTTTCCAAAAGAAAGGAAACTGCTGGAAGTTCAGTAACAGAAAAACCCCTTTAATGCTTTAGAGCTATGGATTTGTGACTAAATTCAGTCAGATGTGACAGATTCCTTAATCAGGTACCAGAGATTCACAGTGAGACCAGATGGCTGAAGGGACTGGCTTTTCCACAGGAAAGGTTGTCAAGCTGTTTACTCCTTCAACAGAGAATAAAAATCCTTCATGAGGAGCACCTGTGAGAAAGGAAACTGAAAAATGGAGTTACTGCAAAGTAAAAAACTGCAGAAGACACTTCACAAAGTCAGCTGCTAGGAATTCACAAGGGAAAAAAAAAAAAAAAGTGTGGAAAACACAGGAGCATGAGTATCTCCAGCATTTGGAAAACACTGGACAAAAAATAATAATTTTGCACATTTGGAACCATGTCTAGTGAGATCCACCCAGGGAGTGCAGTGATGCTGTGTAGCAGGAGCCAGCACAGGTGGCAGGGCAGACTTCTTTGGGGGGAGGACGACACTATCTGCAAGAGCAGAAACACCCAGATTAACTCTTTCACAAGAAGCAAAATACGTCTGAAAAAAAAAATTAGAATTGAGGAAAAAAGCAGAAAAACTGAGAATAGATATGGAGGATCAAATTCCTACTACAGGAATGATTTGAGAAAACAAACAAGCAAACAAAGAAATCACAGCTCAAAGGAAAAGCCTGTTACATCTCTGAAGCAAAGAGCTAATATCAGATTTATTTAATTATTTTAAATGGTGCTTAGATTCTGGATTTGATTTAGAGAATGCATACAATAATAAAAACAAAAGTACACAAAATTAATTCTCAGGTATATTTAATAGGACAGGTGGACTGGGCATAGAAAATTAATTTTTTAGCACTCCACTGCCCAGTAATTCATTTTACCACAAATATCCTTTGTCATTAATCCTACATATGTTTTTAAAAAGCTTACTAACTGCACTTAATAAATAACCAAATTTACCAGCTGCAGCAGAGAGAAGTAGCAAGTAAGTATTTAGGATTTGAAATGCTTGATAAATACAATTGCATCCAACTAGCAGGACATTCTAATTGTTATGTTTTAAGCCCAATATTTTTAAACATTTTTTGATGGTTCTGGCACATTCACCGTAGATAAGGAGAGTTCAGTATCCACTTCCAATATGCCATGTGGGAGCAAATGCTGTTACAGACTACTCTGTGATTTAAATTCTGTTCCTGGTACTTTTTTCCCCCTAGAAGAAAGCATTGCAAATTCCTGAAAGAATACAGGGCAAAGTATTTATTGACAGCGTCCTGAAAAGACAAGAACAGACTGAAAGGCTACAGGAAACATTCGATGGGGCCTCGAGGAGCAGAACTGAAATTCAGGAGAGAACTTGAAGGTCATACAAAAAGTATCGCTAGGAGAAACTGTGAAAATAAGATACAACTAATGCAGAGGCATGCAGGCATAGTGAACTCTGGAGGAATGCTCATACTAGTCTTGTCAGCCCGTGTTCACCTCCATGTCCTTGTACAGAGCAAAGGAGCTGAAATGGCCTCCCCAGAAGTGACTTCTCTGCTTTGAAAAGCTTAAAATGAAGCTATCATCCTTGCATGCTTTTACACCAAAAGACAGAGCAAGCTTTCTACAAACACCTCAAAAAGCAACATAAGGCTCAGTGTATGTGCAAGAATATGATGAACTTTGGGTGTGAATGACATATGCTCCCAGAATACTTACTGGATTAGAGTGTTACTGCACACAGGCACAGAGGCATATGCAGTGGAGAGCAGTCCTGGCAAAAAACGGCCATGACAATGCAACATGCATACAGAGGAATTACATCTTGAGAAAACTGGCCTTTTTCAACTGTTTCTGTAGTACTCATCAGCACTGTATAAACAGCAACATTACCTTCTGATGGCAGACATGCTCTTAAAAGCACCTGATCAATCTGCTCTTTAGAACTTTACAAAAAATGACACAAGGCATGCGACTTCCATGTGTAAGAATTAACTAATCACAGAAACAACATTGAATGTATTTACAGATGCAATAACAAGAGATGAGATAAATGCAGAAAGTCATTTAAGCTTATTCTCTTGGGTCACTGTGCAATTTTATACCAATCCTATACTACCAATTCAAATAACCATGGCTTTCTGTAATTGCTGGCTTGCGATTTATGGGCAAGAGAAAAGTGCTGCTCGAGGCACTATAGCCTGACCTGCTTCTAAGGACACAAGAAGGTCACAGTGACATGCAAAACACAAAAGAAAAATCTTGTGGTCTACTGTATTGGCCAATACTCGGCTTTCTCTGTCATCCTATGTAAAACTTCCGCATAGGAAAAATACCAGACAGGCTAGTACCATGGTCTAACAATAGTACCTGCATCTGCTTCCTTCTAGAAATAAGGATATGGAAGAAGAAACCATTTTCTTGAATATGTCCACAAAATGGAGTAAACCTGAAATCCTTGCAGAAACCGTCAAAGGAATGAAAAGCAATAACAACCAAGAGAGAAAAATAAATGCCTCCGAGAGGAGCCAGGACACATGGTGTACCTGCAAGGCAGCATGACCACCAATAAGCAGCCTGTAGAGCCGAATGAGTTTTGCTACAAAACAGTACCATTAGCTAACTTTATGTTGGTAGAATGGAAAAGCAGCAAAGAGTATGTATGGTTGCTTCAAGAGGAGCCAGAGGTTAGGAGGCAGACCTGGTCCGAACTAGTTAGACCAGGAGACGAAGGCATTGAGAGAAAGCAAGTGGTCTGAGCACTCTGTTTCCTCAAACAGACCCTTGCCAAATTCTTTTCTCTTATAAACTGCATTTAAAGTCGCCTCCTTGAGCCTTGCTCCCAAACTCATAAAAAAGAAGTCGAAGTAAACCCACATCTCCTGTGTTCCAGATGGGGACTTCAACAAGATGACCTCTTTCTCCTTTGCTAAAGACAGATAAGTCTTCACCAAAAGAAATTTATGTGGAAGAGGGTAATTCTGCCATTTTCCATTTAATAATCCTGTCCCTATTTAAAAGCCCTTTCCTACCCTTAAGTGTAATCCTGATTCTCTTTAAATCACAGGGAAACTAATCAGAAAATTGAGATAATTAAGTCTCAATGCATCTCCTCAAGCCATTTTTAATCTCTGGAGGATGCAGCTGCAGCTACAGCTAAAGACACTTGCTCAAGACTAGAGCTTTGCTCTTCAGGAGGCCCAGTCCGTACTCCAGGCTTCTCTGCTTTAACTTTTAAGCTTGCTTCCTGTGATTGCTGCACGAGTTAACACCATTACCTAACCTTGTATATAGCAATAATAAAAATAGGTAAGAATGAAGTGCATGAACACTTCTCAAACTTGTCCCTGTGCTACCCCAGCCAATTGCGGATGACCAGGAGTGTGCAGGAAGTCACACTTTTCAATGAAATTGAATGTTAATTGGTGAATGTCCTGGGAAAGAATTAAGAAAGAGAAGATTTTACAAAGCACGTGGAGAAGAGGAGGGTCACTTCTTTACTCAAAATGTGACATATTCCCTCTTATTCCATGCAGCTGCCCTGCCGTGGTTTCATCCACTAACTACCCATTAATTAATAAATCCCTGTATCACCACAAATTTTAACAAATCTTCCAGTTAACCCAAGCCTCAAGAAACTATAGCAGTTGATTTAATTGTAACGGTATACATTGGTGACATCTAGTGGGCACAAGAAACTTAACAAAAGTCAAACCAGCTTCTGAATAATTGAGCACATGAAAATTATTTTTGACTTACACTACATCTACAAAATTTTCCCTTCAATCTCTTAAGCTTAATTTCTGCATTGGCATTTTAACCCAAACCTTACATCTTACAGCTTTAAGCTCCTCCAGATATCAAAAATATTTCAGACATAGCCATCTATTACTTGCTTTCTCTACTTTTTCACACCAGGACTTCTTGCTGACAAGTCCTCCTGATGATCTTCTAAAAGTGCAAGCACTCTACTATATCACAAGTGTTTTTAAAATAACAGGCTTTGGGGGAAGAAAAATAGTCTGCGATATTGTCAAAGAGCATTAATTTGTTTGCCATAAAATTATGCTTCCTGCAGGTACTTCCACCTTCTAAGTGAAACAAATTCAATTGGGCCCTTTCAGATGAGAACTAATAACTGTAAGCAATTACGCTCATCATTTGAATGGGTGCTTGTCCCAGGGGATGGGTTTTTGCAAGTATTTTGACTTCACAACATCTGAGAAAGGAAGCTGCACAGATTCTTTCCTATGCTAGTCCATTATTTTTGCAAGGGATGAATTGAAGTATGTGCAGAGGACCCATCCTGGTGTCAAGGGCTGTTTCTCTGTCAGGAGTGCTGCCTCCCCAGTTCTGGTTGCTGTCTTCCAGCCTCTCCCCAAGCTGCATCTCTTTGGAGAAGAGAAGGCTCTCTAACCAAACTAGCAGACTGAGAAGAAATAGCCAGGTGCTGGAAGGAAAATTGGCTCACTTTAACTTGGATAAGAGAGATAGAAAGTCAGTAGTGTAAATGGTTTCTACCACTTTTTCTCAGGATTCAAGTCTCAGCTTCTTTTTTACAGCTACACAGCACTACCAAGACTGCCAGGCTTTTAACCTTAATTATTAGTCTCATATTCCCAGAGATCCTACACAGGACTGAAGCTTTAAGGACGCTGGACACCTTTATCAGAGATCAAAAACACTTAAAGGCACTTTTTAGAACTTTTTGGAGCTACAAGGCTACATCTGTGGCAATGTCATGCTGCTTCTATAATTTTGTTTTATGTTTAGGGATTTGTGTCTTATACTTTAGTGCACTTCTTCTCAAGAGGATTGTTCATACAGAGGCATTTTGAAAAGGTTTTAAAAAGGAATTATAGCAGCAAGACAGAAAAAACAGGCCTCTCCTACTTGTAGCCTCAGATCCCCTATTCAAGACAAGGGTAGTGGTATTATACACACACCATGGTGGCAGAATACAGTTGCCCTCAGCGATGGTCCAGGGAAAGAAGCTGGACCCTTCACCCAGCCACGTGTGTCTCCTATTTCCCTCCACTCCAGACTCAGGCCCCTGGGTGCCCTGCAGCAGCCACCAAGCCAGAGAGTTCCCTTTCTAGAGGGTCAGCAGATGGTCTTTCAGCTGCTAGTCTGTATTGTTAGGGCTTTACTCCCTCACAAGAGAACTGCATCCAGTCAGCCTTCAATTCTTGCCCAGCCAATTTGTTTCCAATACACTCCCACTCTGTACAATCCCAGGGAAGAGACCCTGAACTAATGCTGTGGAATTTCTCTTTCACAGTCATCCTCCCTCAAACCACAAACACCCTGGTTCAGCCACCTGTGATTGCAACGAAGGAAGCATTAAGAAGCTCAGATACAATTATCCCCAGGAAATCCTGATACCATATGTAGAGGCAGGAAGATACCCTTGTGAGCTTTGAATAACAAAAAAAACCAACCATTTTAAAGTCAATTAGTTCTACCATGTTTCTAATGCAATCCTAGTTTGCTTAATTATCTCACTTGCAAAGGTGGGTTAATTAATAATCCTGCTGCAATGCTGCATGAACATCATCATCTCTATTAATCATGTTGGGTAAAGGAATTCTGATTTTCTTTAACTGCTTTTGCTACATTATTCTACGCAGTTCTTAATAGATTGCTTTCTTCTAAGGATTCTTATCTTACAGTTAAATGCTCAAATAGTTAATTATGTGGACTATAAGGTTCAATGTTCTACACTGAAGCTAATCAGCATGACGATCCTTAATTTTCCAAGTGCAAAGACAACCCTTTTATTCAGCTGCTGTTGCTGTTCCCAACTACATCACTGTGAGCAGTTGAGGAAATTGGCATTGTGCACATTCCTGTGATTACTGAAGAAATACGGAGTCTAACCAGGCTTGCTAATTGAACAGGTTAAAGTTCAATTTTCCCCCTAATCAGGAGGGACAAGCAGGTGTTGAATATTTATATTTGAATAGAAGACAGCTGCACTCTTCTGCCATACCCACCATCAGTCTGGGGGGGGGGAAAGAAGAGGCAGCATTTACCTCCGTCTGCTGCCTTGGGTACCAAAAGATATTGAAAAGATTTATTTTGGTATTTCAATTCTCAGTTAATGGAGGCAAATGCACATGCTAACATGCAGTTCTTACAGCTTTAAGTTGATCAAAAGATCTGTTGCTTTCAACTAGTCCAAAAGAGCATAGCTCATGAGAAGATTAAGAACATGATCAAAACTTCTGAGACTCTGATTTTGGCTCATGTCCTAACCAAGGTCCCAGTGATGCTGGGCAAGTTACACCTTCCAGTTTTCCCCACCCAGTTTGGAGACATACTTAGGTTGGCTGGCAATCTTTCTCAACTGCACGCCCATGTTTTATTTGTTAACAAGTTACTTGCCATAGAGGGAGGATGTGTTTGACCTCACTGGTTATACTCCACTGAAATACAGGCATTTTCCATTCAACTTTGTCCACAGGTCAACAAGATGGCAACTGAAGGGTGTGTTCTTTTGGAACTTTTTTTTTCCCCCACAGTAAAGCCCCAGCATTTCTACATGCCAGCAACTCCAGTTGTCATAATTTGGACAGTCTCTCCAAGATTTGCCAAGGAGAGTGGATTAATCTTGATTTCCTCTTTAGTCTCCCAGCAAGCTAATCTACTGCAAAAAGTGCCACTGGGCAAACTGCATCTCTAGTAGCTGGTTTTAAGTTCATGAGTTTGCAAGATATCACTTTTCATTTACTAGTTCTCATCTGCTGATTATGTAATCAAATTACATCTGAAAGTTGATTATACTAGGTGTTATGAAAAGTAGCTCACTTGTCCATCAAAATGAGCACATGTAGCATGCCAAAGAGCGAGCAACTGAAGGATCATTAGATCCGGAAAATCTTAGGCTTCCATGATACCTTCCAAAAGGCATTTATAACATTGTTTAAAATCCTAGGACAAATTTACAAGGCTGAGGGCACAAAGGAACAACAACCGTTATTGCTGAAATAAAACCAGTTGTACCTTGCAATATACTATCAACTTGCTATCAACTCTACAGTAGTTCAGGGTAAGAAGAGTAGAATCTGTTTTCATGACCAGTAGGGAATTAAAAATATGCTGGAGTCTGTCCAGGATTTGAATGCTGTGTTTCTACCCTTACAAAAAAAAGAGGTTAAGAAATTAGTTTTTAGCATCTTATCCAAAACACGTTCTCTTGAAGTAGAAGATTCCTCTTAAGAATTATTCTGTCTTGTGTGAAAAACACTCAGAGCTTTTGAAATCTATCCATATCAAGCTCTTGTGTGATGAACTTTATTTCAAAACATTCCATTAATAGGAAAATCACTTTCCAACATGGTACATGAAGCTCAAGTAAATACACGGTGTCCCTTTAGGGCACCTCTAGCTTAATAAAGAGGCTTATAAGTTCTCAGTGATGGGAAATCATTGGGATCCCAGAAATAAATCAAGAACAAACTGGTTATCAAAAACACACTTTGACAAAAAGTTTTGGCTTTCACAGTTTTGCCTTTTTTTTTTTTTTTGGTCAAGAAAGTGCTATTGAAAATTCCCAATTCACTCTGGTACTAGAAGTAACTGAAAGCAATTTATCATTGAAACAACAGAGACTGGCTGTGATTTCCTGCAGACCCCTGGTTGCCTGTGAATGTCTCGCCATTTGCGAACAAACACGGCAGGCAGGGTTACAGCCACAGGAACACTGAAGGCTGCATGCTCAAACATAAAGATAATAAAAAAGGTGACTATTAATCAGTAGAGACTTTGCAGAAAACATCTCCTCAGCTCTTCTAGGTGGTTAGCTTTAAAGGCAGAGAACTGCATTTTGGCTTCTTTAAAGAGCTGACTCTTGGCATCACAGGGTGCTGCCATGCAGCTCATCCATCAGCTGCTTTCCCTTGGAATTTGAAGCTGGAGGTTTTAAACCACACATGCTTTCAACCTTACTTACTTCTCATATCTCATGTTCATGCCCTTAAAGCATGCAGATACTGTGGTGGTGAATGCTGGTAGCGATGAACCATTTTCTCCCACTAGCTCTGCAATGTACTACTGCATGATCTGTATTTTGGGGAGATTAGATTTACAGCATAGCTTTAGGCATTCAATTTCTGTAGCTCAGTAGCCAAGGCTTCCTATACCAGCCTCTAGAGACCCATTCAGAGGTTGATCTTCTTTCAATTCACAGCAAGTACTTATTTCTGTATACAATGAGATGCCTAAATTGCATCTCATTGTATACAGAAATAACTCTTCTGCTCCCTCATCCTTATGTTTCTCATTAATTTATTAAATCCTATCTGCAAGGTAAAGCTGGAGCAGTTCCAAGAGAGAATGCTACTTTGAAAAGCAGCACGAGAATCTCATCCTGACATTTGGGCCAATAAGGCGTAACATCATTCTTCTTTAGGGAATATTTGCATGTTTGCTGCCCCCTCATAAATGGGGAGCAATAAGGTAATGCAGCTTTACAGGAATAGTATTAAGCAGCAGTGGTTGAAATACAGAGTCCTTTTGTTCAGACAAAGGAGATTAATTTAGGGTGGCAGAGAACAATGTAACAGTATTTGCTGTATAGAACAGGAAATCAATGCCAAGTTCTAATAGTTTTGGCCAATCATTAGAATCTTTAAAAAAATGCACTAAACTTTGTGTAATTATTTCCCTAATGTGGCAATTACTGGTTAAAACATTGCAGGCAGTTGTTACTGGAATTATTCCTTACCAAAGTTAAAGTTTAACTTGCAAGGAACCTGTGCTTTGAAAGAAAAGTATGTACAGCTGCAGCATATTCAGTTCCCAGGGTAAGAGCTAGAGCTCCTCTTTGTGTGTAAAGTTAATACCTTAACTCTGCTGTAGCTGTTGTTTACCCCCTAAACATGGTGCCTTTGATCACAGCTCTCCAAGTGCTTTACAGAAAAGGATGAAATCCTTGTGCTCATCTTACAGACCAGGGCTACAGTGTAAGCTACAAAGAAGTGAAGTGACTCGCCCAAGATCACATGCCAAGGTGCTCCTGGCACCAGGGTCTGACCTCCCGTTCATACTGCCTGCAGCTACAACTTTCCCACTGAACTCATTCCACTGAAACCTGCAGACAAGTAAAGCTATTTTAGAAGACGCTGTTCAATGTTAAATTTTCAAGACAAAATATTAAAAGTGTCATAAAGTAAAAAGACAACATACATTTTAATCAAATGTAAGTTTTCAGAGGCTTACATCCCATTTTAAAATTTTACATCCCTTTTAAAAATTTGTAGAGCTCCTAAATTACTTGAATTTTGTAACCCCAAATGCAAACTAAAGCAGCTGCATTGATCCAAAGCAATTCATAGGCACATTTTTTAAATCTTCCTTGAAACAGCACTGTTAATTATTGTTGAAAGTAGCATGGGAGAGGTCACTGAACTGATAACACCTAGACATAGTGTTTTTAACCCTTTGATATCAGACACCTCTGGGGACAAGCCTACCTACACCATCTATTAGACAAAGACTCTCCATCTAGCACATTGCTTTCTTAACTGAGGAAGATTTTAAATTAGGATCGAATGAGGCAGTTGACAAAGGCACACAGGAAAAATAATAAGGCAACCTGGACATGGACCTAAGCATGAAGAGAAACACATTTATTTATAAATATGGTCATAGTAAATCAAGGAGAGAGAACAGTGGATAAAACTAGTCTTAGATGGCTATATGAAACCATAGTGAGGATAAAGAAGAGCTGAAAGTCTTTACACAGTGAACAAGATTATGAATCTATTAGCATAATTTATGAGAAATATCATGACCAGAATATAAATCATGAAAGAAAAATCTTATTAAAAATGGAAAACAGATGGAAATATTGCTTTAGTTATCAAAGAGTCATATGGTTGCTCAGTAGTCCAAAATACAGGAAGAACTATAGGTGTTGAAAAAAAATCTCTGAGAACTTATTCCAAAAGGGGACACTCCTCAATTTCCCTTGCCCAAACTGACAAAATTAGACTTCAGCACTTGACAGACTTGCGTATAAGCAGAAAAATATATGGGAAAAATAAGTTAGAAACTTTGGATCAATGGCATACCTTCTAACTACTTTAGTGTGAAATAAATGAAATTATAGATGATCACTGACTTGGGTAAATTGTGAATTCTTTATTGGTAACAAGTACAAGGAAAAAGCCTGTAGAAAAACAAGTTTAAAATCAGCAAGAGTACATGGAGACAAAATGAGGTGAAACTGGAAGGAAACCTCCAAATAAGTCATATTATAAATATAGTAGCAACAAAAAAAAACAAACCACCAAACAAAACCCCATGCGAAAAGGGGTGATACGATTCCCAGGAGGCAAAGCCACCACCTCATTAGTTGATGCCAAGAAATCATGAGTATTATCTGATTTGCATCACTCTTTTGCAAAAGTGTCAGATGTTAAAGTTACCTACTTCAACCTAAGTAGGTAAAAAGCAGTCTAGACAAAGCTTAGAAAGTGGAAAGAAAAAATTACTAATTAGCTGGGCTTGATGAACTTTGTTCTGAAGCCGATCTGATTGGAGCAGTCATTTCCAAAACCATGGGAAAGCAAGTCTGTGGAAAGAACAGATGGTGGTGTTTTATTTCTTTTGTATGGAGTTGGTACATTATGAACTAGCCAGCTCACCTTCCATTTTCCTTCAAAAGTTTGAAAAGACAATCAGGACCCTTTGAAAGCACTTCAAAGCTGACAAGTAACAGCTACTATGTGTTCAAGAAGACTTTACAAATAAACCTGATTTCTTTTTAAGACAGGATAACAAGCCTTCTGGCAATGGGAGAAGCAGCAGGTGTATTTTGACCATGACAACGCATTTAACACTGTCACAGATGATGCCAAGGTCTCAACTGAAGATGTTTGGTCACTCTTTGCCTCTCTCCCAAATTGAGAATGTAACAGAGAGTGATCCAATTTCTAGGAAGTTATTCAAGAGGAAATCTTGAAGGAACTGTACAGTTTACCCTAGTAAAGAAAAGAATGAGATGGAATGTTGGCAACAAGGACAGAAACAATCTGCTTCCTTGTCATTGCAAGTAAGTACTTTTCTCATGGATGAGCCATGCTCTTGGAGCATCAGCCAAACCAGTGCCGTAAAAAACTCAGTTTACGGCACAGTGGAAAAACTTCCACTTAAGTCATGTCTGGCAATGCACAACTGTAAAGTTATTCTGCAGTGTATTCTACAGGATCAGCCTTTTATTCCTTAACAGACAAGCATCAACAAGTCAAGCAACATATCTGTGAAGGGACTAGGGTAAGGGAACAACACTGGTTACTCCAGGTTTGACAAAAGGAGGCACCTGGAAAACAGGATAACCATCTCTGTTAAATCATACTGTAGGTTTTCTCAGAACAAACACTTACCTTAAACCTCCTTTCTGAGCACACCAGCACATTTAATATTAGAAAAAACACTTAACTGCATAAGCCACTGAATTGCTGTTATGAGAACTGGTGAAGAACAAAGACCATAAAAGTGATTTTTTTTTCTTCCTGATGCTTACACATGCCTGTAAATATGGAAGACCTGCTGCACACTGAGGTGTTTTCACAACAGGGGATCACAGTTTAAGACAAAACGAGCAAACATCTTGGTATTGCCTCCCACCACAGAACAGAGCTGTCAGATGAAAGCTGATTGATCTATGGGATCAATCCATCCTAAGAAGTATTGAACCAAGACCCTGGGCATAGTTCCAGAAACAGAGAGAAACAGGCTTCAGAGAAACAGATGAGGCTAAAGACCCCAGAAGCACAGCTGCACTTGTGAGAAATAACAGATTTGAGTCAAGAGTGATGCTTTGCCTATGTCCACTACAGCAGAGAGAAGCCATTTTCCTTCCTACCCCTCTCTCTGGTAACTGCACTGATGCACACACCCTGAACAACATCAGAAGAAATCTGCAGGGCACCTTTTGACATCATCCACAATGCGAAATCAAGGTTCAAGCATACTGTAAATGGAAAAGGGCAATAAATAACTGATCTCTAAAATATGGTCTCCTGTACACTTTCCAGTTTTGATCCTTTGAGTTCATTTTCAAGGAGAAAAGCTAATTGGCTTGCATTACAAGATTTAGATATTGATAGATTTCCATATGCAGTATGTGCATCATTAATCTCATTGCTTCACACGCTCAGTCCTCAATTGCTCTTTTTAGTGTACTTTATATGACAATGAAGGCTTTTGTGGATTACAGGATCCCCTGGCTTTTTCACTGTTAGCAGTGATAAACTTGAACTGGACTATATAGAGAAAAGGAGAAAGTGGAGACAAAACTTTCTTACTTTTCAGCTTCTTTTCAGCTTCTTTTCAGCTACAACCCAGCTTCATCCTATCCTGACTTACACAGGTATTCAGAAAAAAAAAATAATCAGCAGGTATCAAAAAAAGTAAAATTCAAACCAAGTACTACAATCATTACAGGCAAAAATTGAGGTATTTTTTTGTAAAGCAATCACTATATATATTCATACTATACAGGCATTTACACAGCACTTTTTATCAGAGAACTACCTTCAGCAATATCTTTTGGGGGACATATAAGCCAGATGCCCCTATTTCCATCACATACAGCTAGAAAGGGGGAACATTATCCATTCCTCTTCCCTCAGAACCCTGAAAGCGTTGAAAAGATTGTAAGGCAAAGGAGGAAAAAATACTCTATGAGCATGTTTACAGCTACAAGAGAATCTATCTTTCCTTTTAGTATCTACAAGCACATAATCTGCAAATACAAAGAGCGCCCCTGACTTTCTAGAACAGAAGTCTCAAGCACACTTTTCTTCTGAATACACTGTGCAATACGTGGTACAGTAGTGGAAACAGGACCCCATGGCAGCTCTGTATGCCGGAGAGAAGAATATATTACGTAAAGCCCCCCCAAACTTACTAAAGTGACCACAGGTGATGACCGCATGCTATGACACTCTTAATATGCCTTACATAGTTATCTAGTGTGATGTCACTGTAGACAGTATCTGTTCTTTATATCTTCTAGCTATAGATAATGTCAGTATGGGTTTTCTTCTTAATGGTCTGGTTCTATAAACCAACAGAATTTGCTTAACCAGAGAAGATGAATCAATAGTTAAAAAAACCCAAAACTTAAAAAACATCTGAAATATATACTTTCAGTGGGTCTACGCTGACTAAGGTACAATTAAAAAAAAAAAAGTCTCACAGGCAATATAAATATTTGTTATCTAGCCCGCCTCACTGAAAGCTCTATGCAGGCATGTCTTTATAAGATTGGGCTTACAGCTTTGAACTTCGTTGCACTGCTAGAGACTTTGCTGTGTCCTGCAAAGGACATTTCCCACTGTGCAAATGGATACTTCCTCTTCTCCTTATGGAAAGATGGGCTAATGGCCTGATGAGGAAGTTCACAAAATAAGGTGTCAGAAAATATTACAAAGAAAGTACTGGCTTCATTTGCCTAAAAAAAACCCCAACCAAACAAAAAAACACAGAATACCAAGACCCCCAAACCAAAAATCCAACAAACTCAAAAAACCACAACAGAAGCATGTTATTCCTTACCTGTATTCTTGATGCTGAATCAGACACAGAATATATTTATAAACACTGGTTTGTCTCCTCTAAGATACTCAGCCAAAATTGTAAAAGCATCAAAAGAACTATTACGGTCACATGAAAGAAAGAACAAGCTTCTACTGTATGTTTCTGCCCACATCAATTGCAAGAAATTACAGGAACATTCATGTTACTGTACTGGATAATTATTCTTAAAGTAATAATTACATTCTAATGTTCCAAGAACAGGCAGGCCATAGTCTATAGTTCCTGGTTATTCACCACAGAACTCCTTTGTACATATTAAGAAGGCATTAAAATATATTTTTCAAGAAGATTCAGGTCACTTTGCAATACAGTAGCTACAAAATATTTATTTTTTAAATAAAAACATTTAAATCATCAGGTTTTGTAAAACAGCAGTCAAGTGTTTATCGTAATCTTTGTAGTGTAAGCACCTTCAGTATTACGCTAAAACAATCAACATAAATTATTATTTGGTCAGGCTATTAACCTACATTGAAATAAATATACTTTTAACCACGACAGATCACTTAATACACACCAGGTTCCCATACCTTTACAGAAAGTTTCTCTGGTGACAAGTGAAATACAGACTGTGAAACCATGATTGCAATATTTTTTCTTTTTCTCTTTCTAATTTCAGTGAAGACTGGCCTATAATTTTAAACTATAAAAAAAATAATTATAAAGCGCTATAGACTATAGCTTAAAAAAAACCTGCATCACATAAGTATTTGAGATGGCTTACCTAAACTGCCTCAGAATAAGAGGTGGAATACAAACTCCTAAATTAATTACAATGCGCTGGGCAGGTCATATCATAACTCCCACTTTTATGGGAAATTATCCACTGAACAGGAATAGAAATTTTTGTTTAATTACAGGAGAGATAAGCCACTGATAAGTGAAAACAATAACACTCACCATGGGCTTTTTATGCTGACACTATTGATTACAAAACATAGGGTGCAAAATTCAACATTTAAAATTATATAAACCTTAAAAGTACAGGACAGAAGCTTACAAGACAAAATACTTCAGCACCTGAGATTCTTCTGTAGAAAGCCTAACAGGAATACTTTCTTCAGAAACATGCAATACAATCAACTCCTTTTCTCTCAGTATTACACAGGAATAATTGATCAAGACAGAGTTGAAATACACATAATGCTTCAAAATTCTAATTAAGCCTTAAAGATAAATCTGCTATCAAGCTCTAAGCAAAATTTGATCTGTGTGCATTACCTAACTGACTTTATTTTATGAAAACATTTTGTATTAAAACTGCAATAGACAATCTATTGAAGTGTTCTGATGAAATTGAAGTTTAAAGAAAAGACAAAGAACAGTATGGAACTTGAATCATGTTGACAAAGAAATAAGAATACTGAAATAGAAACAGGTTCAACCAAAATGTAATAACTTAATCTGCTAGCATTTAGTTTTACAGACAACTAGTGGTTATGTCTTTACTTTTGGTAAGCTAATACTTTAAGGAAATCCTTTTCTGTTTTCACTTTGAGAGCTGGGAAGTTGCATTTTCTGTGTTCTGCTCTGTAATTAAGACTTGATGATTTTCTGTGTATCTGTCATCCCCAACACAGCCACTGTGCTGCACACCAGTCTCAGAATAGAAACTTTCTTTTTTAATCCCTTGGTTCTGAAACTTTAAGCAACTGTGTATTCTATTTAATAAGTGGACTCCCAGAAACCAGAGCAAAGGTGAAGAAAACACTTAAAACAAAGGTCTCAATAAAACAGTGTTCTGATGGAAACATAATAGTTTTATTCTAACATTATCTAATTTTATTTATGAAGACTATTTAAATGTCAAATAATATGCAAAATTAAGACTTCAAATACTGGAATATGAGGGATATTCCTTCAAGAAATGCTTTCATCAGGGAAAGTACACTATGCATTTGGTTTTATTTAATCCCTTAGTGATACTGAAAAAATTAAACTACCAATCTTATCAAGGTTAAGTGCTCCTCTCTCCACAATTAATTACTTGGAACCTTTCTGTCACTGAAAACCAGTTAAGGATATATTTTCCTTTAATTCCTATATGTGAATAACTGGGCACTAAGTAGTAACTTTAGGAAAAAAAGTTGCAAAGACTATACTGAAAGACTTAGTATTAAATAATTGCAGTTTTAAAATTTGAGTGCAGTAAAATGCACCGTTGGCTCACTTAAAACCAAACCAAATCATCCTTAAAATCCATCCTCTTTCCTCAATACAAGGTGCAGCAGAGTTTAAAAAACAAGGGGGGCAAACCCCTCCACCACAAACAAAAAAATCCCAAACGAAGAATATTGCTTTCAGTCCAGTGTAGTCTTCAAAAGGTTAAGAGTACAAATATTTACGTTCCAGTGTATCCTTACCTACAAAGAATGTTTCACATTATAAAGTATGTCAAATACCTTTAATCCAATCGCAATACTGAAGTGTATCTCTCAATTCGATACGGTGCCTGAAGCCTAAGTGTTTATACAAGCAGTGTAACTTTCTGGAGAAACTAATGCACACAGTTGAAAGTTCTCACAAAAACCAAGGGCAAAGACTGTGAATTCAGCTGCTGGTCCTTAACCAACTTCAGTATCAAATACCAAAAAGTAACCAGCTATTTAATGAGGCGTGAACAGAGCCTCCTACACCAGCACCTTACCTTAAATCCCCTGGCCCCCTCCCTAATTCTACAGGCCACAGAGGCAAGCTGCAGACAACAACTTCTTAGGCAAATCTCTTCTTGATGGAACACAATCTTCCTGGATGTCATTCATTTTGAAAATGTGCAAAAGTTAAATTTCTAGCAGAACCTCTCAAACCTTAAGAAAACTTCTGTGGCACTGCAGAGAGAAGTGGGCATGTTATTTTAGTTATTAAAAATAAAAAGTTCATCTAGAATACTATTTTGCAGCATTGTGCTTTTAGAGTTACTAGCTGGGATTCCCAGGAACATCTGAAAAAGGCACCTCCTACACTTTCTTAATTAGCTGCCCATTTTAATAATTTTGGTACTATTTGTCACAGTACATCAGAAAACAGCAGCACAAAGCATTAGATGGACAAAAATTTTATATTTGTTCCACTTTAAAAAGCAAACATTTTCAAAATGAAAGGCACTCACGACAGAAACTCTCTCTCCAGTTCATATATAGATGGCCGACAAGTTTTGCTCTTCATTCTACACAAAGGCACAGTACAGTCTCTGTTTTGACCTTCCACATCAATATCAAGTAATGAGGGCATGTGGCAGTTAGTTCTTTCCTCAGCATCTGGCAAGAAGTTAACATCTGGATCTACATTGCCCTCTAAATATTTGGAGTCTTTAGAGTTTGGTTTAATAATACGTGGAATAATCTGCCATGCATCAATCTTATTTCTTAGAGAAGAAGGTCGAGGCCTTGATATAATATTGACAGTGCTTTGCTTTTCCGTTGAAACACCACTGTGATTGCTTCTTTGTTGAACAGACGGGGAGTGCAGACCTCTAGCAACTGATAGAACTGGTAATGTGGAGACATCATTGGTTGAAGCAAATCCATTAGCTAAGGGAAAGGAAAGGCCAAACAAAAAAAGACAATTTAGATACGTGACTTCTTGATTTCCTTGCCATTTGTAAAACTGGGTTGCCGTAAATACTAGTGGGTTTTTTCCCCAACCAGGAAAATGAAGAGGCTCTTATATTTGTGAGGAATCTTCTAAGAAAGGACCAGCAGTGTTCAAACAACATTTTTTTATCTATACTCTATTCTGGAGGCCATAACAATTTATTTTACTGCTCCAAAAGAGTTCTAGAGAGAAAGCACTAACTACCCAGAAACTGGATGAATGTTAATATTGGAATAAAGCCCTACAAATTAGCCCAGTTATTATGAGTAATTACACATGCAAAGAGTACCATGAAGAATATTACATTTAAGAACACCAGTACTGAAATTTAGAACTTTTCTTTCACAAACTCTTTAAACTTATCCATTTACATGGAGGCCTTTTTTATCTCAAATTTTTATCAACAGTTGTGACATAACTTCTAGCTCAGCAAGAAAATTAAAACTTGCCAGTATTTTTCTTGACATTAATAAACGCGCAGTACTAAAATGTTCACTCACTCACCTATGTGGACTGTGAAACTCTATTAAATAAGTGTATTCTCAGTCTCACAAAGTCCACAATTACATAACGCATGCTCCTCACATGGTCTCAGTTTATTTCAGCCATGATGCTAATAATGTACATTTCAAATAAAGCAAGTTCTCACCAACATGAAAAGACCAGGGAAACCTATTTTTGCCATACCTGAGAAAAATAGATACTGCCTTTAAAATAAACCATCTCTTTCCCCTTAAACCTCCCTATTCCCATTTCTAACAGGACATTACTCCAAATGCTGGTAGTTTATTCAGGGTTAAGACCGAGAGGGCCTACCAGCATACACTTATGGTGGCTAAGGTAACACATTAACAGTGTAACAAAAATCTTAGCAACTCTTTAGTGAATGATTAGTTTCCCTATATTTTCTGTTTCTCTACTTAAAAATTTCCTACATTAAGTTCTTAATCACCCACCTGTGGTCTGAAAATTGGTCCCATCGGATAAGGTTCGTCTGTGACCCAACACACTTAACTTTGTTGAGGAATCATTTGGCACGTTTTGAGATTCTTGTTTCAGACCAAGATTAAAAGGATGATTTTTCAATTGTGTAGAAACTGTCTTAGGAGCCAGCTGCGTCCTTTGTTCTCTCCTACTTTCAGAAGTTTCAGATGAAAAGTCATCAGTGGAACTACATGGACCACAATCACCAAGCACAGTGCTTACAAACGCATCTTCACTGTCAGACTGAAGTAGGCATTTTGTGGAAATGGAGGGCATAGAGAGAAGATTCACAGTATTTGCAGCTGGATTTAGGGATGGAATACTCATTTCCTCTTTCTTGGACTGTAGTCTTGTAGGGCTGGCACTCCTGCGAAATTTTGAAGCACGCTGAAATATTCCATCACGCTTCTTCTTCTCATCTTTAGGCAAGAGTTCATCTGGGCCCTGTGATTTGTTCAGCCTTCTGATATCTAAGCCCAGGGCAACAGATGCAAGGAGGACAGCACACCCATACAGCACCGAATCAGTCTTCTTTTTCTGCGGTGTCCTGCTCAGACTGTTTGTAGGTGTCATTTGAGGAGTACTATTTGTAGAACTAGCAGAGGTTCCTTCTTCAAAGCTCTCGTGTTCTACTGCATTCTCTCCCTGATCATCTTTCCAAAGAGGTAGATTAATATAGGCCTGATTCGGCAACTTAATTGGCTTTGGTCTTTTAATGTCCAAACCTTCAGGGAGAAGTTTCTTATCAGTACAGACACCTATAAAACATTACAGTACACTTTAAGATTGCAATTCGGCTATTTTGCTACCGCATGTCTGCATATTTACACCATTATTTCCTTTCACATGCACAAGTATTAATCTTGAGGCATAGTGTATATATATGCCTCCTTTAGATGCAGTCCAAAGCTCAGAGACTCGCATTGTAAGATTCAGAAACACATTCTAACGCTCAACCTCTTTACGTTCTCTTGATAGTCTTTAAAATAACAGAAGTACCGCTTGCTACAATTCCATCTCTTTAGCATCCCAAAAGCAAACTCTATTAGAAGCAACTTGCAGATCAATCTTCCTGACTATATAAGTTAACTGTAAATAAATTATTCCACATCTGAAAGACATATCTTTATTTTAAGAAAGACATAATGTACCTCCCAAACTTCGTGCACTCAACACAAGAGTAGATACTGGTTTTCCATTTTCTGTGATATTTGAGAATTTTCAACACTTTGGTACTGTTTTTCAACTAATACAGAAAATATTCTGTTTATGAATTACAGCAAAATAATTTACTATGCATACTGCCAGATAATATGTCGAACAGATTCTTTACAACTTCTTCAATTAAGCTGTGTTCCAAAATCCAGTGCATTACTAGAAATTTTTCCAATTAATACATTAGGCCATGGTGGTGCAGAGTAAAAAGTAAGTTTGAGATCTCACTTGTAATGACAATTAAAATGGATGGTAAAGTTCAATTTACGTGTGTTGTTTCACTATAAACTCCTGAATCTTATAGAATGAACACAAAATCTTTGAAGTTCAAATAAATAAATGTGTATAATCTTCTCTGTATGTAGGAGTTTATTATTAAGCTAATACATCTATAAAACTACTATTTGTGAAGCCTCGATTTATGCCTCTACCAGTATATACGAAGATGAAAATGCCTTTTTCCTAGGGAGGCAAAAAACCTGCAGCAGCGTCCAAGCAGTTTACCATTTTCTCTTCCAGCTGGCATAAATCTAGCCACTGGTACAGAAACCATGTTATATCACAGTTTTTCTTCCTGACACTGGTAACTTTTTTTTTTCAGATGAGAATCTGTAGTATAGAAAGTATGTGCAAATTTGAAAATTATCATGAATATTGTATATTGAATATTATAGTAGTAGACAAAAAAACAACATACAGCTATTATGTTCCTTATCCTAAGAGGATTTACTATGTTTTCCCTTGTGATCTATCTGCAAATAAATGTTGCCTAAACAAATTTAAGATTTGAAATTTACCGATTTATTTTTCTTGAATATTTAGAGAATAAGTCTCATTTAAAAAACAGGGAACTAATATCTGGGAATACATATGGGCTTACAAGTTTTTAAACAACTATGCTTTTTTTTTTTTTTAACAACTACGCAGAGCCCACTAATAATAAAAATCATTAAGGATCATTTAAATATCAAGACAATTACTGATTAAGATATTTCTTCTTAGAAGAGGATAAAATTTGGTGACTGCAGACCTCATATACAAAGCAGTCCACAATATGAGTTAAGAAAAAAAAAAATATCTATGTGGTACTGTTCACACACCATGTATATTTCTTGGCTGCTAATGGTGGAAGTGTAAAAATGTTAACACTTACAATATTCATAATAATTTTCAAATTTTTCCATTAGAAAGTTCATTTTTTTAATAGTTTTTTTCACAGAAGAGTAATTTGTAGCACAACTACTCTTCTAATAATCTGCATAATCCTTGAGGAATTGTAGCAATAAAGTTTATAACACTGGAGATAGACTTAATGCCATTGTATGGCAACTTTCACTTTTTCAAAAATAGCTCTTACCTTGGTCCACAAATAGTGAAGCTAAGGGAACACCCTTCTGATTTTTCATTAGAAGTGTTGACCAAGGGTTGCTGCCATCTGAAAGGGGTCTTATTCTGAAATAACAATAGTTATTTTGATATTACAGAGTATGCCATGCTTATATACACTTTGACAGAAAATTACTAAAACACCTTTCATTTTTAAACTATAACCATGTAGTACATGACTTGAAAACGGTAACTTTCTGAAGGCAAAAGAATTATATGTAATAGCACAGAGTCATATGATTGTAAATTGATGCATGCCTTATATCAGGTATTCCTTAGATGAAAACTTTAAGCCTAAAAAGAAAGCCAATTGAAAAAGGGGCTTGACTACCCGTTGAAAAAGTAAAATTGGTTCAAAACCTGGGCAACTGTGAATAAATTATTCACAAAGAAATTATGTGAATATTGTAAATTAATTCAGAATAGTGACTTTAAAACACACAAAAATATCATAAAGCCATTTTCAATAGATGGCTTCAAGTTGAATAGATTGAATAGTTTCAATCAAGTACTGCCACAGGTAAATAAGTGGCTCTACCAAGGAAAAAAAAAAGTGGCTATAAATAATGATATATACTGCAAGAAACAAGGAAAGGGATCTCTTGTTTCAGAAAAACTGCTAATCTCCAGTTTTGAGGGGTCAGAAAAAATAATCTGAAAGTGAAGGTGTCCCACTGGTTTTCAGAACCCTTTCACCCTGAGCTTGTCTGTGTAAATGATGTCACTCGTGTGAGCTGTGCTTCACGTATGCAAAGTCAGTCTTGCTGAATGATAGTGGAAGTGCCTACTGCGGGCCATGCTCGTAGTTCCTCAAGTCAATGTCAGAAAGGGCAAGAAAGAGACAGGCCATGAATATCTGCTATGCTTTAGTAGCTCAGCATCCCAGTATGTTCCAAGTCTCAAAAAACAGAGATAAAGGGTAACAGATAGGAGCCAGTAAAACTTTAAGATAAGTGTATTATTCTCAAGTCTATGTGGGGGAGCTCCTTCTTTTTAATGTAATTCCTATATTAATAAAAAGGTAGGGCTGAGTTGTAGCTTTAACTAGAGACTGCAGGACTTCTCTCACTCACTATACCTATGTTAGTGATTCAGTTACCAAGAACACTTAGTATCATCAAACAAGTGTTACCAAGAACACTTAGTATCATCAAACAAACAAAATATAGTAGACATACTTGTCCTTACAATCTGCGCGATCCTTTGTTTGAACTGAACTTGGTCCCCACGTACAACCTCTCTTTTTAAAACTTCTCTTCACATCTTCAAACTCTTCTTGGTGATAAGTTGTGCTCCTTCCCCAAGTTCTGTTGCTTTCATCTGAAGTTACTATAGATTGGATTTAAAAATATAACAAAAAAGCCCCACATGTAAATAATATTTCTAAACCCAAAATATTTTGGCAGAACAGAATATTTTCTCCATTGCAAAACCATTTTGACACAGAAACACAAGGAGCAGTAGACAAAATATTTTTCTTTTACAAAAGCAGGCATACAAACTGCACCAGTCCAAAAAGATGAGCAAGCAAGAAAATAATTTATGAGCTGACAAGAGACCCAAAGTAAAGATAAAGCAGCAAAAAAAATTAAAAAACCAATCATATTGTTCATGCTTCCTTTAACTGAGAACCTTATATTTAGATAATTCAGACAAGTGAGCTAGACTGAGCACTTAAATTCCAATGAAGAAAATATATGTTGTGGAATGATTGCTGTCAAATGAAACAGAATATTCCAATTGTGATAATGATTAATATTTTCTCACTACACCAAAACAAATTACACTTTTAAAAGGCCTAACCTTCATTAAATGCTTAGTCTGTCACTGTCTCAACTGTTACATTAAACAGAACCAGCACCTTTGAAACATAATGAAATCTTGCCTTTTTTCATAACCCCACTGGGAAGTTCACATTCACTTGTGATATCTACATCTTGCTGGTACACATATACACTGTTTCTTCGGCCATTAGCTGTGTGTGTATCTGTTTTGGGAATCACTGAGGAAAAATTAAGAGAATGCAGCAGAGATCTTAGTCAAGTTGATTTCAGAAATGGAACTGTTTCCCTTTTTACATTTTTATCTTTGGGTCATAAAGGCCAGATCTATAAAGGCACTAAGCATCTTTTGATAGTGGGTTTTTACAGTATGGTAAAGAGGATCCTCTTTCTATGACCAGACTCAGGCAAGTAGATTTTCATACGTAACTAACTGGAAAAGCAGCTTGCTATCCAGGTAGCACGCTTACAGCTATGATGGAGAGATTTTGAAGAAAAACAACGCAGCCAGTTATAACAGCATGATAAATGAGGTGGCATTTTCACGCCCCCACACTGCAGAGGAGTATGGTGCTTCTCCTCCTGCCTCACCACACACCTTCTCCCCAGCACAGCTTCCTCTCTAGTACGGCACTCTGCCTGCCTTCTTTACGCTGGCATTTTCAACCACATGACAGGACCTATGGAATATCTATCTTACTGGTTTTCCACCTCTCTTTAAAATATCTTTCAAAATCAGCTGAATTTGTTCTAATAATGATTTACAAATAACTATATTTTTCTTTTAACTTAAAAAAACTTTTAGATTTGGAAGCTAGACTTGCTCATGACAAAGCAATCAAGTAACCAATTGTTAGATTCGCCTGTTCAAATCACCTGTATTTGAACAAGTCTTATTGAAACAAAGGTACTTTGAAGTTAAATCAAGATAGAACATTATTGTGGGAAAGAGAATTTATTTTGCACAGGTGCAGATGGGTGTGGAAGCTAAATTGTTTCAGCTAGATACTCCTGAGATATCTGATAAGCTATTAAGTTAAGCCTAGGGATCCAAACTCAGAAACAGAAATGTACTACTTAAAGGAGAGCCTTTATGTTGTCCTGTATGTTCTAGTCCTACAAATACAAATGCCTACTCAAATATAAAAAAAACCCTCCCCAGCTTAGCACACATGAAAGGAGTGGTACTGCTCTACCTTATGTTAAGGCTATGCATTTAAAAAAAAAACAACTCTAAAGTTTTCAGAATAATGTCAATACCCGACAATTGCTTCATTTCCAAGCATTTCCATAGAGCAAGGAGAATTAAAGGTAAGTAAGACTGTCTCATTTTATATGCAATTATGACATTTTACTAAGAAAAACCTTTCTTACCTTTCTGCAGTAAAAAAAAAAAAAAAGCAACCAACCATAAAAACCCACCACCCAGTTTGAAGTCAGAAAACCTTTATCACTACAGATACTGTATCAGGAACCTCTCTGAAAAAGACAATGTAATTTTCCTTCCATCTCAAATTTTCATTAAGAAAAAGCAAGGCAGGGTTTGTCCACCTCTCTCTTTTATCCGTAAGATATGGGTAGTAAGAGTCTTCACCCAGGGAACTGTATCAGTTACAGTTCAAATAATAAAGTTACTGCCAGAAAAGATACTACTTCTCCTTTAGACATTAATAATGAAAAGGATTTCGTAAGGCAGAGGTATTCCAAAGGAGATGAGAGATCTGGTTTCTATCCAAACTTTATTTAAAGTTTCAGATTGGTTTAAAATAAAAATAAAATCTCTATACTAGCTACAGAACAGTAAGCAGAAAAAAAAAAAATCCCCATGCATTTTTATTTCCCCTCCTCCTTATTTACATCTGATAAAGCCAGCGTGTGAAGTAATTTCCTTCAGATTTGACTACCCTTGCAAAAGAAGATAGTCACTGTCCATAAGCAACGAGCTGGAACAGGTTCCACCGATTTCATACAGACAGAGAAACTTAAAGCATTCCACGCTGAATATGTATAGTTGGACAATCTACTTTGCATAATAGATCAGACAGTCCGAATGCAAGCAGTGAATCTTGTAGGAGATGCCTTCTATCTCTACACAGGTAATTCCCAAATATGAATGTGGGCTTCGCTGCAACAGTATGATCCGTTTTCTTCCATATTCATGGTACCTCCACTACATAAGTGTGAACACAACTTCCCTTCTATCATCAGTATACATGGAATAATGCAGACTATACGCATACCCACAATTTTATTTTTGTTTCCTTCTCTTGTTTTCAAAAAATTAAAGCAAGTGTCTTTTATCTTCTCTATTTTCTCCTGGGTTTGTGCTGCTTAAAGCTTGCTTCTGTTTTGTCATAAGCAAGCTGAGTTGCTGATTGATTCTTTGACCTTTCCTTTTTACATGACTCTCTTATCCTCTGAATATTGTTTTTTCTTGACAGTCCGTAACTTACTTCCTTTATCAATTCCCATACCAAATAAAAACTTGTTTTCCATCTTACATGGGCTCTAAATGTGATGTTTTGCCTTTTGCCATTATAAATTTTGATTCTTCATTGTTTTATCCCAGTCAGTTTACAAACGAGTTCCTTATTAAGTTATTAAGGAAAGATATGATTTAAAGCATACATAATCATGGTGAATTACTGAAAATTAGTTAGCATTTTAGCAAGATTAGCTCTCTCATCAAAGAACAAGTTGCAAATGTTAGAACAAGTTAAGAGAACTGGAAATCTGTCAGAAATCTGTCTAGAATTTGATACAACTATCAGTGTTTCAGTGAGTATATGGGACAAACAGTCTCTATTGACCAAATGGTGGAGACTTACACTGTATAGCTCGAAGACGAGGAATTATTGTGGGACTACTTGACGGACTAGAGCTGTTACTGTTTAAACTCCTCCTCTTATCCAGATTGGGGGAGGCTTGCACTGTTATTTTGTGCTGGAAATCTGTAAGAGAAAAACGTATCAGTTGCAGTGTTCTAATTCAAAACTCTTCAGGACATTATACTGCTGTACTTAAAATTAATAAAACAATATAATGAATTAGACTTGACAGAGAGATGTTCATATTAAAAACACTGACAAACTCATTATCTAAATTATTACATTAAGAGCTAGAGTCAAACAGGCAGAATTTCACACTCTCACAGACACCATATCATAAGTTTGCAGTAACACCTACAAAAGCAGGTATGTCCAAGTGGACCCAACTGAGACACATTCATATCACAAGCTGTTGGTTGTCACAGAAGAAAAGAAAAAAGCTCAGTATTTCATCTCCAATCAATCAATATTCATGACAATCAGATTTGCCTTATGTTTTTAAAACGTTGTTCATGTATGATGTAAAAAGCAGCGTTAACAAAGAAGTCACATTTATCAACATGTCATAAAAACAGGACACCAAATGACAGAATTACAAATATTTATAGCAATGTAGTAAAAAAAAACAAAAACAAAAACAAAAACCAAATATTGGCAAGTAGTAAAAAATGTTATGAAAGTTCATCTGGAAGATTCCAGACAACAAAGAATTAAGTGACGTTCTGAATAACAGTTATCACTTTTTCAATTTAAATATGATCAGAACTGGAAACAAAGGACCAATTACTTATTTTAAGCTTGTGATCCAGCATGAACCAATTTAACATGCTTGTCTGGGAGGCTGTAGTGTGATTTTTATTTTATTTGCTGTTATTATTATTTTTAAAGTATGGAAAAACAAGCTTATTTCACTAGTGCTGAAATAGTAACTCTAAATATTCTTGCCCTCTGTCTCTTTCCAACTACCAGACAGCTATCATTTGATCAGACCTGATGTTAGCATGGCATTCTTGCTGCATTAGTAATAAACTGACTGACTTGACCCGGAAGCCACTGAAAGGAAGCCCATCGACACCAGAATGCTGGGTACCACTACCGAAGGCTTCCCAACCATTGGCATAACCTTGAATTTCCGTAGTGCCATCTCGTGGCAACATTAAAAAGGCACCACTAAAGCAGTCCCTAACACTAAAGAAACCCACGACTCTACAAACACACCTGCTTTGCAAAGGGGGCATTTTGACACATTCATGGGTGGAATTAAATGCCTGAACATTCAAATTACACCATACTTGTATTCTGAAATAATATCCTCTGTAGCTATTGCAGTGTTTACTTGCAAGAAACAAGACATTAAAGATTGTAACTGCTGTGTTGCATTTGTGACGGCAACAAGCACACAGGGTGGATCTACTGCACTTGTACCTCCAGCCTTTACAAGCTGCTGTTTTTCTGCAAGGTATTTGCAAGTTTAGGGCAAACATGTTCTTGTTCATGTTTGAAGGTTTTGGGATGTGATAAAAAGGTACTTTTCTTTCTGCACAAAAAGAACAATAGCAAAAATATGAACTTTGAATGAGTCTTAAATTGCGTGGCTTCCCTCCAGATACAATGGACTTTTAACTGAAGATTATTCCGGCTGAAATGAGGACTACTCCATAAGAAAACAATACATGAAAGTTGTTTCCTTAGGAAAAGAAAAACAAAAAGGGGACTATACAATTCTTACCATACCCTTTCACACTATTAGGTGTGTTATTAGGTGTATTAGAAAGACCCGGCAATGAATTAAAATAGAAGCCAGTACTGAAAACATTAACCACGGAACTGAAGCCTGGATGTTTGATCATTACAAACCTGAAGGCAAACTAATTCTGTGTCCATCTTTAAGTTTTAACCGGCTCCTTTTAAATTTACCCTTCCTCTTCTTTACATTGGGTTTCTCTTGATTTAACTGGAATATCATGATATTGAGCTCACGCTCCAGTACATCAATCTCACGCTCTGCTAACTGTTGCTCACGGCGCTTAAGTAATTCTTCTTGGGATTTTTGCTGAAGAGCTGCCCTTGTCAACTCCTCCTCTCGTGATCGAAGCTCCTGAAGAAAAGATTTACACAAGTGAAATGAAGTAATAATGTGAAGGTTGTATTAAAGAAAATATAAAGTGCACTGTAGGCTGTATTTCCTGGTCTATTTTCATGATACACTTATATACATGTAACATGCACATACGACCTCCTGACAGTCCTCCATTCTGCGTAAGCCAGGATTTTGTATCCAGATGCAATCAAGGATGTTCTTTTAGCCATTTAACTTGAGCCACTTTACTTAAGCCAATGGGCAGAACACATCCAATCAAAGATTATCAGTTTACAGCCAGCAGAAAATGCGCTTTAAGTACTTCACATCAGAGACTTTCAGAGCATGAGGGCTGCTCATAGTTCACAGCTCCTACGCACTAACATAAAGCCAATGACCTGACAAATACACAAATGAATGCCTTTATCTTAAATTTTCTAGTCTCTCCTGTTTTTCAACCATATATTAAACAGCACTTTTCTATCTAGAAAAGCAATCAGTATTACACCAGATGAGGATTAGTGTAATAGGATAAACCAAGTAATAAGACAGAAGACAGCTATTTCTTAATTAAAATCTAGCAGATATCTGTACATCATCAAACAGCTACTAACCACTGCATTGCACCACGTAGTCTCTGCAAACATCCATCCCAAAGAATAGCTCTTCTTATTCCTTTACTCTTTTTTATTTTGGAGAAAGAAAAGCTTTAGTAAGGAAACTAGTCATTTTTAAGGGTAAATGACTCCCCAAGACTAAACCTAACATCTTAAAATTATCTTAATCCTCAACTTCCAAAATCTGTTAAAATATATCTCAAACTTATCTAGGCCTGGCTTCATGAAACAGACTTACCCAGAAGGGTTGTAGTCAGTACTGCTAATAAAAGAGACTGCAGGAAAAGGAGAAGGTACAATGTGACCAATACTGTATGTTTCTCACTATATAATTTTTTCATTTTTACATATGATTGTGTAAATTCTACATAGATAAAAACTGAAATTCAATTCAAAATAGAACCAGCATTTGAAATTAAACCATGCTAGAAGTCCTGGATACATAAGAGTCTAATACTTATTTTTGTCACTGTACAATCTTGTAATCATGGTGTTGTTTGTTTTGGCTTTTTTTCAGGGCAGATTGCCTATTTCTGCTTATCGGTATCCAGCAACGTTCTATATCAGCACAATTCTTTATCACATATGGTGAAAGCAAAAAACATTAGTAAAGATGTATTAGGAGACACTATTGAATATCCATCTCTCGTTGTCCTCAAATCCAGGTTCCACAGAGCTCAGTAACAGGACAAAAAATTGTGGGCCTGTATTGAAAAGGTAGACAGTCTAGAAAAAGTAATAGTGTTTCCTCACTGAAAGATTAAGTATTCACTCTTTTCCAAATAAACTAATTAAAAACAGACTTACTGCAATTAGTTATGCAATGTTTCTACACCACTCTACAATTAAAACACCCATTGTAAGGAAGCTAGGAAAGGATTCTATATTTAAGGTGCTTAAGAACGTTTGTCAAAAGAAGATTGTGATCTCCTGGAGTGGGCGTCACCATCACTCATTTACACCAAGCCCTTGAGGAAATTCCTCCAGCTACATTCCTCTTTTACAGGGCATGAGACGCCATGTGGGGGGGTTGTTTATTATTATTGTTATTATTGTATAAATATTTCATAGACATTACTTTCTCCCTAGTACCTGACAGTAAAATTGATAATGTGCCAGATTAAATAAATCCATATGAAAACCTTGTCTAAAGTCAGTTACATGCTTTCATTCTTGAACAAGTTTACCTAATCAGGGCAGATGCCTTTGGAGATGTGTTTACTTTGGCATATGAGAAGTAAATGTCATTTAATCCTTTCCCCTCTCTAAGCTTGACTCACTTCTACAAAAAAAATATAACTCTTCTTCCAAAGCTTTGTGCCGATTTACTTAATCCTAAATTTGATTTAATTAGATTTTTCTTCAGTAGAAAATCTCATACTGGACTAATGCCTCCAGAAAATAAAATAAAAAAAAAACAAACTAAAAACCTGAATGGCAATGCCTGTTGCAATTGGTCCCAGAGTAAAAAGCGGAAAATGGTTGGTTGAGCAGTTGCTGGAGGAGCAGAAAAGAAAGTTACGCAAACTGTGGCAAGTAAGTGCAGTGGCTGGTGACCATATGACAAGAAAGAAGGAAAATCTCTAGTCTCTGTAGAGGAATGATAACCCATCTGGAAAGGAAGAGATGTGATAGCTACAGAGGCACACAGCCCAGCTCCAGCAACCTGTAGGCCCACTGCAGGCAGGGCAGAAACTACACAAACAATACTTATCTAGTGCTGCAAACTGAAATCGAAGAGGGAAAAGCAGAGGGTGGAAAAAAATAAGATAAGAAGTACATAAGATTATTATTGATGATACTGCAATCTTAGTGGTGATGGATAAATTCTGATACCATATATGCTCTGTAATGTCACACCAATCCCTTGCCATTAGTCCACAAACCATTTGTGACGCTTGATGAGAAGGAGTGAGAGACAGCAGCTACTGACAGTGACTTGCAAGGTGAGAATGTAGTTTTTGATTTTGTCAAAATTAAGTGACTACCACCTTTTATAAAGATTTCCTCATAAGCCAGTGCATCTCCATTCTCTTCTTCCTCATCTATTATCACTTCATGAAAAATAACAACAAATGTATACCAGACAATAACTATACTGCATGAGCGACCTGCAAAGAAGGAATCTGTTTCTAGAAGAAGCATTTCTAACAGGGACCCAAGAGGACACCTGGCCTATTACAACTGTTACCTTTATCAAGTTCTCTGAAGGAAAACATAAACATCAAGGTGATGAAAAACTAGTTGAATTAACTAAAAGAGGGGGCAAAGGGTATTAACAGTGAGCACTCATTTAGCACAAACATATCATGATATGAGAATATGGAAACAAGATCAGTTATATCCAGACAGGAATCTGGATATAAACAAGAGAAATGGATTTGCTGATTCACGAGTACAAATTTGACCTAATCAATCTTATTAATATTTGGCAAGAAGATTTCCAAAACTGCAATACTTAAAGAGATCGATATTATCAGCCTATCCAGGGAGAAGCGAGATAAAAACACTATTCCACTTTTGGAAAAGAAGCCACATGATATAGTCACATAACAGGATGAAAAACTTTCATTCACATAGCTCAGGAGAATGTTCAGCAGCACCTGAAAATTTGCAGTGTTTATAAAGTTTAGCTAACAAACTCTGGTTTGTTTGATCAGTGATATATTCAAATATCCAAGAAAAAAATAAACACATTTTAAAAAGAGCTTACTTGCCATATTCACAGATCTATAACCTGTTTTCTTTGGGGAGACAGGTATGGATATGTTCCTTTTCCACTGCCTGTACTTCTCAAATGAGCCATTTATACGGTAACCCTCACTTACTACAATGACATTACACTTCCTATCAAACTTAACATTTCACTTCAACTGAAATACCTCCAGTTATAGTTTCAGCATACAAAATTGGGTTGGGTTTTTTTTAAGGAAGAAAGGGGAAAAGCAACATTGTCTGAAAGTTGAGAAGACCAGTACTCAATCCTTTTTTCTAAAGTACGTTTTTGCAAGACAGTTAGAGGGTTATCTTAAAGTACCATCCAGAAACTTATTAATGGAATTTAGGAATAGCAGATCCATCAACAAGAACAGAAAAATTAAATTAATAATGTCTTAATGGAAGAGTAAATCCTATCTTCTAAGTAGGTTTATCATCTCAAGTGTATCTCCACTACTAAATCAGGTTTTTGGTATTATATTCATAAGCCACAATTTAAAAGTTCAAAACTGCTGTATCACATAAATGCACGTACACATGTAACCTTCCTTTTCCAATGCAACTGGAAAAATCAACTTACTTTTTCCTTGGTCCTCAATTCATTGAATATCTGCTGAATTTCCAATTTCCAGTCATCTTGCATGGAATGGAAAGACTCTTGAGGCATTTCAGTCATAACTGCCCCTTCGATGGCAGTAAGCTGTTCAAGAATTAAGGCAAACGATGGTCGGATATGAGGGTCCTGCTCCCAGCATTCTAGAATTTATCAAAATCCCATCAGTTTATAATAGTACATTGAACTTTTTGAAGAACTGCATGAATTTCAAGTTACTTACTACTGTGCTTAAAGTTCTAATGTGCTCCCTTTACCTGCAAGGTTTCCTGAGTTCCTTTGCCATTTACAGAAGTGACATCTACCTACCTGACTGTCTTAAACTAATACTCAGGGTTTTTTTATCTATATCTTTAGGAGCCGACAGTACTGCACAGAAGAGACACATATAAAAGGTAAAGATAGTCCTTAAACACAAGGCAATAGCCATTACAAGCAATGTATATTTCTCTTTCAAGTATTTCCAAAACATTTTTGATACTCAGGAAGAAACAAGGAGAGGAAAATGGCATTTGCAGTTCTTCCCCTTGGGATTTTAATCTTGGTCTTTTATTGATCTGTAGTGTATCGTGTAGTTTATGAAAATTAATGCAATTTGAATATAAAAGGAAATCAGTAAAACCAGAGAAAAAAATGTACTGTCAGTACTGAAGAACTTATGTGGTGTAGTGATACCATATGACTTCCTCAGAAACACATTCAACTGTCTGTAACACCAGCAGTGTGCTGTGTAAAAAACAAAATACTTTGTACACAGCACAGACAGAGTGTTTATTATCAAACAGAGTGTTTATTTTGCAATCCCATGACTATTACAGGCAAGGATACATACACCCAAACCATGATTATTTAAATACAAAGGAAGAAACAAAATAGATACCTTTCATTAGTTTTGCAAATGGTTCAGGGCAGGTGGATGGAATGGGCAAAGTAAGCTTATTGACAGCAACTCCATAAGCCACGGCAAGGCCATCAATGCCACGGTAAGGAACTTCTCCTGTAAGCAGTTCCCACAGCAACACTCCATAACTACAAAAGGTAATTTTTTAACAGTTATTCTCTGCATACTGACACATTGTCTACTCAAGAACAAACAAGTATCTGTCCAACCACATACTGAAATTCATAAGGATTTTCCATGTCAAAGGTGAATGTCTTTAAGAGTCAGCTCTACTTCAGTCATCTTGCACCTTTCCACTAACAGTGATTAACCAAATTGGATGTGACTCTGACTGGCTCACACTCCTATTCAAAATGTAGCCTGAAGTCAATCTTATGGAAATGTAAACCTCACTTAAAATTAGAAGTCTAAATAACAGGAAAACAAGCAACCTTCTCCCCACCATAAAACAACCAAACAAAACAACAAAAAACCAGAAAACGGCACCAGAAAAGCCTCAGCTTTATTTGGAAGTTTGCATTTCTAATCACCTGTGTGTTTTATAAAGGTCTGTTAACTTTTCACTTCCCCTAGAAGATGCAAGAGAATTGAGAAAAGATTACACGCACACACAACTAATATCTCCTCAACAACAAAAAGCCCCACCACTGGTGAACAGAGAGATCTATTCTCGGTGTCAGGCACAGAAATCAAGAATCACAGGAATTCCTATTGTACCACCGTTAGTCGTAAGAATTTCTGCTATGCTCTCCAGTCTAGAAGAGCTGGGTGTTGCTTTTACCTTCTTTGGGTCTGTGTGCCCAACGATTGGCTTGCTCAAATGATCCAAGTCCCTACAAAGGGCTGGGACAAAACACCCATTACTGTTGGTCTAAAGATCCTATTCCACCACCGCTGAAATGGAGAATTTCCACAGTCATTTTTGTAGAAGCAGGAATTTTAGAATGTAAGCCCAAAGTGGACTTTATGACTGTGTTTGGTTCCCCCCGCCATCTTTTCCCGCCAGGGAACAAGGATACAAAGGACAACCTATTGTTGCTTTTGATTAGTAAAGTGAGCAGGCAAAGGTAAATAAACAGAATACAAAGTATTGCTCTTGCCCTTTCTCTCCAGGTGTGTAAAGAAACTGCCTGCAAGTTTTGCACAACCGGTCTGAACTCTCCTACACAAGGAGAAATGCCCACAGCACTGGGGAGGTAAGGGCTGTGCACCTCTTCCCTTGCTATGAACTCCTTAGTACTAGAAATACCACCTCAACTACAGCAGATGGGAAAGGGAGAACACCACACACTATTGAAGTTTTTCTATCACTCTCTCCTTAATGAGAAAAAGTCATTCAGCATTATACAAGACCTTACAACATCACTTTAATAAACAGTAAGACAGTAAACTATGCAGTAAGAACATGAATGTCAGCAGTGTTTTGTTTATCTAAGAAGTTTTGCTTATCATAAAATCTTAGAAAGCTACTGAATTTGTAGTGCTAACAGTTAATCAAAAGCTGAGGAATATGGTCTACCCCTAAAAAAAAAAAAACAAAAGATAAAATAGAATAAAATAAAAAAGTCTTGTGCTTCTTAATAATTTCCTCCCAATTTTTTCCAGACTAATCTCTGCAGTTACTTGTATACTCAAGGATAAAGTAATGAATTCCATTTTTGTTTTAAACCAGTGGTACTTCCGACAAGAACGAGTACAACACTTCCTGCAGCACATACACTTTTAATGTGTGACGGAGGAATCCTACTGAATTATCTCTCGTGTGCTTAGAGAAAGTGTAAAAATCATGTCATGCTCTTTCAGCAAAGGTAGACTGTTCTTAACTCAAGGAATTCCCTTGTTCAGACTACTCTATGCATATTTTAGCATGAACTCTGAAGGTAAGCAGAACATTAACTAAAAAGAAGTGATCTTTCATAAAAGTTGTCTCGCACTCCTAGCTTTAGTTGCATTTGCAACTCAAGCCCTTAAACCTAAGTAGGTTTCAACAGTGCCAAAAGACGGTTGTAAAATTTTAAACAGACCAACACAGTAATAGCCTGAAAGTGTCTCTTTTAATGAATGCAATCTTAATATCACATATCAAGACCCAGCGCTGTGGGGGGAAAACTGTGGGGAGGAACCCTAAAGACATTCTAGACCTGCCATGCTGGAGTTTTCGGGAGGTACGGGAGGTACTAATCTATCATTATCTAAGACAACAACTACTTATTAACTCTCTCAGCTACAGGAGTAGCTACTTTGTGCATTAAATTTTACCAGCCCAGATACAGTTGTCCTACATATACAGTCAGAGCTTCTAAGAAACAGTTTTTTTTTAAAGAGCCATCTTTCCATCTTTATCAAAAGGCAAAAAATACAGGCACAATATGCCTGATCTATACATTTTTTTAAACCACGAAAACTAATACACTTTCAAGATGAAGTCATTTTAAATATTTTCATTATTAAAAAGTATTCTCCTGTCATCAAATGTGATTTAAGCCTTTCTAGATCTCATTGCAGCAATAACTTGCTCTTTTTACATAATTTAAAAGTTGATCAAAATGAAGATGTTTAAAGTTCTCAAACTTTTATTTTACTCTACAATTCGTCTTCTGAAGCAGAGGTTACTAAGCATGGCTACATGAATCACTTCAAAATTATAGTAACGTGCCAGGCAAAAGCAGCTGCTAATTCTGCTGTACACATTCCCCAGCTCTATCAAGAGCTTGTGCACTGAAGGCACATGTTACTGTAAAGACCACTGCTGAACTTACCAGCAGCACTTGGAAATTTGGGCATATTTGCACTTTCAAACTCCAAACACAAACCCAAGACTGATATACCACAAAGAAATGCGTGATGATCAATGGAAATATAGGGCTGAAAGAGCAGAATTCTTGTTTGGGAATTTGGAAGCATATGCCAAAGAGTAATAAACGCAGTAGTTATAACCCTGGTTTGGGAAGCAGAAGGATACACACAGGGCCTGGAAAGCACCAGTTCTGCGATCTAGGATGACACCCAGGAACATGCAGCCTGGAAGGCTCTGCACAAAAATACTCTCACTTTTCTGAGCACTGGCTGATTCTGAAAGACTAGCTGCAAATGTGACTACTTGAGCAGCCTCAACTGCACCCCCTCCTCCTTCTTTTATAAAAAAAAAAATCTTCAGACTTCTTTTGGAGACTCAGTACTCTGTATATGTGACTAAAATTTAGAATTTTCCTGAAACATAAGGTGTTCTCGTCTTAGAGACCTATACTTAAACTTGTAAACTAAGTTTGCTTTTTAAAACAAAACCCACTCCTATAGCCAGGGTATTCATAATTTGCTTTTCTTTTAAGGAAAGAGAAAAGATAAGCAACAGAATAGATCAAGGTGCAGTAAGCAGAAAAACTTTAGAAGCCAAGAAGGTCTAAACTATATTCTGTACAACACAGCCTTTCTACTTAAAAACCTCTCCTGTTAGACGTCCGTCATTGAGCTAAATACTTACTTTTTTACAAGAGAGGCGTGCAGGAGAGAAGGCGAAGAAGAGAAATACTGTAGGTTCCAAAAATGTAAACTAATGTTGCAGCAGAATATAAAATAATTGCACCAAAGCATACCCCCTCAGATACCTAAAATCACAGCAACAAGACTGGACAGGACCTGTAATTAAGCATGGAATACAGCTGATTAGGGAAACGCCTACACCCAACCTCCACCCCGCAAAAGAAAAAAAATGTAAAGAAAAAAGGATGAAAGAATGGAAAAAAAGAATGAAGCCAAGGATGTTTCTCATCTGGGCATCAACTCAGACTGATGTAAACAAAATGCTGAAAATCAGTTCCAGGCATAAGAAAAATGGGTGTCACAAAACAGCAGTGCAGATACAGAATCATCCTGAGAATACCAAAAGTATTACTTCATGCTGTAGAATATCAGGCATCTAAGCAAAATAGGACCTTATTTAAGAATGATACAACACAGAACATGCATAAGAAGGCATGAAAAAACAGATTAAAGTCCTCCCCTCCTTCCCCAAATAGCTACCTTAGATCCTTCAGCGAGAAAATATTTCAAAAGAAAGGAAATGTAGACTTTTTGGGGTGAGGCACAGCAGCTTTTCGAGCCTATTGTGCAATCACTGCTTTTCCCCATTCACAAAACAGAATTAAAACTAAAGTTTAAATTTCCTTGCACAATACAAGTATCCCACAGTACACCACTCAAAAATGCATCAGTATTGATAGTCATGTTATTTATACGATCCACAATAATGTCTTTAAAGAGAAATTCATAAATTTAACATAGGGAGTTCCTCACCTTTAAAATTAGAGAGCAAGTTAGAACAATTTTGTGCTGAACGCACTCTCCTCACTCCAGCTACTGGAAGCAAAATCTTTCTGTATCTTTATATAACATAAAAGCTTAGATCTGATGCTCACTTTTAGACATGATCACATTCTAGATTCCTAAAAATCAGCACTAATTTAAGTTAACATTTGCTAACGTTCTGGTTTGCAGCATATTTTTATTTATCCACATATAAGCTAATAATGGATGGTCACATTTCTTTATGCAGAATGAGACTTTTCAGACAGCTGATATAAAGTACACATGCCAATCTGAGATTGATCGTATGTTACTGTATCAACAGCATATGGCCGTTCATATTCAGGCTCCGGATAAAATACTTGGGTATTTTCATCAATAGATATTTTAAAAGCTTCTCTTAATGATATCTTGCTTTTTAAAAAAAAAAAATTAAAAAGTTTTCCCGTAATTTTCCCTTCCCCAATTTGTAAGTCATTAATAACTAAAGGGTTAGTTAAGTAAGGTAGGTCAAATGAAGTAGATGCTGAGAAATTAATGTTTCTTAGAACACCTATACTTGCCGTATACTGAAGCAATAACCTAGGAAACCACAAATATAACCCAAATAAAAATTCATTCAAAAACCTTGACATAGTTCTACTGAACGTGGTCTTCAGCAGACAAACTTCTTACCTCCAAATATCACTTCCTTTAGAAAACATGGAGGACTTGATAACTTCTGGAGCCATCCATGCATAAGTCCCCGCTGCACTCATTTTGGTTGTTCTATGCCACTCTCTGGCCAGACCAAAGTCTGTAATCTTCAGAGTTTTATTACAAATGTCATCATGTTCCATCTTCTCTAGCAACAAAACTGCAAAAGATTGAGTTTGCAAATTAATGCAATGGGAATCAAAACACAACATCCAATCCTGTCATAAATTTCACATAATTGTGTACTTTAAATATTGTGAAAGTGTTATTGCAATATTTATAAACATGAAAAAGGTTTTTGATCATTCTAAGCTATTCTAAGCTATAAAAGCAAGAAATGTCTACAGTATCAAGAGTTCTTTATGCAAGTGTGTGAGTAGATATTAAACTAGCATAAGAAATCCACTGTAAAGAGATGTAAAGCACAGAAGTTTAGGATTCTGGGCTTTCTTAACATCCCACAGACAATGACCAGCTATGAAAAAGGTATTCACATTATGTTAATGTACAAAACTCTTGATACTGCACCCAATCCTGGTTCCTACTCATCTCAGAAAGTATATAACAGAACTGAAAGCAGCACAACCAGGGTGCTCCAAAAAACACATTTGGAGCTACAAGGAATGATTAATAGACAAGGAGTCTTCCCCCAGGAAAGGAAACAGTTGAGAACACAGTCTATAAGAATGCCTACAGAATGAAGAAACCTACAGGTAACAATTGTTCACAGTTTCTCAACGCCAGGAACGGACATCATTTAGCAAAATCAGCAGATAAGAATCAAACACGTGGCAGTTGTTCACACAACACACAGGTAGATGATCTTTGGAATTCTTGGCATAGTATGTGAATACTATTATTTTACATAGATTCAAAAATCACCTATACAAATTCACAGAAGACAACTCCATAAAGAGCATTTACATCAAAAAAGTAGGTTTAAATTCAAGAAATCCCCAGGCCACAAATCAGTACAAGCTGGGAGACTACACAGCAGGGGACCTAGCTTGGTTTGAGTCCCCAAGTGGCAACAGCACACTGGACTTCAATCAAATCCACGTTACGCTGTATTCACTGCGTCTTCATGGATGTTAAAGAGTAAGTTATCTTTCTTTTGTTGTTGCATCCTACAGCGCATATTCAGTGTTTGACTTGTTCATAACACAACAGTATTGGCAAAGTCGTCATACACCTTCACAAAATAGTATTAAAAGAAAAGTGAGTTATTGTGTTAGAGCTCACAAGGAGAAAGATAACAGATTCAAAGGGATCACTATTAACACACCATAATTTTAATTCCATATTGAGTTCCTCTGTCACTTTCTGATGTAATTAGCTTTAACTTTCTGTTAGAATGATCTACTGGGACAAAGATCAAAGGTTAAATTACAAATAAGAAGAATCACAAATGCATGTGTTTTCCAACTGTATGCATGGCAAAATACAGCACAGGGATCCCATTAATAAAAGCGCAGATGAAGAAACACCTTCCCTTACAGAGTAAAAACCAATGACCTAGCATTTGCAATCACAAGAAATCATTATTACTGGTAGAGATTAATTACACTCCTACAAATATGTCAAAAAGGACATAAAATCCAGATGAAAAAAGAGAACCTCATTCCATTTTCAGTAAGCGTCTTAACACAGAGTAGGAGAAACGAAGGTGAAAATGTTATATACAAACCAGGAGCTCACAAGTCAGTGCCACCAAAACAAATTAAATTAATGCAAGAGTTTTTATACTTTTATACTTGAATCAAAGACTTATTGTTTGCTATGCCATTTCAAACATGTTCAGCAGAATTCCTGACATTCCTTGTCAGTCAATGTGACCGAAACCAAAAACAGTCAGTCTTGCAAAAGGTAATAACTGGCATGCGGCCAAGTTTCATCCTAGAAAGGGACAACATTTCTTCACAGTTCAAACTTCCCTTTCCGGCCAGTAGCCAGGAAAACAGCAATAGTATACACAGATTACTTAGCAGCTGGGTAGTAAAAATGCTCGGCATAGCTGAGTAGTGCTCTGTAAGTGCAGTTCCCTCGCAGTAGCCTAGCAACCTTTACTATAGCATCCTTCTGCCATTTCCACAGCTTCCCGGCCCTTGCTGGCTGCTAACCTGTGAGAAGTCAATTTTACAACACTTTTACCCTGTTTACTCAGCCCTCCCCCTTTTTTTTTTTTTCAGATCCCTTAAATTGCCTTTTCAGACTCTAATATACCTGCAATATTAACAGCCAGTTTAGCACTTTCTGGTTTACTTTAACATTTTTCAGATTATTTCTTTGCCACAAAGAAGAAAGTTCATACTTACATTAGTGCTATCATTCTGACAAACACAGCCTAAAATATTTAAAAGTACAAAGCCTATTTGAAAATAAATTCAAACCTACCAGAAAAAAAAATGTAATTAGATCAGGAATGCAGAAGTACAGGGAAATCATATGTCCACCTCTTATTTTGACACAAGCAAAATCAGACACTATGACTACTTCAGAATTGGATAAAAATCTGAGAGAAGATTAAGTCGGACATGAGAGGACTACTTTGTGCAAACTAGCCCAAAGCCTCATCTTAGACTGTTATTCAAACATTCCATGTGCTACAGTCAGAAATAAAGGACTAAATATTTTAAGGCTGTATGTTTCCTACAAGTTACACCATTTTCTACTCAATTCCACGTTTAATACACCTCCCTTTTTGACTATCTTTCTGCAATGAGATCAAGGGGAAAACAAGTTTATTAACATCATAGCAGCAGAGGTTAAGGTGCCGTATACCTGGCGCTCTTTGAAGATAAGAGACAGCACATGCCCAGAACCATTTACAGCTAGGGAACAAAGAGAAGTTATTGCATGTTATTTTCAATAATTCAATGAAATATAAATCAACAGGTTGAAAATAAAAGCAAAAAAAAAATCTTAAATCAGAGAGAAAAATGAAAAAAAATACAAATGCTATGTGATAAAGTGGTATTGAAACCAGTGGATATGATTTTATGCATATCCAAAAGATCAAAGAAACTTTTAACAGTGCAGCAACCATAGATGAGGATTCTCACAATGCTGCTATTTAACCATACAGATGAAAAAAAAAAAAAGTTTAAGATAACTTAAATTATCTAAGGTAATTAAAAAGAACGTGGAAATCCAGTATTACTCATCCTTGCTTATTGAAGGCAGTAGCTCATAGAACTATGAAATAATTAAGCTTGGAACAGACCTCAAGATGTCCAACCCCTGCCATTCACAGTAGGACTAGTGTTTTAAGAAGTGTAAATCTACTATGAAACATTTTTATGAATTTGTAAAGTTATGGCACTATGACAGAATAAAAGTAAACATTATCGATATTCAAAATAACTGTACTGTACTCACTTAACTACAGACATTAATTTAATTTAAATGTCATCTGAGAATAGTTTTTGAAGAAAACTAATTAAGGACAGTCATTAGGAACAGTAATTAGGCATAGAAAAAGCAGCAAAATTACAACAGAGTTACATTACAAACAGCTCATGTCACAGTAATCCCATTTTGTCCTTACAGATGGTTTCTTAGAAAGGGATAACATAGCAGACTTGAACAGATGTGAGTATGTTTTAGGAAGTTTAATCATACAGACAGAATAAAGACTAATCAAAGAATTCGGCATGGGAGAAGTATGAAGGAAAATCTTAAGAGACAAGTTATCAGGATAAAGAGGAATCATCGCTAAGAAGCTTGTTTCCTTCACATGCAGATCTGCAATCAGAGTAAAAAGACAAGGAATGTTTCAAGACCTGACAGCAAAGTCAGAAGATACTGCCCACTCTGAAGATAACTAGATCATCATACCAGAAAACATGCAAAGTTGAAAGGAATCAATCATAAAACCTACAGCTTTAAAGCAAAGAAGAAGGCTGGCTATTCGGGCTAACAGAAAGAAAAACCATAACAGCAGCTATACACACACACCCAGCTCATGCACTTCTAAAAAAGCCTTTTCTTTGTGGTGCCTTTTAAGTCAAAACAGGGAAGTATGAAGTTGTGCAAAGTGTGAGACTTCATACAAAATACCGGTTGACTAGAACCACACACGTGTTCAACAACAGGAACTTAAACTTGAACAGAAGCAGAAAATAGAAGTAGAATAGTTAGGAACCTGTAATGTGTTTTATATAGATAAATCAGAAGAGCTTGTCCTTTCTGCTAGGCTAAACAAATGTTAAGAACAGTTATGAGAACAGAAGTTAGCCATAACAGAAACAGGACGCAAACCTACAGCACTGGTGCTCTTATCGATAAAATATTCTCCTAGATACCCTGGTTGGTCCATCTTAGTGGTTTGCTCATGATTAAACTCAATTCTAGATCTGGAGCTACCAGGGTGGAGAGAGAGCCATATCAGATTTCAAGATACTGCCTCTTCTCCCACTCCGCTTTTGGCCCTCCTCTGCAGTGTAAAGCACAGTTTACTCCTCAAAAAAAAGTCACAAGATCCAACATATAATCCTATCAAACCTAACGGTTCCTGTAATAGCAATGCCATTAATCTTTCCTGCTTTCTTTCTGCATTATCATAGTTACAGCTGGAGTCTTTTTCTACTAATCCTATGGCACACTGCAACTATTTTATGGTGTAAGAGTATGCAGATAAGATGTTCTGCACTTTTAGAAACTAAAATCTATCACACAGTTGCCCAAGACTGCAGTGGAACTGGACCTGCTGAGCCAGCTAGTACTTCCCAAGTCCACATTCCTCTAATGAAACCAAAACCAGCAACATCTCTCCAGCAAACCACTACTGTTCCCATACAAGCTGTTCTCCATCAGGAAAGGCACAGAATTTAGGCTTGAACAGGAGGCAGAAGTCCCAGTAAAATCCCACTCAAATGCTCCCAGTTCCTCCTCCTTTTCCTATGCTTTCCACCACTTTCCACCACTCCATCTCAAGACTCTTTGCCCCAGCAGTAACACTGGCTTTGGGCTACTGAGAGTGAGAACTAACAGATGAACTGCAGCAGCTCAGGTTAAAGATGCATGGAGTGGAACTCCAGGTATGGTCAGGTTTGGAGAAGAGCTGCCTTCTCTGCTCCATTCTCTTTTCTTGTGACCTTGTCTTAAAATTCTATTCGGAAAAAGAAAAAACAAAAAGTGAGAAGCAGAATATGGACAGATAGGCTGTAATTGGTCAAGAAATAACAGAAAAGAGCACATTTAGATAAATCAGATTCCTCGGTTATAATTCAGACAGGTCCAGAGCTCTTCCCCCAGTGCTTTCAGGACTAAGCTGAAAGTCTAGAAGGAACTGAACGAATTTGTTTAAATTGCAAGCATTTTGTTTAAAGCATAATTTTAAATAAAAGACTCACATTCTTGCCTTGGCTTCTCTCCCTTTTATTTCTTAAAATTCATGCAGCGTAAGAAACAGTATTTACAGCAAGCCTGAGGGAATCCTGGACAGACCTTGTTGGCAGCATACTCACGAAACCTCCACCTAGTACTAAGCTCTTCAATGCTACTCCTATAATGCAGGTTATTTCCTACAGTCCTGCTTTTCTTTTTGTTACTAAAAATTATAGATTATATTTCTCCAACTTATCTGTCTCAAAGTCCCCATCGAATACAATAACGCATTTGACAAACTTCTTGAAATCCAAAGACTTTATGCAGTTAAAATCAATTTCATAACACATTCCAGCACTTTCAGGTGACCATTTTCAATTATTAGCCATTTAAACCAATTGAGTAAACAAAGTATTCTGAGAGAAGCCAAGTCAAAGGACTGACTTAGATACGTTTTTAATAGTTTAGATTTACTGAATTCAATCTTTTAATGTTTACATTTAAAAAAAAACCAACCACACACATCCTGAAATTACTCAAGTCCCTTCTATCCCTCCTATCTTCTTCATACCTTCTACTGCACCCTCTTTATATTCTCTATTCTGTTGCTACTAAATATAAAATGTTAAGCAACCATATTTTCTTGAGTTAGTTATTTGCCACCAACTGCCTCCTTCTAGCTTACCTGCAATTTGCTAAATAGCTATCATAATTTTTTACAAATATAAGCTATTTAATAGCATAGCTATTTAAGTTACTATGACTGTAGGTAAGACTGCCTACGTGCCCACTACATTTACCACCACTGATGAAGTTATCCTTAGAGAATACCAGAAAGAAAAGATGTTATACTGTACAGCTCTACCTGCCAATAGAGACTGTCCAGACAATGCTGCTACTGTCATATGTCCCCCCCCGCACCCAGTCAGTTCCCTCTCCAACTGTTTGCAAGTGAATCTGGTTTCTGTTAATTCACTAAATCAATATGCAACAAAACCAGCAGGGCAACCTTGTATCTTTACCTGGGAACCTCTTTACCTAAGAGGCACAAAAAACCACCTTATTAAACATTGCATATCCAGTTAACAAAGCACAATATCTTGTCAATATTAAAAGACCCACCTCCTTTATTTGGAATTGTTATTTGGTTCTGACTGTAATTTGAAATGAAAATTTCAACACCATTTATAGAAGCCATGTGCAGTTTGTAAAAAGCAAATTAACCATCACAGTGAAAACATCAAGTGTTTAAACCACAAATTAACTATCACAGTGACAACATAAACTCAGGACATCTTCAATACAGACAAAAGATACATTTGCCTATATAGCACTGCTTCTTCAACACCTTGCTTTTCTCCTACAGGTTCTCAGGATAACAACTCTTATCCTCATCTCTGTAGCTGGTATCTGTCAGAGTGCAATTATCTCACTAGATAAGTTTAGAACTCACCATCAGCAAGAGAATTTCCTCCTTTAAATGCTGACTACACGCGCAGGAGGCATTTCTACACTTTTTATTAAAGGGATGCTGTGCTCCTCTATTATCTACATCTCTTTACAGCAGGCATAGAACCATTTCTTAATTGTAAAAGTAAATTGAAATCAACTCAACAGCTAGTTCTTAAACATATTTGTTGAAAAACATGTAGCTTAAAAAAAAAATAAATAAAAAAATCCTACCTCACAGGAGCCAACACATTAAAAAAAAATCCTGAACAAAGCGTTCCCAATCAGAAAGCCAAAACAAGACAAGACTTGAAACAAAAAGTCCATGACAGCACATATTGACAAATACACACCAATCCCATAAGAAAAGCACATCCCATAGTGGGACATGCGGCACAAGTGAGAATGACAAAGCTGTCTGGAGGAAACGAAGGGAATAGAAGAGAGAGAAAGAGGGATCAGAGATTTCAACAGCTGCAACACACCTTGCATCACCATCTTTTTTTTTGCTTTTACTTCTTTAATAACCATTAGTAAAGCAACTTTGGGCAAATGGAAACTTGAGGGAAAGAAGCAGTTTTAACAAGTTATTGGCACAGCTTGCAGATGCTGCAAGTTACTTTACTGCCTGCCAGTTGTGCTTCACTTACTGTTTAGATAGTTCTGTAATGCAAAACAGAAATTTCTATTGTGCCATAAGAGGAAGTACCAGAGGTAACACGCATTTATAATGAGACATTCAAATAATCATCATTTAAACAGTAAATTGTGAAAATTGGGTATTGCATCATTAAAAAAAGGCAGACTGTACACTACATGTTCTCAAGTTTTCTGTTTAATAAAATATTAAGTCTAGTCTTCCTATTTAAATAGTACATTTAAGAAAAGTTACCTTGTTCCAGCAATTCCTCCATAATTTTACAAGTAAATGAAAATTAGTCAACACAAACTTAGCTTTAAAACTCAAAACACTCAGTTATGCAGCACCAGGAACTTCCATATTTATTTGAAACAGGAATTACTTTCTTTTATGCTTTGTTCTTTGCTTGCTATTGGTTTTTAAAAGGCAGCTATGCACTAAAAACAGTGATCAAAATGCAGGCAGATTAGAAAGAAATGCTAAGAACTAACAGTTGTTCTGTAGTAACAGTTAGGTGGTAAATCAGTCTTTTCTGACTGAGATATTCTTCTAGTTTCAAACTCTACAGAACAAAATGGTTGTGTATCCATTCCTTAAAGAACACAATCTTTATTATGAAATAGTGATTTATTTATTTTTAAGGAACTTCTTTCTATTCCTACAAAAAAAAATAAAAAGCAAGGCAAACTAAAGCTATTATATTCAAACTGCAGCAGGAGTCTTAGCCAATATATAATGCATCAAGTACAGCTTCCTCTATCAGAAACTTTCAGAAAACATACTCATCCACTCCCTTATTCCAAATTCGAGATGTGGCCATTCCCTTCAAAACAAAGCAAATCAATATAAGCCATCCAACACAGAGAATTTACCAGGGCAACACAGCCGCAGTTTATACTCTCAAAAATGTCATCCACGGGCGAGAGCTGAAAGAGGTTACCTTCCTTCGGAAATAAGAAGTTAACTCATCTATCATTAGTCAAAGCATTTTTTTCAAGATTCATTTAAAAAAAAACAAGAATATTTCATTCAAATTTGTTTTGGATTTGTATAATTTTGGTTTTTTTAACTAAACAGAACAAGACTTGATGCAATTTGATATTTCAAGCCAGTCAGGAGAATAAATGGCTTCTGAATACAGGCAAGTACTTACATAGTTAGCATACTTTTCCTGATAGTAACATATTACACTTGGCAATTACATACTTCCTTGTTGCTTTATTTTTTTCTGATCTATATCAAGCTGCATTTGAAGTGCTGAAATTAGAATATTTAATAGACAAAAATATCACTTCAAAATTTAAGAAAGTTTAGAAGAGTTTAATAAAAATATATAGATACATAAGAAATTTAAAAAGCATTCTACCTTTAAAGGTGACTTACTAACCGAACTGAAGTGTAAGGGTGTAGGCCCACGTCACAACCAAGACCGTAAGAGCTGGCTATCACTAAAATACTTACCTTAATCACCTCTCCAGTTATAGCCCCTCATCCTCACACCTTCTTTCACCTCACACTGAGTCTAGCAACTAGTAGTCTTGGGAGACTCAACTAGCCAGATAGTTCAGCAGAAAAGGAAGTCTGCAAATCAAACATCTTAGAGAAATTTTCTGCTGGATCCCTCAGCTGATTTGAGCCAGACCTACCAACCATGCAGCAGAGATGAGTAGATTCCACTGACATGTGGAAGCTGGGACAACCTGTGCCTGGAGATGGGTGGGGAAGCTTCCTCACACAGCTAGCTGCTAAATCAAGCCACGCATCACCTGCTGTAATAACTGAGAATTCATTTCAGAATTAATAGATCTAACCCTTTTACATCTAGTTTTAGTCAGGAATGTAAAGATAGAATCCAGCTTTGCCACTTTTCCCATTATAAAATCACCTTTGATGAAATTTACTATTGAAGAGAACCAGTTGAATAAACTGAAGACAAAAAAATGTTCACCATCCCTTTGAAGTCACCTGCTGCTATGAAACCAAACAAACTCTGGTGCTAGATGCTTAGTCAAGTTTAGTCATTTAATTCCCTTAAAATCTCATCAGTTAACACGAAAAGCCTTTAATATTTCTATGAGGAATTTTAAGAGGTTACACTCCATAAAGAATTCTGACTTAGGTTGTCAGTTTCTTTTATATGGAGTATTTGAAAGAGTCTTATTGCTTTAAAACAATTGTTACCAAACAACCTTTTTCAAAACAAAGGAGAAAAAAAACAAATAAAACCAACCAGACTCAATTTTTGAGCCCACTTTTTAAATAAAACTTGGGAGGAAAAAAAAAAAATATATATTCTGTGGGGTAGAAAGATTATTGTGTTCCACCCTTGCAGTTTCTCCAGTAGCTGAGGAATAGCCCCCAGGACTGTGCATTTTCAAGAACTATAATCTTCTTTACTATTAAAGGCAAAACACTTATTTTGAAATGAGAACTCTGAAAATTTGGCAGTGCTCTCTTTCTCTTGGGAGGAGAAAATGGAAGGGAAAACCTGCTCTTTTGACTCAATAATTAGTGTAACATTCACTAATCAATTAAAAAGTACATTTTTTTTCCTTTTTACATAATACATGAGGAAACAAATGCTGTTAATTTCAGGAAGAGCAGTAGCATCTAATCCCAATGGAAAAGAAAAAAAAACCACAAAGCTGCCTAAACATTTAGAACTAAAATATAACCAGCTCCAAGAGTTAATTTGTCCCATAATGAGCCACAGCAATGAAACAGTTACTTCTGCATTTTCCAGAGGGAGGGCCGGCTTATCAGCTCCAAGTTAATAGCACACCTGCCAAAACACAGATTTTAGTCGCTATGAAGAGAACAAAGCATGATTATGTAGCCAACACTGGCATGTCTAGGACTGATTTAACTGGAGCTATGACCCCACGCACCAAAAAAAAAAAAAAAAAAAAGGTTAAACTTGGCAGGAGGCTCCAAGAAGGAAGAATACTTCTGTGGTGACATTATACAAATACGTAACTTTTCCATCTTACCGTATATAACCCATGACTTTAAAATGCAGTAAGTGGGTCAAAATTTATCTTCTTGCTTTCAGTTGTTGGTCTGAGATAAGCTGTCAATAACGTGGTAAAGCAAGGCAAAAATGGTGAAATTACTTTTAAATTGTCATTCCAGGAATGTACTTTTATGACACCAGTAGATATTTTGGTACTGCTACTATAGACAGCCAAGTTATTTGGTATTTAATATATATTTTCTGGTTTTATCTATATATTATCCATATTCTTGTTGACTTCAATGCCATAAATTTACCTCTAACAAGAACTCCAAAAACACAAAACTCAAAAATAAATAAAAGCTGTGCTTTTTAGAAGCTGTTAGACATACTACTGAAGGTCACTGGGATGAGTTTTAATGCTTTACATTTTAAGAGATCATCAGAACTAAAAATTCAAGGACAGAAACCACCCATGCCACAAACACTCCTTGCAAATGTTCATTGTACAAGGCCATCACATTTCAGAACTTGAAACACTGAAGCATGTTTAGAAGAAAGTTTATACTTACTGATAAGAAAACTTACAGATTGCAAACAAAAAACCATTCTCTTCTAAGGTCAAATAGACCACAAAACAGCAGCCAATGTCCAAATACAGTTCAATGATGTGTTACTTCTCTATTCTTTTGAGGTTGCAGAACATAACACTGCAGTGGAGCTTTTAACATTTGGTAAGAGGGTCCAAAGGCAGGCACTATGATTGCAGTCCCAGGGGGAAGAGTGTAGAGAGCTGAGCTTTCATGTAACTGAAAAACTCATACCTCAAATTTTTCTAATGCTAGGCTAACACTATCAATGCCCAAATCCCAACCCCATATTGCATTCTATTTATTTAAGCGCAGTATCTTATTTCTTAAGTTTTAGTCAGCAGTTAAACTTATTTCTCATTGCTTAGGGGAATTAACAAAATTGTATTTTAACAGCTAATGGGAGGTGTTTAGCTGCCTGTTTTTCCATTGGTGTCTATGGAAATGGGTTGGTTGCATTTATACACTTCAATTTATAATGCTACCCCAAAACAGAACTCTTTTTCAGCAAAGATGGTCAGAAAATGTGACATACAGACTAGAAATGGGACTCCTCATGTTGGACATGAAGAGGTCACCAGAAACCTCTGTGCAAACAAGCCTCATGCAGAAACCTGCTGGGAAGAATCCAACAAGAAGCAGGAAAAAAGAAAAAAACTTCCCACAGATGTAAACCAGATCACTTGGTGTCTTACAGTGAGAGAGGGAACAAAGGCAGGGAGAGGAGAAAGACATGAAGAACCGAGTGAGATCCAGAAAAAGATCAAAGTAACATTATTCTTGAATTAATAATCCTACTTATTAAAGCTGCAGAGTCTCAACACTAAATAAGGTGCAACTCTACAGCTGTCAGATGGACATGGTTGGGGAAACATTAAAATCAAAGTCTGTATTAAAAAAGAGTTTTAAATAGGGATATTAAGAGTATAAGAAGTGTATTCATGGGTTTAAAATTAATTATATTATGTTTAGCTAGTGCTTCAGCCTAGAATCTTGTTTTCAGCATTAAGGACTATATGTAAATTTGAGGGAATTTGTTCTAAATTAATGAGCATTTTTTTCCACCTTTTTGTCCAGACTTGAGATACAGAAAAACATCAAATAAATAGCTAGTTAAGTCTTCATCTACAGATAAAACAACTGCTGAATTTACTCCTCCTCTGAAAGCTTGCAAACTGTGCAAACAAATATTGTGCTACAGAGTAGTTCATGAAATTTAATTTAACAGATCTTAAAATCATTAAATTCCTATTAATAAATGCAGGAATATATCCTTCAACTGGAAGTTAGCCTCTGCAACATTTTAGTCCTGCAGCTACTATTTTACTTTACTTACTACTTTAGTGCTACTGCTGCAGATTGAGACAACTGCAGCAATGACTCCAAATCATTCTTTCTTGAATTCCAGCATCTCTTTCTGAACATGAAATATACATCATATTTATATGCAGCCAGCAAATATATCAAGTGAATATAAAATAGACATAGCACAAAACATTTGCTTTGATGAACTGGAAAAAGATACACTATAGCTCAAGGCAGCTAAGTATTTACTGCTCCCACAGAATCCAACAGGCCTTCAGGGTCTCTAAAAAAACCAAAAACCCTATCTACATAGTCTGAGCACACATCAAATAATGAAACAAATTACCGGCAGCAATGTTTTATGAAACAAAGTAGAACAGTTTCAAATGACTTAACTATATTTGAATGAAAAACTTATTAGAATTCAATGGCATGCTAACTTTTGATAGACCATAACCTTCAAAAGAGATGTCGTTTCCCAAATTGATGGAATTCTGCAATCCAACCATGGTTTGCATGAGGGTGGTTTGATTTTGGGTTGTGGTAGTATTCTTAAAAAAACAAAACCAAAACAAGTGGATGAAGTTATTAAAACTAGAGCTCTTTCGTACTATACATTTCCAGCATTATCTTTACAGCAAAACACAAAGCAGGGCTACTGCTACTCATAGAGATGGGATAGGAAGCCTGTGTACATGGAACAGTTTCCAGCTTTATGCAATTTAAGTAATTATGAACAGCGCAAAGCATTTAAGTGCCACAACTTCTTATACAAACACAGCCTGGAAAACTACAGCACAGGAGTTTTAAACTGCTAAATAACTTCTGGCCCCACTATTTTATCTGACTGTTATTAGTCAAAGCGATACCACGTTCTCAGAGATATGGGTCCTATGTGTTTCGTGAAAGTCAGCTGCCTTACGGAAGAAGAGGAACGTCAGCCAGACAAAAAAAAAAAAAAAAAAAGTGTTTGCTCCTCTCCACACCTCTGAGAGACCAGCCAGTAGGCGCTTAGCAGCTAGCCAGGCAATACAAGCAGTTTCAAACCAGTATCAGTGTACGCAGCCTGCTATGGGAGCCGGCAGGAGTGACCCAGCACTGCAGGTGGGCACCCCGAGACAGGCAGGCTCATCCCAGCAGGAACACTGGGGATGTGAAAGCAAACAGAAAAGCAGAAGTTCCACGAATGAGAGCACCACCAGGAGAGGGGATGCAAATCACACACTTGTAGAGAAAAAGGGTTTTTTTCAGTTTTGTTACAATATTACAGGTGAGCAATATTTGGCAGGTCCTACTGACAGAAACTCCCAAATTTCACTGCCATTAAAGGACATCTTGAAACTTTATTTTGCAGCCAAAGAAAGTTAGGTTGCTCTTCTCTCTCAAAACTACCAAAGACAATTGTAATATAATTGCATTTTTAATTTTATTGGTAATTGTACATTAGAAAACACTGATTTATTTTTTCCCAAGTATTTAGTATCAACTAAGCAATCCTTACAGCTCTACTTGGTGATGTAAGCAAGTATTCTCTCTTCAAAACAGAGCCAAGAGGCAAATCATGCACCCCAGTGATTTCAGAATAAATAAAATCAGTTCAGAAGATGGCAGATAGGCTTAACTCTAGTTTCTTTCCCCAAATAGCTAGCCTAAAGTTGCTAGGTGGTAAAGTTAGAGGGAAAGCAGTTTTTATGAGTTCTTGAAAATTTATCCATCTTATTGTAAATGTTTAACAGCATAACTTGAATAATTCTGCTGCAAATAACCTGTAAGAGCAAAGAACCAGCGATAATAGTTCTTGCTTTTCTCAAACTCCAGAACACCTTCCCTCAACAAAAGCACCTGATCCAACAGTTCTGTCAAACAACATCACACTTTCCTTTGAGGTTTTAAACCCAAATGATTTCTATTTTCTGACTGCTTTTCATGAGACTAGTTTGAAGAATGTCACGTTAAAGAGGATTGTCCAATTGCAGTTTCGCTGTTCACTGCATGTTTGATTCCTTCAGATTTCCAGTATTGCTCTCGTTAGCACTGTCACATCCATGGCCTTATTCAACAAATCCTTGAAACTCAAGCTGCCCTTGACAATTTCAAAAAGTAACAAACTCAACACACTTCAGAGAGCTGAGGGCTGCAAAGGCTCCTGAGATGTTGGAGGAGCTGGTGAAAGCCATAGCAAACTGAACCCTGCTCACACATCCACCTACAACAACTGAGTACTTTATCAGCATTGTGTTCGTACACATAATCTGCACGGAATCAACTTTATGCTCTAATTTGTATTCATGGATGGGTCAATGCCGTAAGCAAGATATTCTGAACTTTCTGTAACATTTCCTACAAGCACACAAAGCTGCTGCACCAGAGATAAAGTGCATTTTTTTTTTCTTAAGGCAGAAGTACTGCACAGTCTGAAATCAATCCCAGAAACACAAACCTCTGCTTTCTCCACACTAGGCTTCAGAAAGTAAAAACCTTGCACACTGTATCTGAACATATTCCTAGCTTTCTTCAGAATACTAAAAAAAGAATCAGGAAATGCTGCACCGCGCCCCTAACCATGCACAGGTCTCCTGCCTAATGCAGTGTCCTTGCCCAGAAGAAAGCAATTTGATTCTGCCAGAAGAAAAAAGTTCCCCTTTCAAAGAGTCAGCAAAACAGCTGAAATATGCTAAAAAGACACACATAAGTATTAGTGCCCAGTCTTGTAGATGAACCAATGCATTTTTATTTTCAGTAAAACTTTTATTTTTCATTATCAGCTGGTACACTTAATCAAGACTAAGTTTGTACTCAGGAGGTAGAGTTAAGAATGTTCAAGTATTTTCACAATTTTTAAGATACCTGTTTTTCAGTCGAAGTATCATTTCATTCAGAATTCCTTTACCACGCACAAAGGTTTGAAAAGCGTCAATTTTTTTTTTAAATATTTTCTTCCTATTTTAAATAAAGTCCACCTCTTAAGCCTAGATTAACCTATAAAGCAAATCTAAGAACTGTTTATGAAGAAGATATTATCAAAACAGACCATGTTCTATTGCAGAGAAACTTCTCACCATGTCACCTGCACAAGGTTTTATAAAGCACCCATAATTTGCAAATCAACATCAGAGGCCATGGTTACTATGTTTCTTTTAATCATATCTAAGGCTAAAAATGTTCTTTACACCTTTGCTTTGTCTACTTCTGAATAATCTCTAAATATGAAGTTAATTTTACATGAACTCCAGAATTGAAGAAACTCTGCTACCAACAAAACTCAAGAGAGTTTACTCCTTACTTCCTTGTTCAGCTCTCACAACCAAGTTTGTTAGTTTTTCTTCCCAATACAGAAAATATTTGCATATCTATTTATTACCCTTCTCTTGCTTTGGCGGTAGCAAAAACCTCCTCCCACCTGCCAAAAGGGACCCAAGAAAACTTGTGCATACAAACCGAGGTAGTCACTGTTCTTAATAAAACTGCTGCTCTCATGGCTCTTCTGTTTGTGGCACCCTCTCTCCAGTCGTGTCAATCTGGCATCAGCAAAACCACACTAGATACGCTGTCCTATAGATTCCAGCTCCAAAAAATTGCTTGGAGAGAAGTAACACAGTTGCCTTTAAGATGCTTGCTTTGACTATCACCTGCCAGCCACAAGTCCAGACATATATCCTTTCCTGATCAAATGTACTGGTGGAAGGAACTCTTGTCCCCTCACTGGAAAAAGTAGTTCCTGCCTATTTCCTAAGGAAGTAGTTTGGTAAGCATTCTTTACTACACCATGTAGTAGTAGGCAGTCATTTTTTCCAATTTGTTGTCCAAGGAAGAAAAATTCCTTCTTAAGGAAAGTAACTCAGGTAGTACAAAACTGACACGTTAGTATATTACCTAGAGCTGCTTAGAGGAGAGCACTGAACCACCACCACTAGCCGGCCATGGAAAGCAGCAACGAGCACAGAAACGAGTGGTTGAGGAATGGGAGCTCCCAGATCCCGGTCTGCAGCTATTGCCACTGCTGAACTCCTACTATCTATCAGCCAGCCCTGGCAGCTTTCCACTCCCACCATGAAAGACTGGAAAAAACTGTAGTAAAAGAAGTAAAATCTTCCATGAACAGATGAGTTAACAGAATAGAGGCTACTGTCATGAGTTGCAGTCATTTTAAATTCATGTTGTTCAATATAATTACTATAGTATGTTGTACCACTAATGCACCATTGTCTTCCAATGCTACCACTTAGGTGGATGATCAAGAGACATAATTCTGTTTAGTGTATTCAATACTGTCTTCAAGAGTCACTAAGAAATACGGGTCCGAAAACTAAGCTAAAAAGCACACATACAACAGGAGTTAGTAATGAAAGCAGTGAACAGCCACATATGATGAGGTTATAATCAAAAGCTTATTTTTAAAACGCTCTGCCATTATCCACATACACAGAAATGACAGTGGTAATCAGTTCACAGCAATCACCAACTCAGCTCTGGCTGCTACACTAAACCACAGGGTTATGAATTTGTTTCAAATACAGACTTTGCCATTGTCACCTTATGAGGCTTAGCATGCAGCAATCCACTTTGTCTAAGGAAAGCCACTAAATACTCAAGGTACAGCAGCTCACTCCAAACAGAGTCCTAAAGTACAAGCTGTCTACAAACAACTTGCTAGAAATCAAGGTGTTGGCAATGACCCTAAAGGTACATTCCAAGAGTTCATCATCTTGTGCTACAAATAGAACCACAAACTTAGCTGAGCTAGGTCCTTTCTTTATCAAACAAATAGTGAAAGTATTCTCAGGAACAGTCCCATGACTGAGCCTTGTCTTAACAATCCATGCATGATGACCTTCAAGACAAGCTGCAAAAGCCTTTTAAACAAAAGTACTTCAAACTTGAATGAAGCTTTTTTATTTCTACTGGACTACTTAAGGACTCTTAACTGGAAAAAAAAATAACATTACTGCACATTTGGCCCATTCAGAACAGAAAGGAAAGAGTGTAGAGGTGGCTTCAGACATTTATGGCATGCCACTTTCAGGTCACCAATTGAAAGCACAGCTAAAATGGCAAGTCATAAACACCTCTAATGTAGTAAGCCAGCCTTCCAACACTGCAGCTTCCAAAATCTTAGATGCTCTTGTATCGACAGAAGGGCCAATGATCCATGAGACATGAACCGAGCAACTCCCTCACTCTTTTCAGGTACTTTTGCCCATGCCAACGGCTGAAAGGAAATCTGGCAATTACATGGGAGTCTTTACTGGTTTTAAAGCAACTGACATTTCTGTCTCAGCGTTCAGTGAGTGAGTGAATTTCAGCAATGCTAAATCCATTGCAATGAAAAACAGAAACACATACAATTGCTGGCACTGAAACAGAAGCGACACCCTTTCCAAGATACTTTCCAAGACACTTACTTGTTTTACTATAACTTTTAAAAGAAGTTAGGACTACACAATGCATCTGAGTAAAAGAAATCTCATGGATTTGTGATTGGGCATAGAATTTCGTCGCTTTTAAGCGATACTTTACTTTTAAGTGAGCTCTGGCCCGAGAGGAGAGGACTTTGCTCTGCCTGCCTTGCAGGGGGAAACCCTCTTCTCCCTGCCTTTCCACAACCAGTCCGTAATCAGCTCACCCCCACGGCAACTAACCCGCCGCCGGCCCAGCCTTCTGGCGGAGGGTGCCCAAGTTGCGACACCCATCTCCCGGTGAACACGGGACTCCCGGACCGGGCCCGGCCGCCCGTTTCCTGAGCGGGCCGCCCCCGCACCGCAGCCACGGCAAGGGCCAGCGCCACCGCGCCGGGCCGCCTCAGGCCAGGAGGGCCCGGCGCCGCGCTGCAGCCCGGCCGCGGCAGGGCTGAGGGCCCGGGGACCCCCGTCGCCGCCGGCAGGCCCCTTCTCACCCCGCACCCCACCCCCGGCCGGGACTCACTGTTGCTCGACTTGAGGTCCCGGTGCAGGATGGGGACGATGGCCTCGTCGTGCAGGTAGAGCATGCCGCGGGCGATCTGCACCGCCCAGTTCACCAGGATATGCGGGGGGATGCGGCGGCCCCCGCGGGCGGTACCGGCCCCGGGGGCGGCGGCGGCGGCCAGAGCCCTGTTGAGGGAGCCGCCGCGGGCGAACTCCATGACCAGGCAGAGGTTGGGCTCCCGCAGGCAGACCCCGTGCAGGGCGATGATGTTGGGGTGCCTCAGCATGGAGAAGAGCTTGGCCTCCTGACGCACGCTCTCCGCCGTGGCCGTGATGTCCTCGTCAGGGTCCTGCCGCGCCGCCTTCACGGCCACCTCGCGGCCCCGCCAGGTGGCCCGGTACACCTTCCCGAAGCCCCCCACGCCGATGATCTCCTGCAGCTCCAGGTGCTGGAAGTCGATCTCCGTCAGGCTCCCCGCGGGGTCCTCCCGCCCGCCGCCGCCCGCCGCCCCGCCGCGGGGCTGGCGGGTCACGTAGTTGGCGGGGAAGATGCCGAGGCGGTGGCGGATCTTCCCCGCCCACCAGCCGTCGTCGCCGGAGACGGCCGCGTCCTGCGACAGCACCTCCACCACGTCCCCCCGCCGCAGGCTCAGCTCGTCCTCGCCGCTCGCCTCGTAGTCGTACAGCGCCGTCCACAGCGGGCACGGACCCCCAGCGCCGGCGGCCGCCGCCGCCGCCCCAGAGCCCGGTAGAGCCATGGCAGCGACCTCAGCCCCAGTGGCCACCAGCCCCGCCGACGCGGGGGCGCCCGCCCAGCCGCATCCTCACCTGCCGCCGCCGAGCGGGAGCCGCGGGAGCGCCGGGCAGGGGGAAGGGGCGGGGCCCGAGGAAGGGGCGGGGCCCGCCTGGGCCCGGTCGCCGCCGCCGGTCTGCGGCAGGTAGGGCGCAAGCGCGCGCGGTGAGGGGCGTAACGATGTCCCGCGCCCTCCCTCCCGCCTCCACCGCCGGGCCCCGTGGGGATTGGCCGCCGGCCGTCACGTGGGGTGGCGGCGGGAGAAGCGGGGCGGGGGGGGAGCGGTCAGGCAGGTAGGTGCCCGCGCCCGCCCTCCCACGCGCGCAGACTGGCAGGCTCCGACCGCCGCGGGGGAAGGTTAGGGGGCGGGGCGCCGGCGGGCGTGCGGCTGAGGCGCTCGCAACGGTTCCCGGCCGGCCGCGGGAGCAGGCGGTGTCACGGTACACGCCCACCCCACCATCGGGGAGAGACCATGGTCCCCCAGACGGGCCGCGGGCGCTCCGTGCAGCCCGCCCGCCCTCCCCGGCCTTTGTCTCGTGGGGGCGGCGGAGCAGATCGAGGGGTTCGTGTCACCGCCGGCAGCTTCCCCTTCTCCCTCGTTGTGCGGTATCGGGGCTTTACCAGAATAAAATCCCAGCTGTTTCTGAAGAAACTTAGCTTCCTCCGTTTGCGTTTCCTCTTCCAGCCGCCTCCGCCGCTCACCGGCTCTCTCCCGTCCGCGCGCAGGTTGAAAGAGTCCCGCCTCCGTGTAGCGCGAGCGCGCAAACCTTTCGTGAGGAGGTTGCCTGAGAAATAGCCCATGCTGCGTGTGTTCTATTTCTGGATAAAGATTTTCCTGGCTTTAGGTGGAAAAATCGTGTCACTTGCTAAACTACAGTAGCCGTTTCGTTGGAAGTTGGAGGGAAGTGCGTGGGCTGGGGGCGCGCTCTCCTCACCGCTGCGGGAAGCCTGCTTCAAAGAGGAAGGAGGTGCGTTTTCATCCCCGGAGCCGACCGCTCCGTGCTGCGACACCGGTGGTTCTGGACGCCGCTGCTGCCAGCAGGAGCCCTGCGGTGGGACAGAAGAGGCTTGGGGGGGAAGGTGTCAAACCGCACTGCCAGGTGGAGTAACCTTGGCGTGATGAATGCCTCTCAGCTTCTCACACAAAACCCCGCACCCAGAGCGCTGTACATCCCTGTGTAAACACAGGACTTGCAAGTGGATATCACAGGACTAAGGTTCCAACGTAAAGACTGTAATTAAAAAAAAAATTAAATTACAGTATCCAAAAATCATGAAGTCTTGTTTATCCCACAGTCTGTATCTATAGTTGTACACACAAGGCAAAAAGAAAATTACTGAACTGTGTTAACCAGAAAGAAAGAATGAATGCCGAACCAGCATGTCTATCGAGTCTTTTCCCATTTCCTTTAATATAAGAGAATGCCTTGCAGCTATTCAGAGAGATAATTACAAACTTTTCTTTATCTGCATATTTGCCTTATTATAAAAGCCATAAAGTATGTTGTAATACAAGCATTCTGCCACACAAATTCCACCTTGAACTTTATCTGTTATCTAAAGGAATCTGCAGGAACTAATTAAGTGTGGAATGTTTTGGGTCAGACAAGGTATTGGTTGCAGTATAGTGCAAAGTTTAAATATTTATTTAGAGATTATTCCAAAATTTGCTCTCTGAAGTACCATTATCCACTAGCAATTGTTCCACTCGGGTTATTCTTTGTTCAGTGTTTCTGCAGCACCTAGTGCTCTAGGATCTCGGTATAAAACTGCAGTTCCAGGAGTGCTAATAACGTAAATAATGTTGCAGAAAACACTGTGAAGCGCCTGTAACTTTTCTGATGGCACCACCTGGTGGAGTTACCGCTGAGAAGAACAGCGGGCAGAAGGCAAAGCTTTCAGCTCAGTCTGTCATTGGCATCTCTGAAGAGAAAAGTGGCCCCATTTTTCATCTTTGGCACTCCTGCACCTGTTGGTGCAGAACTGTGCATCTATGTTGTGTCCAGAACACATATCCAGAGCTGGAAATTACAGCAGCCCTTCATTCCTGCAAGTACCTTTATACCAAAAAAAGTTTAGTGTCAACATTATCCAAAGATGAGGAAGAGTTGAAAGATTTGAGTGATGAGTGGACCCTAATAAGACCCAAAGTTATATGAATTCCAATGAAGCCTTCACCACCTGGGGCCTCCAAGTAATAACCTACATGAGTTAAAGGCCTCAAAACCAGAAATTGAAGAAGCTTTTCATTCCCGTATTTGCTTATCCAACCCTCTTGTTTTTTGAAGCTGTGCATGCCAATCTTTTTAATTGCCAGTACGCATATGGAAAACAACTTCAGTAGTTTCTGAAAAAATTAACATTTTTAATTACCACACATCAAAAGTATTATTCATAGCCAGCTATTGCACTTGCTTCAATCATTACATTTGCGTTAACAACTTCGTCATCTTTGAAAAGAATTCGCAAAGGATAAAATAAAAATTTTTCCTCACAGCAAGGGTGGGGTTTAGGTAAGGTGGAGTAGCACAGGAGGCACTGCTGGGGCTGTGCCTCCTCCTTCGTATGGACCAAGAGACTTTGCCACTTACCAAGGACACGCCAAGCATGTTCTTGTGCCCAGTGGCTACAGATCCCGTGGCAGACATCTGAGGGTGCCAGCACCACCGCCGATCCTCCCCTGCTCCCAGCCGTGGCTTCGCACGGCTGTATCATCCCTCCCATCGAGCCAACGCAAGCATCCAGCGCGGCCACATCGCCCGCAGCACCAGGAAGAGAGCAGAGATGTGGTTCATCGGCTCCTTGCCATGCATCTTTGGTCTCTGAACCTTTGCCTGAAAAATCCATACAAAGCACACTGGAACAGTGTGTATAGTCCGTGAAAACGGAGCTAGAATCAGGAAAAATGACAGTAAGGTAAATTTGGTCAAGAAATGTGCAAGCTGCTTCCGTTTCATACGTGCATCCTTCACAAAGCTGACTGCAGTAGAAGTCTATGCATGTGGGAAAGTCCCCAGAAGGATCTGGAGAGCCATACAATTGAAGCTCATAGCTATTTTCTGATGGTGGAGGGTGAACAGGAGGGAGTGCTGTGGTCATGGACCAGTCTTCCACCCCTTCCTTCAAGTGAGTCCTGTGGGGCTATGCCCTGTATCCTTATGCCTCATCCTTTGCTGCCTTTAGCCTCCATCCTACATTTTGGCTCTGCTCTCCCCTGCTTCACACACCTGGGCTTCCTCCACCCCACATCTACCTCTTGACTCTGCTAAATTGAGGTCAGCTGCCATTAAATTCTTTAACCAAGGCAGACTGTGTTTTACTCTAAACTCATTCTTGAAGCAAACGGAATGTTTATTACGGAATTCCCCCACCCACCTGCCCAAAATACAGCTCAAACCAACGCAAAAGGGTCAAAACTAACGCTTGGGCAGAGCTCAAAGCTCAGGGGCTGCTGATGGATCAGGCAGCACAATAACCGGCGATGAAGTCAAAGGCGGCGGGGGTGGGACGTGGCCGATGAGGGGAGCAGCCCCTCTCCCGCGCGTTTTTCGCACCTGTGAACCACCCCCGCGGCCGCCCGGGGCGGGACGCCGCGCTGACGGACGCCTCCGCGCCAGAACTGTCTCCCGCACCCTCCCCGTGGCCCGGCCCCTCTCCGCCCTGCGGCCTCCCTGCGTCTGCCGCTCGCTACCGGCAGCCAGGCGCGGGGCCGCCCCGGCCCGGCAGTGGGGCAGCACCCCCCCGCGCCCCAAAGCGGCGGGGGCGAGCGGGACGCCGTGACGGGGGGGGTGTGCGGCCCGTGGCGGCGGCGGCGCTCAGGGTGGGGCGGGCGGGATGCTCGGCGTCGCGGGGCACCATGGGAGAATCCGCGGGCGGCCGGCATGGCGGCGGCGGCGGCCGGCTGAGGGGCGGCGGCGGTGGCGGCGGGGGGCGGCCATGGTGTCGCCGGCGGCGCGGCTGGTGGGGCAGGGCGTGTGGGCGGCGCTGACCGGGGGCTGGTACCACGACCCGGAGCAGGGCGCCTTCACCAACAGCTGTCACCTCTATCTGTGGCTTTTCCTGCTGATGCTGCCCGTGGCCCTCCACCTGGTGAGAGCCCCACCGGGGCGCGGAGGGGGGTGCGGGGGGGAGGAGGAGGTGGGGGTGTTGGGGGGCAGCCGCCAAACCCAGCCCGGAGGCGGCAAGGCCGTGAGAAGGGGAATGCGCTGACCTCCCGTGCGTGTGTGTATGCTAAAAAATAGGCAAACTGGGGTTTAGGTGAGGGTTTTGTGTCTAAAGGTTAAGGGGGTAAACACTCCAGGAGCCTTAGTCTGGGGCCAACTCTTAGCCCTCCTGGGTAGAGTTGCATAGGAAAGGGTGAGATGTTGGCCTCTACAAATGCTGAATGACCGTGGGGATGTTTGTTCAAAAAAAAAAAATCTCTATTAAAGTCTTTCTCCCCCCAAGTCTGCTCTAGCCTTACCTGCTGAGAAGGGTAAATAAGTGGAAAAATCCAAATATCACGTAATTAATGTGCCTTGCTGAATGTCACTGGTGAGTCACATGGCTTTTTGTGACATGCAGCTCCCTTTGTGCTGAAATTCAAACATGGCAAATAAATAATTTTATTAAAAAGAATTTGTTTTCTAGACTTCAGAATGATTTTCCTTGAAAAGTTGAAACTTTTCCTCTATTTTTCAGTGTTTTTCTACTCTGTGAGGAAAAGGTTAAAAGTATAGTCTGCTGGATCATTGCATCTATTCATTGGTGTGCTCTTCAGTGATTGTAGCTTAATATTGCTTCCACTGGAAACAATTTCCAGCCCTTTGGTTCTCACAGTGACTCAACTAAATTCTGAACTAAGTTACATAGAATTTTGGGGTGTTTTGTTGAATAACATTTCTAAATAGGTCTCTTCACACTTTGTGGTCAGACACCAGCCTGATTTTCAAAAGCAAAGAGCGTTCACGAAACCTCTGCAATCCCAGTGAAAAGTAAATGTATTTTTAAAAAACAATTGGTATACTGTGTTTTGTGGCATGGATTGCAGTGAATTCCTGTAGGCATGGCTCATGGAGTTAATGAACCAAGATAATGATATGCTTTCTTCTGATTGATTGCTTTTTTCTGATTGGTTTGTTTCCTATGCAAACGAGCAAGAGCCTTACACTGTAGAATAGATTGTCAAAGTGGTATGTGTGATTAAAAAGAAAAATTAAAAAAAGGTAAAGGTTAACTTTCTTTCCAGTTGATGTAAGTATGTATCTGAAAGAATACCTATTTCCTTGTGGGAAACTTCTTAACTAATAGAATGAAAGAAGGCATGCAGAGTTGTACAAAAACCCACCAGATACAAAGATTGTAGGTCAGAGCTAAGGTAAAAGACATTATTTAAAGTGAAGGGGAGAAAACTTATCTCCTGAACTCTCAGGCTTCATCTTTGCCTATCTAGATGGACTTGCTTTTTCTGCAGACTGGCTGACTTTCTGATGAATCATCTGGTTAAATGCAGGACTTGTGTTCCTGAGCTAATGTATTGCTATGGGAATTCTTTATCCTTGATAAGAATAATGCATTTATTATGCTGGCTGCTTAAGAGTAATGATGTCCTTAAATATTTGTTTTCTTGCTTTTAAGTGGTTGAGCTTTGTAAACGTTACACAAGACGTACTCTGCTACTTAGAAACTTGAACCTGATTTTTAACTAAAAGTTTTCTCTGGGGAATTTTATTTATAAAATTATATTCAGAAATGTTTGGGGTGGTATTTACTTTACACACTTGGCACCAATAGTTTCAGACTCAGCTAAGGCAGTCACTGACGTGTCTTGAAATGGCGAAGTCAAAACAACTCAGAGTACTATATAAAATTTTCCTTTGCTTGGGATAATCTTTATCACACTGATGAAAGTCAGAAAGACTCTCTGAAACAGTTTGATTTCAATGAAATGGCAAAACTTATCCAGCTGTTTTTAGATTTTTCACAGTGGCTCACAGCAGAAATGTGCTGACAGTAGCATCAGGGAGCTTATAGTATCAAGTTGTGTCTGTTGCGTGGATCAAGGATTTCATTCTCTAGCTTTTCTCAGCATAGCTTACTTTCATACTAATAGTTCTATTATTAGCTTCCCCACCTCTGGAAATGCAGGTCTGAATTTCCATCTCTTTGTTTTCTTCTCATTTATCCGTTGTAGTAGTAAATATACAATTAAAAGGTGCATTGGATATTAATTGAAGCACCGTTGCTGTTAAAATCAACTTTTAAAATTGTAATGAGATCTCTTCTAACTTTGGCCCTGTCAACTCTCATAATAGATTGAGAATCAAAGTTATCTTATTCCGTCGAACAGTCCAGGGTTCCTAGGTGTTTTGTGCATGAAAATAGTGGTATATACATACCACTGTATGTATATATGACGTATACATATGAAGCCACTGGGCTGAATTTGACCCCAGTGAAATACCAGTGAGGCAGAGATGCAACTTAGGGACTGCTTGTACTGTAGCTTAATTTACAAGCCACAAGACAACGCGCATCTATGTTTTGGGCAGTCCCCAGAATGGCTTAGCGAGTGTTTCTTCAGCCTTTTGTTGGACAGGAAGCCCTTGAACTTACAGGGTTGTTACTTCTTACGCATTAGGTCTCCAAATCAAGCTGTGATAGGAGAAGTACTACATGGCAGTATAAGGGTGTGGGCACATAAATTAGTCACAAGTAAACTGTAATAAAACTTGCAGCATCTCAGCTGCTTTCAGTGCCATTTGGCCACACTTTACCCCACTTTCTCTCCCTGTAAAAGTAAGGATATGTATACCCTCACAAAAAAAGAGGTAAGCTACACTGTTCTTACTGTATTTATTGTGTGGTAGGATGCACGCTTATACTCCTGGAATTTTATTTGCTACCTACCCATGTTTTATACTGTGTCATTGACATCTCTTAGTTATTAATTCAGCTAAATTAACATCAAAATATTTTCTTTTAGATCCAGTGTTGTATTTCCTACTTGTATCTTCACAAGCCTGGTTGTAGTGGCTGACTGCTTGTTTATTTGGCAGTTCCCTTGTTTATGTTTTGTAGCACACCAAGACAGTAAGGTTACAGTGGTGCAGAACAGTCTTGCTTTAGATGCCTCATCTGGGTCTAATCAACTATAATCTTTCAGTCCAATTTACGAGGTGTGGTATTTTGTTCATATTAGGAAGTACATACCTGAGTGACCTCTGGCTTTGTGCTACTCAAATAGCATTAGTAGATATGTGAAGAAGAATTAGGCCATTCCTCTGGGAGCAATCTCTGGGCGGGCAAAAGTCCCAAGCGAAGGCTGCCCCTTCATGGGCACGTCAACTCTGTTGCATTGGCAGGAGTAAGTCAGACCACATTTGGAACGTGCCAGCCTGCGTTTCTGCCTGTGACCCCACACTGTTCTGGTGCAGGGTACAACAACAGAAGCTACTGGAAAACAAAAAGTACGTTATGGTAGAGTTTTTAATTGGGCAAGAGCAAAGAAAGCTAGAGCTACAGCTTCCACAAAAACTTGTGGGATATCATGAAGCCTGCTTTCTAATGAATTTGTATTTGTGGATGTTTTTTCTTTTCTAGCTTCTAATAAGATGTCAGCTCAACTGAAGCTCTTCCTGTCACTGGGGTGGCGTTCAAAAGGTCAGAGAGCTGTGTGGGTTCTTCTTGTTAATGCAGGAGGTGTGCTCCTGTGACCTTGTCCCAGTGGGGTGTATTCTCTCAAAGTTAGTTGAAAGTAGCCAAAGAACTAAGAAGTTATTCAGCAGAGAGCATGGAGAGAGAAGATGAATACACAGACACATGGTGTGATTATAAAACCTTGTTTCCATAGGAAACCAGGCTAATTATAACTATAGTGCATCAGAAGTGAATCTATCATATTCCTCAGTGGTCTATAACTTAATTCCTCCTTAGCTCAGGAAGACTTCATCATTTTCATCTATTTGTACCTGGGAACACCAACTGCCGTCATATGACACTTGCACCTTTATGCAAGAGGCCTGATTCAGAAAATTGAGGGCTTTCCATTCTCAGCTTCATCTTTCTCGTATTCCTCATGTGGGCAGGGAGCAATCTGCTGTCATATACTACTTGGCTTGCCCAAGATTCAGAATGTTAGGGATGCGCTGTCCTTGTCCGTCGGCAGGCTTGGGGTTGTGAGCATGCACAGCACGTACGTGGGGAGAGGCACTGTATGTCTTGGGCAGATGGGCAGGGAGACCATAGATGCATCTCCAGTAGGTCTGGTCACAAAGCAAGGATGAGGACATGCAGCCCTCAGCATTTGCTAAAACTGGCCCTTTTTTCCACTTAGGAATCTAGGAGCTTCCTTTGATTCTCTCTTGTAGCATGCTCTATGCATGCATAGACTGCACTACTGGAAGTCTATTTTTGTTGTGTCCTCTTGGTGTTATTCATATAATATTTATTAAGCTTTATGAATATCACCTATAAAGCACTTTTCTAGTGACTCATTCTGAGCTGTTATTTAATAATGAGTGGTCAGCCTGTGCTTTTTAGTATATAGTTGAAGCGATTGCTTGGAAAGTGAACAAATCTCTCTCTCAAATCATTAGAGATAGTTGGCTATCATTCTTAGTGAAATCAAGCAATTTTTAGCTTGTGTTTTGCAAATACATTAGTCATGAAACACAAATTCTTCAAACTTACCCACTAAACCATATACCCTGAGAGCACGGCTGTGCAAACTGATCCTCTTTCTGGCTCAGATTCCCTAAATAACTGAAGGGTATGCTTAGTTTCTGTATATACATCCTACCACAAAGTACTCTTAACAGACTAAGCCTCAACTTGTAGAAAGTAATGTCTGTCTTACGGGAGATCATTAGTAGTACCTCCGCACTAAATAGCTTCTCCACTTTTGTGCAATGAATTTTTTGTATATGAATCACAATAGCCTTAAGAAAGGATTTTCCTGCAAATTTTCACATATACGTCTTGTAGGTATGAAGTCCCATTAAGCCAAAAGCAGCTGCAGAATAGCAACCCTCTTGCTTGTAATAACACAGAAATGATTCAACATACTCATTTCATCATCAAGATAAATGCAGTGACTTGTTTTAGAGATGAAGTAAGTGTGCCTTGTTCTCTTCACCTGTGTGGTCAGTATGGGTTATTAATGAATCTGAAAAGATTTTTAATCTTTTACATCCAAGTGCTCCTTGACCTGCAATGTTAATACTTAATGATAGATTTAGGCCCAAAGTAAAAACCTTTCTTAGAAATTAAGTTCAGCGGGCTTTTAGCAAACCCTGAGCATAGAAAATCTTCCTTCAGCCTCCCTTCTCTCTTCTCTCCCCCCCCAGCCTTGCTACAAATTGTGCAGGAATATAGTAATGTTCTGTTTAAAAAAAACCAAAAACCTGAGAAGAGATTAAACTCACTGTCCAACTGCAACTGCGTGACAGCAATAAGTAAGGGCGTTCCATGACTATGATGATAAAGGCTTTGGCCCTTCAATTATAATGGTAAATGTCCATTGCTAGGATTTGCCCTTTACTATAAGGAAGTATTTACATATAAAAATGTTGTTAGTACAGCATGTCCATGAAAGAACTTTACAGACTATAGTAGAACTGTAATTCATTTTAATGATCGTGAAATATAGTGCTCATTGCAGATCAGCAAACAGACAGCTGCAAATTAACAATTATGAACTTTAGAAAAAGAATTCAGAGGCTGCTTCTCCAAATGCATTTTATTCAGTTGTCTTGACTAGTCCTGATTATTTAAAATTCTTCAGTGGTAAAGAGACTTGGGAACGTGTTGTGTGGTGTTAGAAAAAGGAGATCAAACTACAACATTTTACTGTTAAATCATAACCAAGAAGTGGAGTAAGATGAAAACGTTTTTCAAAAGGGGTTTCCTGTTTGTAGGTAACTAGTGTTTCATTCATTTTGTGTCTGTATTTGTATAAGTTCATAGTTTAGGAAAGAACACAGCTGGATTATCCTGGGAATGCAGCACTTTAAGAGGATTTACAATGTTTATCAATTGTGAGATTTTACTGATTTTGTTAAGTAATGTCCACAGCTAACCAAAAGAAGGATAAAGCATGGAAAATGGTTTGAAATTTGAACAAATCCTTATACTTTTTTTGTAAGCAGAACTCAAGTATACGGTACAAAGATGCACTGCTTCTTGTTGCAAAACTCAGTAGAGGTACAAATAATAGACAATAAGGAATAAAGAGCTTGAAAATTACTTTAAAAAGTTTAGTAGCATCTTCTCGAAATAAACTGTTAAGATCATGTTTTTATCATTTCTTTCTGTAGGCTTTTCCAGCAAATGCAGTTACAGTTTTTGTCTACTGCAGCTCGGTGACAGTGTTCTTCACAGTAATAAAGGTGATCAGTTACCGTCTCCACCTTATGTTTGACAAAGGCGAAGTAATTCAACAAAAGATCTTGAGAAAAAATGGAAAGCAATGTAGTGATACAGAGATCCCAAAAGGAAATATAGTTCGGCCCTCAAATCTTAGGTAAGGTTTTCATTGCACATTGCTGGTATGTTCCATAAAATAAATGAGTTCACACCGTGGTCCTGCATAGCAGAAATACCTGCTGACTGTAGGAAAACTCCTTGCAGTTGCGTGAGGAATGGCTCTTGGAAAAACTTAGTGCTTTTATTTGCAGTGGCTCCAGCATGCGTGTGATGAAGCAGGCAGAGCTGCACCTGATTCAGTGGTGGGGGGCGGCAGCTGGGCATGATGAAGGCAGTAGGAAGAGACCTGTTTGGGAGGTTGCAAAAGATGCTGGAGAAAACCTGGGAGAAGTTTTCTGGGCAAGTCTTAAGTGCTTGCTTTTCCTCTCCTTGCTATGCTTACCTGCTGGGAAGAGGAGAGGAAATGACACACACCTGTTGGTAAAGAAAATGCTTTGAAAGTCTGAGCTCATGTTGCCTTTGCGTGCTTGTTCTAACTTCCCTCTCAGATCAAACCTAGATGTGTAAGTTGCTTTTCTCTCTTACGTTTTATTGTGACTGCCTATGATGCTTCTGTGGTTTTGTTCATGAGGAAAGCTAGAACCGCTTTTATTTCTTAGGGGTAGGCGTTTGTCACCTCTCTACTGATAAGCCCAGTACTATGACTGTGTTGCAAGTAAACAATCAAAGTCAATAAGGCTTCTTCCAGGTTGAGATGGTATTAAAGGTAAGAATAGTATTCAGTTAAAGCAATGGCTTTTTGCAGATTCATGATGTGTAGAGTATTCCACTGTAAACATTTCAGAATAAATGGAGACCTCTCTTGCTGGTTTTTCAAGCTTGAGTCATATGAACAAATGAAGCTGGCAAGTAGCTTCCAGCATTCTCAAGAGTTATGACAGATGTGAAAAATGCTGAAACAAAGTACATCCAATAGTGACAGCAGCATAAAAATGTACAAACAAAACTCAAACCTGTATAAAAGAACTTACTTTGGGTATTTCTTGGTGCATTCGCAGTTACTGCTGCTAGCTCTATGGAAGCTAAATAGTATCACAATTGTTTGTGTACTTCTGTCCTACTGCAGACAGTGTGTGGGAAAGAGAACATGTGTTGGTTCTCTTTAGTAAACCTTCTGCAAAAATACTTGCTGTATCCATGGAAAAACCAGTAGAAAATATGTGTAAAAAGAGGTAGTGGATAGTTGAACGCATCTGCAAAGGAAGTGATCAGCAAGTTGCCTATAGCATATAAAATTAGCAATTGATGTGTGTTTGCCTTGACTAAAACCAGAGGAACAACTTTATTTTATGGTCTAATGATGGTAGTAATACACATTATGTATTGCATTTCAAATAGTTGTTTGATGGGAGGTTTGTAAGTAAGCAGGCAGTTAGATAAGCAATATGTACACAAGGGTGCAGTCAAAGGATGTAAAAAGCAAAAATTGTGAAAGGAGTGTTACACGTCTAATGAGAAGCCCCAAACTGCATTTTGTTCTGATAAATCCATGTGCATGTCAGGCAGGCCAAATGACATTATACATACAGAGGGAGTTTAAAGAGATGCCATTGTATTTCTCATAGCAATCCTCTACTTCCTAAGACACCGGAATCATTTTATATTGAGGGATTTTTTTTTTTTTTTCCTCTCCAAGTTGTCTTGGAGAGGAAGGAGGTGCAAAAGGAGTTACAGTGTTTTTCAGCCCTGTACTTTTAGCATTGGAGGGGAAAAAACGTGCTTTAACTTCTTCGTGCTGTGCTACTTTCTCCTATTCTGTTATTATTCCTCAGCTTCTTCCTCAAACTTACCGTTATCCTCTGTGGTAAGAAGCATTGCTTTATTTTTCATTTGCTTCCTTTTCAGCAACAGTGCCTGGGATAACGGTGTCGTCGGTGAGACCAACCAAAATGACTCTACCCAAACAATTCACGACAGTTCGAGAGTACAGGCTCTGCACTCGCCTGGAGTAATGGTCAGTATGTGGTTTTCTGTAATAGTGTCTTCACTTCATGTGGTACACAACTTACCACACGGAGTTTTGCATTGCCAGGTACTGGTCACATGAAGCATAGGTCTGCCCTGAGGAGGAAGGGTCGTTGTGTACATCTACTAGGTATTGCACTGCTGTTGGTCAGCCTTGTCCTAAAGGTTTGCAGAGCTGAAGCTGGTATACGTAATTCTGCAATTCTTAGGCGACATCTGTGTGCTCTATAGGTACAAAATGGCCTTTGTAAATTTTGCCAAAAGAACTAGTTTTTGTGGCTGCTTTGAGCAGCAATCCGAAGTTTCTCATTGCCTCAGAAGGGATCGGCACTTGAAGCATTAATAATTTGGTTTTTTGTAACTAAACTATGCTTATAAAATGAACCCAACACATCTCTTGAATATTTAAACTAAGCATAAAAAAACATTATTTAGGAGATGTCTACATGAGGTTAAAAATACATGTATGTGTATTCCATGACACTGGCTTTGTAAATCAATAGTGTAATGAAGTGATGAAGGGGATGTATGTAAATTTTATTAAAGATAAAATAAGAAATAACCATGAGAAGGTTGAAGAGTTAAGTATTCAAAAATTAGGAAACGGAATGAATGCCGTCTGTGTAATCTTAAGCTGCTTCATATGTATACTTTAATCTTTAATTATGTGATGCCATGCTATTTTTTCTACAGGAATCCTGCCTCATTCAGTGCAGAGGATGGTTAGTGATATCTGAATAAGTAGCTATCTGATACTTCATTCTGTCTTCATATCCCTCCACCCCCACCCTGTGTCCCTATTTACTGCAAACTGTTCAAATCCTGGTCTGAATCCGAACTATTTCCTCATTTCCTGGAGTGTTTTTACCTTTTTGTAGCATCTGTATGATTTACAGACATTAATAGTTGTCCTTTATGACGTAAAATATTTTTCACCTTGTTTCTGTCCTAGTCCCCAGTATTCTATTATTTGTCCATTCTGCAAACCCATTTCTTCTTGGAATCTTGTCCAAGTTGCCCACTTCTAAATATATAGGCTGGGTCTTGTCAAACCTAGTCTCCTATTCTTGCTGCCCAAATGCCACCATGAATTTTTAGGAAATAATTGTTTCTTCTTGGCTTTGGTGCCTGTCAGCCAGAAGAGAGCCACACTAATTTTTCCCCAATAATTTTCTTTCTAGTTATGCACTTAGGCTGTTGAATTTAGGCTCTTGAAGTCCAAATTCAAGTATTGTACTGTGGAGTGTTGTGTTTAGTTTTGAGCTCCCCAGTGAGTTCCCACAGACATTGACCTGCTGATGAGAATCCAGCAGAGGCCACCAAGAGAACTGAGGAATGAGGTACATGATGTATGAGCACAGGCAGATGGGATGTATTAGCCTCTGTGAGGCTAAAATCCTCTAAGACCAGAGGAAGAGCTTACTTCGGTCTTCAGCTTCCTATGGAAATATATAGAGAAGATTGAGCACACTCTTAGAAGTACCCAGTGACAGGATAAGAGACAGTGGCTGCAACTTGCAGCTATGGAAAACTATGATTAGATCAGTTGGATTTAAAGGGTTTTTTGGTGGGGTTGTTTTGTTTTGCTTTTGCTTGGTTGGTTTTGTTTTTTGTATTTTCCCCTACCAAGAGAGTGGTCAAATACTGGAAGAGGTTGTCCAGAGAAGTGGTAAAATCTCCATCTTTGGAGATACTCAAAGCTCTGCTGGAGATGGCCCTGAGCAACCTGCTCTAACTGTATCTGCTTTGAGTGTGTGTGTATGGCAGAGGGGATTTGGAGTAAATGACCTCCAAAGCTTCCTTGCAATCTAAAAGATTATATGATAATTTAATGGCTCTGTCCTCTAGTTATCCATGAGAAATTGTTACCAAGTACTGCAGACCAAACTTTTCATTTTAGTACATTGGAAACATGTAGCTGGAAAAGTAAAACAGATGAACACATCTATTACTTATTATTTTTTTTTAAAAAAAGTAATCTGGATTAGGCATTGTAAAATGTTTTTAAAAAAAAAAGCTTTTTTTTTTTTTTTTTTTTACTCCTCCCCAAACACGACACACAATTGCAGTGATGCAGTTTGGAGCATGACTGTTCTATAACCATCTTCCTCATCCACATCTTGCATTTGTGCAAGGTACATGTCCAAGCTTCAGTGATGTTAAGCAATTTACCAATGCTGTAATTAACCTTTGATTAGATACCTATTGCATTGATAGATGTTTTTTCCAGCATAATTTAATAAATGTCTTTGCTAATATTTTGTGTTTCATTTTATTTTTAGGACCTGCCAACACGGGAAACTATTGAAGATCTCAGAGGTATCTGAAAGGCTTTATGAATCTCTTTAAACCTTTGTTTAGTCATTGCTTGCCACAAAACGAAAGTGTCACAGAGGACCCCATGGCAGGTTCTTTTGTGCCTCATGTTAGGTGCTGAATGGAAAAGCTTGAACAATCTCAAGGTGAACAGACTAAGCTTTCTTGGCTATCAGCCAAGCTGTTTAGGATGTAACCTTTTGGTGACAGTGCAAGTAGCTCTCCTCATTTTGACACAGGGAGATGAAAGAGCCTTCCCCCCACATTCTTGGGAAGCTCTGTGCCTCTGGAAAGCATTGAACCGAACCAGGAACCCAGTGCACAGATTTCATCTTAAAGCTCTTAAAAGTTTTCTGACTGTAGACTCCTGTTGTGATTGTTGACCTTTAGCTTAGTATCGTATAGTCCAGCACACCTTGCTTTGCCTACAGATCCAGTGCTTGAGATGTCTCAGTATATTTCAGTTTATCTCCTTTTTATTAAGGTTGATTGCCATATCCTGTGGGACCATTCAGGAATTGCACAAAGTGATGTAACAAACTATGGCCAAACTGGCTTATTCTTTCTTTCATCTCTGCCTAAGTGGGGAAGATTCTGAAAAACATTTTAGTTTTGATATTAGCTGTTTCTTAAGCCATTTTGACTATTTATATTAAATAGCCATGCTGCTACACCTGTATTGGCCTGGAAGGATTCTAGATTTCTTTTATAGTATCTCACATGTAGCTAACAAAACAGATCCCTGCTTAGGAAATATTTTATCAGCTACATCATTTGTGCTTCCTTTGCTCTGCTTTGGATCAGATTTACTAGTTAAAGATCATACTTCAGTAATGAACACTGTTCGTGTTTGTGAGACCTAACTTCAAGATGTTTTTTGTTAGGTGTTACGGTATTAGAAGACCAGGCTGCAACACCAGTTTCATCTACCTCACCCTGTATCAAAGCAGATGAATTACCTGTTTCTACAGCCTCTGCTTCAGGTGCCACCACATCAGCAATAGTGACAAAACCAGCTGCTATGGAAACCCTTTCCGGTAATGGAATAAATGAAAAAGGAGGGAACAGACAGCCATATGGGCAGCATGGATCCCAAGATGTTTTTGTGGACAGAGATGTAGCTAAAAACTTCTCTAATATTTCTTCATCACAAGGTGATATTTTAAGGACTGGAGTTTCTTCAGAGCCGTGGGACAGTGAAAATTCAGTTATTTCAGACCATTTGAGTAATCCTAAAAGCTACAGAAGAGAGAAATTACCAGATGGATCACCACAGACAGGCATTATCAGTAATTGCCCACAGTGCAATGCCTTTGCAACCAAAGATCCTGAGCACGTGGGAAGTTGCTGCGATGCTGGTAATACCCACGAGGACCTTGATTGCTCGGACAGTGAGACTGCTGTTGCAGTTGTGGACAACTCCCTTCCTGGAGACCAGCTGTGTGAGCCCATTAAAATTGTCATCACAATGAGTACTACACCAAACACCACTCTCAGTGACCTAGCGGGCTCTGTCCACCTGAAGGCTCTGGAAACTGAGAGAACAAGCTCAGCCCTTGAGTCTGGTATAGTTACAGCAGGGTGGGCAAGTCAGCAAACCAATGAACAGCTCAGAATCCCCATTATCACTTTTGACTTGTCTGATGACAGCAAATGTAAGCCTTGCCCAGAAGTTAGTGAAGGTGAAAGAACTCCAGAAAGAAAGGCAGAGCTGTCATCCAACAAATGTTCTGGCTATGAATCAGGTGATGCAGTGAAGGAGCACAGCAACCCAGCAAATACTGCTTTAGAAACTAACACTTACTCAGATCCGAATCAGGAGAATGCTTCTGAAAAAGTGCAGACCATGGATTTAACTTCTAAGGAGGACCCGCAGAACCTCGACCCACAGTCCTGTAGAACTGCTCATGAAAAGAGGCACATGCGGGTGTTGAGTGTAGACAGTGGGACAGATGTACTTTTAAGTAAGAATTTCATGGAGGTATCGGACAAAGAAAAGACCTTACCAACTTCTAAATCTGATCTAGAGGCTAAAGAAGGACAGGTGCCAAATGAATCTAACTTTCTAGAGTTTGTCTCCCTCCTGGAATCCATTAATACCTCAAAGATGAAGGCATCTAATCAATCCACTGTCAAAATGGAGACAACAAAGGAAAATGGGCTTGTTGGAGGTATGATGCATGGTTTACAAGTCTTTTTGGAATAAAGAAGTTTTGACTAGCTGCATTATTTATAACAGCTTAGCATGAGATCTGAAGCAGGGCAAATTCCCAGAGAACTAGGTTTGCTAATAGGGTCAGGGAAGGACTGGGCTTGGTGGGACAAGGTAATTTAGTGAAAGTGTGATAATGTCAGCCACAGTTCTTTGAATATTTTTATTTTCTTAAGGATTTGCCTCTGTAAAACCTAATGCTAACTTCAGTAGGTGACCTGTATGTATGTAGTATTCCATACTAGAATAGCATGCATGTGTCAGGCCTGAATTGTTGGAATACCAAAAATATCTTAAAAAGATGTGTAATGCGTATAGCCATAACATTACAGCTCCCCCTTTCCATCGTGCCAGGTGCATGTTGAAGAGTTGTCTATCTGTGCCTGTAAGTATGTAGAAATCTGAGATTGTCACTGGTGATGGTTCAACTTTTAGCTAACGTGTGCACACACAACCATTCCTAAACTTCCTGCACAGTTGTGGTTTGTATTTGTTCTCAATACGTAAGAGCTTTGATATTTAGTTCCTTAAAACTAAAGTATTTGGGTTTTAAGAAGGAAAGTTTGGTGGTTGTTTCAATGAAAGCCCCCGGTATTTTGATGAAAAGTGGTATCTTCCCATGCAAGTTCCCATTTAATCAAAAGGGCTTTTTCTTATAACAACAACAAAAAAAAGTATCTTGATTGAGTAATTCTAAAACCTATATGCAATCCAATTTGTAGCTCTTATATAGAAACATCTGGTTTTAATCAGCATTCTCATTGCTGTTACCTAACTCTGTAACTGCTTTCTGTTAGGAAGGAATATTTTTTGTAGCATCTTTAGCAGCTCTTTGGGCAAAAGTAGGAGGACTGTTTCATGAGGATGTGAGATACAGTGCAGTGAAGGGCATCCTCAGGGCACTTGCCTGAGGTTACTTACTCAGTGCAATCAGTGTAGAAGATCTGGGCCAAAGCGAAATAAGACAACCCGTAACTTCCCCTTCTCCAAAAGGTATGGTTTGCCTAAGCTGTAAGGCTGTTCTAAGGCAGCCTAAGAGGATGTATTCTCAATACTTATTTTGCATGGAAGGTAAGAAATGTAATTGCGCTCAGCAGAACAGCTTGGCCCTCTTGTTTTACAATCATGTCCCTGTCCTTAGGCAGGCTCTAGAGAGGCTCTGCTCCGCTGGCTTGTTGCCACAAGAACCTGCTGTTACCTGAAAAACACACAGCTGATTTCAAAGTTTGTCAGGTTTTCTTAAAAAAAAACAAATGTGAATTTCATGGTTTTATCTTGTCTTAAAAAAACAAGTAGATAGTTTTATTTTCTTGATGTCATCTACCTGTGGATTCGCTTTCCCTTTCCCTTTGCCTTTCCTAACTCTCTCTCCTCTCACCTGTCCTATTAGGACACCTCACCTACATTAGACTCATATCTCATTCCGTCTTTTGCTTGTGTCCTTTTTACCTTCCACTTTATATTTCTAATCCTGTGCCTTCTCTCCCCCTGTTCAATGTATCCCTTCTCAATGTAGCCACTCTATGTCCCTCCTGTGCGATCTCCTAATTTTCCTTCCTCTACTGCTTCTCTCTTGTCTTTCCCTCTGTTTTCCTGGCAATCCCCACTGTTGCTTTTCCTAGCCTTTTCCACTTTCCTGAGCTTGCCTGAAGGCGTTGCCTCCCCATGGTTTACATTCACTTCTCCCGTACTTACCCTCCTCCCCATTCCCATGACAAATTTGGCTCTTCCTGGGCCTGGTGCTTCTCCTCTGGTCTCTCTTACCTGTCTCTCTCCCTCCTTCTCAGGCTGTTTGTTCTGCAGAGCAGTTTCTGTCCTGCTCTGTTGAGTTTATCAGCCTGCCTGGCTGGCCCTGGTCTGTAGTCCCTGGCTTCCCAAGAGGTGTGCTGAGCCAGCCCTGCTCCCCACCTCTCCTGCTCAGCCGATGCCCTGCTGGGGCTGGGGAGCCCTGCCAGGTCCCCCGGGTGCAGGGCCTTGGGTATGGGGTCACCTTCCTGTGCAGCACAAGCAACAGAACGAGGGTCATGGTGAGCAGATTGTCATCTTCGCTACTCCTCAAACATAAAAAGGAGTATTTACACAAGGATTTGACTTTTGTGTGATGTGGTTTAGCTGAAAAAGAGCAAAGATAAACATTTCAGAGGTAAGTTTTTGTGGTTTTTTGTTTTTTTTTTAAAATGCAGCTAATCTACAACAGGCTTTCAGACATGTACCCTCAGATAATATGAATGGGGAAGATTGCTGCGTAAAAGAAAGCAAATGGGTGATCAGCATAAATCAGGCTCATTGATTCCACAGTGGCAAAAAACCCCAGCAAGCCAGCACTTTATTAATGTATGTGTAGTTATTGTGCTTTAGATCTGGCAAATGAAATTCTTGCTGGAATCCAAGATGCTGAGGAAACAGGAGGATTCTGCACTTCCCTTGAACTAAGCTGGTACTTGAAGTGACCTGAACCAAGTTTCCTATTTTCTCAAGTCCATATGTTTGTGAGAGTGTGAAGTTGAGGCATATACTTGTATAATGAAGTGTCCCTGCTCGTTTTTGGCGTGGGCCCAGCAAGTGCCACCCTGGGAAAGGAGCGGGGCAGGAAGAGGGACACTCTGCAGGACTGGGGATGGTGGCTGCGGCTCCTGTCACTGCAAGGTACCTCCTGCACCTCAGGCCCACGCTGTGGGAAAGGGAGATGCAATCTGAACTCTTTAAGCTAGGAAGAGGTAGTTCAAAGGCAGTTATTTTTAAGAGCAAGTAGGCTTTCTTTTCTAGTCTAGTCAGAATGTGCTGTTTGCTAAAATAAATTACCGTCGTTACTGGCGGCATCCCCACAGTGGGGCTGGATTTTAGGAATGAGAGACTCTAATTTGTTTACAGCCTTGCAATTACACATATGCTTTAAGAAAATAGCATCTTAGAACAAATCTGAATAAACATTATTCCCACATTAAAGTGGTTGTTAAAAAAACCCAGTGTGTGTATGGGGAATACAGAGCAAGTCAAGCAATGCAGTAGTTGCTTTGAGGGAGGAGGTTGGTTGTGTTTGTTTTTTGTTCTTTTAACCTTGCAAACCGCCTAATTGGCAAAAGCTAATAATAGATGCCTAGTCCAAATGAGCATGAAGTGCACCACACAAAGGTGTTTTATTAAGCAACGTGAGAAACTTGGCAAATTCCTGGAAAGCTGGATATTCAGAGCTGTGCGTAAGAAAGCTGACATTTTGCATAATTTAGAGAATGTGGGGAAATGTACTCATCAGAGCAGTCTAGCAAGTGAGTGAATGTCACGTGTGGATCTTTGTTATGAGTGTTCCCTCCACACACTTGTGAATTGTGTGGAAACAGAAAATACATCGTCTTGACTATGTAAGCCTTTGCCAGTAAATAGCTCAGCAAAATGCAATACAGGAAAGTTAAAGTCTTGCTTAGCACTACTAAGGATACCAGATTTAAAGTTTAAAAAAAAGTTGTCTCTAAGAGCTGTTCTGTTGCCACCCCATCTCTTCTAGATTGTGAGAAAGTACCACTGACACTGTTGATAAAAATGACTTTCAGGCCAGTATCCTTTCAGTTTTAAATCAAACTTGCCCTGCCCACATAATGAAAGCATGTGGAAGGGCAACCTCAAATTTTTTTCAGTCTTTGAGATGCATAAGGAAAGCTGGGTTTATTGGGCTGTCTTGGGTTCCTCTGCCTGGAGCTCTCTATCAGACTTATGCAGGGCAAAGGCTCATGTATGTCCCCTTTGGCACAGCTGACTCGTAATCTAGGACAGGTATGTTATCACCCAGGGAGCAAAGCCCGCCTTGGGAGCAGTGGGGACTGGCGCGGGAGAACATAAACCAGGACTCTGTGGCCTGAATTTGGATGTTTTGCAGGCTCTTTTTAGAAAAGGTACTCATCATTCTGGGCAGTGCACTAACCACAACCTCGAGTGAGTTCTTCTGGATCCCAAGCAATTAGCCTTCTCCTATAAAAAGCTAAAACATACTCTTGTGGATATTTTTAGACTACTCAGGTTTTGTTCTTTTTTCCTTCTGCATGTGAGAAAGAGGGCTATTGCCTGCCATATAATCATGGGGAAGAGAGATCTTGTGCATTGACTCACCAGCCCAAATGACAGCCATGGTGGAAGGCAACAGCAGAGGAGTTTGCTGGCAGGCAGGTAGCACCAAGGACCTTGGTCTTCTCATGGAGCGGCTGTGTGCCATCCCTGACTTATGCCAGAGAAGGAGTGTGTGGCATTTCATGTCCCTTTTTGGATGGGGAGCAAAACTCAGTTCTCTAAATCTGATATTTGATATGTAAGGCTTAATGGGTTGAGATTTTAAAATTTCAGTCTTTAAATCAAAGATATAATAGTATGTTTGATAAGGTTGACACTTGTAAAGAAACAATGAAATTATTTCAGAGGACTGTATTCTGGCATAATTGTTAGGAATAACGATTGACTACTTACCTAAGACTCCAAAAACCTTGATTTTATTCCTAGTCTACTACTGGCCTAGGAGATGATTTTAAAGAAGTTACTTCGATGCTTAAGTTTCCCTGTCCTGTAATGGGTACAGTAAGTATCGCTAGTGTTTTCCTTTTGCTTCAGGATTAATGTGGTAATCCTGATTAATGGATAATTCCATGTGCTTCTTCATGCCCATGTTGAACTTTTATAACAATTGTTGGACTGTGTCCCAGGTTCCCTGGCCGCTCCCATTGTTTGGTGGGCGACCAGCTTTAATATCAGATTTTTCTTTTAATGTATTTGTGGCATAACAGGCAAATACGGGTTGAGAATAAAATACACAGGCTAGATGTTTCTGCTAAAGCAGTCAGTGAAGAAAAGGTTGGGAATGTCCTTTGGATATATTCTCCAGAGATATGTGTGGGACATTTCACAACTTGTAAAGCTTTTGTTTCCTGTTGGTACAAACAGGAGCATAGAGTGTTTGTACCAACAGGACAAGTGCATCTTAAAACGAAACTTTCTATTGTGGAGTGTAGTGTTGTGGAAGGAAGTAGATTCTGTAGCAGAGCAATTAATGAACAGACGAGACTCAAGCTTAATTAGCTTAATGCTGCTTGTCCAGATTTCAAACCAGATGGCATTTGAAATTATGACAAAAGTGCCATTTTAACTTAAAGGAGTGAGTTGTGGAGATTGGGATAGGGATATATAAGTAAAAGATGAGGAAAAAATGTCTGGAGAGAGGGCACAAAATAATAAAAATATTTTGAAGAAAATATAAGAGCAATAAAATTTTATTCTAATTACCTAATAATAAGGCAACATTAAAGTTGAGATATACTGGCAGTCAGTTATTGCAATTACAATGTGTACAAGGGCTGCTCCATTTCAACTGTAAAACTGTTTTCATCCTCTTCTCTGTGTGGACTAAAGGGTGGTCTACAAATATGATTTGTGATAGCTAAAACCTGTTCCACAAACAAAAAATGTTACATGGCAAAGGAAATGTTGGTAGTGTAATTTCATTTAACTTGGGAACTCATCTGTCAGTGTTGGCATGTTATGTTTTTAAGTAATGTTGCTATGCTGATACAACTCTTTAGTGCAAATAAAAATGTTTACAGGGTGTATCTTTTACCCCTATAGGGCATATAAGAAATGTTTATCTTGGTAAGGACTTCACCAGGATAACTAAAGGATGTATCTTGTGCTCAACAAAAATACAAAATTGATACACAGACCAAAACTTAGTTGTTTGTGCAGGATTCTTCTGAATCACCCTTCCCCAAGCCTGACTTAGCCATGAATCCTGATAGTTACGCCTCCCATATGAGTCATGTGGCATATAATTTCCACATAAATTATGAAGTTACTTACAGAGCCTGGGTCTGAGTCTGGAGCTTCTATGAGCCCAGCTGTGTGTATGCCAGAGACATGTGGCTTGGGGTAAGTGGCTGTGGTAGGAGGCTACAGAGAAGGTGCAACTACACTGCCACATTGTGCTTTTTACTCTTCTCTTGCTCTTGGAGAGGATTTTTCGTCATAACTTGAGCTTTGCCAGCACAATTTGCATGCAAGGAGCATTTGGTGACGTAGAGCCAATTATGTACTGTGGCAGAACGCTCCTAGTCTAGACACCTCTATCTCCATATAAATACTGAAGGTGTAAATCACCTGGATAAATGAGTAATAATAATGAAAACCAGTCACAAACTCATTGTAGCCCACCTTTCCAGTGCTCCAAGGACTCATAAACATGCTGTTGTTTAATTGGCATATGAAGCCTGTAAGAAGCAGTACATTTATGTTTTTATTATTATGACTCTTTACCACTGCAGGGAAAAGAAGTCTGCAAGGCTTGTGGTTTGGAATGGAAAAGAGAGAGGCATTTTCTAAAACCACTAGATAATCAAATTAAAAAATCTTTTTTAATTGTTCCAGCCCTAGAGCTAGTTTTGGGCAATATGGGACCAATTAGATTATTAAACCCGCAGTTTCTGATCTCTATCAATTATTCTTACAGCTTGAAGAGCCCAAGCCATTAGGAAGGTGATTTCGATTAGGTGTCTGTGGCTCCATCACCTCCCTCAGGTACAGTTACATCATTAAGGGGATGCTTCAGTAATGCCACAGTTAAATAGGCACAGTTTCTGCTTAAAATGGAGTTTAAATCTTTAATTAAGAGAGGAAAAAAGGTGTATAGTGTTCTCTCTTCCACTCCCTCTTCCTCCCCTCCCCTCCTCCTAAGTAGAAGAACGTAGGTCTGGAAGATCTATTGAATTTTGTTTCCATGCAGAAGAGACACAAAAGACTTCCCTAAACCAAACTTATACTCGTTGTATTTATTGCACAATAGTTGGGATCCTTGGTGGACATGTGCTGCAGAAAGAGAGCGGAAGACTCAGAACATTGGCAGTGTTGTAGCGAGGTCCTTTTTTTTCCCCCTTTTTTTTTTTTTTTTTCTTTTCCCCTCCTCCTCATGGAAGCTGAAGAAACGCTGCTATTCCAAGCAGGGGTTACAGGTCTTTATCTTTACTGCCCCTTCCCTCTTGCTTATGGTACCCTAGTTAGTGAGTGTCTGGGGCCCCAGTGGGACTGGTCAGGCTTGGTGCTGCTTGTTGTGCTTCCTGTGACCTGGCTAAGGCCTGCTGGGACGAGATGTGGTGGTACAATTAAAGTTGTTCTTACTCTTCTGGATCTCTCCACACTCCTCCCCAAAGTAAGTGTGAAGTTTGTGCAGTGAAAATTGGTTATGTGTGAGTGTCTGAGGCTTTTAGGGTGTTAAAGGAGTGTGTCCTGTGAATTGAAACTGGTGTAGAGATGTCTTAACTCCCAAAGGTAGGTTTGTTTCTAGAGGTAAGGTGTTATTAGATCAGCTGATAAAGTTGGAGGAAAACAAGACAGATGATCTGGAAAGTCTGCATATCCACAAATTCACTTTCTTCAATTATTTCACTTAGCGTAATAAAAGATATTATGTCTCTGCAAGCCTTGAATCTGTTTTGTCCTTAGACTATCTTAGCTATGACACCACTATTTCTTGACTGGTGACTCTTGCAGGTTAGGATGGTAACTGTACTGGTACGAAATATGGTATAACAAGTAGAATTTTTTTATGGGGGGAATGTCTTTGTTTTTTTTCTTGGTGATTAAATTTTGAAGATGTTCGAAAAACAAGTATTGCAAGAAGTCTGGTAAGTACATTTCAATATACCTTGCTTAGCACAAGTGCAGGATTCACTGAGGCATTTTCAAGAAGCACCACAAAAAACCTTTTTTTTTTATTTTTTTTTTTTATTTAAAGCATGTGATGATTGTATGACTGCACGTAGTAGTGATGAAATCACTTAATTACACTTTAGAATCATAACAGATGAATTTTATGGTTTACAGTCAAAACACAGTTGCAAAATGTTTCACTGTTCAACATGAATTTTAGTAACTAAAAGAGATTAGTTCTTAAAAGTTGTGTACATGTGTAAGTAAATGACATACACGTGGAGAGAGGTAATATGTATAATTGGTATTCAAATTTGTATTCAAAGTGGTAGAAGTCAGACAGGTGCATCATGTACATTTTAAAATCTATAGTTCTGTTTTTTCAAAGCAGAGGAAAAATCAGTGAAATGGTTGAGCCAGTTTGTCCTTTGTCCTGAATCAGATTGTGGCCAGCGGGGAAAAGGGATTAGACAGCTACCTGCTTTCCTGTCCAGGAGCTCTGCCTCTGTTGAAGGTGTTGCTTTGCCTTTTGTAAAAGGGGAACGGGCCAGTGCTTCTGCTTTTTTGCTGCCAGTATACACAGCTTGGGAACAAATTATGGCCCCCAGGGAGGCAGCCTCTTACCATTCTACACTAAGGACAGATTGCTTCCCTCTGAAACAATGGGAGAAGCAAAGCAGAAATTCTCTCTAGTTTGTCCTTTGCTACATGAAGCCTATTCTTGAAACAGCCCATTCACGCAGCCTCGGGTCAGAGTATCTCCTCATCCAGATTTCTGTGATTGTATTGTTTTAAGTAATTTTAATGTTTTCCATGAGCTAAAACACTACAGTAATTGCTAGTTTTTTCTCTTTTAGATGCTCTTGTTCACTAATTAATAAACGAAACTCTTGACAGTCATCTGTAGAAAGTGGCTCCACTTCACTGCCCTGTTTTCCAGATAGCCAGTCGACGGAGAGAAAAGAAGAAATGGTGGGAACAGAAAAGCACTGTGAGCAACTTCCTAAACAGGAAAGATCAGATGTACAAAGCCAAGATCGTGCTAGTACTAGTCCGGTGCTACCAGAGTCTGCCAAATTTGCAGCACTGTAAGGCCAGTTTACTTTACAATTTTGTACTTCAAAGATATGATGTAAGCTGTTTTGTTTCACTGAGTAGAAATGACATAAACTTTTAATTAACCTCTCTTTCTTTTTGTTTTATTGAGAACAAGAAAAAAGTTCCTCATAGTAGTTTTGAAACATTTTTGTGTCAAGTTACCAGGGCAACAGGCAAAGGCAGATAATCTACCGGGTAACTTCTCAGCAAGACAGTTCTGTCTTGCAAGTAATAAGTGGACCTGAGGCGTCTGTGCAAGATGAGCTCTCCGTGGATGCAATGCACGTGTTCATAGATGAAAATGGTGAGTTTCTATACTTGAAATAATTACAACATGTGAGGAAATTTCCAAAGAAACTTTAGATGCCCTGGAAGGATATTTCTCTTGTCTGTTACTGATTACATGTTTTTCCAAGTGCATGAAAGAAAATGGCTTAGGAATTTTAAGTCAGATCAGCGATAACTAGAGTTTTCAAAAGCCACCAGCGACCATCACAGACCTGAGGCTTATACACTGTATGATGTTTATTTTCCAAACATTGTGCTCAAAAAAATGCCAGCTAGACCAGAAGATGAATTCTGTCTTTGCAGAAGAATCCCTGGTGCTCTTTGCCTGGTGAGGAGTTTTGCACTGGCCTGCCTGGGCAAAATGTTCCTCGTTTTTACTGTTTGTTCTTCATTTGTCTCAGACTGAACTCTCTCTGATAACATGGTTGTTGCTGTGTTCAGATTTGTGGTCTGCTACCCCTTTCAGGAGAATTAATGAGTTACCTAGTCTTGCCCCGTGCCTGTGCTTGGGATGCTGCTGCCTCTGCAGCTGTTCCTGGAGGCTGAAGCTCTAATATACTTGGTGGTGGTTTCTTTGAACTCCATGTGGTGCCCTGTGAGCTACTGGCCCGTACCTCTGAAAGGCAGCTGTCCCAAAAGCTGGGTTTCCCTTAAAGCTGCCTTCAAAACCAATGTGGAATGAGTGCTCATGGTAGCTGGGTTTGTGACCCCAGAGAAGCTTGGGTTTTCTGCCAGTTCCTCCTGGTGCCACTTACAGCCCCTGGTGCTCTATGGGGCTAAAAGCAGCAGCTGCCAGTCAGGCAGATGGCATGACCTGGGTCAATAAGCAGCGACCCATCACTTTCTGCTGCTTATGCAAGGAGGGAGTAGCAGTGGCTACACTTTCAGCGGAATTTTCCCCTGCTTTGTACCTCCTGACCTCATTTTGTGAACTGAAAGAAAAAATATCTCATGACTTCACATTTTACGGTGAACTTACATTGATAGATGGGCTTTGCATATACTTTATGTACCTTTTTAAATTTTCGCTGTAACTTCTGTGTTTTGATTTGTCTCGAGTTTTCAGTTGTTGAAATATTAATTCGCTTTCTGAATCTAAAGTAATCGTAGTGCACAGGCTGAAAATAAGACTTATAAATGTGCCTGACTTAAAATGTTTTACAAATTTTATGAAATACACAAATGATCATATCACTGAACTATTTTATTTTTCTTTGTATTTTCTGAAGGGGAAATTCGATCCTGTTATTTAAAGGCTGGCTGTCAGAAGGAAGGAAATTTTCGGCATCAGCTATCAAATTGTGATTGTATTTCGAATGCTCAGTAAGTAAGCCCTTATTTTTAGAAATGTTAAAAGTTTCCATTGCTAGAAGCTATGAAACTGATTGTAGCTGTGAAAGATGCATATGAAGAGAAGTGATGGAGAATAAATATGCTCACCTATTCTAGAGACATCAAAGCATGCATTTTTTGTTCTCTGCTAAACAATGACTGGTTTGTAAGAATACTGATAAGGAAAACTGAAAAAGTAACAAAGCACACTTTCTCGGAATAGCCAAAGTCAAGGGTGGTGATTATAAATAAGACCATAAATAAAATAAAGTGAGTGGGACCAGTAAGGGTTATCAGCTATTCTCTCAACCTCTTGCTTGCTTCCTGTGCCTGTTGTGTCCTTTGCAGGTTTTAAGTGCTGTCAGTATCAGCCAGTAACACTGTTTCCTGTGGATTCTAGCAGCAGAGCCTTTCATCTTGCATAAAATCTCTAATGATATTTTACCACTCTGAAAATATATCTGAACTATTTTCTTTTTTCAAAGATCTTTTTGGAGTGATCCACATAAATCCCATGTTCATGACTGTGGTTTCCCTACTCTCCTATGTGATCTGTTGTTTGCATATCTGTAAAAAGAATTTTAATTATCGACAAGGGTTTTTTTTTTATTAAATGATTTTGTGGTTTTTGTACTGTTGTACGGCATTTGGAAAAGTTGAGCTGGGGGTGAAAAGGATCATTGTTAATAGTAAATATTGTTCTTCAAGTGTTTGGCTTTCAGTTGAGACTTTTGAAAAGCTTGGGACCATGTTAACAGTGTTAGCATTTTGGATAGAATCCTGTTATGAGAGTCATGAGAATAATGCTTTTAATAGTCAGTAGATGAGGATTAAAAAATAATAATATTTTGAGTTCATCTACACCAGAAATGCTCTATTTGTGTTTGGCACAGCCCCCTCTCCTTCCCCCCCTCCCCTCCCCGACCCCCCCCCCCCAGCAAAAAGAAAACAAACCACCAAAACAACCAAACCTATTAAGAGTTCAGTTTTGATCTTAAAATCAAACATTTTTCTTTGGGGGCTACTTAACTCTTGCAACTTTCTTTGTTTCACCTTGCACAGAATACTCCTCTCCTCCCCCATCATATAACTGTGAACTTGAATCTGTCCTAAATTCAGAAATAGTTTATTGTCCCCTGACATTTATTAGTTAATCTGGTTTTTATCAAAAGAAGAATAATCTTCCTTGTCATATAAGTAATCCTTCTGGATCTGATTTTGCGAGTTTGCTAGATGCTTATGTGATGTCTCTCTACTATGTTAAGTACTGTTTTTCAGTTTGAGGTTTGCAGAGCTCCAGGGATGTGAATCATTTTTAAGGAGTCTGCTAAACACTGTTGATGAAAGCAAGTCCAGGTAGTCTTTGCAGCCATTTACATCCACTTAATTTCTGAAGATCAGCACCTTTGCCTCAAATTTCAGAGTATAGTGAAAGTTCAGACTGGGGAACAAATCAAGGCAGCAAAGACAAGAGGGTTCCCAGGACTGTTTCTATATGGGAAGACAGGACACAAGAGCTTTTGCAAGAACAGAGCAGCATGAAGGAAAGTTTACATGCAACTGAAAGCAGAAGTTCACATGGAAAAACAAGGAAGGAGGACAAGGAAGCATGAAGCGTGCCCAAGCTGGTTTTTGCAAGGACAGTTTGTAATATGATTAGGTCAAAGAGATTAGTGAGAGCTGTTTGTTCATTGGGCAGTTCCTACCATCTGTGCATATATTGAAAGATAGTATGGGAAGGGAAGGGTTGTGTTTTTATTTTTCTTCATGTGTTCACCATCAAATAATTTTGTATTTAGAAAATACAGAACACCACCTATAGGAAACAGAGGGGCAAATCTTCTTTAACGACAGTTTAGGAATGAGGCATCTTTCCTTTCTCTTTCTCCCATCCCACCTGCAAGCATGCACATCACTCATGTCAGATTATTTTCTTATCCATGGTTAAAGATAAGCTAAATAATCACAGTTATTAACTAATAACCTTTATATTACTGAACAAAAAGGAAAATAAGATAAAGCACACACCATAATCAATGATTGCTTCAGTTACAGTCTCTTCTGTCTGCAGAGAGTTCTCAACAGAAATTATTCTCTTGAGGTTGAGTTCTACTCTGGTGGAGTTGTTCATTGTGTGAGTAATCCGAAGAAACAGGACATGCTGCTGTTATGAAAGGATATTAGAAGAGAGACATGCAAGATGTCCTTAGCCCATCTCCAAGCCTATCAAAAATCATAGAATCATTCAAGTTGGAAAAGACCCTTGGGACCATCGAGTCCAACCATCAACCCTGCTCTACAAAGTTCTCCCCTACACCATATCCCCCAACATCACATCTAATGACTCAAACACATTCAGGGATGTTGACTTAACCACCTCCCTGGGCAGCCTATTCCAGTGTCTGACCGCTCTTTCTGTGAAGAATTTTTTTCCTAATGTTCAGCCTAAACGTACCCTGTTGCAGCTTGAAACCATTCCCTCTTGTTCTATCTCTAATTACCTGCAAGTAGAGACCAGCAACAACCTCTCTACAATGTCCTTTCAAGTAGTTGTAAAGAGTGATGAGGTCTCCCCTCAGCCTCCTCTTCCTCAAACTAAACAGCCCCAGCTCCTTCAATTTCTCTTCATAAAATTTATGCTCCAGGCCCTTCACCAGCTTCGTTGCCCTCCTCTGCACTCGCTCCAGCACCTTGATGTCTGAATCCATTAATCATAGAATCATCTGGGCTGGAAGGGACCTTCAAAGGTCATCTAGTCTGACCCCCCTGCAGTCACAGGGACACCC
>JAOTQQ010000023.1:42289942-42336203 GCA_026546715.1 Gallinago undulata
TCACCAGAGCAGAGTAAAGTGGGAGAATCACTTCTCTGGACCTGCTGGCAATACTTCTTTTGATGCAGCCCAGGATGATAATGAGCCATGCAAATTAAATTTTATGAAATCAAAGGGTGCAGGAGAAAATTAATGCCTGGACATAAGAGGTGGCATCCTCCTTGAATAGGAGGGATAGGGTTTTGATCTCAGGGAGCCCAGATTTCAGAATCTAGAATAAGCTTATGGAGAACAAGATGTATATAAGCTCTTAAAACACTTTCCACCAATCATGCTTGCTTTCTAGTGTTAAGACTAAGCTGCTTCTAAAGGGAAAAAGTCAAACTGAGTTCAGCCAGTGGGGTAACTATGTGGATGTGCATGGATCATAGCCTGATGTTCTCATCTACAAAGTGGAGAATTGGTGCAGGCCAGGTGATGACAAGAGGCCTCTTGCTTTGCGGGTATCGCTGGGGGAAGCACCAGGACGCTGGCTTGCTTGGAGCTGTGGCACTTCTGGGTAATACTGCAGCTGGTAAAGGGGGCAGGAGTTCTGACTGGGGAGGGTATGAACTCTGGCTGGTTTGTCAAGAATAATGTCTTAAGAATTGGCCGTAGATAAATATCTTTTAACTAAGTTATGCAAAACCGGAGAAGGTATTTAAATATTAGTCAAAAGGAGCCATTAAATAAAGCCTTGAGGCAGATTAATTAATATTTCAGGATCTTAAATTCAAATTATAACTTGCTGTTTCTGTCTATTGAGTCCTACTATTGTCTGCTCTACTAGTGAGATCTTAACTGGTCTGGCATTTCACAACAGTTTATTAGGACCTTAAATTAATGTAGTATTTCTATGGTCTGTAAACATTTTACCTTCTTGGCATGGCTTCGGAAATCCATTTCTCACAAATAACGCAAAGTCTTAACAATGCTGCTCTGTCACAGAAGTGATGCTGTGATACGTTTCTTTGTTACTTTTGCACACTTTCTGCTCTTTCTTTGCTGGTTAAAGGCCTGGGTGGACAACCCAAGAGAAGGAAAATGGACTAGAATGTGCCAGAGAAAGCAGATATCCAAATCTGAAGGAGTCTGTGCTTTTTTCCTTCAGAGGCTCTTTGACATTAGAAGCCACACTCTTTGAGGAAATTAACAAGATACAAACATCAGCGATCACTTCTTTTTGGCTCTGCAGTGTTGTGAGATGATCTCTTAAGTATTCTACAGTTTATCGATGTTAATATATATTCCACTAGATTCTAATTTTTTAAAAATTATTTTATGGTCCTCAGGAATATGGTTTAGTGATTTTTTTTTTTTTTTTTCTTTTTTTCTGTCAGTTAGGTTGATGGTTGGACTAGATGATCTTTAAGGTCCCTTCCAACCTAGATGATTCTATGATTCTATTTTCAACTGTAGTGGTCTAATGACAGATATTATGTCTACCTGCAGTCCTTGTCCCAGAAATTTTCAGAGCCTCTTAAATGTAGTATAAACAGTCACTTATTAATAATTTTTAAAATTATCTTTTAATTCTGCCAAAGGTTACAGAGAATTAAAATTGTTTCAAATTATCTCCATATCTGTGTCTCACCAAATTGTCTCTCTGTGGTCCAGCAATCCAGCTTTTAAAATATTTAAAAGCTTAAGTTAGCCAAGTTAAATTTAACAGAGGTTTTTATGTTGTAATGATCACCAAAAATAAGATACTTTCTTTTCCCTCTCAACTTTCATTTGGCAGGTGATACTGAATTTGGTAAGTTATTTAAATGTTGGCAGGTAGCTAATCAATTCCCCAATTGTTGTCCATATAAATACCCTGACCCCACTTTTGTCTGTTATCTTGTCAGCAACACCTCTTACCAGCAGTCTCTGTGGAATGGGTTCCCTGCTGAGCTAATTGCCTCCAAATTTGATACTCCCATTACCTTGCCACATTCACCTCTAGCTATAAATTGCTTTGTGTCACGCTTTGACAAGAGAAAGTGTAAACTGCATTCTCAGCTCATGGATTACCTTAGACATTAGTTACAGAAGGATCGTTTGAATCTGTTTCAGAATGAGAAATTGGAAATAGCTTTCTCATCCTGAATTCCATTCTTCTTAATGCCCTTAATGTCCCATTGCATTAAGTTCTTTACTAGCCTCTGTCTCTCTTACAATGAATCCTTAACTTTTCTATGCCGTGTGGTTTGGGTATGTTCTTGGCTTCTGGGAAGGGAGGTAAAACAGGTGCCTCACGCAAGCATGAACTGCCTTTTTGTGTGGTTAGTTTTACTTCTCACCAAATGTTCACTGTTTAACATCTTATCTCTATAGAACAGTTACAATTTCAAGTCAAAATTCTTCCTGTTAGATTTGGCGATACAAAGTAAATCCCATAATCATTACTGGTAACACATCCATAAATATATGAGGTGTAAGGATGTACAAATTAAAGCATTGCTAGAAGGATATAGCTGTTTCCTGGCATGAGGAGAAACAAGTTGGAGTTAATAAAAGTCGTGTTTATATGGGGGTGTCACTGACACACCTTTTCTGTCTGCCACACTATGACAGAAAGCAGATGTTTCTGCTTTCCCATTTCCCAGGAATGTCTCTACTTACCCTGAATGTCTCTTGTGATTAAATAACTGGGTCAGTTTTGATAAGCAGTCAAAAAGATAAATGTGAGCTACTGTGTTATCCAGGTATTTCATGTGAAGTGGCTCATAAATACCAGTGAAAGCTTAAATCCCTAAAATTACAGTAATGGTAATAATAGGATTAATAATTTTTCCATTATATGCATGATCCACCCACAGTAGAGAGGCTAATTGAGCCATAAGTTATGGATCAATGCCAATATATAAACTTAACAGCAACCATATATTCTGTGCATACTTGCTGTATAAGGCTAATACATTTTTAAGCATTTCACTACTTTTCTAAATGTGCTTTCTTTTCATGCTGGCTTTCTTGTTTAGAAGGTTGAGCAACCTTAGCATGTGTGTACATACATATGGAAGAAAAATGTGCCTGTATTTGATATCTCCCAGTAATGTAGCTTTCCTCAATATGCATTTGAAAAACTGTCCTGTCTTTCTTAGTGACTTGAATATAAGAGGTGGGTCTATACGCACGTTATCCTTCCTGGTTTTACATCTATTAAAAAATCTGTTCAACTAATGTCAACTGTTGTAATTTCTTTTCTCAAGTATCAAGTACTAAAATAAAATACTGCCTGAATGTATAGCTTACAAAATTTGAATATTTGATCACTCTTTTCGATGATGAGTAAGGCAATCCCTTTGTAATTCTGCGATAGAGCTCAGAACCCCCTCCTTTTCTTCTTTCACTTATGTTGCAAAAGATAGAACAAGTAAGCTTAAAATAACCTTGAGGGCACTAATGAAATGCACTTTACTATTTTGATAATTTCTACACAGTTTTGCTCCTACCAAGAATGTATTCCAAATTTTTACTGTGTGTAAAATTGTGTTGTTAGTCATGTTGGAGAAACCTTGGATACAACATCCAATACCAAAGTGTAATACTTAGATATAGATTTGTTAAATGACTGGCTATATTCACATGATAATCCTTGAAATGCTCTAATGGTTACACATTCAGATTATTGGTTCTTTCTTTTTTGCTGCTTCAAATAATTTTGCCAATATTCCCAATGAGGAATGAACTATCATGGTACCTTCATGGTACTGTTGGGAGCAGATCACAGGTGTGATAGCATGGTGACGTTGTGAAAATTGGATATTTTCCTCCCTAAATTTTACTGATGATCTGTCATTGTGCCCCACCCCTGGAGGTGTTCAAGGCCAGGCTGGACGGGGCTTTGAGCAACCTGCTCTAGTGCAAGGTGTCCCTGCCCATGGCAGGGGGGTTGGAACTAGATGATTTTTAAGGTTACTCTCAACCCAAACTGTTTGATGATTGTACGATTTTTATTGCAGCATAGCATTTTGCCAGCTAATGTGAACAAATTTAGTTTCAAGAGGGGCCCAGTTTATTTCCAAAAATAGTTTGCATTTTTCCCGTGCTGTTTTGCTCAGGCAAATTGCAGCCCATCTCTGACACATTCATGAGTATTCAGATCTGAGATGAGAACAGGTCATCAAACGTCCCTGAAAAGCGTGTCAGTGTAGGGTCATGCTAGATACTCAATGGTGTTTATGGGTATTTGAGCACTCCTCTCTGTATCCTTGCTTTTCTTTCCACTGCCTTTGGTGTGTGTAGACACGTATGTGCTATGGTTAACTACAATTCAAAAAATACAGAAGATGGTCCACACACAAAATTCTGATGTGGATATATCCATACCGACCCAGGAATGTTCCCTGTGTTAGCTGAAAAACTGAGATGTGTGTAGCTACAAGGGAAAATGTTGGTTTTGGGGTTTTTTATTTATTTATTTTTGTGTGGAGGTTTTTTTTCTGAAGTAGAAAAAAAGCGAAGGGCTGCGTTTTGAGGATAGGCCAATTCTGTCTCTCAAGTCAAGTATTAGATCTTCTAAAGCCAACTGGAGTTGTGCCCACACAAGTTGTGGAAGTGTTTGGCCATTTATCTTTCTTTCAAGAAATTCTCTGGGTTTTAGAGAATGAAATTTATAAGAATACAGCTGGTATTATTGAGTCCATTTCCTTCTGTGTTAAATTCCTGAGAAGAAAAACATATTGAAACTCCCAGTTCTGTGCAAGATGCACGTTATACATATGCATTGACTTTAAAAGGATAGAATTGGCGTCTGTTCAGAACAATCCAAATTTTTACCGACAGTGATTCAACTTTGTGATGCAAAAGCCTTTGATTAATTTAAATGCATATTTAGGTTTAAGTGCTAGACCTCTTGCTGCAGTTTGTCACTTCATGAATCTGGCAACAGTCAGCCATAAATTGCATCAGGAGGCTGCTGTGCTGCATATGTCTAATAGAAGCTGGAGTTTAAAATAAATATGTAAGATAGGGCACAGGAATGGATGTATGGCATGCAGCTGAAATACTTGAGAACTGGAGCAGAAAGAATGATTCCCCAGCCCTGAGAAAAAACCTCATCTTTCTATCTTAACTGTAGATTCTCCTTCCTGCCTAAGTGCCACTTTGGCTTTCACGTGAAATCAGTTGTATATATACACACCTAACTTGCCATATACCTTTTAAGAATACAGTTATTCTAGTTTGAGCCTTTTCCTGCTTTCTTGGTAATGTACCTTTTAAAATTTATGTATGTAATTAAAATAATATAAGTTTATGCATGTATAGAATTATATTTACGTATTAATTTATTAATACAATAATGTATTGTGGAGTCTTCTTCTGAGGAGATGTTCAAGACCTGCCTTGATGCAGACTTTAGTAATGTGCTTTAGGCAATCCTGCTTTGGCAGGGGACTAGGTGATCTCTAAAAGGTCCCTTCCAACTCCAACAATTCTGTGATTCTGTATGTTTTATTATCCCATGTGTTTCATCCATACCAGTACAATTCGTGCATTCATATTGTACTTTGCGTGTTCTATCTGAGCAATTGATCCTCTAGACACCTCATTTTTTTTAGATGAGGCTCTGACACTAAAACCAGGCTTCGAAGAAGTTGCTTTGAAGTACTAGCAAGTACTAAGAAAATAATTTAAGTAACTTGGCAGTATAGCTGTGGAGTGCTAGTGTTTCTGGCCCTGGGCAAAAGAGAGAACTTCAGATCAATGAGTTAACTTATTTGATTTACATTCACACGCCTGAATAAGCTGTTTGAGTGCATTATGCTATATGAAAGTATCTATTTGAAAGCCTTAGTGGTACTGTATGTCTTCTGTATAAATCCATTAATACTTTAATATGTTCACCATGGGAAAACTCCCTGAACTTTTGTGGTTTATTCCTCATAGGAGAAAATGAGCTTATAAGTAGGTATTTTTTAAAAATTATTTTTAGTGTTTCAAAATGCCATTTTAGAATTCCAAAATACTGTATCGCTAAAACAGCTTTGTATTTCTCAGCAAGGTGACCAAAGTAACAAAGATCACCCACTGCTCTTGTAATAGGCTGCTGACTTTTAAACATTTTTTAAAGCTGCTTGGCAGGTTGTGCAGTTCTGCAGCTGAGCATATTTTGAGATGGATGCGACAAATATTATATAGTTCCTTTTGGGATTCAGTGATTTCAGATGAGCCAGTCACCTGAGTGTAGTGCTGCTTGAACACATAAATGAGCGTGGTGTGTGCATGTACATGCTGAAAATGGTAATGTTTGAATTATAATAAAGCCATCGGTCTTTTTCCTGAAAAGTACTCTTTACTAAAAAACTCGGTAGCATTTTCTTTTCTGCCTTCCTAACTAGTTAGGGACAGGAGGAAACTTTCATGTTAGCTTAGCCAGTTAAAATCCTTTTCTGTATTTGCAGGGGTTTTAGTCCCTCTCTCACTTTGTGAACACAGAGCAGGCAAGTCAGTGTTTTCAACAGAGTGAGACTCGGAGATTAGAGGGGGCCATCCTGCCACAGGATGGCAGCAAAATCCTGCTCAGGACTAGGAGTTGCAGTAGTCCTTCAGCTTTCGGGACTGGCTTTTATTCCCTCTCCTCGCTCCTTCCATAAGGAGAGCTAAACCAGAAGACTGGAGATAATGGAACCGTGGGTGCTGTTAATGCATTAATTCCAGTAAAGCTGCATCTTCTCAAAATGCATTCTCTACTTTATTAGCTAGTACATGCTCTTTATTTTTAAAGCTAGTACATATATATATATGCTCTGAAATTTAATAGGCTTATAAATTATCAATTTACATGCTTGTTAACAATAAAAAAATCCAAATACAGAGAAGTAAGGGTGTACTGAGTGGAGCCCATTCTTACAATGCCTAAGTAAGGTGGAGTGCTTAACTTCCTGCCTTCGTACTGCCTGCAGCACGACTGGTAATGTGCTCAGCACATTTTCTGTCCATAAGCAGTATCTGACTTAATAAACTTAATATGTACCACTGCTCATTTTGTAGTCCATTGCAAAACTTCAGCAGTGATCTTGTATCCTTTTCTGTCAGTAAATCAGTAGATCCAGCTTTCCCGTCTGTAAACTGGGATGTTCTGCCTTATTATTGTTAGAGGTGTTATCCTTGCTAGTTAAAATAAATCGTGTTACATGACTAGCAAAATGTGAACAAGATTTAAGAGAGATGTCATCTTTTAACTTGAGTTCCCCTAAGCACTACTCACTAAGGGAAGTTAAAATAGGTGTTCTAAATTGATTGTATTCTTTACAAAACTATTGATTTCTTACCAAAAAAAGTGAAGATTTTCTCCTCTTCGTGTTTTTTCCATGTTTGCTATGATGGTGTTTGTCACATAATTATCCAATATTAATGCTGCTCTCACTTTTGCATATTTCAGTTTTCTTACATACTTTTAAGTTGCTTTTTGTTTTTTTAAGTCTTGCTATTTAGTAGTACAGCTGAGAACTGTAAATCCTCTGCTGCTTTAAAAGGCAATATTCACAAGCAGTGGATTTAATCTCAGTCCTGAATTGTGCAATACTGTGGTCAGATTAATGCTGGCAGCTGTGTAGTGGAGACCTAATGAGCAATGAGTAGAGGCGTAGCAAGAGACCTGTGTGATGAAGTGTAAAAGCAATTGGGGACATGAAATAGCAGGGAGGCCATTTTACATGAGAAAGATGAAAGCTACTGAGGTGGTGGTAAGAAGACAGCAGCAATGGCATCCAGTAACGGAGAAACCGTGGGGGAGTTACAGACTGGTCTTGATCCAGTATTTTCAACACTTTGTACCACAAACTGACCATTTTGAAAGGGTAGAAAAGGGTATTTGGAGTTCCTGTTGTGTTGTTAGCACCAGCGGGCTTGTGCAGTTGGGTTGCTCAGGTCTCAATTCAAGTACTTTGAATGCACCAGGGACCAATAACTGCCCATCGGATACACAGAAAAGGAGCTTTCCAGCTCTGAACTTCACTCTGGCTCATCAAACATCCCAGCCATAGCTGCCTCGACTTTTTAGTGAGTGTTTTAGTGAGTATCACAAATAGCTATATTATCATCACTGTGTATATTTATTACAAGCTGTTAGGTTTTGTAGTGACCCAGGCAGCTGCCTGAAGCTGTCTAGTGGTTTTGGGCACATGAGGACCAAGAGGAAGTTGCTTTGTTAGTGTGACTGTTGTGATGCTGGTTACAGGGTTCCTTATCCTTTCTCCTATATGCAAGTTAAAATAGAATTTAGCCGAGCCCTGCAAAACTACTTTATTAACTAGGAATTCTTAGTAATTGTGTGGTGTGCCTGTATAATGAGCGTACTTTGAGAGGAGTTCAGACTCCAGGCTAGTTCATCCTTAACAAAGGGGATGACTTTGGCTGGGTTACATTTGAATGGCCTGGGCCAAATTGTCAGCTGTATAAAGCAACTGTCGCAAAATAATTAGAGAGGGAGGAGGAGGATTTTTCCAGTGCTGTATGGTTATACTAAAACATTTTCAGTGTTGTATGATTGCTCAACTAGCTTATGTTTACTCAGTGTTCTTACAAAACTGAATTGTGAGCCAAAAGAAAATTCCTGACTTTATAACGAGTTATCAGTAGAGGGTGCTATGTATCTTTTGCATTTGATCTGTACTGGTTGTATGTTTATTGAATATATTTTTAGTTGTTAATTTATTATTCAAAATTTAGTTCAATTATACCTTTGCTTACATTAGTGGTGCAGTTTAGTGTAGTAGATCTTGATAACATTAATTTGATTCTGCAAATGAACAGATTTTCTATTTAGCAAGATTCCATGTTATACTGCGATCAACTCTGTTGTAATGATTTTATGATTAGGGAGTGTTTGCTCCTATTTATATGTGGTAATAAATTTGTGGAATCTAGTTTATAGGCTTACAAAAACACAAACACATCATCGCATTTCTTACTGGTATTTGCTGTCAATGTGATAACGATGTCATCAGACAAGATGTGCAGCTTCTAAGTAGCTGTGCAAGCGATTCAGCATCAGGGGGGTATCAAGTGAATGTCAGAAGGAGGTTGAGTGGAAAATAGGGATCAAGAGGGGGGAAAAAAAAACAGCAAACATGAGCTGAGGGAAGCAGAAAATGAGGAAAGAGTAAGAAGAGACACAGAGAGATGGGGCTGATGAATAAAAGGCAAAGGAGGTAGATGAAGGCCAGATGACTGCTTCTGGTTTTGGAATTGATGCTTTGCTAGCTCTGTCTTCCCAATTTCTTTGCTGTAATTGCCTTTTCAGGCCTATGAAGTTTTCAACTTTTTCCCACAGTCAGTCCCAGCTGCTTGTGGGCTCTTCTGCTGGTCGCTGATAGGTGGAACTATGATTTTTTTTTTTTTTTTTTTTTTTCTGTAAACAGAAAATAGACTATGGGCTCTCTTGGCTTTTCAGTTATCTTCAAGTCTGGTGGGAGATGATTTGATCTCTTAAGTTTTTTTCTTGGAAGAAATCTTATGAGTAAAGGAATTTTGATTTCTGAGAACTGATAGAGTACCAGGGGAATATATTGGCCTATCTGTCTGTCCTTCTGCCACTTCCATTCTTGGGAATGTGGGAAGGCAGATGTGGTCCAATCCAGAAATACTCTTGACTCCACTTGACTTTTGTAGAAAGACAGTTAAAGATGCAGAAAGTTATTGGAGATTAAGACTTCATTTAGGAAGGTGTGATCAGCCACTGTTCTATTCCTCTGCTGTTTTGGGCAGGAATTCCTAGGGTAACATTCCTGTGTATCTTGGGCTACACTTGTGTTTGTTGTTTTTTTTTCCTGCTGTGAACAGGGAGTCTCACCCACAATGACAAGGAACAGGTCAGCTTACCCTGAGGAAACAAAAAAAAATATCAAATCCATTGCCTTCTTTCAAGCTGGCCACAGTCACGTTTGAGTAGGGACCTTCAGAATATGCAAAAGGCATGGCTGTCCTCTGTAGTCCTTAGGTGTGGGAATCTTCCTCCTGGGAGGCATCCCTCTAGACTTCCTCCCCTTTCTGCCTGCCTAAATCTGTTGATTGAGGTCCAGGACCTTGGATCTGTTCTATATTCTTTTGTTATTGACTGCTGACAAGGTGCTGAACAAGACCCATAAAGGAGACGTTCTCATGGAGGGCTGCCTTGTAGCTGGAACATCAAGTGGGTTGGACCAAGTCCTCGTTTCCTAGTACTGTCCGAAGGGAACATGACAGCTGTCCTGACTCAGTGGAGCAGATCATGCTTCTGCCTGTAGCAGGAGGAGTGGGGAGTGCAGGGAGGAAGCCATTAGGGTCAGGAAACATGGAATGCTCTCATTTCTACTCAGCTGAGAGCTCTGCTGGAGTGCCAGATGGTATCAGATCTGTGATCCAAGCCTGATAGCCATCAAGGCCTTTGAAAAACTGAACTACTTGGCTCAGAGACTAGAGGCAAGATGGCTCCTCTGGTGACATCGTGGGGCTGCTGGTGTTCCTGTTGGTCCAGGCAGAGCTAGCAAGTCTTGGAGGGGAGAAGGGGAAAGGGTCTGTGCATTTTAAACTGTTGATGTGGCTCTTCAGCCCTAGTTCTCAGTAATCCAGGCATTGAACCATATCCCAGCTCAGCACTAGAAACTGTGTCTTAGTGGCCAGTTTTGTGCAGGACAGCCGCAAAGGCAACAAGGGTTACGTGACAGGCCTTGGGAATTGGTGCCCAAAGGCAGGGAAGGTTGAGTTCACTAAAATTAATAAGGAGGCTTGGGGGCAACTGCAGGGCGTACAAGATGACAGTTTTATTCTCTGCCCTACCACAGACTTTCTGGCTGACTGTAGGCAGATCGCTCTAGTTTCCTCCTGCATGTCTTTATGGAAAATAAGAGCAATAGGTACTGACTACCTTGCATGAGCACCAAGGTGCTTTTACCTCATGCAGATATAAAAGTAATGAGAGCCCAAGGCAGGCGTCCGGAGGCAGGGGGGTAATGAGCTCAGAGCAGGGAACCTGATGTATAAATGCCATTTGGAAGAGAATAAGCAAGGAATATTAAAAATAGATCTCTTTCCCAAGTAACAATTATTTCATCTCAATATAGTTCTTGCTGAGGCTCAGTCAGTCGTGTCACGGTAGCACACCAACAGGTATCGCTGCTGTAAGTGTGGAAGGTTTCCTCAAGTACACTTCTAAAGTGCTGTATCCACAACATAAAGCAGTAAACACAGGAAAAAAAAATAATAGCATTTTTCCCAGGGCCCTCCAAAGGTGAGTTTATGCTAAATATGAGGGATATCTGAGCTAGCCTTATGTAAATTAGCACATGTATTGCTGTCATCTTGCTAGGGCAGAAGGAAGTTCTCTTAGCTTGAATTCTAGGAATTCAATTCTAGCTGGGAATAATTAATACCCACCAAATTCAGTGCAGGTGAGGCCAGACTAGCTTGGTATGTAAGTGAGCTTGTTTGAAAGCTAATTCAGGATCTCTGCAGTAGCTACCCTGCAGTTTTGCTCTGTAGATGAGCAGCTCTTGACCTAAATTATCATCAGTGGGCAGAAAAAGGCACTTCTGAAGTGTGATTCATTGTAGCTGTTCATCTCAGGATGAGAAAAATTAGGTTACAGAAGTATCTGCTTTTCTGTGGTGAATGTAGTAGACCACTGTATCTAAATTTTGTGTTATCTGCTTTGTGGGCCTGGGCTACATTTCAGGTATGGAGGTGGAAGGCTTCATGTCCTGGGAGCCAACCAGTAATGTAATTACAGGCTTTAGAAGTACTAGGAAAATACTGGCTTTTCAAATGATCTCTTTCCTTTCTCTTCTCTGTGCACAGTGAAATACAGTTCAGCTCCTCTAGTACTACCACTTCAGAGAGCCAAGAACCATCTTCCGGAGATCAAGCAGCAAGCGCTCTTCAGCAGCAGCTCCTATTGATGGTGGCACGAAGGACCCTTTCAGAAAGCCCACGGGTACATTGTAATATCTCAGTTTCTAGCATTTTGATAAACTGCTTTATAAACAAATGCTGCAGGCTTGTTCCTGAGACAGTTTTGTTGATTTTCTATACTGTTTTGCCCAGTACTGCTCACGTGGGAGAAGATGTATTTTGTGTTGATGGATGTAATTCAGCTGCTTTCTACTGACACTGAGTAGTGTCCTAGGGGAGTACTTAAAGACTCTATCACCTAAACAGTTGATCTTCTATCTCCCATCTTATTTCACTTGGAAGAAAGAGGACGCAGCTGTTAAGATTTTAGACTCACCACCGGATTTTAATAGTATGATGTGTTTACTCCAGATTCATTAGTATCCTAAAACCACATGTCTGGTTTCACTTTTCTGAACTGGGGAGCCAGACTTCTGGATGTCTGTTGTGGAACATCACAGCCATCTCTTCAATGCAGTTGGTAAAAGAAAAAGGCTCTCAGAGTTCAGTTTAATGGTAATATGTGGACATACTTGAACTATACAGTGTTTGGGGTCTGTGACTAATGGCTTAAGACTGTAATCTGCTTTTACGGTTCCTTTTATAATAACTTTAACCTTCTCTTTTTTTCCGTGGCAAATTCTAGTTTGATATTTATGAATAACCTTAAAATGCCAGTTAATTATCTTTCATCTTAGATTTTGCAAAGAAACTTCAAGCTAGAAGCAAGTTGTTTGAAAGAACTATTTTAAATTAAAAATCAGAAAATTGTCATGAATTCTGTATTTCAGATTTGGACAGAGACCTCCATCTAATGGCTCAGATGTTTTCTAGATATTTATGATCTTGTAAACTGCCTTTAAATTAGAGAACAATTATCATGCCTTTTTTCTTTTTTTTTTTTTTTCTTTTTCCTCTTCTGGGAAAGCCACACGATGAAGAAGTGAGGCACATTGCTCAAGATCACATAGCAAGTTTGTAACAAGGCTGGGCAGTAATTTCAGAACTTCCTGGTTTCTGAATTTTCTTTTTATTAAACATGAAATTCTGAGCCTGTGTAAGTCAGAAAAACTCTTGTCATTGATTTCAAAGAAGCTAGGGTTTCAGGCTGTCTCTGACACCATATAAATTTATGAAGTGAATTTTTATAAGCCCTTTATGATAGGAGGCACAATTAGACTTAGTGACTTGCTTAGGGCTGGTCAGAGGGTTTCCTAAACACCACTCAAGAATCTGACTCCATCCCAAGTATTGCCTCATGTGGTGGACTTCATCCAAATGTTACAGTTCCTCAGGAGCCAAAATGTTTGCTGACACACTCAGTTAAATACATGTTAAGCTGTTCTGAGGACTGAACGATCAGATCTTCAGGTGCTTTTAATGGACTCTTTGCCACCATTTTGATTTTTTTTTTTGTTTAGTTATAGTGAGCAATCTAGATTAGATAAGCAGAGTTAATGATTGCAACCGATGGGGTTTCACATTACTTTGTGTTGGAAAATAGGACTCCAGAGAAACAAAACTGTGGCAGCATTAGAACTGTAATATTTTAAAATATATACTTTCTTTAATAATGCCCCCACTCTATTATTAAGTGACTTTTTAACATCGTTATAGAGATATTAATATTTGGAGTACCTAAACTACTTTTACATTTTAAAATCAGCATGGTAAAAGGATTGTAATCAGTCTTGTGGCTTTTAAATTACCTGGAATTGTTCATAAATGAAAGAATGCCAAGCAGCCCTCCATCCCCTTGCATGTTGGAATGCTCAGAAACATGAATGACTTACTGTCCTGTGCTGATAGCAGCTGGGCTACCTGGCACTGCGTGACTATGTGCTTTTAATCAATTGGAAGTGTGAGATAAAATGCATAAACTTTGAATTTCTTTCTCTGGAGCTTAAGCTAGCCTGTTTTACCTCATGTTTGCCATCAGAATGAGGATATCAATGAGTTGGTTCCCAGCTGACAGCAGTATATTAAGTCACATGTAAATTCCATATAAAATTCCTTTTCCTGAAAAGTGAAGATTAGCAATTCTTCCAATAATTTGAGACAAAATTTAACAGTTCCTTTGTGCAGGTGGACAGGCTGTTTAAAAAAACCCTGTGTTTTGCTAACACTTACAATTCAAGAAGATGATAAATTACTTCACAGAGAAATCTCTTTCTTTGACTAGTGAAGTTAATCTAACACAAGTAATTCTAATGTAAACATTGCCTAGATTGATTAATTACCTTTAACAATAGCAGGGCTAGAAGGAGGTTGAAAACCACTAGACTTTACAGTGATTAGAAATCTCAAATTCTTCTTGAAAGGAAAATAAGCGATTTTCCCTCTTCCCCCATATAATCAATTATTTGTGTACCTTGGAAAGAAATCACTACTTTCCAGAGGTTTTTCTGTTCAGTTGTCTAGCTTTGCAGGCTTGGCTGATGGTCTGTGGATAAGCCTCCCTCCCCACGAGTGTTGGTGAAGGAGTGCAGGTGTAGAGTTGGAGGAGATCTTAAATGCTTTAGATCAAACAGACATGAAGAAAAGACCTTGGAATCTGGCAAAAGCAATGTTCAAAAGGATGGAGTTATGATTGTGATGGAAAGATTAGAGAATGTTAAAGTAGTGATGGTTATGCTATTTGTGCTTGTTGGCAATTATTTTTTCCCTGTTCTTGCTGTTCTTGAGGATGCACACCTGATGTAGTATTAGAAGCGTCTCAGGCTGTGTTCTGAGAGTTGATAAGTCACTCCTCTAGGACTTAAAGCCTAGATTTTTTTGGTTAAAAACAAGGATTTGTCTTATCATGTGTGGGTTTGTGTTGTGCTGAAATTAGTCTGGTGCATGGAAAAAGTCTTAAAAAAATGTTTAGACAAGCAGTGGATTGGCATTAAAAAAAATAATTGTTTTAAAATGAATATTTAGCATTTATGTTTAAAACATACTATCACTGTTGAGCTTCACAATTGATATAGCTTCTGTCTGTCTGCAATAATTAAGTTGGTGTGAGATTTTTGTATCTAATACAAAATGAAGAAAAGAAATATGGTCCCACCATCCCTTTTAGGAAAGAAAATAATCTGCAACTTCGTGGAAATTTGGCCTTTTAAAAACCTGTTTTGCTGCAGCCATATGTAAAGTGAAAGAGTGTTTTGTGTATTTCTGGTTTGTTTGTTTTTAAAGCAACCCAGCCAGGACCCTGAGGATTCTTCATGTTCTTCAGCACAACGGAAACTAAACAGGCAGTTTTACAGATTTATTATATTCCCTGGCAAGTGGATTAAAGTCTGGTATGATCGTCTTACCTTGTTGGCATTGTTGGACAGGTAAGCTTTTTTTAATGCAGCTCTATGTAGTGTTACCGTGGGTGGCTCCACAGGTTCACAGAGCAGTGCAGACCACTAGAGAAAGAAAAAGTGAGCATTGAATTAGTGTCTTATATTCAGGTTGAGTAGACAGATGCTTTGGTTTGCTTTACATTGGAAAAAAATACTTTTCTTCAGAGTTGGATTTGGTGGTTCTTGCTACTCTTCTTTTTCAAGCAGAGGCTTATTTGTGTGAGCACCAGGCCTGTAGAATAGTCTTTAAGTTGACTCTCAGCTGTTGTATCAAAAGGTTCTGTGCTTTCTGATGAGAAAATCAGGCTTATGTGCAAAAATACAGAAGTGGGAGGGTCCCAGTGTGATGTAAACCAAGTACTCCAGTATTTTTTAAAAAATAAATTAGTGATATTCAGGAGGAGATCTTTTAGCTGCTCTCTCGGTTCCAGTTCAGGTTTATTTGTTCAGAGAAAATGTCTTGTCTTGGCATCTCTCCTTTTTCAAGTCCCTCAGTTTCATTTGGCATTGACTCTTCGGGCAGTGCCCTTTGCTATTTGATCTCACATGATAACTCCTAGAAGTCCAGCAGATTTAAAATATATTAGTTTACATACCTTATGGCTACTGGCTCTCCTGTCTCTGCTTTTGGGTGGGTGCTATGCCATAGATGTTAATACGAATTCTACAGCAGAAATTTCAGATGACAGTTTTGCGCTTGGGTCCAGAGCAGGTACTTGCTTATCTGTGCTGTCTTATCTCTGTGTTTCAACTGCATGGAAAGCATCTGCTGATAAACTCTTTTGTCATAGCCTGAATATTAACAGTATTTTTAATCTCAGCTCCTATGTTCTAAGAGAACAGATAAACCAAATAAAACATCAGATGATAAATTTGGTCTTTTGTCTATTCTTTGCTGTCAGACCTATATTTTTCATTAAATGAATATCTAATTTCCACAGTTAAAAGTGTTTAGGGTATCTTTTGTGATTTTTTTTTTTTTCCCATTTGTTAGCTTGCTTTGGGTTTTGTTTTGGTTTTGTTTATTAAACATACACTTGAATACATTCAAATAAGCTCCACTGTGGAATTCTGTTTGGGAAGTGAGATTGGAAGACGCTGGACTTCAGTGCATATGTCTTTTTTCTATACATTTCAGCTGTCACTGTGGATAAGTTCTTTGGTGTGGGGATGAAGTACTGTTAAACATGGAAATGGCAAATGGACATGCCTTGCTCTAATGAATGTATAAATACTTGCACTTCTCTTAACACTTTAATTCACACAGGACAGAAGATGTAAAGGAGAATGTATTTGCTGTCCTTCTAGTAGTTCTTGTTTCCCTTCTTGGATTCCTGACTCTGAATCAAGGCTTCTGTAAAGACATCTGGGTTCTGTTGTTCTGTCTCGTGATGGCCAGCTGCCAGTATTCTCTCCTAAAGGTAGGATACAAGTTTATATCCATTTGCTGAACTCTCTAACTTCTATGAGGGCAAAATTCCTGTAAACAATTTTTTTTTTCTGTTTTGTTTTTAGAGCGTTCAGCCTGATCCTGCCTCACCAATACATGTAAGTCTCAGCCAGTAGAACAAGGCTTTCTCCTTTATTGTCACAGGCTTTCTCCTTTATTGTCACTTGTGCACTGTGAAACAGTTGGCTGTTCAGTGAAACACAGGTATAAGTAGTTTGCTGTTCTAGGTGATTTATGAAAATGAGCAAGATGTTGTCTGTAATTTTGAGACTTTGTACTACGTTTAATTAATTTTAAGCTATTTGACTGTATCACTGCTATTAAAAAAAAAGGGCTCTTTCTTTGAGCTAAGATATGCAGTAAAACTAAATACATCACAACTAGTTTGCTGAAATTAAATCCTATGCAATCAGACAAGCTTTTTCTTTGCTTTCCTTTAGAAACAGCATCTGAAAATAGTAGAAGGTCCAGATTAGCACCTCAGTCATTGGTCAGTTGGGGCTTTAAATATCTTTTTTTGATTTTTTTATGAAATAGAGGATTTTTATTTAATTATTATTTATTTATTTATTTAGATCGGTATTGCAGACATATTTCTCAGTAGTATTAGCCCATCAAATTAGCTCACAGGTGTTTTCCCTTTGTTATAATATGGTCGTGATTTCTATGCTTGTGTCCTGAAGAAATGGTCAAATCTGTGGGTGAATGCAGACTGTGAGGATATTTGCTAGTTGCTGTTGGTCTGTTGAGTATATCTGAGAAACTGCACTCTGACAGTGACAACCACCTTGCAAGGAACTAGTTCCTTACCCAGATCTGTCCTCACTACAGGACTGGTTTAGCAGCATCATCCTATAACCATGACCTGACCCCTCCACCTATCACAGGGTCTCAGTGGTTTGATTTGCAGATCTTGGAAGACATTTTAGTAGTCACAAGGTCCCTCACTTGCTTTTACACTGGTTCGTAGTTGCTCATGTTTCTTAGTTAGTTCCTTGAATGTTTTTGATGCCCCCCCTCTCTTCCCTCAGAGTTCAAAACCAGCATGTTGAAAACTGCAAGTCTGCTGGATTATTTCCCTTTGGCAGAGAGCAATTACTTTTGTCAGTGTAGAGGCTAGAAATACAGGCTGAACTTGAAATTGAGGTTATTTACAAGTGCATGCTCCATGTTTCACTGAGATGGATTTCAGAAGATTCTTAGTTTCTTTCCCATGCCAGTTACTATGCGGGGAACTAATGGTATTGTTGGTTACAATGCATTCACAGGAAATACCCATCTGCATAAAAAGTAGGAAAGGCTAACAAGCAGCAACATTTATATTGTAGGGTAATATTTTCAATACATTAAAAAAATGTTCCTACCTCACTAAAAAGTTGGGGTTTGGGGGACTAAAATAATATTATTTGTCAGTTGAACTAGCACATGTCTAGACATAATAATGTGAACTGTAATCAAATAGGTTGCACTTATTTAGACATTAGTAATGTGTACATTTGTTTAAAGTGGGTGGCAAGCAGATTAATCAAAAACTTCATTATAAACCTGTCTAGCCCGTATATTTTATAGTATTAAAGACAATGCAGCTAATGAAGTTTAAACAGAACATTTTTTGTGCGGAATCCAGGTTTGCATTTCAGACTCCCACAATGCTGTTACAAGTATCTTTCACCATATTGTATTCTGTGTGTCATGTGGCAGTGTAGCTAAGGAAAAAGACATGTATTCCCATCTTCCATATGCTTTTCTAGAACTTAATTTATCAAGAACATTTTCTTGCAAACTTTTTGGAGCACTGTGCAGACTCCAACGGAAATAAAATTTAGAGAGGTTTTCCACAAAGGGTTTTAAAGGTGGGAGGCATTATAGATCAAGTTAAAATAAAAGATTAGCTATTTCTACATTGTCTTTTTAACTCAATTGGTATTTGTAAAGCTTGTTTGAGCTAGTAAGCACCACCGAAAACAAGACAAGGAAGCGAGAAAAGATACTCCATGTACTGTTTCATAATTCATATGACTACATTAAAATTAAAGATAATAATGCCTTGATGTTAATGTGCAGATGCAGAACAGCAGAGGGATTAAAGAATGATCAGTATCGTGTCCAAGAATGAAAATGCAGATGAGGTTTTCCAGTGTGAAACAAACCATTGCAAGCCACAGATTTGTACACTGAATTAATTTCTATTCTTGGATCCACAAGTAGCTGCTAATATCTTATGTCATCCATGCTTGTCTAGGATGTTCCAAACTTCTTCTCTATCTCCCACATGCAGACTTTTTTACTGCTTGATGTGACTTTGTCATTTCTGGCCTATAACATTTTGAAAGAATCTGCTTTAAAGAGACCATCCATTGAATTCAGAAAGCACAGTTTCTAGGGATGCACAAAGCTTTTTCTCTGAACTGCTTCCGAGTGCCAGTGTATTCATTTCCTGGTGTTGAGGAAGAGCTTGCTGACTAAACCCTTTTTTATTTTATCACAGATAAACTTACTTCTTGCTGCATACCATGCTGTGACAGCTATGGTCTCCGAGTTGAACACTGTATTATCTGTATACTGTCATTGTGGTGAGGGATTCATTTCAGTATATAGAGAAGAACCTAACTCAGCTAGTGTTTTGAATTTTATATTCATTTATACTCATTTTATTGAATTAGGATAATAATTCTGTTTTGATTAGCTTTGGTGTTTAAATGGGAACTTCCTGGGCTCTACACCTAGTGCTGGCTACTGGCTGCAGGTTTAGCACTATTGCCTACTACAAGTTGGCAGCCTTATTTTCCTGTCAGCCTGTGCTTTACCCTTTCCAGTTCTGGTCCTTGGGAGCTGGTGGCCTTTAGTTGCTGTTCGCACAAGGGTACTTGGTTCTGGCATGGTGAAATTCTGGAACAGCCTCCTCACTGGAATTGTGAGGAGAAGAAAAAGTCCATCCCAAGTGTGAGTTGTATCATTTTATTAACAGCAGAACATAGGTGCCAATGACTGCAGGATATTAAATTGAGAGATCCAAGAAGATCCTTGCTGTGTGCATTTCAAGGTTTTAGACAAGTGGGTTTGCTTGCAGAGTTTCTTGATACTGGTTAGAGGCAGCAGCAGACTGGGCAATGAAGGCTGGGTTTGTGGTAAATGGCTATATAGAAGGATCATGAGAACCCATCTGTAAATCTCTTATAAGACACCTGCTCAGGATCTAGCTCAGGTTTACAAAGGCATTTGAGCTCTGAAAGATTGCAGTTATGCTTATAATAAGATTTACAGAATTGCTTGCATAACTTCATTGCCTTGGTCCCGTTACCTGCCAAAGCAGAGAGCTCACTCATTTGGGTAGTTTCCGTAGGCAGTTTCATTAATCCCGTAAGGCACTTCAAATGTATTTTTAATCTGTCCCTGTAAACTATTCTGTAGAACCAAGCATACACACTTTTCTTTTATATTAAGCCTTCTGTCTTTTTCCAATTTTATGTCTGCATGCATGGAGAAAAAAAATCACGAGATCTTTCTGAAATTTCCTCATCAAAATGCTTTTCAGTCAAAAGTGCTATTTTACCAAATGGAAGTGTTTGTGAAATCATTCTAGCTTTGTTGAAAATCTTCATATTTTTATCAAAATATGAACTGCACCAATGCTGTGTTTGTAGGATGTGAATATGTTTCTGAAACACTTTCATGAGAAACAGCCTGAAAAAGTCAGTGATGTTTTTTGGCAGACTTAAGGGAAAGAAAGAGTTTTCACTGAAACTTTTGTCAGTGGAGGACAAAAATGATTGTTAAACAAGTTAGAGGTAAAATATAATTGGAATCTTGCTCCATTATTTAAATTATTCTGAAGGAGGATGGAGAGGGGAGTAGTTTCACCAAGATGATTTTGGTTTTGTATGTCAAAATTTGATGGGTTTGTCTGGTACAACAAAATAAGCCCTGAATATCTAATACCTTGTCAATAAATTGCACTGCCACATGCCCAGTTTGGTGAAGGGCTGTCTAGCTTGGCCTGTCAGTGGCAGGTGTAAGAGGGCTTCACACTTTTCGTTTTGTTTCTGAAGCCTTGAAAAGAGGAAGTGTATTGTCCATTTCTGGGCTGTGGCTTTCAGGAGGTGGTGCTCTGTCCTAGTGATCTTCCCTCTCCTTGAAGGTGCCTGCACTTGGCCTCAAACCAAGGCTGTCCCAAATAACCACCCTTACACAAAGGATGTAAATGACAGTGAAATAGAGCACTAAAACTCACCGCAGTTCCCCTTTCTTGTGTTGCCCGTTGCCCAGATGTGGGGACTGGAGTCTCATTCAGCATCCCAAGCAGTGTGACAGCTGTGCAGCCAGTCTCCTTCCCAGAGCATTGCCGCTCTTGATTTCCTCCTGTTGATCCGATTATTAGGCAGGATTTCCTTTCCAGGATCCTGTCTCATTTCCCACTGCCACCTGAAAAATAGGGAGGGTAGTATTTGCTCACATTTTGCAGGCTTATGGTAGCTGCTTCCACAGTTGTAACTAGCATTATTGTCGTTAGCATGGTAAGAGGGATTTATTTAGAAGTAAGAGCTGAATTCATACTATAAACTGAATTATGTGCTCTGCCTGGAACTGAAAGGTGCATGGAGCTAAACCTCTGGTCTTCTAGTCATCAACTCTTACCCAAATACCTTCAAGTAATTACAATGCAAAGATAAAACCTGGGTTCTGTAATTCCAGAGATAAGAGAATAATGTAACATCAGGATAAAATGGACTTTGGTCTGGAGTGTGCATCAGACTATAAGTCATGAAACACTTGTTTAGATGCAATATTTACTGGTTTCTTTTTTCCTAAGGCACAGCTCGTATTTAAGATAAATGAACTGAGGTTTAAAAACAGCAAGAAAGTAACATTTTAAGTGATTTTTTTAAAGTCAGATTTTTATCTTTCTAATTCTCCTTTGATTTCTTTTCATGGACATATATCCTACTCGGAGGAAAAAAAAAAAAGGCATTAGTAAAATTGAAACTCTGATTAAATAGCTAGGATTTTTCAGTCTGACTTGATTCATATTCTATGGATGTGAGGTGCAACAAGCCCGCTAGTTCCCTGCAATCTGCCACCTTGTTAACTGATTGATCCCAAAAGAGAGTACAGATCATTTAATAGCAATGCTAACATATGAGCTTGGCTGGCAGCCAAACAAATACGGCTGCTGTTTCAAATCAGTAAGTAGACTCAAAAAATAAATGATCTTTTATTGTGCTCACTTAAATTATATTTTACAAATAAGAACAGTTTCACAGCAGTATTATGCAGAGCAAACTTGAATCCTTGTCACTTTGCTCCTGACTTTTCGCACTCAAGGAATCTTTTGAGTCACCAGTGTCTAAAATGTCTTATTTACCCTTAAGCTTGCTACCACAGAACTGTTAAGATTTTTCTTAAGGGTCTGTTATTCTCCCTGGTCAACAGCTCCAAAACAGTGTTTTGTAGGATTAGTGCACATCAATTGTGTGAGAGATATCTATGAAAGATGTAAGATAACAATCCTGCCACATATCCTTCGGGTCATTGTTTCAAAGTTCCACATGAGACCAGAAACTGCTGATGAGTGTCACCCCCTCCAGGAGGGACACTGATTTGCTGACAAGTGGTTCAAATCAATAAAAAAATATTGAATTTTATTGGTGCTAAAATCAATCTCCATACCTCAGACCGCACCTAGGAGGTGTTCTACTATTTTTTTACTTCCCCAGTTGCAATTAAAAAATTTATATTTCATAAAGTAAAAAAAAAAAAGCCATGCTACATGAAGCAGACATTCACTAAAATAAAAGTAATGTGGACAAAAATTCTTCTTCTGTTGAAAAGAAAGGTTCAGACGGATTGAGATTTATATTTTTCTTTCCATAGAAAATGACTACTTCTGCAATTAGTGCATTTTGAAAGGTCTAGAAGGTTAGATTTTCAAAAGCAAAATTGATTGTTGGAGTTAGTCTTAACCGGGTTTTGTGCATTTGAAAGTCTCCTCTGGAGAAGATAAAATACCTCGTAGCATTTTTGTTATTAATTAGTATGTATAAGTCATTAAAATATTTTCTCTTGACTCCTGACCCCCTCTCCCATTTGATGCAGTGCATGCAGTAATAGAATCAATGAAAAATTCAAATACTTTTTTTTTTTTTTTTTTTCCAGGGGCACAATAAAATCATAACCTACAGCAGACCTGTGTATTTTTGTATATTATGTGGCCTTATTTTGCTGCTAGATGCTGGATCTAAAGACACAAATCCTCCAGTTTATACAATGTATGGCCTGAAGCTCTTTTCACCTAGATCTCTCCAGTCAGCCCGAGACCATGTAATAGGTGAGTTCAATATTTTTCCTAGGACTGTAAAAATGAATTAAGCATTAGCCGGGTAAGTCTGTGTTTTCCCATGTTGGCAATCAAATGCATGTTATGGAGGCACAACTCTAAGTCAAATTGATAGAAACTTTTGGAATGATTTAAGACAGGTGCGGGGTGGGGTGGGGGACAGCTGGCAACCTTCCATCATGTAAAAGGTGTTCTTAATGAAATGACGCTCGTAGAAAATTCTCTGTAGAAAAGTAACAGTCACTGATATTATTAGCAAAAGACGTCATCTGTGAAATGCAGTTAATCTTTCTAAGGGTTTGTCTGTGTGGAGCAGTTACTGCAGAATACACTGAGTTTTAAATTTAATGCTTGGAAGCTAATCCATGCCAAGTCCTCAGATGGACATTCTTCCACACATGAAGAACACACATATTCTTGGTTTGGTTTAGGTTAATCTTGCTGTCCACCTGATGAGTTATTGTGGAGCGGCCACTCTGTAGTAGCTCTTCCAACCTGTTTCCTTCTGGAATCATACCCAGACATGGCTGAGGACATTCAGGTATTGCCCCAAAACAGGACTGATGATCCTTTGGCACTAATTTGGAGTGGCCACAGCTGGAAACACCCCATTCTGTCAGGAGACTTCTTCCTGTTACACATTGCAATCTGTAGCCGTGGTGCTGTGTCACACATACAAGTGTTGAGCTGGACTTGGGTCACAAAGTGCAACACTGTCAGGTATGGAGCAGAGAAGTTAGTTTACTGAAAAGCATTGAAAACTTCCCAAGAGCGTGGCAGAACAAATGTGACCTATTGGCTTGTGAATTTAGAACCAGGAAAACCTACTGTGGTAGAGGAAAAAACTTTCTGGTATGGAGTGTATGACCTTTGAGGTCTTTGTTCACGTTCTACTTGCTTTTTGCTATACTTAAGTCAGGCTATTGCTGCCTGAAAGGCATACTATTTTTAGGAAAGCCTTCTGGTCCTTTATATGGGTTCATTGACTCCCAATCCTTCTCACCAGAAACAGGGGAATAATGAAGACCTGCATCTCACTTATTTTCATTAGCTTCTTTCATTACTTTCCTATGGTCTCATTAAAGTTTCTTCTTACATCTTATTTTCTCTGCCTGTCAAAGGTGAACAGTAAAAATGCTGATAAATAATTCAACAAGAATCTTAAATGACTCTTGGGATAGAGATAAATGAAAAACTATAGCAACCAGTATACGAAAAAAAAGTGTGGTTATAAATGTGCTAATTTTGGCTGGCCTCTAAAGAGATGGTGGAGCAGGTTCTTGAAACAGCCTGGAGGGGGTGGGGGAGAGAGGAAATACAGGCTCATCTCCCCAGTCAGCATCTGTTTAATGAGAGAGGGAGAATAAACCATTTCTCTTTTCTTCTCCCCTGTTCTTATGTGGCCGGTTCTGGGAGCTGGCATGTCTGTGGGTGTGTTTGTTCAAGTGACATTTGGTGTCGTGCTCTGGCAATTCCTTGCTTTGTCCCTATAGGAGCCCCAGCTTCTGACTGCCACCAAGCATTCCAAGTGTTCACAGTGCAGCTGCTTCCCTAAGCTATGTCAGGATCCTCCAGCATCTTGCTGCTTTTTAAGTACAGGTTTCCTAAGGCACTGAAGGTTTTGGGTAGTATTTGTTTTGGGAGAGAAGTTGACCACACTGAATACCAGGGGAGTATTTTTTGTGGTTTTGCCCATTTGCTTAGTATATTTGGTGTAATTTCACTGTTTTGTCATTGTATGGTGACTTTTAAATTTACATTTTGCTCATAATTTATTGTAGTATTCAGAGTTGATATGTTGGGAAGTCAAGGAATTTTTACTATACACTACAAATATCAAGGAAAGGATAAGTTTTCTGTTTCAGGTGTTTATTATGGTAAGAAGTTAAAGCAATGGAAATCACATAAAGGACTTGCCAAGGAACTAGTATGACACTACATAGCATCCTACGATAAATGTTTTGAAACGAGGTTATAAAAGAAAATCAGTGGAAATTTGTTAGATATGTAACCTGATTACTGAAGAAATGTGTTTTTTTTAACAGTTCCGATTCTTTGTAAACAATCTATTTAGGATCTGATTCTGTTTTATTTTAAATTGATGGTAGTTCTGTTATTGATTTATGTTAGTTGGGGGATCATGGCTTTAATTCATTCTAACTATGATTTTAATCTTGAATTTCTTATTTCAGTTGACCTTTTTGCTAGATTAGCATATGTAGTGAGGGCACAGAGTCGAACTCTGGTCACTAGGTGCCACAGGCGGGGTTAGTTGACTAAAGTAGTTCTGCACTTAATGTATGATAGCTTTTGTGATGAAAGCGTTTAAGCATTAGACAGGTGAGTGAAATTATTTGGCAGATATCTCAGAAGAGTAATTATCAGGTGGTGGTAAAATTCCATGATAGCAAGTTCTCTGCTTGCTACTTTCAGCAATGACTGAGCTCCTGTCTGGGGAAGAAAACCTCTACTATGTTCAGGGGGGGAAAACAAGAAGACTTTCTTGCTGAAATAATGCAAATTTTTTTCCTGTGAAAAAGCATGTAGTATTACATAGCAAATGGACTAGTCCTCAGATATATAATTTTTTAAAAAAACAATAATTTTCTAAACTTCTGAAATGTTTGCAGTGACATTGCCACGGAGTTACCATTCTACATTTCTCAAAAGACCCAAAGTTTCTAAAGTCAAAATTCATGTTTGCCCTCCTACGCTTCTCTGGTAGCTACTTGTTTAGAGGAAGTCTTCAAACTCCAGCATTAAATGCCAGCAGCTCACAGGAACATCTCTTAGTGGTCCAGCTATTTAAGGTGCTGTTCTGTATGGAAATGTGTGATGCTTAAACAAATTCTCTCTGGAATTCATAAGGCAATTCTAGCTGATTAATCAGTTACTTTTATTGTCTGCTTCCCACAAGGGAAACTACTGCTCCTAAATTCAATCTTTTTGTAAGTGACAACTGTGTGTTTTCCTTTCTGGTATACTTCTTTGTGTAGGATGAGATAAACAAAGCTACCTTAGCTAAAGAAGTTGTTAGGATTATTCAAGGTATTAATAGAGAGAGGGTTAAGTGAGGACATTGCTGTCCAACCAACTTTTCCTTCCTTGTTTACATTCACCCCTCTATATTTTGCTGAACTGACAATGTAATGCCTCTGGTCTTGTCCTTCCTTCCCCTGGTTTATTCAGCTTTTTCTGAGGTTGCTACAACAAAGGCAGTTGCTTGGACTGTAAGTCAGTTGTCTAAGATGAGTTCTGGCAGTTTTGCAAGTCCTTTGCCTGAGGAACAAGATCTCCTGTGTGTTTCAGCTGTGGGTTTTTGGAACAGTTGATCCCATGGGGAGTCCACATGACCTGCTGGGCAGTTGGCTGTCATGCCATTGTGTGTCTTTGAGTCGTCCTTGCTTGGCTTGATATGGCTTGGTAGAATATCTAAAAGAAGAGCAGAGCAGTAAAGGAAGAGGAGATTAATAATAGCACTTGCATGTAAAGATTGAGAAGACAGTGTTTCCTCGTGTTCTCACGTATGTATAGCTTGTGCCAGAGGCAGGAAGCCGTGATGGAGGGTGCATTGTGAATGCAAGTGTACTTAAGTGAGCCTTGTCTGTGTTTAACACTTGAATATGTCATATTTTTTCTCCTGTGTTTGACTTCCTTGGCAAGATTTACAATACTAGGTAGCAGTAGTGTATAATACAATGAAGGTAAAAGCTGTCAGATCAAACTAGGTTTATTGTTTTATTTTAGCACAAGATGCATTAGTAAGAGGAGCTGGGAGTAAAATGTGAAATTAGCATTCAACATAGAACACAAATCCTATTGTTATCTTCTTAAAATTTGACTGGGATGGGAAGGGGAATAAGTTGTACTAGTGGCTTGTTTAATTTGCTCTTTATGAGAATGAATAGGAGGAAACTGCAGTCTTCCTAGCATGTAAACTAACAAATACGTACTTGTTTACAAGGAGTAGTGGCTGACACGCATCTCTGACCTTCACCATGCAGAACGTTCAGGTACTAGTACAACAAAGCAGTAAGAATATGATTAAACATGTGCAAGTATCCCTGAAAGTTTACTGTATTGGAGACTTGAGTCAAGTGTGTGTTTAGATGCTTTGCTAGACAGTTGTGCTTAGCATCTTCTAGGGTGGAGCTAAGAGTATATGGATGGGAAGGAGGAGACTAGCAGGTTGATTGCCTGAATTGTGACTTCTGCTTTTCCTTGACTGTAAGGCAGCCACTGAAATTAGCAGTTCTATTTAGAAAGAGACTATGTAAACATGTCAGACTGGGGTTTACCCCTGAGTTTCTTTACTACTTTTTTGATGTTCTTTCACAAAGTCAAGGTCTTTCCTGCTGGAAGCTGGGGAAATATTCTGGGGAATTTCACTGAATTTTTCACTGATTTTTTTTTTTTTATAGTTGGAAGGGACCATGGAGATCATCTAGTCCAACTCCCCTGCTGAAGCAGGATTGCCTAGAGTTTCGCTATAAGTTTGTCTCATTTTTACGTGCTGCTTGAAGTGTTGCTGTTGAATGCTGGCGGAGGCAGGATATTGCAATAGCCAAGATACTTAGGATCTTTGCCATTAAAGGTTTTTTTTGTTTGTTTTGTTTATATTGAATTGTTATGCCTGTGCTTAACCCATCTCATCTCAAATCTGCAAATTAAAATTTCTGTACTTTAAATAGAACAAGTAAAACTTTTATAATATTTGAGAAGTGGTAAGAAGGCTACATAATGCCATTTTTTTCTGCACCTACTTTTATCCAAAAGAAATCTTAAAGTTAACCTCTGAGCTTTAGTTACTTACATGTAAAGTAGCATGATTTATTTTGAATATACAAGAAGGAAAGTGGAGCCTTTGCACAGGTTAAGTTATGCTTGCTAAAGTAATCTTCAGAATTTATTGCAACAATTTTTATTCTGGTAAGATACAGTCTTCTCTTTTCTCTGTACATTGTGAAGTATGAGTGTGTTCTAACGTGAATCTTCTTTTTTTTTTTAGTATTTTTATATTGCTTTCCTGCAATTTCTCTTCTTGGTCTTTTCCCTCAAATCAACACCTTCTGTACATATCTTTTGGAGCAAATAGACATGTTGCTTTTTGGCGGTTCTGGTAAGTAGCCAGATACAGCCTGAGCTATCCCTTTCTGGGTTTATAACATTAGATTAGAGTATATTATTGCATGTTTTAAAGCATGTTGCATATTAAAGCTAAAACAGCTAATGGTGTTCATATAACAGCGGGGTGAATACTAATAAGACCCCCTCGATTAGATTTCTTTTTTCTTTTGAAAAGTTTTACACAGTTTGTGTACAGACTGCAGAATGTGGTTGACATCGAAGAGCTCTTTCCTAGTGTGTCCAATGGGACTCTATTGTATTTGTAAAAAAGAAAAACCTTTTAAAAAGTTTTCTATTAAAACTCTATTTAAAAAAAAAACCAAACAACCAAACTATAAAGTGTTTGCATTGTTCCGTAGTAAGGCATGTTCACAGGACATTGGACATGTGATTTTTTTTTCGATTTTTTTTTTTTTGGGTGTTAACTTCAGTCAGAGATTAAACAAGGCCCATGAGAGAGGATGCATGGTTTTGGTTTTGTTTTTTTTATTGGTGGGGGTGGTTTTTGTTTTTCATTATAGCTTAGGTAACAGAGAAGCTTGGGTACATCTACACTGTCATCTTAGTTTGGATCAGAAACAAAATGGCTCCTTGTTCCCACCTGCCACATGCTGTTTTGCACCACGGAATGATGGCAGAGTATGCAAACTGGATTCCATTTGGATGAAGCTTGTAAGAAAAGTGCAGTGTAAAGTGCACTCCAAACCTATTGTACTCCAAACACTAATGAGCATACAGTCTGTGGGACCAGACTAGAGATAGTCTGAGTAAGGCATCTCAAACATGTACGTCAAGGATATTTCCTCAGCACTTCTCATTCCACAGACCCACATTTATTGCATGATTCTGCTTGCTACTGTAGACATAGCCTTTGGCAAGTGGTTAAAACTACTACAGATGATAAGGGTGTTCTTTGCTTTTTGTCTCATAAAAAACCTGGAGGAAATAATGTGTTGGATAAATTCCCCATCCTATAAACAATGATGATTCTAGTGTATATTGAACCTAATTAGAGCATGGTTTTGCAACCCATGTGTCTGCATTGTTGAGACTGCTGGACTCCTAATTCTGCCTGACAGCTTTTCCTACCCTGCTTCTTGAAGCTCTCAAAGGTTATAGCAAGAGATTAGCTGGCATCCTTCTCTCTCCCTTTAAGTTCATTCATATATCTTACATGGTGCAAATAATGGCTGGCTGAGCAAGTTAGGATGCTTCTGGATGATACCAGAGCCTGTGTCTCAGGTACCAAGGGAAGAAGTAAAATTCCACATGGAATTTGACTAGAAAAATGGCAGTTCTTGTAGATTACTTCATTCCTTCTTTCTAGCAACACAAGAAGGTACGCTGATATTTTGGCAAAACAACATTCAGTACAAAAAGCAGTAGTGTGGGACCTCAAGTCAGTGGAAAACACATGAAGTACAGTGGCATCAGGCTTTCAGTCTTAACTGTAAACAGTTTTATGAGTGTATTTGTGGCATTGAAAGGTATTCTTCCAACTAACAGCTCTGTGATATCTGATTTTAATCTCTATGCCTCTCATGATGCAGGAGCTGTTTAATTTTTTTCTTTTATTGCACACTCATTTAGTAGAAATTAACTAACATGTAATGTCTGTATTTCAGCTGCTGCTGGGCTTGTATCTGCACTATACAGCATTTCACGAAGCTTTGTGGTTCTGATTGTCCTATATGCTTTCTGCTTCAGTGCAGTGAAGGTAAGCCGTAAAAACAACATTGCAAAAATTCAGAATTTCAAGGTCAAAATGCATATAATGTAGGGAGACCAGCACTGGTTTGTGCTGCATTGTCACTGTGTTTATCAAGATAGGCTTTATAAGCCATATTTCCAGTTCTGCCTGTTAGCTACACTCAACTAGATTGAAACTGTAGTAGACACACTGGAGTAAACATTAGTCTGACACCTGAGATTCTTTGACTCTTAAATGTATCAGGTTGAAATGATCCATTGAATTTCACCTACAAAGACTAATAGCAGCCTTGTCTTAAAAACCTGCAACTCTTACTGACCTGTATAAGCCAGGCTGAATTTGGTCAAAATTTCTAGTAAGGCCCAAAAGGGGGGGAGGGGGAGAGGATTTTTGATATTTGTTGTTGCTTCATAACAGTGTGCCTAAGAACTTACGTGTCCAGCTTAGGCAAACCAGTGGACCATCTAACCCAGTGATGTATCTGCAGCCCCAATGCAATGCAATTTAGGGATTTAATGTAAGCCAGATGACTTTTTACCACTCTTTTCCCTAATATTCCACCAGTATCCACAATTGTTGGATTAGGGATGTTAGAGAGTGTGTCCCTGCTTATTTCATTTGCTATCTCTGGACTTGTCTATGAACTTGCTGAGTCCCTTCTTGAATGTGCTGGTCCTCTGTCTCTATGACTTTGTGACAACAGCTTTCAGATGTGCAAACTTCATTGGTGTTAAACTGATCTGCTAATTTCACCAAGTCTTCCTTATTCCAAGTTTTGCAGGATTTGTGGAAGAACTGCTCTGCATTCACCCTGTCTGCTGCCTTCACAGTTTTGTAGGCATCAGTCATACTGCCCCAAGCCATCTTCTCTTTAAACTCCAGAGTCCCGGTCTTTCTAGTGTCTCCCAGTAAAGCAGCTGCTCTCTGAGGAGTAGCTAAGTTAGTCACCCCACTCCTGTGCCTTCTCTTACTCTGTTGTGACCTTCAGACCTGGAGGGCAAGTCGCATGTGGCGCTCAGGATGCGGGTGTGCTGCGACTCTGTGTGCTGGCAAAATGACTGGCTGCCTTGTCCTCAGTTACCTTCACAGTGACGCCCAATGTTGGATTTTTTTAAAATTTTTTTTTTTTGGCAGATGCTGCATTTTGGGCCATATTCAATCTAAAGGAGTTTGCTATGGACTTATATGTCCTCCACATTTTTTGCTTTATTTAGAAAATAGCAATGAAATTTTGTCTGCCTTCAAGTCTGCTGTAAAATTCACAGTGCCTGCAGCAAGACCAGAATTTCATCTTAGATCTTGTGATAAAACTTGTCCTTTAAGGGACAGTCTTTTGACAGTGTATCATTACAGGCTAGTTGCTGTCAGTGCCCATGCAGGGGTGCACCAGACGTGCAGCGATTTACAAGCTGCTCTTGACATCTTGCAGGCATACGTGAGAGGATGCTTTGTGGTGCTACACATGCATAACACACGCAGAGATCCCAATATGAGGTTCTACAACAGCCAAGGATGTATTGTGTCAACACCCAGGCTGGCTATTTATACAGAGGAGAGGGGCCATCAGATGCTTCTTTAATGGAATTCTTTAAGGAACATAAGCATTTCTATAATGGCTTTTAACAATTTTCCACTTAAAATTTTGTATAGGAGCCTTAAATCAAAAGAGGTCAATTATAATGCCTTAATGATCTTTCACGGCTGATCAGAGCTGGCTGTGCATGTGTTTTTAACCACTCCCAAAAGTAAGGTAAAATGTGTAAAGCCACCATTTTATCTTGCCCCTGGGTGGCTTTGGTCCATACACAATAAATCATGGCAACTCAGCTGCTGAGCAGTGCTGTGTTAAGACACTTTAAATTACATGTCTTTGAACACGTGGTGTACTCCCAGGAAATCTCCTGTCGCCAGGCTTACCCAGTGTATCAGTTATACTGGTTTGGCCTGGCCCAGCTCTGTGATGCCAGACAGCTTAACCACTTCTTATGCAATTTCCTAAAGCAGCTGGTATTGCCAATATTCCTGTTACCGTTTTCTAGCTGTATTAGTGATTTGGAAGCTGGCACCTGGGATGGAGAAGGTGGCTCTCTGCACGCATGAACAGAGAGAAAAAAATCTGTAACGGGGTGGAGAAACAAAAAAATAAATACATGGAAAGAGCCATTTAAAAGGGAGGAATTGACTTAAACCACTGTTAAACAGACAAATATCTGTGAAAATGGTAAGTTTTCTCCCCTAAGGTTAACGGAAGACGATTCAATAGCTGAGGGTACGGAAGTCGTGTGATGGATAGTTTAAAAAATAGTTTTGTAAACGCTATTAAAGAAAAGCCTCTTAAAATATTCTAGAGACTCCTTTCTCAGTGTAATACTTTAAATTACAGCATGCAGGTGGCTTTGTAGATAAGCAATCTCCTTGTGGATTAGACTTCAAACTGCTTAGAAATACGCTTTTAATGCTACCCTGAAGTTGTATAGTGCTGTGAAAGATTTACAAGATATCTGTTGTAAATTACCAATATTAAGTGCAGACTTTCTGTTCACACAGAAATTACAGTTAATTTGAATTTTTATAGCACAGTTCTTGTGAAGGCACTTCTGAGGAGGTTAATTTAAAGCATGTGAAGATGATTCCACTTGTTTCAGCTCATAATCTCAGTCTACTGGGGTGCTTGAAATTTCATACATTTTTTTCTTCTAGAAGTTATGAAATAAGCACTTGTGTTCACCCTCCTTGTTCTTTAATCAGGTCCAGAGATTGTTTATTTTCCTTTTTGACTGTTGCCTATAACATTGCAAGAGAATGATTCTGTCTGACTTACTCTTTGATTGGTTGAGGAGTAGGAATTGGCTTAAGTGTAAAAGAATCTGTTCCTGAATAGGGACCACTGTGAAAGGTGGTGTAATACTCCTCTCGGAAACTAAAACTGGTCTGATATGTAGTGAGCAACAACTTCTGATTCTGATCAAATGAAGTTTTGGATTTTTTGTGCAGTAGAAATTGTAGAGTTTGACTCAAAACTGTTTCATTGAAGTGTTTGTACAATGGTGCAAACAGAAATGACATCTCTTCAATGCTTGCACTTTACAGCTATTCTTTATTTTTTATTTTTATTTTACTCTTTTTGCTTTTAGTCAGTTTGGTAAAAACAGTAGAGCGAAATTTTCAATATGTATAGAGGTAAAAAAATCATTGCAATCAAGAAGATTCAGGGCAGGGAAACATGGTGACTGTGGTACAGTGTTTCTGGGTTGCAAAGCTTATTTCTTGGCTGAAATGTAGCATTCTCAAATGTAAACTCTGTTTATTGGCAGAACATCTTATAGCTCAGCAGGTGTAACTAGCAGAGTTCTATTTACTGAAATAAATTGCAGAGGAGAATGGATCTGTAAATGGTTGTGTGCTTTTTACTGGTGAACAATTGCTTGTATTGAATGCCCAAGGCTGAAGACCCATTCCAGCAGTATCAGGCTTGAGCTTCTCTTCCCTTAAATGCTTCTTGTGTTGTAATTATTATCTTTCAGGGTGAATTGGTCTAGCCTCATTTTTCTGTGTATGTTAATTGTTCCAAAAGGAAAGAAATTATTCCTGAAGAAGTTAATTAGAAGACTAATTAATTTACCAGGTCTCCATCCACGTGTTTGAGACCTTGAGAACTGTTGGACAGGACACTGTTCATCGCTGTTGTCAGGCAAAGGATTGTGTTGTGAGTGGAGCAGGTTTTCAAGTTGCTGTCTAACGCATCTGGTAAACAGAAGTTGTTCCCTCTGGTGATCATGTGAAGTCACCTGGATAGATGTTTGTTTTGCAATCATTCTGTCCAAGTGATGATGCAAAGGTAGCTTGGCTACAGGTTTCTAAAGCATCTCTTCGTACATATCATCCCATGCCACATCCCTGTCACAAGTGATGTGACACCAGCTGCTTGTCCAGCCTTGCATGCAACAGTACTGTGAACCTTGATTTCACAAGTAGAGAGAGAAGATAAATGTCTTAGCTTCTGAAGTGCAAAGACCTGAGTTTCTCCTGCTTGCTTTAGGATATATTTTTATCTCCCAGGCCTCTGTTTAATAATATCATCACTCCTTATACCAGTTCTTTCCAAGTCCTCTAGAACTTTCAGTTCCTTTTGTTTAATAAAAAGCTCTAAATCCTAAGCAAGGTTTTATCACCTCTTTTGGTCACTTCTTGGATTATTACATCTAATAGCAGCAATTTTTCAGCTCTCTACTTCTTTGAAGCTGTTGGGTAACTGAGTTTAGTTTAAAATTACCTGTGTCCACTTCAGCCTTGCTTTATTTCTGGTATCAGCTTCAGTCCTGTAATCTTGAACAGAAATTGGCAGCTCTAATAGCTACCTTACCTTTGATGTATGAAAGGGTTATCTCTTTTTCCTGGAGGAGGTGTTTTTATTTTCAGATACTACATCCATCAGATTGGAGACACGGGAACTTCTGTGCCATCTTTTTCACTTGACTAGAATGGCCTGATGTGTTTATTTTTGTCTCGTGCTCCATCTGGCTTGTGGTCTGTGCCCAAATAGTTAACAGATATTTAAAAAAAACCCAAGCAGGTATGTCGTCCTACTTTTTCAACAAATATTCAGTCTGGAATTTAGTCATTTTGATATCAGTCTTTAGCATTCCAGTGCATCAGAGTTTTGGTGTGGGGCAGAAGACCACATTCTCAAAGGTTTCTGGAATCAGTCAGTCCTCCTCTTCTGCCTTCTGTTCCAAGCAACTGGTTTGGATTTGAAATTTATTCAGAGCCTGTTAATTATTTGTCATCCAGCTTTTTTTTTTTTGTCTTTTTTTTTCTTTTAACTGCTTGAGGAACTTGCTGTTTATCTTAATCAGTCTGGAAAAAATTCAGATTTTGGACTTTAGTCAGAAAAATTTACTAATGTGAATGTGTTCATCTGTGGCACAGCTGCCTTCTCCAGCTCCGTGTAAGTGCATTTTGTTTTTTTAACAAAAGTTATGTAGTTTCCATTATCTTATACCTGAAGAAGGTATTTTCTGGTAACTTGTTTGTCACTGCAATGGACAGTTACTAAAAATCTTGTGTGTATTTTAAACCATTTTCAGCTCACGTTGATATAGTTTGGTTTGTTTAATGAGGTTTAAACTCATTAATCAGAATAAAAATGCTTCTTGATTCCTGTTTTCAATGGCATAGGCTTCATCTGTGTACTAATAAATTTGAAATATTTGCTGTAGGATTTTATAATAGGAAAGAATTTCAAGCATAAGTCTCCCTCAGACTCCCTAAGACTGCCCAAATAAATTTCTAAACTGCACTGAATGGGCCTGTGCGTATAGACAGAATTCCCGAATGTGTAAGTGACCAAAAATGGAGGTAGAGGATTATTAGACAGCTTTGTTTCTACGGCATAAAATATTTCCAGCCCCGTTGGAGGCTTTGAAGACAAGGCTCATCAATTTCATGTACTTTCCAATTAAAAGACCTCTGAGAATTGTCAGATATCACGTGTTTTAGTGAACAATGTTTGCAGCCATAGTCAGACTTGCACTTTAGTCATAACTTCAGTAGTTATGTTCTTAGTTTCCTGCGTGGATAATATGAACTTATTGTCCAGATATAACAGAAGAAGTAAATTACGTCTGCAGAATCTGATATGGCCCAGGGTTGCTCTTGTAGGAGTATGTCACGGTATAGGAATGTAGGAACTTGCAATTCTTTTTTAGCATAAACTTATCATTATGTGAAAAATGAGTGTCCTTGCCCCCTGCCTGAAGTTGTTGCTCATCTTGCTCTGTAGCCGAGGAACCCTAGTCAAAGACTGGCACCCTGTTGTGTAAGGTGGTGTGTGCACACGCATGCAAATCCCTGCATCAGTTCCATCCTTGTGGATTTTAAATTTCAGCAATGAAGACCCTGTCACAGATAAGACTGATATCTGTATTCTGGTAGCTTATCACTTGTCAAATTTTTGGAGCTTTTCTGGAAAATAATATTTTGTTTCCCATGGATGATGGGAAGATAAGGCTGGTGGACATCTCTCCCTAGAATTTGTCTGTAACCAGTGTAACATGAGGCCCGTGAATAATTCACATTTCCTGATCGTTAGTGTTCTCTGAAAATGAGTATCCATGGTAATATAATTAAGGTTATAGTTAACTTTAGAGAGCAAGTTCTTGTTACCATTCTCTCATACCTTTGAGGAGGGGAGAGGATTCCCTTTTACAGTCTCATTCAGAAAGTTTTTATATGCTCAGAAATAGTATGATAGTATTTCTCTCAATTTACCATCACACACATGGAATGGCTGACTGTCAACAGCTGTCCTGCATATTATTTGATATGAGCAATAGCATAGATCCATGATAAAGCTGGAGATTTGGAAGTAAGGAGAAATACTCCTCCCCTTAAAAAAAAAAAAAAGGTTGAATATTAATGAAACAAGAGAGTGGAAAATTAGATATCTATTTTTTATGAAGAACAACTGGAGTTTGTCTCCATATTTAAGAAACCAGTCAGCATGCAAGCACCTTCAATGATGTTAAAATGCAGCAATCTGTAAACTCTTTGAGTTGAGAGGAGTATTCTGTAGAGGGGGGAAGAAACAAAAAAAAAAAAAAAGGGAGAGAAAGATAGCAAGAATTTCTACTTACCGCAATGGTTCTGCTGTGTTCTGAGCACTTTTTTTCTGGAGTAGGACGTATGATTTATTTTGGCATATTTTTGAAAGATAAGAGTTTCCTACATGCATTTTTTTTTTAAAGGAAGAAAGAAACAAAAAGGATAAATAATGTAGGACAGAAAACTGCTATCACCACTCTTTAAAAATACATTTGCCTCCCCACATTTACCAGTGGTAAAAGGCTTGCAAGTTCAAAGACACCTTTATCTTCATCTCTAGTGGGTTGTTTTGGGATTAGGTGACTCTGTGGTTGAAATGGAACAACACCACCCAACTGCTGGCTCTGTTGTAACTCAACACATTTTCATCCTTAACCCTGTAAGTCCATGTGTTTTAAAAATGACTGAGTCTCTGCATCAAAGTCAAAACTGTATATGAAAGCCCTATGTGTCACCTCAACCAAATGAGGTAAAGTAGGAAGTCAAACTCCCTGTCTAGTATGATAGATAATGCCAGCTTCCATGACTAAAACCTGTCATTCCTGTTTTCCCGCTGAGAAGAATCATTGTCCAATTATCTGCTATATTGTTTTTTTTTTGTCTTTTTAATTTAAAGTTCTACTAGGCATCATTAGTGGGGGAGGAAAATGACAAAATGGAGCAGGGTACATCACACTGATGCTGGAGAAATGACACCTTTGTTCATTCTCATCTCTTGTGCAACATTGTATAGTGTTATTCCAGAAAATCCTGCTCTGTAGGCCTATAGCAAATACTGATGCCTGTCCTTCCCACCTTCCTGGCTCCCTGACAGCTGACTTTTGAGGGGACAGTGACACTTTGGAATGGGAGCACAGGCCAGTCAAACACAAGAGATATGTATTCAGAAAATATGGAAGTAAAGAGTTTCTGAGACATTAATATGAGGAATCAGACATGCAGTTTTACAGTGGAAACAGGTCAAAAGATTTGTCAATCTGGCTACCGATACATTTCATTACCCAGGAATATTTTGGGGCTCTTTATAGTTTTTTGCTATTGAAATAAGTTGCAGGGCGAAGGGGCAGCCGCGCACTAGAAGCTGCTGGGTGGAACTGTGCACTGTTGTATTGCCCTGGAAAAGCTGTGGATATTTGAATGGGCTGTGATTCAGCCATTTTCAGAACATTTTGACCTCAGTTAGTTCTCTTCAGTGTTTTGAAAAATGTTAATTCCTTACATAAGACTAAGCATGGGAAAAGTTGACTCAAAATAAATTTGTCCCCTGAACTGGGAACAATGAAATGAGAAGTGGATTCGGATGACAAAGTTTAACTTGTCAAAAAATGGTGCTGTATTCTTTCAGTAATACTGTGTAACTCTCTCTTTTGTTTATAATGACTGTTTTAAGTAGGACTTTTTGACAGAACTAGATACTTCTTTCTTTCTTCTTTGTGATGTTCAGTAGTATGATGAGGGGAAGGTGGTTCTTTGAATTAAAATTTCACTTCTGTGATACCAATTCTTGGGATAATGGAAATCTCATTGTTAAATTCCAAAGAAACCTCGTGTTGCAGGAGGTAGTTTGTCTTACCCAGGTATTCAGTGCCCCTGAAAGAAATGGAATCTTTCTTAATGTGAATCAGCTTTGCTAAGAAATCATGCATATCACTGGGCAAAATAAGGTGAATAAAACCACTTTATTCTGTGAAAATATTGATCCTGTACAAGTTGTCAAGTTTTTCAAGTAAAAGACATACTGCAGAAGATGCTTTGTTCGTATGAGCTGAATGAGCCTTAAAGCTTCACAGGTCTTACAAGCATTGTCTCTCAAAATCTACCCAGAAAGTGCTCTGATGTCAGGATCTGCTAACGTCACATTCACTTGATCAGGTAGAAGTTGTGTGGAGGCACTGAACAAACCTAATAAGACAAATGGCTATGGGTCTGATCCACTTAGTTTCTCTGTGCTTCACAGCCAAAATGAGTGTCCTTTTACAGCTGGACTCCCAAGTCTATCTTAGGATCCCTAATTTGTAGCTGAGGACACCACAGATGAAGCCACTCTCAATAAGTGTTCATAGAATCACAGAATGGTTCAAAGGGACCTTAAAGATCATCTGGTTCCAACCCCCCTGCCATGGCCAGGGACACCTCCTGCTAGACCAGGTTGCTCAATGCCCCATCCAACCTGGCCTTGAACACTTCCAGGGATGGGGCATCCACAATTTCCTTAAGCTTCATGTCCTTTTTCTTATCATTTCTAGTCAATTTTAGCTGTTTAAGTCACCCAGAGACAGTTTCTCATCTTGGTTAAGCCCAAAATATTCTGGCGAGTGCGTGAGTTCTCTTCTTTCTCTACTTGGTGATGTCATATGCGGTGGTGAGAGCTCTCCTTCTCCACTCTATTATCATCCAGGCAGGGCCTGGATAATAATGGGCAAAGCAGCAGAAGGATTGCAGAATGAGGTGCCAGAACTGTACCCCACTGCCTGCTATTGGCATTTGTTGTGTGCAGTCTGGCCACAGGTCAAGTAACTACATATCAATGTAGAATTTAGACAAATACAGTGCAGTTCGTTTCACTTGCATCTCATTTTAATGAGAATTTGCCTCTAGTGTTTCATTAAAGAGGAAAGAAAACCTGCCTTTCATGTGGTTTCCTAGCTAATTGCTGGTTATAGAGGAATTGCATAATATGGTCACAAAACATGCCTCTGATCTCAGTCTTTTTCACAATAATAGACTTTGATATGAACATGTTTTTCAGTCCTTGGTAGATAGTGTACAAATCTAGATGCTGTGCGTTAAACACTGCATGTATAGCTTAGCCTACTTTAAAAAAAAATAAAAAAAATTAAGTTCTGCATTCCTAACTTACAAATGCTCTGCTTTTTGTCTTCCTGTTCAGGAACCCTGGGATGCACAACACATTCCAGCGCTGTTCTCTGCTTTCTGTGGTCTGCTAGTTGCACTTTCTTATCACCTCAGCAGACAAAGCAGTGACCCATCTGTATTGATGTAAGTTTCCTGCATATCTTATTTATTGATTACTGTGTACACAACCAAAGCGATGCCCGGGTTTCAGAACCACACAAACTGCCTCACGAAAGTGCTGTGATGAGGTGGAAGTTCCTCACCATGTCTGCCTGGTTGGTATCAGTCCTGTAAATAAATGAAGTGCTGCAGTCAGATTACCAGTAGGGCTGGTGCTCTTCAAACAACACTATCCAAATTCTCTGAAGCAGATTTTATCCTCTGGGAAATTGTGTGCTTGCCATGTTGGAGGATAGTGATTTAGTTGAGGGGGCTGTTGGACAACCTGAATTGCAGAATGTGCATTGGGTAACACCATGGCAAGAAGAAAGGGCATTTGATGTGCTGGGAAGATGGCTCAATTCCAGCTCTTGCAGAGGGTCACTGTCAGTAGGCTAAGTCACTCTGAGATTAACTCCTTCCTTTTCTGCTCTGACAGAATCTGCTAAAGGTAGCTGAGCTTGTGTATTAAGAGCTGCCATTGAGAACAAGGGAGATCCAAGGGGAGAAGTCCCAATATTGTGATCTGTAGGTTCAGGTAATGTGAAAGACACACACAGATCAGTAGGTCCAGGGTGACAGACACAAGTTTTCATGTGTGGGAACCGTGCTATTTGCCTGTCATGGGGGCTGTTGATGGCCCACAAGCAGCTGGGATTATGCAAGCAAACAGGTTTTGTGCAGCTGGTATCACCATGCCATCTGGGATTGTGCTTCACAGACAGCTCAGTCCTACCCTAGAACAGTACAGAGGGCCTGTGAAGAAACCCCTGGGTTCTCCCTTTGATTCATGAGGTGTGTTGTATGTGTCTTGAGGTAACCTTTTTAGTGTATGAAGATTGTAGTAGGCATGTGGTAAGTCAGGGTGGTTGGATGCACAGACCCGTAACGAGGAGGGTGTTTTAGGCCATTCAAGATCATATTTGAGGAGAGAAGCTCGGGAAGAAGAGAAGAATTCTGATAAGGAAGGAAAGGGTATAGGGCACTAGTAGAAAATTGGCATCCCAGCGAATCTTTCTGAGGAGCTGAGAAATTGCCTCTTTATTATCCGGAAGATTCAGGGAATTTGATACTTACACATTACTAGGTTCTGATGTGACAAAGCAACAAGAACTGCTTATACCTATTGCCTTTAACTTTATCCAAAACCTACTGTGTCTGGCACTGATGCCAATTAGACCTGGATCACATTTTGTGTAGCTAGTGTGTAGTTCCAGGACCGTTACAGTATGGAACTTCGGTATGGAAGGAGGTGAAGCTGTGTGCTGTCTTAGGGAGATTTGTTTAGCCTTGCAGTAAAATCTACGTAGGTAAACAGCAAATCAGCATGGAAGCATGAACTCTTTCAATTTTGAAGTAATTTAAATCTGTTCTTCTCTCCCACTCCCCAGGAAGGACACATTGGTTCATTAACTTCAATAAAACAGAAATTTGTCTTTCTTTAAAACTTGTCTTTTAAGGAAGTAATACTAAACCATTAAGTCCATTTTAACTTTTAAATCTAGCTACTGATTTCATAAGATTCTTAATCAAATCTGAAGCAGCTAAAATCGTTGTTAAATACCTTAAGATTCAGAATGTGTAAAACAAAATCAAATGTTTATTATGCAATCATGATAAAAATGTATAATCCTTAAAAAAAGAGGTTTAAGATTTTTTTTTTAAGCAGCTCTTGAGCTTAAGTCAAGGATGTTAAGGAGATTGGAAACAGTATTTAAGGGATGGCCTGTGGCATAAACTTCAAGATGTAGGAGGAGGTAGCACATAAGTCTTAAAATGAGTATTAATATACAATCTATACAGAAATAGCTTCTTTGGCCTTTCTAATGTGGGTCTGAACAGCTTCCATATTGGTTTCAGCTTAGCTGAAACATTAATAAAGGGCATGAATGGAACAGTATCCTCTTTGCTGATCCTCTAAATGACTGAGTCATGTTGATTGGACTGCTGAGACTCCTTAACATTTTGATGAAGAAGTTCTACCCTGATCATAGAGCTGGTTTGTGCCAATCTCCAGCTGTACACAGGTAAGACAGCTACTGCGTACATAAAGAAGGAAATCTGAAGCTGTTTGTTCTTCCTCCTCCTCTGTCACACAGGAATATTCATGCGTTAAACACGTTCAGAAGTATGCTAAATAGGATTATTTTTTTTTAACAGATCCCTTATTCAGTGCAAATATGTTCCTCACTTTCTACGTCAACAGTTTGAAGATTCATCAGCAGATCCACTACCAGAAAAGATGAGAGAATCCGTGGTAAGACCTTTTCTTTCATTACTTTCTGTTCAAAGCTCTCTCCCATTGATTTTCCCAGCTGAGGAACCTCTTAAATACTCTCATTTACTAATTTAAATATTTAAGTTACTGAAAGCACAGGAAATGGGAGGATCTCTGTCTTGTTCCTTTAAATCCACAGATGGAAACCAAGAGAAGTTCTTCTAGATCTTCTTTCCAGGGAGGAGGGCAGAAAAGGGGATTTTGCAGCTTTCCTTGCAGAAGGGTTCATTTGAAGTACTCAGAAACATTGATTCCTTAGTATAGTTGATGGGAAATGCACTCTTAGAGCTTGGGGAATGAGGTGTCTCATTCTGGTACTCAGAGAGCTAGCGGAGGTTCTCTGCACAGAGTTACAGCCTGGCAACCTGGTGTGTACAAGGCAAACTTGGATTGCTCAACAAGAGTTCAAAAAGGTCAACCGTCCTGGTAAACTCCCTTTTGCATTGCGGGGGACAGGATTCGGTCCACAGAATTAAGCCCTTATTCATTTTTTTTTCTAGGGCTAGGAGTTGACTTGGTTTTCAGGACTGCCTTTTTCTGTACCAGGAAGTGTTCTTGACTGTATGCTTTCCACCCCAGCCAAGCCAGGTGGATCACAGACCAGACTTGGTACCTAGAGATGAAAGAAGTGTGTGAAACTTGACTAATAGGAGAGAGGGAGGTACATGCCTGGTGCCAAGCATTGCTGTCTCGTTCTCTCTTCTTTGCTTGGCAGACTAGTTATTTCCTGCTGTCTGGCATGTAGCTCTAAGTTTGTGTCAGCTTATTTCCCACTTCAGCTTAAATATCCAAAGTGACCCATCTTCCTTTTTTGTCTTTTTATATTAAAAAACTTCACTAACTGTTACCCAGGGGAGCTTGATTTTGTAAAGAGTTCATGTGGGAAGATCATCAAGTTTCCAGAAGTATTAAGGGGTATTTGACATTTCTTAGAGTCCTGAGCTGTCCTGCTTCCCTTCCTGCTTCTCTGTCATATCCCTTCTTCCTGACCAGATCCCTAACACCTCCCTCTAAGCATTTGCAATCTGGGCAATTATTCGTAAATTCCTGAATGCTTGCAGGAGCAAGGAGTGTTCAGAGAGTGCCGGGAAGACAGACTGCCTTTTTTTGACCCTAGACATGATCTGAGAGTCTGTAGTGCCTAGTGGTACAGGTTGTTAGTGCAGTAGCTGGCCTGGCCTCCAGATGTCCCTTCAAAGGGATGCATCTCTCATGCACATCTTGTGTCATATTTGTTGGGCATTTTATAAGTTGTTACACAGCCTACATTCAGCACATGAGTTGATCCCACACTTTTCTAATTTTCTTTGCTAAGCTGCTGCTTAGCTTGTTATTTTCTAGCATGTGTAATGTTATTTTAAAATGCTTACTCTATAGGCCTGCGTAAGATTAAGTGATACGTCTATTTCTGATTGCTTCTATTGAGCTACAGTTTCTTGCAAACTAACCTGTTTGTAAAAGGGTCGCACCGCAGTTCAAATGTCCAGCTAGAAACAGAGTAAAAAATGCAGTATTTATGTTAAAGTATTGTAATTGTAATTTCTGTTAAGCATATTCTGTGGTATTTCTGGTGTGTGGGTTATTGCCGCAGTTCATTGTCAGTCCGTTGTTGTACATGGGTACTGCATGGCAAATGTAATGGAAAGCTGGTAGTTCCACCATGTTTGTATCCCACTTGTATCTTTTGTTGATAGTGCCCTTCTTGGAGCAGCACAGAGTCTGATCTCATCTGTTCACCAAATGGGGCCCTGCCAGGGAACTGAAGCAGTCACTGTGGCTGTCCACTTAACTGCTGTCATTTCACAGTGCAGAGGGAAACCTTGAGCAAGGCTTCAATATACTGAAGAAAACAACAACAACAACAACACAAAAACCCAACAAAAGAATGAACAAGTTAGCACCTAAGGTCCTGGGTGTATTTTCAAAACAGAGTCATGTTGCAGACTGTCAACCTAGTTTTGTGTCAGTAATGTGGACAGGGATCTGATGGCTTATACTAACACAATGACCATGTGCTTCAACTGCACCTGGGTCCTTGAGCCACTGGGGCAGAAGATGCAGAAGCACAGGGAGGACTGCAGTGGGACTGGCCAGACACTGGGTTTCAGTTCTTCACCATGTCTCATTCTTGTCATGTTTTGCCAGTGGTTTTGCACATTTAATTAAATGGGATTAATGGGATTCCTGGCACCTTTTGCTCTCCAGGATGTACTTGGTTTGGGGGTTGGTGCTTTTCTGCTCTGTACATTTGATATTCCATACTGCTGCTGCTTTTAGACAGAAGCTGCTTTCCTTCAGTGTTGCTGAAGCTTACTAATTCTTTGCCTTTTGCCTTTTTTTTTTTTTCTTTTTCCCCTGTCCTGGCTTCCCTCAATGTGTATAAAAACAGTAAGCATGTATTTGCTTACAATGTCAATTAGCAGTGCTAATTCTCCCATACTGGGAGATCTCTTGAAGCAAGAGAGGGCAATTTCTGATTAATGAAGGCTTTGTCTAACCCCCGTGTTATCTGGTACCTCTGTCTCAATTAAACACTAACCAGTTTGCCAGAAGACTCCCACTGCTATCTTGCAGTGCAGTGCTAACAGAGCAAGTAGGGAAGAACTGAGACAGGAGAAAATGCATGTGCCTCAAGTTTGAGGAGCACAATCAAGGCACAGTCTCTGCTGATTTTCTTCAGCAACAGCAATTGTGTTTAGCTTCCAGAACCTGTGCAAGGAGATCTTCAACCAGTACAGAAAATGGGTGAAATAATATGTCGGTATTTGAAGGAGGCTTCATGGTGGTTGTTAATTTTTTCTTCTTAGAGTGGTCCTTTGTGTGGAGCGTGTTTTGAATTCTCTGCTAGTAGCAAGAGATAGCAGGATACAACACAACAAGCAACCTTGCCCTGGTCTTTATACAGAAGTATGGTCTACATAACATGCCATTTAAATAAGATCCATTTTAAGCAGAAATCCTGAGGCATACAGAACCAAATCACCTCCTCAAGGAGCTGAAAGCAAACAAGGTTAATATTGAAAATTAATGTATTGTATTCAGTAGTGGCTCTGCATTGATGTTAGGAATAATAAATACAGCATCTCTAATGTTTAGTTACATGACCTTTACTATTTTCATTTGCTTGAATAGCTGTGTAAGAATTGCCAGCTTTGGAAGCCTGAATTATAAAGCAGCTGTGATGGCTAATTGACCATTCAACTTTGAGAATGGAGCTTCCTACTATTATAATTAATTTCTATAGGCATCCACATGGCTGATTACTAGATTAACCAGTGGCCTGAGGGTGCTAATGTGTTACATTCAAACTCAGCTTCCTTCCTGGCCTTTAATATAAACATTTAGATAGCTAGTAAAAGGATTTGTACAAAGCTCCAAAACCATAATTGAAAATAATAATAAAAAAGGGGTCACTATAGTATATTCTGCTTGTAAAATCTCTGAGGCACCAAATGTAGTGATGTTGGTTTGGGGTTTCTTTTTCCCTTGAGTGTAAAATAGAGAAAAAAGAACATCTGCTTTCAGTCCAAACTGTATAAGTCATTATGGCTCACTGCAGAGATTTTAACTTTGATCAGAATTTAACTTTTCCACATTGGATCAATGGCAATGAAGGACTCAAGCATCACATCATAGGGTTATTCAATAGTCAGTTCATAAGTGCCTGGCCTTGTTAATTGAATCCGAAATCCTGCTTTAGACAGTTGGGTCTGTGGAATGAGGACGTGGAACAGAGTTGCATCCAAGGTAGGCATGGGCTTTGCAGGAGCTACCTGCCTTCAGCAGGAAGGGTGGAAGCCACGGATCAACCCACAGCAGCTTGTAGGTGGATTCCCAAGGTTTTCTCCTGGAAGGTAGCTCCAAATCCCCCTCAGAGAGATAGCTGGCCCTTTTTATCAGGAAGTTATTTCCCGGGGGCCCAGACCACTGGGCCACGACATGAAACAAAAGCAACCGCTGTTCAGCTTTGTTTCATAAGGAAAAACCCCTGAATGTGGTGAGGAGTTTGAATGTCTGCCACATCAAGAAGGAGCTCCTGTGGGGACCATTGTGCAAGTCAGCAGCTCAGCGGTTACATTTACATTTTGAAGTAATGCAATACAAGGGTGAAAGGACAAGCCTTGGGTGTACATGATGCTTTAAACACTTCAGATGTTTCCAGAGTTGGAATGCAATTGTGAAATTTCTGTTTAAATACCCAAGTAATAATCATTGCTTAGAAAACATAGGCCTCTTCCTGTATGTGTTAATTGTTAATGTGTCAAAAGCAGTGAGAGCACCCTAAAAAGAATGCTCAAAGATGGGAAAGGTGGGAAATACCAATCCCATGCAATATAATCTGCATGATACATTCTCTTTTGAATGTAGTCTTTTGAAAAGATTCTCTTTGGTGATCTGGCACAGAATAGAAAGTTAGGATGCAGCCTTTTCCCAAAATGTCCATTACAGAATCACAGAATCTCACAGAATCTTAGTGGTTGGAAGGGACCTTTGAGATCATCGAGTCCAACCACGTTAAAAAAAAAAAAAAAAAAAAAAAAAAACAAAAAAAACACCCAACAACAAAACA